>OU612059.1:112689062-113289062 GCA_914767635.1 Melanostoma mellinum
TTAATGTGTTTAGCCTGGTTGGAGTGGAAATTGATAAGTCTTCCAGATGCTGTTTCTTTCTGATACCAGTTGAAAGAGAGGCGATTATTTTCGCGATGGATCTTAACGTCTAAGAACGCTATCGCACTGTTTTGTTCCCTCTCTACGGTAAACTTGATTTTTGTATGGAAACCATTTAGGATCAGCAGCATATTATCAACTTCATGGGAATTTACTACTGCAAAAATGTCGTCCACATACTTAAAAATGCATCTCGGTTTTTCTATTCTGGTAAAACATTGATCCAGTAGGTAATCTAGTACCAAATCCGCAATGGTGGGTGAAAGTGGGTTTCCCATTGGTATACCATGGATTTGTTTGTAGATGTCCTTTTTGTATTGGAGAATGTTGTTGTCTTTTAGACAATATTCAAAGATTTCCAAAAATTTCTTTTGGTTGAGTTTTGTTGAGAGTGCAATAGTATCCCATCTTTTTTTAACAATATCAACGGCGAGACTCGTGGGGATGTTGGTAAAACACAAATTAGATCAGCTGAGAAATTCGTTCTGGATAACATATAAAATTCATTTCCACGATAGATGGTTTGTCAACAAAAGCGACATCGAATTCCCACTTGAAATCAAATGGCTTCTTTCATTAGACAAAAAATTCGCTTTGCCGATAGAGAAAGATAACTTTCCCCTTTTACAGCTGATCGCTGATGGCGAAGAAATTGTTAAAAGCATACAGGATGAAAGAGAGCAAGAGATAATGCGTGCAAAATATTGCAATGTGCTGCACTCCTTCCAACGTCATCATCGCAATGACCCTTTTGCGAAATACATTTCAAAGGTAAACAAAGACACCACCATCTTCTTAAAGAAAAACAAAAACATCGTCATCGTACCGGCTGATAAAGGAAACGTCACGGTAGTGATAAACAAACATACATATGATGATAAAATGAAAGAGTTACTGTCAGACTCTTCTACATATAGAAAAATCAGGAATAATCCAACAACAATTCTTCAAACGAAAAATAATGAAATGGCAAAATGGTTATACAACAACAAAATTATAGATGAAAGAGAGAACAAGTTGACAACATACACTGCACACACCCCATGTATCTATGGCCTCCCCAAAATATATAAACAAGGTATGCCTCTTCGACCCATCATAGCTTCTATGAAACTACCATGCTACGAATTAGCCAAATATGTTGGGAGAATTTTGCAAGCGGTGACTAACACCTCACCTTATGCAATAAAAAATTCCTTTGAATTTGTAGAAAAAGCGAAACAAACCATAATTCAAGAACAAGATGTAATGGTTTCTTTTCCCTTTTTACCAACATCCCCACGAGTCTCGCCGTTGATATTGTTAAAAAAAGATGGGATACTATTGCACTCTCAACAAAACTCAACCAAAAGAAATTTTTGGAAATCTTTGAATATTGTCTAAAAGACAACAACATTCTCCAATACAAAAAGGACATCTACAAACAAATCCATGGTATACCAATAGGAAACCCACTTTCACCCACCATTGCGGATTTGGTACTAGATTACCTACTGGATCAATGTTTTACCAGAATAGAAAAACCGAGATGCATTTTTAAGTATGTGGACGACATTTTTGCAGTAGTAAATTCCCATGAAGTTGATAATATGCTGCTGATCCTAAATGGTTTCCATACAAAAATCAAGTTTACCGTAGAGAGGGAACAAAACAGTGCGATAGCGTTCTTAGACGTTAAGATCCATCGCGAAAATAATCGCCTCTCTTTCAACTGGTATCAGAAAGAAACAGCATCTGGAAGACTTATCAATTTCCACTCCAACCAGGCTAAACACATTAAAATGAACACTGCTTCAAACTTAATTAACAAAGTGTTTACATTGAGTGATTCAAAGTTTCACTCTGAAAACGAAACAATAGTTACAAAGATCCTTTCCAATAACAGTTTTCCGAATACTATTATAAAAAGCTTAATTTTCGACCGAAAGAACACACCACAAAACGTAATAACTCCGATGGAAAACACTCATATATTCAAAAGCATGCAATATGTTCCAACTTTCTCCGAAAACTTCAAAAAAATAGTCGCAGATCAGTGTCAAACCACAAAAATCGCGTTCAAGTCAAATTCTACCTTGAGACGACATTTCTCCGTCCTTAAGCCAAAAACGGAAACGGATAAAAAGACTGATGTGGTGTATAAAATAGACTGCAAAGGCAATGAGTCTGACAATTGTAACCTTTGCTACATAGGCACCACTAAACAACTATTAGGTAACAGAATTGCCAACCACAAATCTGACCTAAAATTAAAAAACACAGCCAAAACCGCATTGACAAATCATTGTGTCACCTCAAAACACCAACCCGATTTTGAAAATGTCAAAGTATTACAAACTGAAAAACATTTTTCAAAAAGGTATACTCTGGAAACACTTCACATTTTAAGAAACAGCAATAGTATGAATAGGAAACAGGACACACAGAATATATCAGCCATATATTGCTCTCTCGTCGCTGCAAAGAAATTTTAAGTTTTGTTTTTGTTTTTGTTTTAATAGTTTGCAGATCCATGACTCATATTAAGACTAAACTCCAACAAAGGAAGTGTTTATATTTCTTTTTTGTTCTTCTTTTTTCAATTTTCTGTTAACGAAATATAAGGTTTATATTTTATATTTATTGTTATGTAATTTGTTAAAATAACGTGTTTAATTTCTTAACGTAAGTCTACCTATTCAATGTAAAATCTCAAATTTGTTCAACTAATTTTATGTTCTCAATAAAGATCCCCTGAGGAAGACAGCAAACCCTGTCGAAACGTCGGGAAAGTAAATGAAATAAATTTCATTGCGTTAACTAATGACCAAAAAAGCCGAAGAGGAATCAGATTCTTCAACATTAAATATATATTCTTGTTTTGCTATTTAATTGCTCTACGAAAAATAAAACAAAATTTTTTTTTTGCTGACTACGAAAATTTTTTTTTTATTTCAATCAAGTTGTTTTCTTTTGTTGCCTACAATTTTTTACCATTTTCTTTTTTTGCTATTTAATTGCTCTACGAAAAATAAAACAAAACTTTTTTTTGCTGGCTACAAAAAATTTTTTTTATTTTTTTCAAATTTTTTTGTTTTGTTGCTGACAATTTTTTAGCATTTTCTTTTTTTGCTATTTAGTTGCTCTAAGAAAAATAAAACAAAACTTTTTTTGCTGAATGCAAAAAATTTTTTTAATTTTTTAAAAATTATTTTCTTTTGTTTCTAACAATTTTTTGGGATTTTCTTTTTTGCTTTTTAATTGCTCTACGAAAAATAAAACAAAACTTTTTTTTGCTGGATAAAAAAAATTTTTTTTATTTTTTTCAAATTTTTTTCTTTTGTGCTAACAATTTTTTAGCATTTTCTTTTTTTGCTATTTAATTGCTCTAAGAAAAATAAAACAAAACTTTTTTTTGCTCACTGCAAATTTTTTTTTTATTTTTCTAAATTTTTTGCTTTTGTTGCTTACATTTCTTTAGCATTTTCTTTTTTTTGCTATTTAATTGCTCTACGAAAAATAAAACAAAACTTTTTTTTGCTGGCTACAAAAAATTTTTTTTATTTTTTTCAATTTTTTTCTTTTGTTGCTAACAATTTCTTAGCATTTTCTTTTTTTGCTATTTAATTACTTTACGAAAAATAAAACAAAACTTTTTTTTGCTCACTGCAAAAATTTTTTTTTATTTTTTTGAAAACAAAAAGTTTTGTTTTATTTTTCGTAGAGCAATTAAATAGCAAAAAAAGAAAATGCTTAAAAATTGTAAGCAAAAGAAAGAAAAAAATTTGAAAAAAATAAAAAAAAATTTTTGCAGTGCGCAAAAAAAAGTTTTGTTTTATTTTTCGTAGAGCAATTAAATAGCAAAAAAAGAAAATGCTAAAAAATTGTTAGCACAAAAGAAAAAAATTTTTAAAATATAAAAAAAATTTTTTTTATCGAGCAAAAAAAAAGTTTTGTTTTATTTTTCGAAGAGCAATTAAATAGCAAAAAAGCAAATGCCACAAAATTGTTAGCAACAAAAGAAAAAAATTTTTAAAAAATAAAAAAAATTTTTTGCAGTCAGCGAAAAAAAGTTTTGTTTTATTTTTCTTAGAGCAATTAATTAAATAGCAAAAAACGAAAGTGCTAAAAAATTGTTAGCAACAAAACAAACAAATTTGAAAAAAATAAATAAAATTTTTTGTAGCCAGCAAAAAAAAGTTTTGTTTTATTTTTCGTAGAGCAATTAAATAGCAAAAAAAGAAAATGGTAAAAAATTGTAGGCAACAAAAGAAAAAAACTTGATTGAAATAAAAAAAAAATTTTTTGTAGTCAGCAAAAAAAATTTTGTTTTATTTTTCGTAGAGCAATTAAATAGCAAAACAAGAATATGCTAAAAAATTATTGCAAAAAAAAAATTTAATAAATAAAAAAAAAAATTGTTATAAGCAAAAAAATAAATTTGTTCTATTTTTCGTAGACTAATTAAATCGCAAAAATAAAGAATATGCTAGAAAAATGTTTGCAAAAAGCAAAAAATTAAAAAAAAAATTTTAAAATTTTTTTTTAAACAACAAAAAAAAATTTTGTTTTATTTTTCCTAGAGCAAAAAAATAGCAAAAAAGTCTTGTGAAAACACCTGATCTCTAAAACTTGCCTGAAAAAATTTGCCTCGCCAGCTTGACGTCAAGCTGGAAATGTGAATTTTTGTAGGTAAACGGGAAGAGCAAAAAATAAAATTTTTGTTTTTACGAGGAGCAAATAATTAGTAGAAAAAAATATAAAAAAATCAATTTTTCAAAAAAAAAAATTAAGAAAAAAATTAAGAAAATTTTTTTTAATTAGCAAAAAAAATTTTATTTTGTTTTTTTTTAGCAAATAATTAGCACAAAAATATGGTTAAAACACCCGGCCTCTAAACCTTTCCTCAAAAATTTGCTTTGCCAGCTTGACGTCAAGCTGGAAATGTGAATTTTTGTAGGTAAACGGGAAGAGCAAAAAAAAAATTTTTGTTTTTACGAGAAGCAAATAATTGGTAGAAAAAAATATAAAAAAATTAATTTAAAAAAAAATAAAAAATTAAGAAAAAAATTAAGAAAATTTTTTTTAATTAGCAAAAAAAATTTTTTTATTTTTTTTAGAGCAAATAATTAGCATAAAAATATGGTAAGAACACCCGGCCTCTAAACCTTTCCTGAAAAATTTGCTTTGCCAGCTTGACGTCAAGCTGGAAATGTGAATTTTTATAGTTAAACGGGAGGAGCAAAAAGATTAATTTCTTAGCAAATAATTAGCAAATAATTAGCAACTAAATAACACAAAATTTTGTTCCGATCCGAGAAAGTCACTTCACCAGCTTGACAGAGGTATTCAAAAGATGTTTTCTTAATATGTGTTATCACATTCTTGCTTTCTTATCCGCGTTTGTTTCATAAGCTGTAATCAAAATAAATCTTTAAGCTTCTGTAGAGTGGAAGAATTTACAAAAAAAAATCTATCTTCAACTACCCTAAGCTAACTAAATTGCCTACTTGGTTTTCGTTTACGGTATAAAAACGTACTCTTTTTCTTGCGGTACTTCCGAAGGCTAACTGTTATGACGGTTATTTATCTAGCCGTTAGATTTTCCCCTTCACAGCTGTTTTCATTCGGCATGTGTGTTATATTTTCAAACACTCTCTTTTTATCTCCTATTTCTTTGTGTTGTATTTTCAAACACTTTCTTTGACTAGGAGTTCACTGAAATCTAACTTCACTACTCTATCTATACATTCTTTTCAAGCGTGGCACTTAGTTTACTTGTTCTTTTACGATAGGACTTAAATTCACTTATTTAATTATCATGCAATACGCTCGGTGATCCCTGGTTTCCTCCTTTCGACATTCCATCGACCAAACTGCTACTGTAGCAAGCGTTAGTGCTTCTCTAGGCTTACGCCTAGTGTACCTGTCCGCAAAACAGGACGTTCTCAAGAAGTCTTCCTTGTTTTCTTCCCCGTTCGATGTTTTCACCTTGGCAAATTGTTTAAGGTTCTCTTGGGCTAGTACTGCCTAGAATTTTTGCGTAAACCTTTCTCTACGCCATTTTTACTGCATACAGATATAGACGTGATCCGGCCCTGACATCTGAAAAAGGCCTCGTGTATCGCAAGATATATATATTTCCTCCAGAAGTATAAAGATGTTAAAATTTCCTTCGAGTCGTCTTCCGACCTCAAAAGACATGAAAAATGTACTTTCGTTGTTCATCCTATCGTGACACAGATCTCACCATGAACGCTGTCTGCCTGTTTGAATTGCAAAAGATATGTCCGTTTTTAACATGGCCTCTACTTTATAATACCGCTTGTGCACCTCGGTAAATTTTTCTAACTGGGGTTATTTGCCCTTTTTGTTTCTTTCACACACCAAAAAAAATGCTTTATTCATTTACCTGATTGTATGTAATTGTAAAACGCCTACTTTTGCTGGATAGTCTTTTCCCTGCATTACAACCAAAACCAAATCCTCATCGACGTCGACATACAGGTAAATCCATGCTACCTTCTTTTTGCAAGGAAAAAAAATGCACCCATTGCACCATTTACTTTTTTTCATGTAATCGTATCTACCTGAATACATTAGACATTAGGTTTGACATTAGACTCTAATGTTAGTGACATAAATTTAATTATTTTAACTCACCCTTATGTGAGGGATTATTCCCTAATACCTCGATAAAATTTCACTTTACTCTGAACGTCTTGCTTTGCTAGTTGTAGACGGAATAATAAAAAGAATATGGACGATCGTTTCACAAACCTGTTGCATGCCGGCTACTTGGTATAGCATGGAATCGGAATTTAGAAGGAGATTGACCTATTCACAATAAACCGTATCTCCACAGAGTTACTTATACGAGTGCTACAACTTAGGCCCGTTCCACAAATTGGAATTTTTGTGTCGAATTGTTAAGGCTCCGATTAGACTAGATTTTTTTGTTAGGTTGGAAAACAATCTTTAGCCACGAATCATATTATTTCACTATTTAATTAAGATAGATTTATCTTGTGTGTGTGGACATCAACACATACGAGTGAATTTCGTAAATATTCGTAATCGTAAAAAAAGTATGATTTCCAATAATGTTGGTCTAAGAATTTCCTACAAAACTTGCTCCTCCGACTAGTTATCAACTCGTCGGATGAACAAGAAAAGAAATTGTCTTTAGTATTGTCCATCGAACAAGGAGTCTCATGCACAGCTGACACAGCCGGGCTTCTGAACTAAAATTTGTTAAATTTATTTCTTCAAATCCTTAGTATGAACTACTGATTCGAATCTTTTTTCGGCTTTGACTTTGTATAAGATGTTTCCTATTACTTTTATGACTGTCACTTTTAAAAATTTCGGACTGAGGAGTTTGGCGCTACGATGTTTCGTTTTGTCACTCAATACGAAATTACGCTTAAAAATTTTGTCTCCTATTTCAAATTTGATAAACCTGCTTCTAAGGTTGTAATTGCTTTTATACGTTTCGTGTGCTTGCTCTAAAGCTGTCTTAAGATGTGCGTGTAAGATGTTCATCTTAGCTGTTTTCGGTAACCAGTCAATTTCGCTAAGGTTTAAACCGTTTAATTCTCTAAGTAGTTTGTAATCAGTTCCGTGCTCTATCATTCTCTGTCCGAACAAGGCCTCATATGGCGACATGCCCAATACAGAGTGAACTGAAGTGCGTAATGCACTACTTATAGAGGATAGATATTCGTCACAGTTATATTGCCTCGGATCGCTATAAGACCGGATCGCCGATAAGATGGAGCGGTTAACTCTTTCGCTGGCGTTTGCTTGTGGAGCATACGCCGCTGTCTTGATATGTCTTATACCAAAATTTTCCATCAACTTGTTGAATTCTTTGCTCAAGAATTGAGATCCGTTGTCTGACAACAAACTTTCGGGTACCCCGTAAATTAAAAATATTTCGTCTCTTAAAACTTGATCACTTCCGAAGAATTCGCTTTTCTTAAAGGTTTAATGAAAACGAATTTCGTTAGCTGGTCTAACGCTATTACTATATATGAGTTTCATTTACGAGATCGCGGATAAGGTCCGAGAAAGTCTACGTATACGTGTTGAAAGGGTCTTTCGACTATGCACGCGTCTCCCATCTCCATACGCAAAATCGTATTACTTGACTTGGTCGTTTTGCAAGTATCACAACTACCTACAAAACCTTTAACTTGTGATGCCATAGCTGGCCAGAAAAACTGCTGACGAAGTCGATACAGGGTTTTTGCTATTCCTCCGTGAGATGCTCTCGGTGGACAATGAGCCTGTCGGATCAAACGTTCCGTCATTGTTGTGGGAATCCACAACTTCCAGACCAGGAGATCCTGAAGTGGGTTTCCAGTACAATGTCTGATTTTTTTGTATACTAAATTTTCCAAATACGAAGATCAGGTAACCTATCCTCATTGTTTCTGATGTGTTCTATTATCTGGAGATATTCCTCTGACTTAAAGGCTGGATTTTCCAGATCAACATGCAATACTTCGTTTGGATTTGTTGACAAAGACCCCGGTTGACATACATCCGAATGTAAGCCCTCTAACTCATGTGTACGAGATAAAGCGTCTGGCACTACGTTCAGCGTACCCTTCCGATGTTCAATCCCAAAATCAAATCCCTGCAATTGAAGACTCCAACGCGCTAATGTCCCCGTTAGATCCTTCAAACTCATCAACCATTTAAGACTTGCGTGGTCGGTGATAATCAAAAATCTATACCCTTCTACGATAGGTCTAAGCTTTTGTATGCCTTTCACAGCTGCCAAACACTCCCGCTCGGTGACTGAATAGTTCCGTTGCGCAACGTTCAACTTCTGCTAATAATAATAAATCGGCCTTTCCACCCCTGATTCATCCTTTTGACACAACACACAGCCTATGCCGGTGTCCGAAGCGTCGCATAGAATAATAAATTTATTACTAAAATCAGGGTTTATCAAAATCGGTTTGCTCGTTAAAGCTTTCTTTATCGCTTCAAAAGATTCAATCACTTTTTCACCAAACTGAAACTTTTGGTTTTTCTTTAAAGTGTCAGTCATAGCGCTAGCTACTCCTGAGAAATTCTCAATAAAACGCCTGTACCATCCCGCCATGCCGAGAAATCGACGAACTTGCCGTGTGGATGTAGGTACAGGGAAATCTACAATTGCGGAAATCTTTCCAGGATTAGGCTTCACATATCCTAGGTATTCTAGTTCCTGAAAACAAAATTTGGATTTTCCAACGTTAATGGTCAATCCTGCCCTCGACAATCGGTCAGCGATTACTCGCATTACTTCCATATGCTCTTGGAAAGTTTTCGAAATGATCAATAGATCGTCTAAATAAACAAACACTTGTTCGCGCAGTTCCTGAGGAACAATTACATTCATAAGGTACTGCAGGCTTTGAGCCGCGTTCGAGAGACCGAACGGCATCACCTTGAACTGATAGAGAGGTCTACCGGGGACGGTGAAAGCTGTCTTCTCCCTTGAACTTTGCTCTAACGGTATCTGCCAGTAGGCATCTTTAAGATCTACACTTGAGATGAAATGAGTTTCTTGAAGGCGTGCTAACAATCCTTCTATCTGAGGAATCGGACTAGCGTCTTTTTTTGTAATTGAATTAACCTTCCGAAAGTCCAAGCACAACCGGTTCTTCCCTGGTTTTCGTACTAATACGACAGGTGAACTCCACGGACTAGAACTCTCCACGATCACTCCCGACTCAAGCATACGATCTTACTCATCATAAACTAACGCTTGTACCGCAGGAGATATGGGGTAATGACGTTGCTTTATTGGCGTCACGTCTCCCGTATCTATTTTATGTTCGACAAGGTGAGTTCGTCCTAAACCTTTATCTGCGAAAGATGGGAAGAGCTCTATGACCTCTTTCAATATTTCGCTCTCTTGGTTAGACAAGACACACTTAGTCGGTTCCTTCTTTTCGTCACTAGATTCTAAGTTTATATTCATAGCTGAAATTAGATGAGGAGCTATTTTGAACAAAGCCAAGAAATCAACTCCAAGGTAGAGTTCTTGAGCTAGGAAGGGTACGATGAACAAATCCAATTCGTGACTATGTCTTTGTATTGAATTCCTGTTGTAACTATACCAACAATCGCCTGTTTCAGCCGTAGTTACTTCGGACGAATACTTCTTAAACGGAATATTATGTTCTCCTAAATACTCTAGAGCTCCTGCTCCTAAACAACTAATACTAGCGCCTGAATCTAAAAGTCTGAGCCACGATTTCCCAAACGCTTCTACCGAAACATAAGGACGAGGATCGTTATCCTTAACTTTAAGATTTGTTGTCGCTATTGTTTTACGCCATTTCTTTTTCTTTTGCATTCTAGCCCTCAGACTAGCTATTTTATCGGAACGACAGGGAAATGTTAGAATTCGTTTCCTTGCCTTAAAATATTGTATATGACGCTCGTGTAGAGGTCTTTTTAACGGAAATACTTTTGTCTCCTCTGATTTAGTCTCACTTGGTTTTTCTATAGACTTTTTTCGTTCAGGTTTTAAGATGGTAATATTATTAAGAGAAATGATAGGGTTTGCTACTTGTTCGAGTACTTCGTCTTCGCACTTTCTCCCTCCATTGGAAAACTGCTCTTTGATGGGTTTTCCGAACAGATCGGACAATTCGGAGTCACCGTGTCTTCTCGCCCGCACTTAAAGCAGAAGATTCGTCTTCTAGCGTCAGGACAATCTCTAAAGAGATGACCCGCGCCCTTACAATTCCAGCACTTAAATGTCTCCTGCCCGTAGAAAGCTTCTAAAGAGGAGTCTGGTTTCGCTGGCTCTATCGCTAGTTGATGTTGATCTAGCTCGTGTACTTGTTTCCGAACTGGATGGTTCGTAAAAGTAGCTTGTGGTCTAAAACGTTGGCTCTCACTATCTTTTCCGTTCAGGAATTTCTCTATAGTTCTACATACATAGACTAATTCGGCTAGACTACTACAGCCTTATTTATAAGCCCGTATTATCGGCGGATTAAGGTTACTACGAACTTAATACTCCACTAATACTCCAAACCTTATTTCTAAAAAAAAATACACCAGTATTAGCGGCGGATTAAGCTAAGGTCGTTTTAATGTCTAAATCTCATTTTGAGGATAAAAGTGTAAGAAAAATATTGTTCAAATTTTTGGAGGAAAAATGGAAAATATTTTGGTTTTGTGAATGATTTTTTGAGATAAATAAATGTATAAATGAAAAATTATATCTTTTGTTTTGTTTTGTTTAGTATTCATTTTAGAAAAATTTCCACCAACCAAAAAAGAAAAACAAATCATAATGTTCGGGTTCTACGCAATCAGTTTTTTCAGATAATCTAACTTTTTTTCCTCTTCTGATTGGGCAAAAGTCACGTATCAAAAGAAAACTGAAACTCTGGCCAATCAGAGTCCGAAAGAAGTTAGATTATCTAAAAAAACTTAATGCGTTGAACGTGCACAATGATGTCAGCTGGAATTTGTTTACGTCTATTGAAACCAGAGCTATAGATGGGTCATTTTTTTGATGAAAAATTTGACATAAGCGAGTCGTAACTAATACGGGTTGGAAAATGTTTTATAAATAAGGATTTGCTCGACCTGGCGTAAGGGAGGATACAGTGCTACAGCTAGTATTAACTAATACCAGGTTGAAACGAGTATTAGTGAAATCTAATAAATAAGGCTGCTAGTCTTGAAAGTAATCAACAATTCTCCCATTCTTCTTTTAACGTTCAGTTTGACTAATTCGACGATCTCGATAGTGGACTTAGGAATCTTCAACCTTGAATTTAGTTTTATGATGTCGTCATAGAAATCATTAAAACTTTCGTTATAATTCTGTTTTCTATCCATCATCTTCC
This sequence comes from Melanostoma mellinum, assembly GCA_914767635.1. NCBI lineage: Eukaryota > Metazoa > Arthropoda > Insecta > Diptera > Syrphidae > Melanostoma > Melanostoma mellinum. The sequence goes on from OU612059.1 coordinate 112,700,975, forward strand.
TGGACAATTCCGAGTCGGTCTCGAGGCTCCTATACTGCTCTAGCAAGGCTGCTTTGAGCTCAAACAAAGTCGCTCTCGGCCTGCTCTTGGACCAAGTCCAATACCAATTTTCCGCTGAACCGTTCACGAAATGATGAGAATTGCTCACCACTTCATCCCATGAAACGTGATAGCTCTCCCTCACTTTATCTAACCTAAATAAGAAGTCGTCTACCGTCATATTCTTTGTATCGAATTTGATCCCCCACTTGTGATAGTGTGGGAACCTCAGGAATGAACTAGAAGGTGATGGTGCTGATATCGGCGCGTTTGATACGGCTGGGGAATCGTTAAGATTCATCCGACTTACTCGGGCCAAGAAATCATCCGCGTTGGATGTCCTTGCCACCTCAACATTCTGAATCGTCTGTTCGTTCCTTTGCGACATAACTGGGTCTCTCTGACTACTTGGTAAAGGTAAATTAGTTTCAACCATACGAACTGGGGGTGTCGGTTCTTCATGTAAGGATCTGGTAACGACCGGCTGTGACTGGGGTGGAACCGTAGCGAAGGTGTCTTTTATGATCTTCCCTACTTGCTCTAAGATGCTAGCTTGACTACGATCCAACTCTTCCCTAATGAATCTTTGATCTTCGGTCCTACTGAGACCTATAGTTGCCGTCACTACCTCCTGCACATAATTATCGAATCGATCACTTGCGTTAAAGGATTTGTTACGTAGGGAAACGCACACACATTAATAAGAAAATAATTATATTCATAAATACTGGTAGTCGGCCACAGAGGCCATACTAATTAGGCTTAAGAATTATTTTTTTTAAATGTTAAAATGCAGCTAACTAACAACTAACTATTCATAAAATAAACATATGTATGTATGTTAGGAAACTTACAGCTGAGACTAAGGAATAGTCTCACTTACAACGATTTCATAATCCAGCCTTGTCGCAGTCCACATTAGAAACGATAATAGACGCCAATTAAAGCAACATGAAAATGAGAAAAAAGATATTTTTACAAAAACAAAACAAACATTGTAAACAAAGATTGTCAACTTACCCTCCTTGTAGAAGACCACCCTTATCTGGCAAAAAAAAAAAAAAAAAAAGGTTATATCAATTACCTACATACAAATCTCACACAAAGTGCTGACCTACCTCAATAAATTGAATAGAGTCATTACAAGGGGGTTAATGAACTCGTGTAATGATGAGATTCCTATCTCAAATCATCTGACATAATTGTGGTTGCAATAATCGAAGATTAGCCAAAATTATTTGTATTTGTATTTGTATTTGTATTTGTATCATATTAAATATTACAACGACACAGCAAGATTCAATCTTTTATAGCATCTAAATTTAAAAACCAAGTATTTTTAAATTTAGATGCTATAAAAGATTGAATCTTGCTGTGTCACTTGTTTATTACAAAAAAAACACTGAGAAAGGAAAATAAACAGAAGAATAAAAGAGACTTGAACAAAATACACTTGAATAACAAATAACTCACAAACGACCGACGTACACTGACGAATAGAGTCCGAAAACACCGAGTAAGTGTATACATTTTTTTGAAGAGTTTGACCGCGAGAAACAGGAAGTTAAATTCAATAGTTTTACCCATTTTAAACTAGTAAACTAAAGATAAAACGAAAAATAGTTGAGAAAGAATACGAACGACGCACAAAAATAAATTTGTATTCACGTTTGACATGTAATGAAGTTGACACGTTGTAAGAGAAACGTCACTGAAAGCTCTCAAGCGAAAAAGCTGTGTTAGCGACAGCGAATTCACTTCAAAAGCAAATACTCCAACCAGGAAGAAATAGATCGAGAGTCGACCAAAGAAATAGTTAATGTTCAAGTTAAATGTAAAAGCTTTTGGAAAAAAAAAAGATAGGGATGAAATCTGAAACATAAAAATAGGCGTTAGAGAAATAGTTATATGGGGCTCAGATAGGCAAGTGCAATATAGAATAGATAATTAAGTGTTAGTCATAGCAACTAGCTTAGAATGACACCTATACTAAGTTTGAACTTAGTAATAGTGTGTGACACATATGGAAGAAATAGTATAGGAATAAGACACTGCAAGTCGAACGAAATGCAAAGAAGCTTGCGGATCTAAAATAGCATACCCGCAGTGCAAGAAGGGGAAGTATGAAATGTAGGCCAAAGGCCAACGGCCTGACAAAAGAAAACTTGAATATGGGCGAACAATTGCAAATTCAAGTTCAAGGCAACCGCACCATATATTATAGGCAATAAAGCAAGTGCATAGTAAAGTGAAAATTTGAGTGAGAGTAAGCGCTGAAATTCTGATTTGAATTCTGCCATGAATTACTGATTTAAATTCTGCTCTGAATTTCTGATGTCTGAAAATTTTTTTTTGGAAAAGAATAAGAGATTTAATTGAAAGGTGAGTGACAGTACAGGTTTTGAAAATATAAATATATATATGCATATATATTTTTCAAATAAGAATTTAAAAAAAAAAAAACACAGTGTAAACGTCGCTAGAAAAAAAAAGAAGAAGGTACGCAGAGGTTGAGAATTAAGACACCGAGTATCCGACGGTTGTTTTGGAAACCTAAGTAAAGGTTTTTTTGGTTAAACGAACGAACGAAAAACCGAAGACTCAGAGGGTTGAGCCATAGATAGACGTGGAGGGAGAACACATTATATGTAGATTTATCTTGATAGGTGAGTTTTACTTTACTGCAAGAAAAAAAAAGGAAATAGATTTCACTGATAGATATAGAATTTATATATATATATATATATATATATATATATATATATGTATACGGTGGTGCGGAACCACCCATAGCAAAGCAGAGAGTGTGGAACCAGTCTAGGTGGCTCAATCTTTTATCCAGAAGATACTCGGGGGAGTTTTTTTCTACACGAAGGAAGACTAGAGGGTTCTTGGCAAAAAGAGAGGAGAAGCAGCCGAATTGACTGGAGCAGGCAGGGTGTTCTCGGTGGAAAAATTTATAAAAGAAAACCCAGTGTACATAATCATGTTAACGAACTAAAAAAAAAAGAAAAGAAAATAAGAAAGAAAAAAAAAAAAAAAAAAGTGGAAAGAATAGCAAGTGAATTTAAAAGAAAAAAAAATTATTTTATAGAGTGAATTTTGCTAAGCTTATCAATATCGATCTCTTGATACATTATATATATATATATCGGTGAAGTGTATAATTGAAAAAGGTAGATCTGGGAACTCGGATAAAAGTAAAAGGAGTTGAGAAATTCCGTCGCTTGGAAACGTGCTGCCGGCAGGACTACGAGGGACGAGAGAAAAAACGTAAGTCACCAACCTTTTCATTTCACCTTTTTAATTTTTTATGATACATATATATATCATTCGAAATCGACAGATCGATAAGAAAATTTATTTTACTATTTCAAATATCTTTGATTTATAAAGATACAAAATTTTTTTTTTGAATTCACATCTAGTTGAAATAAATTTAAAAGAGTATACATATACATACTTACCTTTTTTTTGTTTTTGAATCAAGTTTTCAAATTTTTCTTTTGTGCGAAGTTGATTCAACATGAATTACTAAGGGTACGGTAACTAGGTGTGTGGAGATCCGAATTAGGCTGACGATGTGAATATAACGGAAGACGACTTATAGACATGACGAACGTTTAAGACAATACATACTTACTTTATGACTGACTAGGGCAGTTAATCGAAAGTGGCTGGGGGTCGCAACCAAAGGGGCTATCACCATAACATTGCCAAGGTGATAGCATAGGTTGTGTGTTATGACACAAGGGCGGGATGGCAGCGATCTTTACCAACACCATCAGGTAAGGCTCTTGGTAATTGGTCGAACCATCACATGAGGGAGACAGAGAGTTGTAGGAGAGTTAGGAAGTCTAATTAGTTTTAGGATTAGATGTAGTATAGAATATCTTTTTTTCATATATGCATACATATGTATATATTTTTATATGCATGGAATGTGTATAATTTTAATTTTTATTAATTAGGGTAGGTATAGGGTTTAGATGTAGATTAGCTATAGTTTAAAAGGGGGGGAGCTTTCTCAGAACTTACAACTCATCCCTTTCTCTTGTGTGGTGGCATAGTTACCCATATTTGTGTACGATCCTTTTCCATTTAACCTTTTTCCACAAGCCCCAACCTAATCCTATCCTGATCCTTATACCCGGCATGAAATTTTTTTTATTGTTAGAGTTGAAGGAGAATGGAACAGGGCAAGAACCACCCCCAATCCCACGAGCTTAGCCGAGCAACCACTAGCATTGCCACTGCCCTGTTTCCATCCCGATTTCATCCAACCTAGACTCACAACAATGGCGCCCAACGCATACGAACGGCTCGGAATTAAATTGAGACTCCAAGGAGAGTATTTTGGTGATCAAGGTCATCCCCTTGGACTCACAATTATTTCAAAAATCCAAATTTTTTCATTTTTTCATATTTTTTTTATCCTTTCCCACTACACAAATTTGGGTATCGTAGATGCTCTTCAGAATTGATATGTCATGGTCAGCTATCCCATCTTACAGGTCCAGAACCAGTAGATGTAGTGAGGTAGACCTATGGCGTGTCAAGACTGAGGAGCGGGTTAGGAGGATGATGGGACATACTTCACACTAGCCACTGTTAAGCTCAGCTAGACAGGTGTTGTGGTGGGAGTCTGAACCATCGGAATCCTGATCGTGTGGAGAGTCTTGTCTACTCTCCAGCTAGCCTATCCTTAGGATTTATATTCCAGAGGATGAGAAGTGGCGGGGAGGAAGATAGGATTCGAAGCATTCGTCAATTTCCAAGAGCACTAGTCGCTTTCAATACTTGACCAAACTATACTACACGATACTATACAAAAGACGTTACGATACTACACTATACTATACATAAGACAAAACACGACAACAACTTCCTTCTTATTCTGAATATCGTTTGGAAAACCTAAAGGATTACCACACACCTAACACTTAATAACAAACAAACAAAAATAAAAAAAAAAAAGGATTACATCTAAGTTTTTCAATTCAATAACAGATTGAATTTTACTTTGAATTTTTATTGAAGTTTTTTTTTTGAATTTTTATATTTGAATTTCATTTTTGAATTTTTATTTTTTTTTGGAATCCTGTTTAGGATTTTACATCTTTTTTTTGCATTTTATTTTGAATTATATTTTTGAATTCCATTTTAAATTTTATTTGAATATTATTTTTTTTTGAATCGTAGTATTTTTTTTATTTTTTTGAATTTTGAATTTTTTACGAAACAAAAGAAAACAATGTCAAATAACCCCAGAGATACTGGGGCAATCTCTAAGAACACCCTGCCAAATCCACCAAGAGCAGGGGTCGGCCCAAACACTAGAGGAGCCACTAGAAGGGCTCAGGTTCAGGAAGAAGAAGGGAATGAGGTCCAATTACCCAACCAGTGTGAATCTGAAGGTCAATTTAGAAGACCAAACGATTCAATAGAAAACCCATTTAATGAGACTAATGAGAGTAGCCTGGGGGAAACACTTAGAGGGTTTTCGACTCGAAACGAGTCAACAGGAGAAGCTGTAGGCGGGGAAAGGACAGGAGAAAGTAATGGTATGATAGAAAGTAGGGAAGATATAGGAAGAGAGATTGCAGGAATTCAAAGAGAAATAAGGCAAATTAGAGGCAATGATCAGTTAGGTAACGAACAAAATAATGCCTTTAAACAAACCCGGGACAGCTTGAGTGAAACTATGGATTCCACGGCATCCCAATCCATTAAAGAGATGCAACTCAAGACAATGAACCTGATTTCCACCCAGATGGAAAACATGAAAACCCTACACGCCATGGTTGAAGTCGTGACAGGTAAACTGTCGAATTTTATTGACAAGTTGTCAGTAGTTGAGAGGTCCTCAATTTCACGAGGAGATAGGGAAAGGAGAGATGAGTATTTATCTAGAAGGGAAGAATCGACGGACAACTCTCAACCGCATATTATGCGACCTACCTCCGAATTTAATAGTAGGCATGATGGTAGGGAAAGGAATAAGAAAAATGAAATCCATAAGTGGGGGATAAAATATGATGGAACCTCCAAATCGATGACAGTGGAGAGTTTTATCTTCCGAGTGGAGACACTACAAAAGAAAAATGAGGTTAGTTATGACCAGGTATTTGCCAACTTTCATCATCTCGTCACCGGGACTGCCGAAAAATGGTATTGGCAATATTTAGAAGAAAACCAAGGTGACGAGATGTTAAATTATTATGATTTGAAGGAGGAGCTCCTAAGGCAGTTCAGGAGCATCAAAACCGACCACGAGATCCTCAGATCAATCATGGATAGGCGTCAACAGCCGAATGAGAGCTTCGACGAATTTTATGAGGAGATAAGGGGACTTACGCTTCAAATGAAGAGCAAGCCCAACGAAAAAGATTTGGTGTCGATAGTTAGGCAAAACATAAAGGACAAAGTGGCTTCGTTGGTTTTCAGGTGCTCTATCAACAGCATCCGAGACCTTAGAGAAGAGTGTAGGAGGGCTGAAATTCATTTAGCCTCAAGAGACTGGAATTCAAAAAAGAACGTAAGCGAAATAGATGATAGGCACTTGCATGAATCCAAAGCGTCATATGAATCTGAAGAAGAAGAAGAATGGCATATTGCAGCGATGCCAAGTAATCATACTAACAGACAACAATGAACGAGACACTAGGACAGAACTTACAAAAGACAAAACATTGAACTCAGCTTCATGTCCGTCGTCATTCCATGCCCTGACGTGCTTCAACTGTGGCAAGGGCAATGTTTCCTTCAGTTGTGCGTCATGTCAGGGAAACCTGAAAGTCGGAAGTGCCTCCGGGATTCCACCGCCGGCGGAGTTGACATTCCCGGACAACCTGGAAAAATAAAATTATTAAAAAACGAAGCTAAACAAGAAGAGAAAAATACTCACCATAATCCAAACAGACACCACAAGAGCCTACATCAACGAATGGTAGAGTACGAAGCTGCAAGAAAGAGAATCTTTAATGAAGAGATAACAACAGAAAAAAATGTAAACAGTAGGAAATTTAGAAAAATAGCTAGGCTACGGGAAAAATGTGCAATATATAGGAGAAGTAAAAACAAAATAGAAGCTACGATCTTAGCGGTATCTGACGACAATAAGCCCTATGCAAAAGTAATAGTAAACGGGGAGGAAATGATAGGACTATTGGATAGTGGTGCGTCTGTTAGTTGTCTAGGGAAAAGTGCAATCGAGTTCGTGAAGAAGCATGACATTCCAATGAAAACTATGACAATAGACATTAGGACAGCAGACGGAAAACACCAACAGATTAACGGACTAATCAAGACAGACGTCTCATGGGGCGGTAACACCCAAGAAATGGAACTGTATGTTGTTCCAAGTTTGCAACAGCAGCTCTATTTAGGGGTAGACTTCTGGAGAAACTTCAAAGTTGCTCCACAAATAATAAGTGCAATAGAGATTCAAGGCTCAGAAAAAGTAAAAGAAGGGGTGACAATGAGGGAACTAACAGCCACACAGACTGAGGAGTTGGAAAAAGTAGAACAATTTCCTTCGTGTGCCGTGCTGGGATTGGGTAAAACCTCACTAGAGGAACATGTCATTGAAATGGACGACGACACAATTCCCATTAAGCAACGACTGTGGTTCTTGGTTAACCACTGAATAATAAACTAATTCGTTTTAAACGTATAACATTTTCTTTATTAAAATACTTTAATTTAATCTAAGTTAATAAATTGGTTTATAAAAAGTAGAACGAGAAACGAATTCTTTGACCAGCGACCAAGTAATCACTTTGACAATCTAGTCATAAGCGGTCCTTGCCGATTCGTCGATTTGGAATCGGTTCTTTATTTATTATTTGTTCTGGCCACTTGGGGCGCTGGGATGGAGCAGGGATGTAGCGAGTGGTTTTAAGTGTTTATACTTTTTCACTTCGCTACATCACTCTCCACCCTGAAAAAGTTTTTATTACAATAAAACTTAGATAATTTTATATAATGCAAAATTAAGATGTCAATGCGTTATTTTATATAATGTAAAATTGACTGTTTATATTAAGATGTCAATGAGTTATTTTATATAATGCAAAATTGAGATGTCAATGCGTTATTTTATATAATGTAAAATTGACTGTTTATATTAAGATGTCAATGAGTTATTTTATATAATGCAAAATTGACTGTTTTTTCTTAAGTATTTATACAATGAGGTTTTTATTTCGTTTGTACAGTGAGTTTTTTTGTTGGCTGAAGGCCTTTTATTGCTTTTGATTTTTTATTTAAAGAAAAATTAAAACTACAAAAATCTGAAACAATTTTGTATTTGTATTACTGCAAATTGAAAGTTACTTGTTTTGTTTTTGTCTGCGAATCATTGTCTTTTGTGTAAAAGGCTGGTTTGAGTCGGTCAATAGATATTATTTGCTCTTTATTATCTATGAGCACTGAAAAATTTTTCTCAAAACGATTAATAACTTCAAACGGCCCTTTATACGGTGGGTTCAGACTCCCGCGATTTATCTCCTCTCTAATGAAAACATATTTGCACTTTTTCAAATCCTTTGGAACGAAAATATATTTTTGCTCGCGATTTCTATTGGAACTTGGTCGAGTTTGCGATATGGCTTGAGTAATTTCCTTAGCTGTTTCGGAATTTAAAATCGGATTTAATGGTTTGGGTTCAATTAATTCTGCCGGTAAACGTAAGTTTTGTCCGTACAAAAGTTGAGCGGGAGTTACATTAATATCGTCGATTATGCTAGAGCGAATACCGAGAAGAGTCCAAGGTAAGTTGGAATACCAATTTTGTTTGTCTTCATGAGCGCGGAGAGAATCTTTAAGTTGCCGATGAAACCGTTCTACTGATCCATTTGCTTGAGGATGATATGTTGTCGTTCTGATTCGTTTTGTTCCGAGGGTTTCTGAGATCTGTTTGAAAAGACTTGATTCAAATTGAGTTCCTTGATCAGTCGTAATCGTTTGTGGAACTCCGTATCTTGAAACCCAGTTTTGAACAAAAGCAGAAACAACAGTTGAAGCGTTCATATTTTTCAGCGGAATGGCTTCTGGCCAAGAAGAAAAACGATCTTTGATGGTAAGTAAGTAAGTGAAACCTTGAGATGGTGGTAATGGACCAACTAGATCCATATGAATATGTGAGAATCGACCCTCTGGAACTGGAAAAGTTCCATGTTTTGACGTAGTGTGTCTTGAAATTTTTGATTTTTGGCAAGCTAAACAGCTTTTTGTCCATCGGTTAACATCGCTGTTCATTTTTGGCCAGAAATATTTTTCCGTAATTATTTTACGCATAGCCTTTGAACCAGAATGTGAAAGTCTGTGATGGTTGTCAAAAATTGTGCGACGAAAAACGTGTGGAATAAATGGACGGTTCTTTTCCGTGGAAGTTTCGCACCATATTTCGACTTCGTTGATTGGAATGTATATTTTTTGTAATTTAACAGACGTTTTCGTAAGTTTTAACAGTGACTGAAGCTCTTCATCGTTTTCTTGCTCTTTTAAGAGATTAGGTATGCTGATATTATTGAAATCGATTAATTCGATATATGATCGCGAAAGCGTATCGGCGACGATGTTCTGAATACCTTTGATATAACGAATATCAGTTGTAAATTCAGCAATAAACTCTAGGTGGCGCGTTTGACGAGGTGATTTTTCAGTTTTCGAGCAGATTGCGTTTGTGAGTGGTTTATGGTCGGTAAAGACGGTAAATTCTCTTCCTTCCACGTAGTACCGAAAATGCTTGACGTTCCTGAAAATTGCGAGAAGTTCGCGATCGAACGTGGAGTATTTTTTTTCGGCCGGACTCAAACGTGTTGAGAAGAAACCTAAAGGTTCCCAAAAGTTATTGTGGAATTGTTGCAGCACTCCTCCGATAGCATCGTTAGAGGCATCTACCGTTATACTAATGGGTGCTAGGGGCTTTGGATGAAAAAGCATTGTTCTTTGCGACAAGTCTCTTTTGAGAACTTGGAAAGCCTGTTCACAATCGTCTGTCCACTGTAGGTTTGGTTTTTTTGTCTCTTTTTTTTCGTTTTTTATGTTTTTTAATTGTTCGTAAAGAACTTTTGCCTTGCTTGCCATGCTTGGCATAAAGCGATTGTAAAAGTTTATCATACCGAGAAAACGTTGAAGTTTTTTGATTGAGTTGGGGCTAGGAAACTCGTTGATGGCTTTTACACGATCCTCAGAAGGAGTGATTCCTTTGCTAGAAACGCAATAGCCTAAAAAATTGAGTTCAGCTACGCCTAGCTCGCATTTTGCTAGATTGACGTTGAGCCCATGTTCCTGTAGCTTTTTGAAAACTTCTCTTAAGTGTATTTTGTGTTCTTCGACAGACTTACTCGCAACTAAAACGTCGTCGAGGTAGACGAAAACAAAAGGAAGGTTACCTAAAATATCGTTCATAAAACGCTGGAATGTTTGCGCACCGTTACGCACGCCGAAAGGCATTCTTAAAAATTCGAAGAGTCCAAAAGGTGTTATTACGGCTGTTTTATGGACGTCTTCCTCCGCTACCGGTATTTGGTGGTAAGCTCGTACTAGATCTATCTTCGAGAAAATCGAGCAACCGTTGAGGTTAGCCGAGCAGTCTTGAGCGTTTGCGATTGGGTGTTTGTCGGGTACCGTTGCTTGATTTAGCCATCGGTAGTCACCGCATGGTCGGAAATCCAAAGAATTCTTCTTTGGTACCATGTGAAGTGGTGAAGCGACATGTGATTTGGAAACGCGACAAATACCCAAATCGATCATTTGTTGAAACTGACTTTTTGCTATTGCTAACCTCTCCGGATTGAGTCGTCGGGCGTTATGCGCTGGAAGTTGACCTTTCGTCACTATTCTGTGAACCACATTATGTTTGACGGGTAAGGTGAAATCTGGTGGAGCCTTCAGTTCAGGAAACTCGTCGAGTATAGCACCGAATTCGTTTGAAATTGAAAAAAAATTTTGGTAAACCTGCGTTTGTGGATTTGATTAGACAGCTGATCTGAAGACTAGTAGTTTTGTCTACGATGCGTTTGTTTCGAAGATCGACTATGAGATTGAATTTATGCAGAAAATCGGCTCCTATGATAGGATGGTCGATATCCGCTATTACAAATGTAAAATCGAAAACGCGTCTCAAATTTAAGTCGACTGTTAACCGTTTGCAACCATATGTATGTATTTTTCCACCGTTTGCAGTAAGGAGAATGAAATCGTTGGGTTGGTTAACGTGCTGGCAGAATTTGCGAGGGATAATCGAAATTTCTGCTCCAGTGTCGACCAGGAATTGCAGTTTAGAATTTTTATCCGAAACGAAAAGACGGCGTGAAATGTTTGCCTCCCTCAGTGCCGCATCTGAGATCTGGCGAACTAGTTTTTTGGGTTGCTGTCTTTGAAGTTGCAAAACTGTTTCGAACAATTCCTCGCATTTTCTCCAAATTTCCTGTGAAACCAACAAATCGTTCTCTCATTCTCCTTTCTACTTGATGAACGGTGCCTATTGTTTGAACTGTTTCGCGAAAAATTTCTAGGCGCTCTGTTACTTGCATGTGTGGGTCGCATTTCTAAACGTTCGATGCGATGCACAAGTTTTTCTAACAGGTCCCTGTTTGAAGTAGAAGTTTCGGTTTTATTAACTTGAGAGATTTGAGCGCTGGAAACTGTTGAGGTGTCGTGAAGCCTGTCAGCCAGATCGAAAAGTTCATTTTGCGACTGAGATCCTTCAACAGCCATGAGGCAAACGCGAATGTTAGAAGGTAGTTTATTTAGCCAAAGCTTTTTAACTAGTGGTGGATTAACTAAGTTATTCCCCGCGGCTAATGTTTCCATACTCCTGAACAGTTCCGAAGGTTTCAAATCACCGAGTGCGACTTTGTTTAATAGAGCATCTAACCGTTTCTCTTCGCTATCCCTATTTCTAGCTAATAAAACTTTCTTAAGATTTTCATACTTTTCTTGCGCGGGGGGGGAAACTAAAACGTCGGCTACCGATTCCATTGTTTGATTATTCAGTGACGCCACTAAATAATCGTATTTCGTATTGCTTGCGCTAATATTTTTTAATCGGAACTGCGTTTCGATTTGAAGAAACCATAAATCGGGACGATTATTCCAAAATGGTGGAATTTTTATCGATATTAGTGAAGCTTGTTGAATGGAAACGGTAGCGGCTTGTGTTAAAACCTCGTTGCTTCCCCCTGCGCCCTCGGTAGTCTTACTGTCGAGCGACATTTTAAATAACTCAAAACTAATTGAAAACCCGAAAAAAAAAATGGAATTCAAACCGTTAAATTATCCTCGCCACAAAAACTTTATTTTTAAATTATATAATATATATGTGACACTCGAGAGGAGGTAAAACGGGATTCTAAAACAACCGTATGACCGAATTTAAATACCGCAACCGAGATAATCTATACACCGAACTCCTACCACGAGACACTTTTTCTTTGTGCGTTATAAAACTGTTTTATTATTTCAGACTCTTGTATAAACTTGTATTTAAATAGTTGTTATAAAGTAATAAGTTTATTTTTTATTATAATATTAAATAATATAATGTAAAAGAGAATTACTCACTGTACTTTAGTACTGAAAATTTTTTTTACTTTGTAGGCGGCACTGGTATGCGACAGCGCTGGTGCTGCATATGCATATGTTTGCTTCGTACCAAATTGAATGCTGTCTGGTTGGGTTGACGAAAATGGCGATGATGAAAATGCTGACGCTGACGATGGTGGAGATGATGACGATGGCGAAGATGACGATGGCGATGCTGACTGTGGCAATGATGACGACGAAGAACCTCGATGGCGATGAAGGCGATGGCGATGAAGACGATGGCGCCGAAGACTATGGCGATGAAGACGGTGGTGATTCTATGTCGATGATGGCGGCGAAGAACCTCAATGTCGGTTTAAGACTATTACTTGTCGACACGGTGGTCGGCACGACGTTTTTATTTTAATTGGTGATGGTTATGGTGGTGGCTTCTCAACCAAATCAACCAAATTGTGGTTTTTGTTTTAAGAATGGCGAAATAAAATGCCGAAACGTGTTGTTCGCTTTATTTGTAAAATAAATCCGCTTGGTTAGTGGCTATTTCGGTTTTTTCTTTTTTTTTAGAAAAACGAAAATAAAATGGCGAATATGCCGGCCACTCCGCGTGCTCGATGTAGGAAATTTTTTTTTAAATGTCGGGGTCACCAAATGTGGTTCTTGGTTAACCACTGAATAATAAACTAATTCGTTTTAAACGTATAACATTTTCTTTATTAAAATACTTTAATTTAATCTAAGTTAATAAATTGGTTTATAAAAAGTAGAACGAGAAACGAATTCTTTGACCAGCGACCAAGTAATCACTTTGACAATCTAGTCATAACCGGTCCTTGCCGATTCGTCGATTTGGAATCGGTTCTTTATTTATTATTTGTTCTGGCCACTTGGGGCGCTGGGATGGAGCAGGGATGTAGCGAGTGGTTTTAAGTGTTTATACTTTTTCACTTCGCTACAACGACATTACCCGATCTCACCGGTAGTACAATCATTAATGTACGCAGAATTGGATAGGATGCTTGAACTCGGAGTCATCGAGGAGAGCAATAGCGCGTACAGCTCCCCAGTGGTTTTAGTCAGGAAACCAGGTAAAACTAGGCTTTGTCTAGACTCTCGAAAAATAAATGCCGCTACGAAGAAATTCGCTTATCCGCTTCCTCACATAGAGGGTATATTAAGCAGATTACATAACACGCGCTTTATTTCAAGCATCGATCTCATAGATGCATTTTGGCAGATTCCTCTGGAGACCAAATCAAGAGAGAAGACGGAATTCACAGTCCCTGGGCGGCCGTTGTACCAGTTTACGGTTATGCCGTTTGGACTGTGCAACGCTGCCCAGAGAATGTGTAAGCTGATGGACAAGGTCATTCCCACTCGGTTGAGGGAGAATGTTTTTGTCTATCTAGATGATCTTTTGATTTGCTCTCCAGATTTTGAAACCCACATGAGCGTGCTTAGAGATGTAGCAAGGTGCTTACGAGAGGCAGGTTTGACGATCAACGTCGAAAAGAGCAAATTCTGCTTCAAACAAATTAAATATTTAGGCTATTGTGTTGGAGATGGTTGTTTGAGAACTGATCCCGACAAAGTTTCAGCTGTGAAAGACTTCCCGATACCGAAAACCCCCAAACAACTCCGTCGGTTCTTAGGGATGACGGGTTGGTATAGACGCTTCATCCCAAATTTCGCAACTATATCAGCCCCGATGACGGACTGTCTTAAAAAAGGTATGGATTTCCAATTGACAGACGAAGCTTTGAATGCTTTTGACGAACTTAAAACGACATTAGTGACAGCACCTATACTGACGAACCCTGACTTTACCAAACACTTTTATATTCAATGCGACGCATCAACCACCGGCGTAGGGAGCGTTCTGTTCCAAATGGACGAAGAAAAGAACGAACGACCGCTGGCATTCATGTCTCAGAAACTGAACTCCGCACAACGGAATTACAGTGTGACGGAACTTGAGTGTTACGCGGCCGTATTATCAGTAAAGAAATTCCGGGCTTACATTGAAGGACTTCCTTTTACTATAATAACCGACCACGCAAGTCTCAAGTGGCTAATGACACAGAAGGACTTGAGTGGTCGATTAGCTCGATGGAGTTTCAAGCTGCAAGGCTTTGATTTCACCATAGAGCATAGGAAGGGTGTCCTCAATGTGGTCCCGGATACTCTTTCCAGAATACATATGGACGAGATCGAAACTGAAATACCAGAAGTGGATTTCAATTCTCCATACTTCGCATCAGAAGAATATGTTGAGCTGAAAAGGACAATCGACGAGAACCAGGACAAACTTCCCGACACTTACGTATCAGACGGCTACATTAACAAACGAACTGACAGACGGACCGGAGATCCGATCCAAGAAGATAGAGCCTGGAAACTTTGGGTACCGAAGGAGTTGAGAGGGGGTCTTTTGAAAAGGGCACACGATTCTTTCACAGCAGGTCATGGAGGAATCCAGAAGACTTTAGCCAAACTAAGGCAAAAGTATTTTTGGCCAAATATGAGAACTGATGTGTTAAGCTATGTGAAATCCTGTGATATTTGTAAGTGCAATAAACCCACAAACGCAATTTCAAGGCCACCCATGGGACAACAAACGATAACTGAAAGACCTTTCCAACGACTTTACATAGACTTTCTAGGACCATACCCAAGGACTAAGACAGGAAACACACATATTTTTATCATACTTGACCATTTTAGTAAATATGTATTTTCGAAACCAATACGCAAAGCAACAGCAGTTGAGGTAGTAAAGTACCTCGAAGAAGGGGTATTCCATTTGTTCGGTGTACCTGAGTACATCCACTCTGACAACGGAAAACAGTTCATTTCCGAACTGTTTTCCAGCTTCCTCAAACGATATGGAGTCAAACATGTACGTACCGCATTTTATTCTCCCCAAGCTAACGCTTCGGAGAGAGTGAATCGGTCAGTATTGACAAAAATTCGATCTTATATTGATAAAGATCAAACTAATTGGGATAAACATGTGAGTAACGCAGCGTTTTCTCTGAGAAGCGTAATACATGACTCCACGACTTATGAACCGTATTATGCAGTGTTCGGCACGCAAATGGTTCAACATGGAGACACATACCAACTTCTACGAAAATTAGACATGTTGAAAGATTCAAATGTCGAGATAAGTCTCAAAGCTGATAAATTAGCGATAATCAGAAAAAATATTTTCGATAATTTAAAGCTATCACATGATAAAGCGACGAAGACATATAATCTGAGAACCAGGAATATATCGTATAAAACAGGGCAGGTTGTTTACAGGCGAAACTTCAAGCAAAGCAGTGCACCAGATCACTACAATGCCAAACTAGGCCAAAAACTCATAATCATTTATACTTAAGCCAGTAGGGAACTCCCTATATGAAATTGGCAATATGAAAGGAGATAAGGTAGGCGTCTTCCATGCGAAGGACCTACATTCTTAAGCTACAATCTGTGATCTGATAGAACTTACTAACCTGTGATACCAAACTGTGATATATGATAAGAATACCTGACGCACTCAATCTGTTGTTGCTTTCGATTTCGGAAATATAAGGCTGTCTGTGATATTGCTTATTTAGGTACAGAGTTTATTTATTTATTTATTGTTTTATTTATTTACAGACATAGTTTATTTATTTACATTTTTATTCATTGATTTAGTTACCTATATATTCAACCTGATTACCCGACACCTACTGTGATATTTAACAACCTGTTAATCTTCCAGACTACAACACTACCACCAACTGTGATAACTAACAACCCATACTAACCGAATCCGCCAAATATCCTAACATACTCCAATTAACATCCATACACCTTCCTCAATATCCACTCCATTCACAACCCACCTTAAAAACCCTAAAATATCCAGTCATATTAGTTATATATTTATATTTACGTATTTTAAAGATTATGTCCGAGCAGAGACTTCCAGTCTAAAGTAATAGACAGTAAATAGAAATTGCCCGGCATTTATTAGGTATTTCAGGTAGTGGGACGAGCCACACGTCACGAACGGCGAAAGAAAAAATAAGGGTTGTAATTGTAATACCGACATAACTATGACTAACTTAAAAGTGTACGACCCTACCTTTTCGAGGCCAGTTTTCTCACGGCCACTTGAAAACTGCCGTCGTGTTTGTTACGTAGGGAAACGCACACACATTAATAAGAAAATAATTATATTCATAAATACTGGTAGTCGGCCACAGAGGCCATACTAATTAGGCTTAAGAATTATTTTTTTTAAATGTTAAAATGCAGCTAACTAACAACTTACTATTCATAAAATAAACATATGTATGTATGTTAGGAAACTTACAGCTGAGACTAAGTAATAGTCTCACTTACAACGATTTCATAATCCAGCCTTGTCGCAGTCCACATTAGAAACGATAATAGACGCCAATTAAAGCAACATGAAAATGAGAAAAAAGATATTTTTACAAAAACAAAACAAACATTGTAAACAAAGATTGTCAACTTACCCTCCTTGTAGAAGACCACCCTTATCTGGCAAAAAAAAAAAAAAAGGTTATATCAATTACCTACATACATACAAATCTCACACAAAGTGCTGACCTACCTCAATAAATTGAATAGAGTCATTACAAGGGGGTTAATGAACTCGTGTAATGATGAGATTCCTATCTCAAATCATCTGACATAATTGTGGTTGCAATAATCGAAGATTAGCCAAAATTATTCACTTGTTAATTACAAAAAAACACTGAGAAAGGAAAATAAACAGAAGAATAAAAGAGACTTGAACAAAATACACTTGAATAACAAATAACTCACAAACGACCGACGTACACTGACGAATAGAGTCCGAAAACACCGAGTAAGTGTATATATTTTTTTGAAGAGTTTGACCGCGAGAAACAGGAAGTTAAATTCAATAGTTTTACCCATTTTAAACTAGTAAACTAAAGATAAAACGAAAAATAGTTGAGAAAGAATACGAACGACGCACAAAAATAAATTTTTATTCACGTTTGACATGTAATGAAGTTGACACGTTGTAAGAGAAACGTCACTGAAAGCTCTCAAGCGAAAAAGCTGTGTTAGCGACAGCGAATTCGCTTCAAAAGCAAATACTCCAACCAGGAAAAAATAGATCGAGAGTCGACCAAAGAAATAGTTAATGTTCAAGTTAAATGTAAAAGTTTTTGGAAAAAAAAAGATAGGGATGAAATCTGAAACATAAAAATAGGCGTTAGAGAAATAGTTATATGGGGCTCAGATAGGCAAGTGCAATATAGAATAGATAATTAAGTGTTAGTCATAGCAACTAGCTTAGAATGACACCTATACTAAGTTTGAACTTAGTAATAGTGTGTGACACATATGGAAGAAATAGTATAGGAATAAGACACTGCAAGTCGAACGGAATGCAAAGAAGCTTGCGGATCTAAAATAGCATACCCGCAGTGCAAGAAGGGGAAGTATGAAATGTAGGCCAAAGGCCAACGGCCTGACAAAAGAAAACTTGAATATGGGCGAACAATTGCAAATTCAAGTTCAAGGCAACCGCACCATATATTATAGGCAATAAAGCAAGTGCATAGTAAAGTGAAAATTTGAGTGAGAGTAAGCGCTGAAATTCTGATTTGAATTCTGCCATGAATTACTGATTTAAATTCTGCTCTGAATTTCTGATGTCTGAAAATTTTTTTTTGGAAAAGAATAAGAGATTTAATTGAAAGGTGAGTGACAGTACAGGTTTTGAAAATATAAATATATATATGCATATATATTTTTCAAGTAAGAATTTAAAAAAAAAAACACAGTAAACGTCGCTAGAAAAAAAAAGAAGAAGGTACGCAGAGGTTGAGAATTAAGACACCGAGTATCCGACGGTTGTTTTGGAAACCTAAGTAAAGGTTTTTTTGGTTAAACGAACGAACGAAAAACCGAAGACTCAGAGGGTTGAGCCATAGATAGACGTGGAGGGAGAACACATTATATGTAGATTTATCTTGATAGGTGAGTTTTACTTTAGTGCAAGAAAAAAAAAGGAAATAGATTTCACTGATAGATATAGAATTTATATATATATACATATATATATATATATATATATGTATACGGTGGTGCGGAACCACCCATAGCAAAGCAGAGAGTGTGGAACCAGTCTAGGTGGCTCAATCTTTTATCCAGAAGATACTCGGGGGAGTTTCTACACGAAGGAAGACTAGAGGGTTCTTGGCAAAAAGAGAGGAGAAGCAGCCGAATTGACTGGAGCAGGCAGGGTGTTCTCGGTGGAAAAATTTATAAAAGAAAACCCAGTGCACATAATCATGTTAACGAACTAAAAAAAAAAAGAAAAGAAAATAAGAAAAAAAAAAAAAAAAAAAGTGGAAAGAATAGTGTAACGAAATGACCTTGGCCCCTCTCTTCCCTAGTAGACCACCCTTACAACCCCATGGCTACAGGCACATGAGGCTGATCCGGGCAGCAGGAAAGAGAGGGGTGTCCAGGCTACGACCCCCTTTGGCATGCTTGAAGGTTTAGGGCTTAGCTCGTCGGCGGGGTGGGTTCTTGGAGCCGCAGCACTGGACTGTCGTTACGAATTCATGCCTTATAATATTTCGTAAATAAAAGTGAAGGGACCGATGTCCGTTGGGACCATATGTCGGACCAGTAGGGGTAGGGTCCAGATGTTGTTGGACCTGGGAGGATTTTCCCCACCCACGTATCCCTTTGGGGATACTACCATGGCTACCACTACCTCCATGGTTATGCGGTAGCCCCTACTCCCAGATAAATAACCTACCGCCCCAGTCCTGAAACCACCAGCTTACCTCGTTTAAATCTTGTTTAGCTACTCATTATTCCAGTTTTCTTTCTTCAAATTATAGCCATAGTTTAAATCGTTATAATAATAATTTTTTTTTTTTTTTTATTTATAAAATAAAACCAAAATTTAAATTAATCCATAGGTGGCAACCATATTAAAAATTAGCAGGTAATTATGACATTTAACTTCTATAAATTTAATTAAAATTTAATTCACTCGTTCTTTTCGTCAACTCAATATCATTTACAGGTAAGTTTCTATCTAATCATTTCATATATATTTCCAAGTTTATTAACTTTAAAAAAAATTTTTTTTTTTTTATTACTTTATTTTCAGATGGCAACTCTCGATTCAATTTTCAGGTAATATCTGTTTTATTTTCTTTTACAAAATTTATAAATTTTTCTTTTTTTTCAGAACCGATGGCAACTCTTTTTGCTACTAGGTACGTAATTAATTCCCATTCTTTTTTTCTCACTTTCAAATTTATATAATTAAACTTTTTTTTTCTCTCTTTCTTTTTCTCCTTTTTTTTTTTTATAAAAGAAGCGTAATAAAACCCAAAAGAAAATTAATCGTTAAAAGGAAATGGTATTTATTTTATAAAAATATAAGGGAATATATATACACAAGATTAACAATATTATTAGGTTACTCACCCAGCTTTTCCTCCAAAGTAGTGCACCACGTTGTCGGTTTAGCGTTTTCTAAAAAAATTTAAATTTAGGTGACTGATTATTATTCCCCCCTTTTCCCCTTTATTTCTTCTTTCCTCTGATTATTATTAGGCTCTTTTTTTTTTGTATTAGGGATACCCCGGTAATATAGAACTTCCTTTTTTGTTTCTATTTAAATTAAACTTTTTTTTTTGAATTCCGGAAAAACTACGCACCTTTAACAAAATTATTTAACTATTTAGGTAAAAAAATACTGGGTTGTATGGTTTGCCAGAATTAAAATTTTCATTACTATTCCACTATTCTGCTTTTTGTTTTCTTATTTCTAATACACGTAACAAAACGAATTCACGCACACCATTTTTTTATAACACGGGGATACACCGGAGGGGGGTTTGCAGAGGGCAATTATATGTCGGGATAAATCAGGGAAGGGATACAACACTGGGACACTTTAATTCTAGGATGATGATGATGAGTTGGATGGTGCTGAAGATGATGATGCTGGTGTTGATAATGTTGATTTGGATATGATGAGGTGTGTTGGGGAATGCGTCTGAATCCCTTTTTTTTTTTGTGATGGCTTTTTCCTTTATTTTAAACTTTATTTGCCCTTAACCGGACTTACGACTTAGTTTTGAGCACTCTCTTTTTATATAATAAGCTTTTTTTTTTTTTTCTTCTTTCTAGATTTTCATAATTTCACCGATCAGTTATAGGTTTAGTTTTCTTTAAACAAATTTCTTCTGTTTTTTCCTTTCGGCACAGAACACTTTTTAAAACTTTTATCCGAACAATTTTTATATCTCGTTTCTTCACGTGCACAGATTGACTTTATAGTTTCTTTCTTGCTTGTGGTATTTTCCAAGTATTAATTTTTCCTTTTTTCCTTTTTTTTTTCTTCACTGCAATACTATTTCACTTTCATGTTAAATTTCTCGCAACAAGAATTAAAAGCGAAAACCCACGTCAATATTCAAAGTCTACTCGCGCACAATCGTTCAATATTTAAATTTTCTTTGCTTTTCCTCTTTCAAGGTCTTATCTACTTAAAATGCTGCAACCGACTGTGTAGTTTGACCTACTTCGATGGCTCAGCTGAACTTGTCATGTACCAAGCCAGCTCGACCGTTGTACATGTACATAGTCGGTACAGTTGGGTTGGTACATGGCAAGATCACACCATCGGTTAGCGGCCACTCTTGCGGCTTATCTTTTTACGGCAAATCTTCCACTTGCGGGTGGAGATTAGCTCGCAGGTTGTTGCTAAGAAAGTAAGTATGTGCGTATGTACATGTTACGCATTATTTTCAATAATGCAAATTGAATTATTAAAAGGCAAGTAGGGTGGGTCGGGTCAGGTAATTATGATGAGTTATTATTGAGTTATTATGATGAGTGATTTTATTATTATAGTTGGTAAGTATTAATTGTGTTATTTATTTATTTCAGGTGAGTATTATAGTAGGTTGTATTATTTATTTCCAATATTATTAAGTGTATTAGGGTTTGTATTATAGGTTGTAAATAATTATTAAGGTAAGTATTATAGGTCGTTTATTATTAATGAAAAGAGAATATTATGTGGTTGTGTTTATGTTACGTATTATTTGTATTTTATTATGAGAAAAGGTAAGTATTATGTATGTTTTATTATAGCAAAAGGGTAAGTATTATAATGGCAAGTATTATAAAGGGTAGGTATTATAAAGGGTTCGTATTATGTAGGTTAATGTGTTATTATTTCTGGTATTATTATAGGATGTATTTAATTTAATTGGTAGTGTTATTATAAAAGGTACTATCATTAAATTTGGTGGTGTTATCGTATAGTAAGTATTATCAGAGTAGATTTTATGATTGTGATTATATTTTGTCTATTATTTATGTATGTATTGTATTATTCCGTTCCCCACAAAACTTCACCTTTTGACGAGTGCTCATGAGACTAAAGGTGAAGGAAAAGGAACGCCATATCGAGTTCCCAGAGTCTCATGCACAGACTGACAGCCGGGCCGGTTGATTAGTTTGTTTTTTTTTCTAGGTTTGTGATCTTTTACTTCCGCAAGTCCTTGCCATGGAAAACTCCGGCCTTTTTGCCGTTAAGGTCTTCAAGTCCGTATAGATTGTTTCCTACTAGCTTGTATACTCTCATTTTTATGAATTTCGGACTGAGTTTTGCACAAAATTTTTTCGATGCGTCACTCTGCACAAAGTTTCGTCGAAAGACTATGTCACCAATTTCGAATCTGACATTTTTACTTCGCAGATTATAGTTATTTTCATAGCGAGAATGGGCGTCTGCAAGGGACGCCTTTATGTGCGAGTGGAGGATATTCATTTTCGACGATTTGGAAAGATGTTCGATTTCGGAATTATTGAGTGCATTCAAGCTACGCAGAAGCCGGTAGTCTGACCCATGCTCCATGCAACTCTGACCAAAGAGTGCTTCGTACGGTGACAGGTGGATAGCGGAATGCACAGTGGTACGCAAGGCACTAGCGATGGAGGGTAGCTGACAGTCCCAGTTCCTTTGGTCGTGGTCGATATATCCTCTGATGGCAGCGAGAATGGACCGGTTCACTCGTTCGCTGGCATTCGCCTGCGGGGAATAAACGGCTGTCCGGACATGCGTAATTCCGTACGTAGTCATGCTTTTTTCGAACTCACGACTGATGAACTGCTTCCCATTGTCCGAAAGGATCGTTTCAGGGACCCCAAAGACGCAGAACACCTGTTCGTACAGGAACTTGAGAGCAATCTCGGTCGTCGCTCTACGAATCGCCTTGATCACGACGAACTTAGTCAGTTGGTCCAGTGCAACAATAATGTGCGTATTTCCATCTCGCGAGCGTGGATAAGGTCCCAAGAAATCTATGTACAGCATCTGAAATGGTCTATCGGCTACGAAGGCTTTACCCATCGGGGGTCTTAGAGTGGCATTTGGAGCTTTCGAAGCCTTGCAAAGGTCGCACTTCTCCAAGAAAGCTTTAACCTGTGCTGCCATGTTAGGCCAGTAGAACCTTTGCTGTAGTCGGTATAGGGTTTTCGCGATCCCACCATGCGAAGCTCTAGGGGGTTGATGAGCCAGAGAAATTAAGCGGTCGGTTAGCGGTTCCGGAACCCAAAGCTTCCAAACTAGGTCGTCCTCTACAGGATTTCCTGTGCAATGTTTGACCTTCTTATACACGAAATGGTTCGAGACTTGAAGGTCAGGTAGCTGGTCTTTTTGTTCTTCGATGTTTTTGATGAGCTTAAGGTAATCCGAAGATTTAAAACTTGGGTCCTCAAGGTCGATATGTAAGACATCGGAAGGATCGTTTAACCTCGAAACATCACAGTCCAGAGCATCCACCTCGTGCACCCGTGAGAGTGCATCTGGCACAACGTTCAGGGATCCCTTGCGATGCTCGATGGAAAAATCGAATCCCTGAAGCTTTAAGCTCCATCTCGCCAAACGTCCGCTCAAATCCTTCTGTCCCATCAACCACTTCAAACTGGCATGATCAGTCACTATCCGAAAGGGATGTCCCTCGACGTACGCTCGGAACTTTTGAACTCCCATGACAGCAGCAAGGCACTCACGCTCTGTCACACTATAATTCCGCTGGGCCGTGTTCAATTTCTGGGAGTGAAAGTAGATGGGTCGCTCGTTCCCAATCTCGTCCAGCTGGCTTAGCACGCAGCCCACTCCAGTGTCAGAGGCGTCGCACTGAATAATGAACTCCTTATTGAAGTCCGGGTGAACTAACACGGGTTGCGAAGTCAGAGCAGCCTTCAATTGGTTGAATGCGTCAGTTGCTGCATCGTTGAATTCAAACTTCTTGCCCTTTTTCAAGGTGTCGGTGATCGGGGCAGTTAACGACGAAAAGTCCTTTACGAAGCGACGGTACCATCCAGCAAGTCCGAGGAAACGTCGCACCTGTTTCACGGTAGTGGGAATAGGAAACTCTGCAATAGCCGCTACCTTATCTGGATCCGTCTTAAGACAACCATCTCCGACAATGTATCCAAGGTACTTCAATTCCTTGAAACAGAATTTTGACTTTTTTACATTCATCGTCAGTCCTGCTTCCTTCAGTCGACCGGCTAAAACCTTCAACAGTTCAATGTGCTCATCGAACGTGCTCGATACCACCAGCAGATCATCCAGGTACGGAAAGATTTTCTCTCGCAGCTGATGCGGTACCACTTTGTCCATGAGCCTGACCATGCGTTGTGGCGCATTACAGAGGCCAAAGGGCATAACCGTAAACTGCAACAGGGGCATGCCGGGCACAGTAAACGCAGTCTTTTCCCGGGATTCTTTCTCCAGAGGGATCTGCCAGAACGCGTCTTTAAGATCCACGCTCGAGATGAAACGAGTATCATGAAGACGCGATAGCAATCCCCCTATATGAGATATTGGATACGCATCTTTCTTGGTCTTCTCATTAACTTTTCTGTAGTCCAGACACAAGCGATTTTTGCCCGGTTTACGGACTAAGACCACTGGAGAGCTCCATGCGCTCGTGCTCTCTTCAATCACGCCAAGTTGAAGCATGCGTTCCAATTCCTCATATAGGAGTTTCTGCACCGCTGGAGAAACCGGGTAGTGACGTTGTTTAATGGGCTCTGCATTTCCTGTGTCGATGGTGTGTACCTCCAGGGTTGTTTTTCCTAAGCCTTGTACGGCAGAGGAAGGAAACAAACTGATGGCATCTTTTAACCGTCGGGATTGATCTACCGTCAGCTCGTGAGCGTTCGGATCCACATCCATTTCGACTGGGCAATGAACCGTTGAAATTTCCGAAATCAACTGAGGCGCGATGTCAAATTCCTTCCAGAAGTCGATCCCAAGATATAGTCTTTGCTGCAAAGACGGAACCAGATACAGGGGGATTGTTTTCGTCTTCCCTTTATAGGTAACGTCCACCACAATCTTTCCCACAATCGTTTGGCGTTTTCCATCCGCGGTTTTTACCTCTGTAGAAAGTTTGGAGAAGTTTTGATGGTGTTTTTGAAGAAAATCAGCTCCACCCGTTCCCAAGCAACTGATGCTGGCTCCACTGTCCAGTAGGCCCAAAACAGCTTCTCCGAAAATTCGGACTTCAGCATACGGACGAGGGTCGTCTGAGCTGCACAGCGTAGTTGCTTCGATGGCCTTGTAGGCTTCTCTTTTCTTTCCAAACTTACTCCTCAGTTTAGCCACTTTTGCCGATACGATGGTGTTTTGACATCCAAAAATGCGTTTTCTCGCCTCCATGTAATTTTGGAGCCTTTCATGCAGGGGTAAACGAGGAGTTATAGCAGGTTTAGATGGTGTAGGTATCACAGAATTAGAAGGACGTTTTAGGACTCTTATGGCAGGAATAGGAGGGACTAGGGAGGTCTCACAAGGAAGTGGATAGGATTGGGACGGGAAGGTAGTGTGAGGTGGAATGGTAGGTTCTATTTGGACTCCGGGTTCTTCTCCAGAGAGCAATTCCCCCGAGTCTTCAGACTGCTCTTGGGCTCGTTTCCCGAGCATCGAGGACATTGCGGAGAGGTAGTGTTCTCCCAACCACATCTGAAACAAAAGAGAGATCTCTGCGGATTAGGGCATTCAAAGAATGAATGGCCCTTACCCTTGCAATTCCAACAGGTGTAATTGCGAGTGTCCCTCTCCTGTCTCGAGTGGAATGCCTCTAACCCGGGCACGAAAGGTTTTTCTTCCGTCGGTTCCTCCACAAGTTCCGAAATGGCACTTTTACGCGGTGGTGGTATATTCCCAAATCGGGTTTTCGGGGCTCCGGCTTCACGATCAAGGAGATATTTCTCGACCTTACGGCAGACGTGAACCATTTCAGTCAGGCAGGTGGTGTGGAAGGTGATGAGGAGCGTTCCCATCTCTCTTCGCACATTGTTCTTGACAATGTCGATGATTTCGTCATCGGACTTCGGAGTTCTCAATTTTCCATTCAACTTCTGTATCGCTGCGTAGAAGTCTTCGAAGGTTTCAGCGGGGCCTTGATGTCTATCATACAATCTCCTTGACAGCTCTGAGTCGGTTTCTAAGCTCCTAAATCTTTCGATAAGGGCGTTCTTTAGCATCAACCAGGTTATATCAGGGTTCGCTTTGAGGTAGACCCAAAACCAGGTCTCTACCGTTCCCGAAATGAAGTGATGGAAGTTGAGAACCACTTCGTCCCAGGTAGTTCCATAGCTTATTTTTAGCCGTTCCAGCCTAAACAAAAAATCATCGACCGACATTTGACGGTTATCATATTTTAATCCCCACTTGTGGAAATTCTGTCGCTTGTATCCTTGGCTTGTCTGAGACTGAGTGTTGTTGACCGGATCGCTCAGGGTCAAATTGTGCAGTTGTCGCAGAAATTCATCAACATTCGAATTATCCGCTGCTGTACTACGACGTAAAGGTGAGCGAGCTCGCGGAGGTGATCGGTTTCGTTGAGGCAGGGAATTTCTCGGGAGAGTTGGTGGTGGCACACCCGCAGGTTTGGAAAAGCCAGCTTGGCTCTCCTCTACGGTTGGTCTTTCTCGTTCGCGACACCGATTAACTTCAGGAGTTGTCGCCAATATCGTCTCCCGAACAATGCTCGCTATTTCTTCCCGCATAGCGCTTCTAGTTCGTTCCAGCTCACCCGTGAAGAACCTGAAATCCTCGGCACGACTCGCACCAACAGCAGCGGTGACAACTCCCTGTATATAGCTTGACAGCTGTTCTCCGCTTTCTCCTAGAGATTCCCGTTCTCGTGGGGTAAGAACCGGTAGCCCTGACAGGGATCTTCGAGTTCCTCTAGGACCATCCTCTTGCGCCAACAATGACGCAGCTCCTTCTTCTGGTGGATTTGTATTGTTCAGAGAATCGGACGTATTATTCACCTCGCCAAGGTCTCCAAAAGAGTCACTGAAAAGGTGTGACCTGAGGACTCGGCCTCGCAGACTTGTATTGGGCTTGAAGCCCTTCTTCCTGCCACGCATTATTATGTTTTTTTATACCTTAATAGTCGAAAACCCAATTGGTTTGCAAAACTAAAGGTTTGCAAGCTTAACAAAAATTTTAAATTTTCAAAAGATCCGATTGGTTACTTCAAATATTTTTTTGTTTAAAATTCTTCTAAATGTACTTGATTTTTTTTTTTTTTTTTTTTTTCTTTAATTCTATTCTGTTCTATTCTATATGTGTATGACTTTTTTTTTTTTTTTTTTTTTATTTGTTTGTTTTGTTTTTTTTTTTAAAATAGAGGCACGCTGGATGTGTGGATAAGGACAGGGTTCGCGGTAGGGCCCCTACTGGCACCTATTTTGGTAATGAACCAAAACAAATACTGCATCCACAAAGCAATGCTTCGGCCTTGGATTCGTTTATATTGATGCTGGCAATACTTCGCAGCTTTAACGCCGAACCCGCAGACCAGTATCAAACTCCTTCGGTGAATCAAAAATGTTTTACTGACATACTAAACTACTACAGCGGAAGAAATTACCTCTAACTTAGGCTTTAGCACTCAATCAAACTTTCCTGTTTTGATTTTATTCTTTCTGTTTGCATATACGCAACTGCGTAAACCGAGAGTTACGTTCCCATTTACCGGACGATAGCAACTCGAAAAAAAATTCATTACGTTTTGTTATTTCCCGAAAGCTTGAATCCAAGACCAAAAACTACTTGTGTCTACATTATAAAATGCTTTAGTTCAAAAAAATATCCCACAAAGATGAAAAAAGACAAGACTATCGGGCCCCACGTTGGGCGCCACCTGTAACGAAATGACCTTGGCCCCTCTCTTCCCTAGTAGACCACCCTTACAACCCCATGGCTACAGGCACATGAGGCTGATCCGGGCAGCAGGAAAGAGAGGGGTGTCCAGGCTACGACCCCCTTTGGCATGCTTGAAGGTTTAGGGCTTAGCTCGTCGGCGGGGTGGGTTCTTGGAGCCGCAGCACTGGACTGTCGTTACGAATTCATGCCTTATAATATTTCGTAAATAAAAGTGAAGGGACCGATGTCCGTTGGGACCATATGTCGGACCAGTAGGGGTAGGGTCCAGATGTTGTTGGACCTGGGAGGATTTTCCCCACCCACGTATCCCTTTGGGGATACTACCATGGCTACCACTACCTCCATGGTTATGCGGTAGCCCCTACTCCCAGATAAATAACCTACCGCCCCAGTCCTGAAACCACCAGCTTACCTCGTTTAAATCTTGTTTAGCTACTCATTATTCCAGTTTTCTTTCTTCAAATTATAGCCATAGTTTAAATCGTTATAATAATTATTTTTTTTTTTTTTTTATTTATAAAATAAAACCAAAATTTAAATTAATCCACAGGTGGCAACCATATTAAAAATTAGCAGGTAATTATGACATTTAACTTCTATAAATTTAATTAAAATTTAATTCACTCGTTCTTTTCGTCAACTCAATATCATTTACAGGTAAGTTTCTATCTAATCATTTCATATATATTTCCAAGTTTATTAACTTTAAAAAAAATTTTTTTTTTTTTATTACTTTATTTTCAGATGGCAACTCTCGATTCAATTTTCAGGAAATATCTGTTTTATTTTCTTTTACAAAATTTATAAATTTTTCTTTTTTTTCAGAACCGATGGCAACTCTTTTTGCTACTAGGTACGTAATTAATTCCCATTCTTTTTTTCTCACTTTCAAATTTATATAATTAAACTTTTTTTTTCTCTCTTTCTTTTTCTCCTTTTTTTTTTTTATAAAAGAAGCGTAATAAAACCCAAAAGAAAATTAATCGTTAAAAGGAAATGGTATTTATTTTATAAAAATATAAGGGAATATATATACACAAGATTAACAATATTATTAGGTTACTCACCCAGCTTTTCCTCCAAAGTAGTGCACCACGTTGTCGGTTTAGCGTTTTCTAAAAAAATTTAAATTTAGGTGACTGATTATTATTCCCCCCTTTTCCCCTTTATTTCTTCTTTCCTCTGATTATTATTAGGCTCTTTTTTTTTGTATTAGGGATACCCCGGTAATATAGAACTTCCTTTTTTGTTTCTATTTAAATTAAACTTTTTTTTTTGAATTCCGGAAAAACTACGCACCTTTAACAAAATTATTTAACTATTTAGGTAAAAAAATACTGGGTTGTATGGTTTGCCAGAATTAAAATTTTCATTACTATTCCACTATTCTGCTTTTTGTTTTCTTATTTCTAATACACGTAACAAAACGAATTCACGCACACCATTTTTTTATAACACGGGGATACACCGGAGGGGGGTTTGCAGAGGGCAATTATATGTCGGGATAAATCAGGGAAGGGATACAACACTGGGACACTTTAATTCTAGGATGATGATGATGAGTTGGATGGTGCTGAAGATGATGATGCTGGTGTTGATAATGTTGATTTGGATATGATGAGGTGTGTTGGG
This sequence comes from Melanostoma mellinum, assembly GCA_914767635.1. NCBI lineage: Eukaryota > Metazoa > Arthropoda > Insecta > Diptera > Syrphidae > Melanostoma > Melanostoma mellinum. The sequence goes on from OU612059.1 coordinate 112,730,475, forward strand.
GAATGCGTCTGAATCCCTTTTTTTTTTGTGATGGCTTTTTCCTTTATTTTAAACTTTATTTGCCCTTAACCGGACTTACGACTTAGTTTTGAGCACTCTCTTTTTATATAATAAGCTTTTTTTTTTTTTTTCTTCTTTCTAGATTTTCATAATTTCACCGATCAGTTATAGGTTTAGTTTTCTTTAAACAAATTTCTTCTGTTTTTTCCTTTCGGCACAGAACACTTTTTAAAACTTTTATCCGAACAATTTTTATATCTCGTTTCTTCACGTGCACAGATTGACTTTATAGTTTCTTTCTTGCTTGTGGTATTTTCCAAGTATTAATTTTTCCTTTTTTCCTTTTTTTTTTCTTCACTGCAATACTATTTCACTTTCATGTTAAATTTCTCGCAACAAGAATTAAAAGCGAAAACCCACGTCAATATTCAAAGTCTACTCGCGCACAATCGTTCAATATTTAAATTTTCTTTGCTTTTCCTCTTTCAAGGTCTTATCTACTTAAAATGCTGCAACCGACTGTGTAGTTTGACCTACTTCGATGGCTCAGCTGAACTTGTCATGTACCAAGCCAGCTCGACCGTTGTACATGTACATAGTCGGTACAGTTGGGTTGGTACATGGCAAGATCACACCATCGGTTAGCGGCCACTCTTGCGGCTTATCTTTTTACGGCAAATCTTCCACTTGCGGGTGGAGATTAGCTCGCAGGTTGTTGCTAAGAAAGTAAGTATGTGCGTATGTACATGTTACGCATTATTTTCAATAATGCAAATTGAATTATTAAAAGGCAAGTAGGGTGGGTCGGGTCAGGTAATTATGATGAGTTATTATTGAGTTATTATGATGAGTGATTTTATTATTATAGTTGGTAAGTATTAATTGTGTTATTTATTTATTTCAGGTGAGTATTATAGTAGGTTGTATTATTTATTTCCAATATTATTAAGTGTATTAGGGTTTGTATTATAGGTTGTAAATAATTATTAAGGTAAGTATTATAGGTCGTTTATTATTAATGAAAAGAGAATATTATGTGGTTGTGTTTATGTTACGTATTATTTGTATTTTATTATGAGAAAAGGTAAGTATTATGTATGTTTTATTATAGCAAAAGGGTAAGTATTATAATGGCAAGTATTATAAAGGGTAGGTATTATAAAGGGTTCGTATTATGTAGGTTAATGTGTTATTATTTCTGGTATTATTATAGGATGTATTTAATTTAATTGGTAGTGTTATTATAAAAGGTACTATCATTAAATTTGGTGGTGTTATCGTATAGTAAGTATTATCAGAGTAGATTTTATGATTGTGATTATATTTTGTCTATTATTTATGTATGTATTGTATTATTCCGTTCCCCACAATAGCAAGTGAATTTAAAAGAAAAAAAAATTATTTTATAGAGTGAATTTTGCTAAGCTTATCAATATCGATCTCTTGATACATTATATATATATATCGGTGAAGTGTATAATTGAAAAAGGTAGATCTGGGAACTCGGATAAAAGTAAAAGGAGTTGAGAAATTCCGTCGCTTGGAAACGTGCTGCCGGCAGGACTACGAGGGACGAGAGAAAAAACGTAAGTCACCAACCTTTTCATTTCACCTTTTTAATTTTTTATGATACATATATATATCATTCGAAATCGACAGATCGATAAGAAAATTTATTTTACTATTTCAATTATCTTTGATTTATAAAGATACAAAATTTTTTTTGAATTCACATCTAGTTGAAATAAATTTAAAAGAATATACATATACATACTTACCTTTTTTTTTGTTTTTGAATCAAGTTTTCAAATTTTTCTTTTGTGCGAAGTTGATTCAACATGAATTACTAAGGGTACGGTAACTAGGTGTGTGGAGATCCGAATTAGGCTGACGATGTGAATATAACGGAAGACGACTTATAGACATGACGAACGTTTAAGACAATACATACTTACTTTATGACTGACTAGGGCAGTTAATCGAAAGTGGCTGGGGGTCGCAACCAAAGGGGCTATCACCATAACATTGCCAAGGTGATAGCATAGGTTGTGTGTTATGACACAAGGGCGGGATGGCAGCGATCTTTGCCAACACCATCAGGTAAGGCTCTTGGTAATTGGTCGAACCATCACATGAGGGAGACAGAGAGTTGTAGGAGAGTTAGGAAGTCTAACTAGTTTTAGGATTAGATGTAGTATAGAATATCTTTTTTTCATATATGCATACATATGTATATATTTTTATATGCATGGAATGTGTATAATTTTAATTTTTATTAATTAGGGTAGGTATAGGGTTTAGATGTAGATTAGCTATAGTTTAAAAGGGGGGGAGCTTTCTCAGAACCTACAACTCATCCCTTTCTCTTGTGTGGTGGCATAGTTACCCATATTTGTGTACGATCCTTTTCCATTTAACCTTTTTCCACAAGCCCCAACCTAATCCTATCCTGATCCTTATACCCGGCATGAAATTTTTTTTGTTGTTAGAGTTGAAGGAGAATGGAACAGGGCAAGAACCACCCCCATTCCCACGAGCTTAGCCGAGCAACCACTAGCATGCCACTGCCCTGTTTCCATCCCGATTTCATCCAACCTAGACTCACAACAATGGCGCCCAACGCATACGAACGGCTCGGAATTAAATTGAGACTCCAAGGAGAGTATTTTGGTGATCAAGGTCATCCCCTTGGACTCACAATTATTTCAAAAATCCAAATTTTTTCATTTTTTCATATTTTTTTTATCCTTTCCCACTACACAAATTTGGGTATCGTAGATGCTCTTCAGAATTGATATGTCATGGTCAGCTATCCCATCTTACAGGTCCAGAACCAGTAGATGTAGTGAGGTAGACCTATGGCTTGTCAAGACTGAGGAGCGGGTTAGGAGGATGATGGGACATACTTCACACTAGCCACTGTTAAGCTCAGCTAGACAGGTGTTGTGGTGGGAGTCTGAACCATCGGAATCCTGATCGTGTGGAGAGTCTTGTCTACTCTCCAGCTAGCCTATCCTTAGGATTTATATTCCAGAGGATGAGAAGTGGCGGGGAGGAAGATAGGATTCGAAGCATTCGTCAATTTCCAAGAGCACTAGTCGCTTTCAATACTTGACCAAACTATACTACACGATACTATACAAAAGACGTTACGATACTACACTATACTATACATAAGACAAAACACGACAACAACTTCCTTCTTATTCTGAATATCGTTTGGAAAACCTAAAGGATTACCACACACCTAACACTTAATAACAAACAAACAAAAAAAAAAAAAAAGGATTACATCTAAGTTTTTCAATTCAATAACAGATTGAATTTTACTTTGAATTTTTATTGAAGTTTTTTTTTTTTGAATTATATATTTGAATTTCATTTTTGAATTTTTATTTTTTTTTGGAATCCTGTTTAGGATTTTACATCTTTTTTTTGCATTTTATTTTGAATTATATTTTTGAATTCCATTTTAAATTTTATTTGAATATTATTTTTTTTTGAATCGTAGTATTTTTTTTATTTTTTTGAATTTTGAATTTTTTACGAAACAAAAGAAAACAATGTCAAATAACCCCAGAGATACTGGGGCAATCTCTAAGAACACCCTGCCAAATCCACCAAGAGCAGGGGTCGGCCCATACACTAGAGGAGCCACTAGAAGGGCTCAGGTTCAGGAAGAAGAAGGGAATGAGGTCCAATTACCCAACCAGTGTGAATCTGAAGGTCAATTTAGAAGACCAAACGATTCAATAGAAAACCCATTTAATGAGACTAATGAGAGTAGCCTGGGGGAAACACTTAGAGGGTTTTCGACTCGAAACGAGTCAACAGGAGAAGCTGTAGGCGGGGAAAGGACAGGAGAAAGTAATGGTATGATAGAAAGTAGGGAAGATATAGGAAGAGAGATTGCAGGAATTCAAAGAGAAATAAGGCAAATTAGAGGCAATGATCAGTTAGGTAACGAACAAAATAATGCCTTTAAACAAACCCGGGACAGCTTGAGTGAAACTATGGATTCCACGGCATCCCAATCCATTAAAGAGATGCAACTCAAGACAATGAACCTGATTTCCACCCAGATGGAAAACATGAAAACCCTACACGCCATGGTTGAAGTCGTGACAGGTAAACTGTCGAATTTTATTGACAAGTTGTCAGTAGTTGAGAGGTCCTCAATTTCACGAGGAGATAGGGAAAGGAGAGATGAGTATTTATCTAGAAGGGAAGAATCGACGGACAACTCTCAACCGCATATTATGCGACCTACCTCCGAATTTAATAGTAGGCATGATGGTAGGGAAAGGAATAAGAAAAATGAAATCCATAAGTGGGGGATAAAATATGATGGAACCTCCAAATCGATGACAGTGGAGAGTTTTATCTTCCGAGTGGAGACACTACAAAAGAAAAATGAGGTTAGTTATGACCAGGTATTTGCCAACTTTCATCATCTCGTCACCGGGACTGCCGAAAAATGGTATTGGCAATATTTAGAAGAAAACCAAGGTGACGAGATGTTAAATTATTATGATTTGAAGGAGGAGCTCCTAAGGCAGTTCAGGAGCATCAAAACCGACCACGAGATCCTCAGATCAATCATGGATAGGCGTCAACAGCCGAATGAGAGCTTCGACGAATTTTATGAGGAGATAAGGGGACTTACGCTTCAAATGAAGAGCAAGCCCAACGAAAAAGATTTGGTGTCGATAGTTAGGCAAAACATAAAGGACAAAGTGGCTTCGTTGGTTTTCAGGTGCTCTATCAACAGCATCCGAGACCTTAGAGAAGAGTGTAGGAGGGCTGAAATTCATTTAGCCTCAAGAGACTGGAATTCAAAAAAGAACGTAAGCGAAATAGATGATAGGCACTTGCATAAATCCAAAGCGTCATATGAATCTGAAGAAGAAGAAGAATGGCATATTGCAGCGATGCCAAGTAATCATACTAACAGACATCAAACTAACTTGAAAACAGACAAAAGACCTACTTACAATAAAAACAATGAACGAGACACTAGGACAGAACTTACAAAAGACAAAACATTGAACTCAGCTTCATGTCCGTCGTCATTCCATGCCCTGACGTGCTTCAACTGTGGCAAGGGCAATGTTTCCTTCAGTTGTGCGTCATGTCAGGGAAACCTGAGAGTCGGCAGTGCCTCCGGGATTCCACCGCCGGCGGAGTTGACATTCCCGGACAACCTGGAAAAATAAAATTATTAAAAAACGAAGCTAAACAAGAAGAGAAAAATACTCACCATAATCCAAACAGACACCACAAGAGCCTACATCAACGAATGGTAGAGTACGAAGCTGCAAGAAAGAGAATCTTTAATGAAGAGATAACAACAGAAAAAAATGTAAACAGTAGGAAATTTAAAAAAATAGCTAGGCTACGGGAAAAATGTGCAATATATAGGAGAAGTAAAAACAAAATAGAAGCTACGATCTTAGCGGTATCTGACGACAATAGGCCCTATGCAAAAGTAATAGTAAACGGGGAGGAAATTTTTTAAAAACATTTTATAATTAATAAAGAAATATTATGTGACAAAGATATTTTTGTAAAAAATAGTGTTATTGTCACATTTGACTAAATATTAAATGCTATACAATTCAAAATTATTGATAAATGGGTGGGGTGCCCCTCGGTAGTAAACAAATGAAAAATGGAAAAAAAGAAAAGAAAAATTACAAAATTTAAGTGATTTTTTTTTTTTTTTTAGTTACATATATTTCTAATAAAAACAAGAAATTTCACCAAATAATCAAGAGGAATAATTTAACAATACTTCAATATTTACTAAATCGACAGAAAAAAGCCATGTCCTTAAAAGTCTTAAAAACTTAAAACAAGATGCTTGAGCTCTGATAGAGGGTGGAAGTTTATTGAATAAACGACATGAAGCAACACTGTAGAAGTTACGGAAAGCTGTAGTGCGAAAAGCCGGTATTGGAACTCGGTTCAAAAAATTTACCCGCAAGCTATGGCTAGCAATTTGTCTAAAATTAAGATTTCCCGATCTAGCAAAGAAAACCATTAAAACTTTATAGCAGTACAGATGTCGAACTGGAAGAATGTTCAAATCCTTAAATAGAGGAAAACTAGGAGAGAGACGAGGCTTTCTACAAATTTTTTTAAGAACGTGTTTTTGTAATATTAAGAGAGGATAGATTTTATTTTTATAGGATCCTCCCCAACAAGCAATTCCATATTGCAGTTTTGAATCAAAGACACCGTAGTAAATTTTCATAAGCAAATTAATGGAGCAAACTTTGCTAAGATAATAAAAATTCCTGAGTGTGGAGCGAAGATACTTTCTTAAATTATCAGTGTGTTTAAAAAAACTCAAACTGGAATCAATGGTTAGTCCTAGATATTTATACTCATGTACATTTTCTATCTGAAAACATTTATCGCTGCAGTTGTTAGAGTTAAAGAAAGAGCCGAATGAATTGCATGTGCAATGAAAAAGTCTAAATTTTTGACAATCTGAGGCATGAAAAATGAGATCTGCATCTGGACGGTTCTGTCTAGACAAATTGAAAAACATTGCCTTAGTTTTCGAACTTATTATAAGTTTATGCTCAGCAAACCAAACCCTTAACAAGCTAAGATCCCAATTCATATCTGATACAAGATTCAAATAACTATCAGTGCCATAGGTAAAACCAATATCGTCAGCAAATGCTGTCAGAAGGCCCTTAAAAGGTAAACTGAACAAAGAGTTGATATATATCAAGAAAAGAATAGGCCCCAAAACAGACCCCTGAGGAACCCCAAGTTTTATAGACCTAATATCACTACTAACATCAAGTAAGTTCACCCTTTGTGTTCTATCTTTCAAATAAGAATTAAACCAATCAATCATGAAGCCTCGGAACCCAGCATTTTCAATCTTTGTTAGCAACAAATCATGGTTAACCATGTCGAAAGCTTTTGAAATATCAACAAATAGTCCTGACGTATTTTTTCTTTTATCGAGATTAGAAAATACCTGCGAACAAAAATTTAACAAGGCATCTTCGGTTGATTTGCCACTTCGAAACCCAAATTGAATATCGCTAAAGAAACCCGTGGAATTCAGAAATCTAACCATTCTATTTTTAATGGCTTTTTCAAATACTTTACTTAGTGATGGTAAAAGCGAGATTGGCCTATAGTTACATAATTCACTAGTATTACCTTTTTTGAAAAGCGGAAGAATATTAGCACATTTAAGTGCATCAGGGTATACTCCAGACAAAATACTGTTGTTAAAAATATGAGACAAAACATCTATAATAAAGAACGCTATATTTTTGACACAAATGTTAGAAATATTATCAATTCCAGAGGAATTTGTGTTTTTTAATGTTCCAATAATTCTAAGCAGTTCGAGACCGGTTATTTGATCAAATACAAAGCTACGGGATGAAGAGTGTAGTCCTAAAGCAAAAACAGGAGTACAATGTGAACAATTCAAATCGGATTGTGCATGTGCATCATATGATATGGTTGAGAAATACTCATTAAAAGAATTAGCGATATCAATTTTTTGTGAGACCACACGATCATTAACTCGGATTGCAGACACCTGATTTCCACCTTCTGTTTTATTGAGAATACTGTTTACAATTTGCCATTCACCTCTTATATTGCCTTTAGCTTGATTGAATTTGCTTTTATAATAGTTATCGCGACAACAACGTATTTCTTTCTTTAGCTCATTACATAATTTTTTTAAATTTTTCTTTAAAGAACTGATTGTTAGGGTGTTTTGCACATTTTACTCTTATTTTGTTTTTATATCTAATTTTGTTCAGTAATATACTAGACATCCATGGTTTGAGACGTTTGTCGTGTTTTTTCGGTACAACTGAAAAGGAACATTCAGATATGTGTCTAGCTAAAGTAACATAAAACACATCATATGACTTAGACGGATCATTTTCAGCGAAAACATCTTCCCACAACTCAAAGAATAGATTCTGTTTAAGCCTGGAAAAATCTATTTTTGTTATTGTATCAGCAGATTCAGACTCTACTCGAATGCTTTGCTGTCCTATATTAACAATAATACCTGTCATCGAATGGTCGGTTATCTTGAAATCAAATACGCACTTCTCGCAGTCTCTGAGAGATGAAGAAGAAGCAAGACGACCATAAACATGATCGAGACATGTACCAGAAATCGGTCTTGTGACTTCGTTGACAAATGAATAAAGCCCATGAGTGGCTAACGTATCAAGATATGTTGCCACAAATTCATTATTCTCCAGAATGTCGATATTAAAATCCCCCAAAATCATAACATTTTCTGATTTTTCACTGCTCAAAAAATTTGAAAATTCTTCCAAAAAAACTGTACTGCTAAACATATGAAGCTTATAAACACATAAAATGACAAACACTTTATGGTTGACTTTCAAACTTATTTTTAATACATCCGCGCTTTCAAAATTGAGTTTAATTACTTCAATCACTTCATGTACTTTTTTCACAAAACATCCTACGCCTCCAGCAGGGTAATTCTCATTAGAATTAAGGTAAAAACTAAAATCAGGCAGCTCATAATTTTTTCTCTCTGAATCATAAATCCAAATTTCAGAGACCAGAATGATATCTGGAATGCACATAAAGGATTCTATATGGGAAATGAGACTTGAAAAATTTTCTCTCAAACTTCTGATGTTTTGGTGAATTACAAAGAGTTTGTTTAAAGTATAATTATTATTAGTAAAAATTTCTTCACAATTAGTATTAATGAGATCTATGGTTGAAAAATCACAATATAATTCATTTAAAAAATTCATAATTAAGATAATTTAGTAATATGAAAGCTCTAAAGAAGTTCCAGATCATTAAAGGATCGAATTACAATTACTTTTTCATTTTCAACCTTTCTCAAAAAGATTTTACCATTTTTAAACCACAAATATTTAAACCCCTTTTGCATTTTAGCCTCTTTTGCCCTAACAAATAAAGCTCTCGAATAATTTGTAAGAGCATTGTTGATGTAAATCGAATTAATAAATTTCTTACTTCTGCTGTCACTGCCACTGCTACCGCCAACACCACGATTGCCATTACTATCAACATCGCCTCTATCTCCACTGCTATCGCCGCTGCTTATATCGAGTATGTTTGTGTTTAACACATTTTTTTTCTTTGACTTCTCTCTCATTATTTTTTGCTTAAGAGAAAAATCCGTCAAACTCAAACAGATGATCGAGGTAAGCGAAGTTGAACAATTTGTATTGTCATTTTTATTCTTCTTTCGCTGTACTTTCTTTACATAGCAATTGTCTATTTTGTCATTGGGAACTTCGATAGACAAAGCATTGCGGAATAGTTGTTGTGCTAACACTTTCGCATTTGAATCATTAATATTGGGGATACCAGTTATTTCGATGCATTTGTCAAGCTGATGTTGTTGCTGCCGATTAAGTTTGCTTTCCAGTGTATGAACTCTAGTCTTCAGTTCATCGTTTTCTTTGCGTAAGTCACCAATTGTATTAAGCATGTTGCTCATCATTTGCTCCAGATTTGTAAGTTTTTGGCAAACCACTCTTAGAGAGAACTCTTCACTGCTTACTGGATTTTGCGGAAAAACAGTTGAAACACTCTCTGCATTGTTGTTATTTTTGTTGGCTGTTCTTTTATTTGAAACAGGAATGTTGTTGTTCGAATTAGCTTGGTCATGTAAATGCATTGACGAACGCCTATTAATTCGACATTTATCGCAACGAAAGGGAATACCACTTGATTTGAAATATTCAATGTCTTGTTGCAGTATTTTAACGCAAGCTGCATGAAAGAAGCACAAACAATCGACACATGATATTTTAGATGTTGAATTTCTATCTATTTTTTCCGCACAAACTTCACAATTCATTTTGCATGTATTTCTACTTTCTTCTATTTAGTTTGTTTACTTTGCAAAAGCTAGGTGAGATGCGCACCCCACGACAATCAACACCAGACTCCGAACATAACAGAGACACTGATAGGACTATTGGATAGTGGTGCGTCTGTTAGTTGTCTAGGGAAAAGTGCAATCGAGTTCGTGAAGAAGCATGACATTCCAATGAAAACTATATCAATTGACATTAGGACAGCAGACGGAAAACACCAACAGATTAACGGACTAATCAAGACAGACGTCTCATGGGGCGGTAACACCCAAGAAATGGAACTGTATGTTGTTCCAAGTTTGCAACAGCAGCTCTATTTAGGGGTAGACTTCTGGAGAAACTTCAAAGTTGCTCCACAAATAATAAGTGCAATAGAGATTCAAGGCTCAGAAAAAGTAAAAGAAGGGGTGACAATGAGGGAACTAACAGCCACACAGACTGAGGAGTTGGAAAAAGTAAAACAACAATTTCCTTCGTGTGCCGTGCTGGGATTGGGTAAAACCTCACTAGAGGAACATGTCATTGAAATGGACGACGACACCATTCCCATTAAGCAACGACATTACCCGATCTCACCGGTAGTACAATCATTAATGTACGCAGAATTAGATAGGATGCTTGAACTCGGAGTCATCGAGGAGAGCAATAGCGCGTACAGCTCCCCAGTGGTTTTAGTCAGGAAACCAGGTAAAAATAGGCTTTGTCTAGACTCTCGAAAAATAAATGCCGCTACGAAGAAATTCGCTTATCCGCTTCCTCACATAGAGGGTATATTAAGCAGATTACATAACACGCGCTTTATTTCAAGCATCGATCTCATAGATGCATTTTGGCAGATTCCTCTGGAGACCAAATCAAGAGAGAAGACGGCCTTCACAGTCCCTGGGCGGCCGTTGTACCAGTTTACGGTTATGCCGTTTGGACTGTGCAACGCTGCCCAGAGAATGTGTAAGCTGATGGACAAGGTCATTCCCACTCGGTTGAGGGAGAATGTTTTTGTCTATCTTGATGATCTTTTGATTTGCTCTCCAGATTTTGAAACCCACATGAGCGTGCTTAGAGATGTAGCAAGGTGCTTACGAGAGGCAGGTTTGACGATCAACGTCGAAAAGAGCAAATTCTGCTTCAAACAAATTAAATAAGTAAGTAAGTAAGTAATTCATTTTATTAGAACAATTATTTGGTTACAAAGTTTAAGTATAATGGTTATGAATTTGAGATAGCTTTGGCTTAGCCGTCAGCTTGAATGGCAATATATTATAATTGTAATTAAAAGTTATATAAACATAATAAAAAGGAAAATTTAACTTCAACTATACTCAGTTATTAACAAATTTCTGTATTTAATAATAGATTTAAGAAAATTACACAATTCTTTCCAGTTTCTTCCGTTTAAAATTTCTAATGTTTCCATCATTGTAAAACGTTCCTTTCCTTGATATGCAAGTCTTAGGTGTTTGAAGATTGGACAAATGCTTATAAAATGAAAGTTGTCTTCTTTGGCCTTCATGTTGCACAGCGTGCAAAATTGGTCGGATGCACCATTGTATGGACTGCCGTTAAGGCACATGAGTTCACATCTCGATTTAAACAGCAGCGATATTTCTTCGTAGCTAAGGTTATCCTGAAAGTAGTTGTTACTGCAGAGGTGATAATTTAATTGTGAATATATAATTCTGCTTTCAGATTGTCGTGCTTCTTCAATCAATGCGTTACGAGTGTAGTCTTCATTTATTTGAATTAAGGAGTAAAGTTGTTCTTTTAAGGAGTCTAGGTTACTGAAGTTCCAGTCTAAATTAATGTTGCAATAAGAGGCAATATTTTGCCATTTCATCATCCACCAGTCGATGTTTCTTTGTTCGTAGTGCAGCAATTTTTTCGTTAGACGAGTATCAGCATGTGAAGCAATTTTTAAAATGTAGTCTGCTTGAAATTTAAGGGTATTAGTAAAAATCTTAGGCAACCCTGTTTCAAGATATAGTGCATAATTTGGGGTGTTTCTTGGTAGATGAAACATTTTTTTCAGAAAATTTCGATGAAATTTTTCAACCACTTCAAATTCATCTATTCCCCAAATTTGAGCAGCATAACAGAGTGTTGATTTTACTACGGTTTCAAAGACTTTGTATTTAGATGAAAGCGTGATGTTTTGATTGTAAAATATTTTTCGCCACGTCATGTTGACCAAGCTCTGGGAAGCAGCAGCTTTTCCTTGAAGGTGATTTTTGAAGTCTAGAACCGTGTTCATTTTTACACCCAGGTATTTATATTCTTTAGTAACTTCAATCTCGTTGCCTTTGTAGTACCATTTGTTTTTATTTAAACTGCGGGAGCTATGTGTGAAGACCATAATTTTCGATTTTTCAGTGTTTATAGAGAGACCCCAGGTTTCACAATAATTTGAAAGACGGTTAATCATCAATTGCAGGTTTTCAGGTGATTCCGATAGTAAAACTAGGTCATCCGCATACAAAAGCACATTTACATTAGTATCAGCAATATGAATTCCACCGGGTATACATGAGACTATGTCATTTATAAAGAGCGAAAATAATAAAGCACTTAACAGGCATCCTTGTTTAACTCCTGAGTCTGTATCAAACCACTGAGAGTAAGCTGAACCATCCCACACTGCTGCTTGCGTCCCCGTATACATTTCTTTCAGGACTTTGATAAATTTTGTCGAAAGACCTACTTGTGACAGCTTGTATAAGAGTGCATTTCGGTTAACAAGGTCAAACGCTGCTTTTAAATCGACGAAAAATGAGTAAACTTTCTTTTTCCTAGCTTGAAATGCTTTTATTATTGAAGTGAGACAAAATATTTGGTCAACAGTTGAGTAATTTTTTCTGAAACCGGCTTGAAGCTCCGTAAGAATTTCATGATTGTCAACCCAATTTTCTAGCCTGCACACAAGTATACCGCAAAAGATTTTAGCCATCGTGTTCATGAATGAGATTCCACGGTAGTTTTCAGGCTTATTAGAATCACCCTTTTTATGAATTGGGAATATCACGGACTTTTTGAATGAGTTTGGTATTGTAGCTGTTGTTAATATCGTATTAAAAAGGTGCTTTAAATTGTTGTTCAAGGTTGGGCAGGCGTTTTTGAAGAATTCATACGGTATACCGTCTTCACCGGGTGCTTTTCCATTTTTTGCTTTAATAATAACATTTTGGATTTCATTAACTGTTATTTCTGAATCTAGAATTTCGTCCAAGACTAAAGGTTCTGCATATTCGAATGATAAACTTGATTTGTTGAAAAGTAACCCTTTGAAGTGCAAAGCGAGCTCATCTGCGGATATAGTTGCGCCTATCACGAAGTTGGACCCGTTTATTTCTTTGGCTGTTTTCCAAAACTCTTTTGAGTTTTTAATGAGGCATAGCGATCGTACTTGGTTGTTTTGAAATTCAGCTTTTTTGAGGAAGCATAGTCTTTTATACACAGCATTTGATTCTAAATACAATCTCTTCAGTTCTTCTGTGTAGCATTTGCGTAGAGAATGTAAAAAAGCGAATGATTTTTGCCTTGCTTTAACACATTCATAATCAAACCATTTCTGTTTAAATTTAACTGAGGGAGTATGATTTTGGGTTTGTGAGGAGCTTCGTATGCTTGATGTTACTGCATTTGAGAGTTTTTCCGTAGAATTAAATATTTAGGCTATTGTGTTGGAGATGGTTGTTTGAGAACTGATCCCGACAAAGTTTCAGCTGTGAAAGACTTCCCGATACCGAAAACCCCCAAACAACTCCGTCGGTTCTTAGGGATGACGGGTTGGTATAGACGCTTCATCCCAAATTTCGCAACTATATCAGCCCCGATGACGGACTGTCTTAAAAAAGGTATGGATTTCCAATTGACAGACGAAGCTTTGAATGCTTTTGACGAACTTAAAACGACATTAGTGACAGCACCTATACTGACGAACCCTGACTTTACCAAACACTTTTATATTCAATGCGACGCATCATCCACCGGCATAGGGAGCGTTCTGTTCCAAATGGACGAAGAAAAGAACGAACGACCGCTGGCATTCATGTCTCAGAAACTGAACTCCGCACAACGGAATTACAGTGTGACGGAACTTGAGTGTTACGCGGCCGTATTATCAGTAAAGAAATTCCGGGCTTACATTGAAGGACTTCCTTTTACTATAATAACCGACCACGCAAGTCTCAAGTGGCTAATGACACAGAAGGACTTGAGTGGTCGATTAGCTCGATGGAGTTTCAAGCTGCAAGGCTTTGATTTCACTATAGAGCATAGGAAGGGTGTCCTCAATGTGGTCCCGGATACTCTTTCCAGAATACATATGGACGAGATCGAAACTGAAATACCAGAAGTGGATTTCAATTCTCCATACTTCGCATCAGAAGAATATGTTGAGCTGAAAAGGACAATCGACGAGAACCAGGACAAACTTCCCGACACTTACGTATCAGACGGCTACATTAACAAACGAACTGACAGACGGACCGGAGATCCGATCCAAGAAGATAGAGCCTGGAAACTTTGGGTACCGAAGGAGTTGAGAGGGGGTCTTTTGAAAAGGGCACACGATTCTTTCACAGCAGGTCATGGAGGAATCCAGAAGACTTTAGCCAAACTAAGGCAAAAGTATTTTTGGCCAAATATGAGAAGATGTGTTAAGCTATGTGAAATCCTGTGATATTTGTAAGTGCAATAAACCCACAAACGCAATTTCAAGGCCACCCATGGGACAACAAACGATAACTGAAAGACCTTTCCAACGACTTTACATAGACTTTCTAGGACCATACCCAAGGACTAAGACAGGAAACACACATATTTTTATCATACTTGACCATTTTAGTAAATATGTATTTTTGAAACCAACACGCAAAGCAACAGCAGTTGAGGTAGTAAAGTACCTCGAAGAAGGGGTATTCCATTTGTTCGGTGTACCTGAGTACATCCACTCTGACAACGGAAAACAGTTCATTTCCGAACTGTTTTCCAGCTTCCTCAAACGATATGGAGTCAAACATGTACGTACCGCATTTTATTCTCCCCAAGCTAACGCTTCGGAGAGAGTGAATCGGTCAGTATTGACAAAAATTCGATCTTATATTGATAAAGATCAAACTAATTGGGATAAACATGTGAGTAACGCAGCGTTTTCTCCGAGAAGCGTAATACATGACTCCACGACTTATGAACCGTATTATGCAGTGTTCGGCACGCAAATGGTTCAACATGGAGACACATACCAACTTCTACGAAAATTAGACATGTTGAAAGATTCAAATGTCGAGATAAGTCTCAAAGCTGATAAATTAGCGATAATCAGAAAAAATATTTTCGATAATTTAAAGCTATCACATGATAAAGCGACGAAGACATATAATCTGAGAACCAGGAATATATCGTATAAAACAGGGCAGGTTGTTTACAGGCAAAACTTCAAGCAAAGCAGTGCACCAGATCACTACAATGCCAAACTAGGCCAAAAACTCATAAAATCATTTATACTTAAGCCAGTAGGGAACTCCCTATATGAAATTGGCAATATGAAAGGACATAAGGTAGGCGTCTTCCATGCGAAGGACCTACATTCTTAAGCTACAATCTGTGATCTGATAGAACTTACTAACCTGTGATACCAAACTGTGATATATGATAAGAATACCTGACGCACTCAATCTGTTGTTGCTTTCGATTTCGGAAATATAAGGCTGTCTGTGATATTGCTTATTTAGGTACAGAGTTTATTTATTTATTTATTGTTTTATTTATTTACAGAGATAGTTTATTTATTTACATTTTTATTCATTGATTTAGTTACCTATATATTCAACCTGATTACCCGACACCTACTGTGATATTTAACAACCTGTTAATCTTCCAGACTACAACACTACCACCAACTGTGATAACTAACAACCCATACTAACCGAATCCGCCAAATATCCTAACATACTCCAATTAACATCCATACACCTTCCTCAATATCCACTCCATTCACAACCCACCTTAAAAACCCTAAAATATCCAGTCATATTAGTTATATATTTATATTTACGTATTTTAAAGATTATGTCCGAGCAGAGACTTCCAGTCTAAAGTAATAGACAGTAAATAGAAATTGCCCGGCATTTATTAGGTATTTCAGGTAGTGGGACGAGCCACACGTCACGAACGGCGAAAGAAAAAATAAGGGTTGTAATTGTAATACCGACATAACTATGACTAACTTAAAAGTGTACGACCCTACCTTTTCGAGGCCAGTTTTCTCACGGCCACTTGAAAACTGCCGTCGTGTTTGTTACGTAGGGAAACGCACACACATTAATAAGAAAATAATTATATTCATAAATACTGGTAGTCGGCCACAGAGGCCATACTAATTAGGCTTAAGAATTATTTTTTTTAAATGTTAAAATGCAGCTAACTAACAACTAACTATTCATAAAATAAACATATGTATGTATGTTAGGAAACTTACAGCTGAGACTAAGGAATAGTCTCACATATAACGATTTCATAATCCAGCCTTGTCGCAGTCCACATTAGAAACGATAATAGACGCCAATTAAAGCAACATGAAAATGAGAAAAAAGATATTTTTACAAAAACAAAACAAACATTGTAAACAAAGATTGTCAACTTACCCTTGTAGAAGACCACCCTTATCTGGCAAAAAAAAAAAAAAAAAAGGTTATATCAATTACCTACATACAAATCTCACACAAAGTGCTGACCTACCTCAATAAATTGAACAGAGTCATTACAAGGGGGTTAATGAACTCGTGTAATGATGAGATTCCTATCTCAAATCATCTGACATAATTGTGGTTGCAATAATCGAAGATTAGCCAAAATTATTCACTTGTTTATTACAAAAAAACACTGAGAAAGGAAAATAAACAGAAGAATAAAAGAGACTTGAACAAAATACACTTGAATAACAAATAACTCACAAACGACCGACGTACACTGACGAACAGAGTCCGAAAACACCGAGTAAGTGTATATATTTTTTTGAAGAGTTTGACCGCGAGAAACAGGAAGTTAAATTCAATAGTTTTACCCATTTTAAACTAGTAAACTAAAGATAAAACGAAAAATAGTTGAGAAAGAATACGAACGACGCACAAAAATAAATTTGTATTCACGTTTGACATGTAATGAAGTTGACACGTTGTAAGAGAAACGTCACTGAAAGCTCTCAAGCGAAAAAGCTGTGTTAGCGACAGCGAATTCGCTTCAAAAGCAAATACTCCAACCAGGAAGAAATAGATCGAGAGTCGACCAAAGAAATAGTTAATGTTCAAGTTAAATGTAAAAGTTTTTGGAAAAAAAAAGATAGGGATGAAATCTGAAACATAAAAATAGGCGTTAGAGAAATAGTTATATGGGGCTGAGATAGGCAAGTGCAATATAGAATAGATAAGTAAGTGTTAGTCATAGCAACTAGGTTAGAATGACACCTATACTAAGTTTGAACTTAGTAATAGTGTGTGACACATATGGAAGAAATAGTATAGGAATAAGACACCGCAAGTCGAACGGAATGCAAAGAAGCTTGCGGATCTAAAATAGCATACCCGCAGTGCAAGAAGGGGAAGTATGAAATGTAGGCCAAAGGCCAACGGCCTGACAAAAGAAAACTTGAATATGGGCGAACAATTGCAAATTCAAGTTCAAGGCAACCGCACCATATATTATAGGCAATAAAGCAAGTGCATAGTAAAGTGAAAATTTGAGTGAGAGTAAGCGCTGAAATTCTGATTTGAATTCTGCCATGAATTACTGATTTAAATTCTGCTCTGAATTTCTGATGTCTGAAAATTTTTTTTTGGAAAAGAATAAGAGATTTAATTGAAAGGTGAGTGACAGTACAGGTTTTGAAAATATAAATATATATATGCATATATATTTTTCAAGTAAGAATTTTAAAAAAAAAAACACAGTGTAGACGTCGCTAGAAAAAAAAAGAAGAAGGTACGCAGAGGTTGAGAATTAAGACACCGAGTATCCGACGGTTGTTTTGGAAACCTAAGTAAAGGTTTTTTTTGGTTAAACGAACGAACGAAAAACCGAAGACTCAGAGGGTTGAGCCATAGATAGACGTGGAGGGAGAACACATTATATGTAGATTTATATTGATAGGTGAGTTTTACTTAAGTGCAAGAAAAAAAAAATGAAATAGAAATAACTGATAGATTTCACTGTTAGATATAGATAAAAATTTATATATATATACATATATATATATATATATATATATATATATATATATATGTATACGGTGGTGCGGAACCACCCATAGCAAAGCAGAGAGTGTGGAACCAGTCTAGGTGGCTCAATCTTTTATCCAGAAGATACTCGGGGGAGTTTTTTTCTACACGAAGGAAGACTAGAGGGTTCTTGGCAAAAAGAGAGGAGAAGCAGCCGAATTGACTGGAGCAGGCAGGGTGTTCTCGGTGGAAAAATTTATAAAAGAAAACCCAGTGCACATAATCATGTTAACGAAATAAAAAAAAAAAAAAAAAAATAAGAAAGAAAAAAAAAAAAAAAAAAAAAGTGGAAAGAATAGCAAGTGAATGTAAAAGAAAAAAAAAATTATTTTATAGAGTGAATTTTGCTAAGCTTATCAATATCGATCTCTTGATACATTATATATATATATCGGTGAAGTGTATAATTGAAAAAGGTAGATCCGGGAACTCGGATAAAAGTAAAAGGAGTTGAGAAATTCCGTCGCTTGGAAACGTGCTGCCGGCAGGACTACGAGGGACGAGAGAAAAAACGTAAGTCACCAACCTTTTCATTTCACCTTTTTAATTTTTTATGATACATATACATATCATTCGAAATCGACAGATCGATAAGAAAATTTATTTTACTATTTCAAATATTTTTATTAATTAGGGTAGGTATAGGGTTTAGATGTAGATTAGCTATAGTTAAAAAGGGGGGGAGCTTTATCAGAACTTACAACTCATCCCTTTCTCTTGTGTGGTGGCATAGTTACCCATATTTGTGTACGATCCTTTTCCATTTAACCTTTTTCCACAAGCCCCAACCTAATCCTATCCTGATCCTTATACCCGGCATGAAATTTTTTTTGTTGTTAGAGTTGAAGGAGAATGGAACAGGGCAAGAACCACCCCCATTCCCACGAGCTTAGCCGAGCAACCACTAGCATGCCACTGCCCTGTTTCCATCCCGATTTCATCCAACCTAGACTCACAACAGATTCTTCTCGCGCGTTACGACTAGAATTCGCCACTGGATCATTCAACTCTGCGTTGACTTGCATGTTAGCGTCTGTCATCTCCGGATCTTGGATAGGGACCTCAGGTTCACCCTCGTCGTTTTCGGGTCTATCCCTACGACTTTGATTCAACTGGTTTGCTAACATACTCGCTCTTCTTCTATATCTTTCTTCACGCGGAAAAGGTTGATATACCAACCTTCTACCTCTCCTATTCATCAGAAAAAAAAACTTCCTAAATAAACTTAACTAGCTATTTACTTTAATCTTGAAAAATTTATATCTCGAAATCGGATTCAAAATCGTTCAAATTCTCATTCACTTTGAATCAAATAGACTATCCAAAGAATGATCTGCGAGCTTAAGCTAACCTTAAACCTAAGTTCAATTTTTAAAGATTTCTTCAAACAAAATTGTATCTCTTATCTTAAATAACTTCTGTAATTGCTAAAAATCTTCTTTCTTCCAAACAAAACTATCTTAGCTGAATTTCCAAAAAAAAAAACTACTATAACTCTATAACCAAAATGTAACTAAATATCTAAAGCGCCACCAGGCAAACAAAAATAAAAATAATCTAAACTATAAAGGGTTGCCACCAGGCAAAAATAATACTCAAACGCCACCAGGCAAAATTTACTGAAACGCCACCAGGCAAAATTTACTGAAACTCTCACAAATATACTCAAAAAAAATAACTTATCTCATAAATTGTTGGGTCTTAAGAAAATGGATCTTGGAGTGGGGATAACAACAATACCCTACTCCGAAGAGAAAAATCATTATGTGTTGTAAATAAAAAAAATATTTCGTTGGTTCTTACTACGTCGAAAGAACTTACGAAGTGAAATTTTTAAAGTGTTTTAACTTCTACTACAAAAGAGAGGAAAGTTTTTCGTCTTCAATAGAGATCGGATATTTGCAACATTGCAACAGACGTGTGTCAGGAAAATGTTCAACTAACCACCGGTCAACGTACCTACCCCAAATCACCTACTTTTACTTCAAAAAAAACTCCCTCCAGAAACTGGTGTAATGGTTCATGAAAGAACCCCTTCATCGAAAAAGTGAATCCGGAATAACTAACTCCATACTCCTACAACAGACGTGTGTCAGGAAAATGTTCAACCAACCACCGGTTAGGAGGTTAAGAATATCGCTACTCCAAACTCGTTCCACAAAATTTCAGAGTCTAGCCTTAAGCAACAGACCACCCGGTAACAAACACCAAAGTGCGGACATAAGAACTAACTCAAAAAAATCGAGGTCGAGGAAAGCCAATCAGTCTTATTACAACAGACGAAGTTCTACTTAACACAAAAACTTCCGGATAATAAGTAACCGACCACTCCCTCGAGTGAATCCTCGAGTAAACTTCTTCAACAAAAAGCTCGGTAATGAATTTAAAAATCCTAGGACCCGAGACCTTGGTATGTAGACACGAGTAGAAGGATCGTACTTATCCCTCACATCCATTCTTTTATTCTATTCTGAAATTTGCAGCTTATCAGTTTCGTTTCCTTTCTGTAGCTCATCAATGGGATGTCATAGTTGGTGGTGACCCCTGAACCTATTCTTTACCCTTCCCATTCGCATCGGTTTGTACTGGCCGACACAAAGCCTTAGGTTTTCATTCGGTTCTACATGCTCGAAAACCCCTTAATTTGAGAGACGCTGGTGTTATCGTGCTCTCTGCCTTTCTCTACCCACCCTTATCCTGTGGTGAGACTACTCTCTCTACAGGCTAGTGGAATCCTCTAAAGGCTTAAATCTTTTTTTTCTTTCATCGAGAATCCCCCATCCTACTCCGGGAAACCTACTACCTATCTCCTTTAAAATCTCCGACCCATTTCCTTTCGACCCATCCTTAACTTCGTTAAACAGACATGACTATTTCGCCAGGTTCTCGACTTAAACGAATTCTGAAATCTGCATATTCTCCTCTGATGACTTTACTCTAAACTAATAAAAACAAATTCACAGGATTTCTTCCCATAAAGCAAAATTCATCTCTCTATAATTTATTTCTTTTCTTATAGATTATTAACCTTACCCAATATCCTAAAACAAATATACTTCAATATTCATTCTTCTACTCAAATTCTTACTTTAATTTTCTGTATTACTAATTGACTCAATTTCCTCAATTATTATCTATCACACATCAGATAGATAATTTAACTCAAAGAACTGTTTGTTTAAGGACGTATTGAGGGTCTCCACTCCACACAATCAAAGTCCCTATAAAGTTTTCTGAATTTACGTTAAATTTTACAATATTCTAAATTATTACTTTTGCGATAGTTTACCCATCGGTTTCTCTTTCTTTTCGTTTATATTGTGTTGCAAGCTTTCAAAAATTATCTTAACGTATACCTTTTGTTCAGGTACGACTTGCACGTATTTTAAAATTAAAAAATGTTATTGCGAAACACAAGCGAGTCGCTTTTTTTTAAATCCAAAAAGTTTTTCTCAAAAAGTTTTACGTATGCAACCTCCGTAAATGTGGATGTCACCAACAAGATTCTACGTTATATTTTCAGGAATCATATAAATTCATAAAGTTTACTCTTGTCCCAAAACAAAGTATAAAATTCTACCAAAAATAATATAAAAATTATCACTCACCCATTCATCTCCTCGTTGAAAAGTGCACTTTTAACTTCGGTAGACGCATTTTTTTCTTCTTTCATTCAATATAGCTGTCAAAAATGGTTATTCAAAAGATGTTTGCTTAATATGTGTTATCACATTCTTGCTTTCTTTTCCGCGTTTGTTTCATAAGCTGTAATCAAAATAGATCTTTAAAATTCTGTAGAGTGGAAGAATTTACAAAAAAAAATCTACCTTCAACTACCCTAAGCTAACTAAATTCCCTACTTGGTTCTCGTTTACGGTATAAAAACGTGCTCTTTTTCTTGCGGTACTTCCGAAGGCTAATTGCTATGACGGTTATTTATCTAGCCGTTAGATTTTCCCCTTCACAACGGTTTTCATTCGGCATGTGTGTTATATTTTCAAACACTTTCTTTTATCTCCTTTTTCTTTGTTATATTTTCAAACACTTTCTTTGACTAAAAGTTCACTGAAATCTAACTTCACTACTCTATCTATACATTCTTTTCAAGCGTGGCACTTAATTTACTTATTCTTTTACGATAGGACTTAAATTCACTTATTTAATTATCATGCAATACGCTGGGTGATCCCTGGTTTCCTCTTTTCGATATTCCATCGACCAAACTGCTACTGTAGCAAGCGTTAGTGCTTCTCTAGGCTTACGCCTAGCGTACCTGTCCGCAAAACAGGACGTTCTCAAGAAGTCTTCCTTGTTTTCTTCCCCGTTCGATGTTTTCACCTTGGCAAATTGTTTTAGGTTCTCTTGGGCTAGTACTGCCTAGAATTTTTACGTAAACCTTTCTACAACGCCATTTTTACTGCATACAGATATAGACATGATCCGGCCCTGACATCTGAAAAAGGCCTCGTGTATCGCAAGATATATATATTTCCTCCAAAAGTATAAAGATGTTAAAATTTCCTTCGAGTCGTCTTCCGACCTCAAAAGACATGAAAAATGTAGTTTCGTTGTTCATCCTATCGTGACACAGATCTCACCATGAACGCTGTCTGCCTGTTAGAATTGCTAAAGATATGTCCGTTTTTAACATGGCCTCTACTTTATAATACCGCGTGTGCACCTCGGTAAATTTTTCTAACTGGGGTTATTTGCCCTTTTTATTTCTTTCACACACCAAAAAAATGATTTTTTCATTTACCTGATTGTGTGTAATTGTAAAACGCCTACTTTTGCTGGATAGTCTTTTCCCTGCATTACAACCAAAACCAAATCCTCATCGACGTCGACATACAGGTAAATCCATGCTGCCTTCTTTTTGCAAGGAAAAAAAAATGCACCCATTGCACCATTTACTTTTTTTCATGTAATCGTATCTACCTGAATACATATCTCCTTGGAACCTATAATATTTATTTGGTTTGACATTAGACTCTAATGTTAGTGACATAAATTTAATTATTTTAACTCACCCTTATGTGAGGGATTATTCCCTAATACCTCAATAAAATTTCACTTTACTCTGAACGTCTTGCTTTGCTAGTTGTAGACGGAATAATAAAAAGAATATGGACGATCGTTTCACAAACCTGTTGCATGCCGGCTACTTGGTATAGCATGGAATTGGAATTTAGAAGGAGATTGACCTATTCACAATAAAGGTTCTCCCAAACCAAAGCGTTTTTGCCGTCGCGGCAGCGGCATTTGCAGTTGCGACAACGCGCCGCTCTGATAGCGGCGAAAAAAACGTTAGTATACCCACACCGAAGCGTTTTTTTGCAGCGACAAAGCAACTCATTTTTGACATTTGTGACTTGTGAGATATGAGTATTTATAATTAATAATTTTTTTGTTCGTCGCACGAAATTTGTTGGCCAATTCAATAGTAATTAAATTGTTAGAAACCCAAGAAAAATAATGGTAAGTATGAAATAAACACTTGGCTTTATATATATGTATGTATTATCAAATTAAATCCAATAAAAGGCTGATCAGTTATAATAAATACCTATTTTTTTTCTTCAAGACAAAGCGAAATGGATGTAGCTATGAACCTGAATAAGAAACCTGTAAAAATAAATGGAAAATACAAACAATTCCCAAAAGTAACCATTCCTTGGATAATACCATTAGTATTGGATAATTGCGGCAAATGACAAATATGAAGATAAAAAGGACTTATCAACAGATAAGCTTCAGTGTCGTTTTTTGCGTTTACTCCGCAGTATGTGGTCATGGTCATTAATGTAAGGTTGTAGACCAGAAATCAAATATCGACACTTATGAATAAATGATGCAAGACTCAATATAATCGAGGGAAAGAAGAAGGAATTCACAGCGACATCGAAATGGGTCTATTGAAGAAAGAAGACCACCACCACCAGCAACACAATTCATTCCGATTCCTGTACCAGTAGAGTATCCATATGTAAGTTGAAGATCTTCTAAAGAAAATATGTTTTTGATGCTAAAATGTTTTTATTTAGCTGCCACCGGCATGGGGACCGCCCATGATACCACCTCCAGCACGATTCCCTTTTATTATGAGGCCACCGATGCCAGGACCTATTCCTTTTATACCAAGACGTTTCCGGCCTCCAAGATATAGCGTTCCTAACAATTTCCAGAGAGGATACAATATGCCAGATGGATATCAAAAGGGTCATTTTAATTCTAGACGTTGAATTGATGTGCGTTGTTGTTAGGATGCTAGCTAGTCTTATAGAAAAAGTTAAACTGTGGTCTCTAAAGTAATAAATAAAAAATATTTTGAATTTTTTTTAAGCTCACACACACAGTACTTTCATTTAAATGAGAAATCATCCGTTGGAAGTGTAAAGAATAAGTGAGTAATTTTTTGTTTTCAATTTGTAAATTTCAAGCAAAAGAAAGGTTTGCTCCTTGAAGCGTTTACGTTTTAAAAACTAAAAAAATGTTTTTCCGATTTGCATCATGAAGAAGAAAACCGCGAAATCGGTACAAATTGCAGAGAGTTACTCGCTCCGAACGGGTACCTCACTAGGGCCCATTTTCAGTGAGATTTACAAAAGAAAGGAGAAGACAAATGTGCTGCTCTTCGTCATTGTGAGTGTTCCATTTAACGGCAAGCTTTCAGCCGTTCTTTTATGTCGATTTCGATGTAAATTTTGGTATGGAAGTTTGTATGCAAATTTGTCATTTTCAAAGTTTACTACAAAACAAAAATTATTTCATAAAACTCAAATAATCAAGTGTTATTTAGAGGCTTGGTTTTTAGATTGGCAGAACTCTGATACCCGTGGTGTGATGGTTAGTAAACTCGTTGCCATGAAAAGTGCTTTTCAATTACTCAATTCAATTTAAATGAATTTATTATTCATTTTAAATTTGTACACCTCTAAAAACAAATTTGAAACTGCAAATGTCCTTTCTGTAAAGTAATTTGCTATTCACCTTCCCATTTCAACTCCAAATGGTGCAAATACGTAAAAATAAAAGTGTTGGGCTTGGGCGTATTATTTTGCTTTTTTAGAGCAAAAATAAAAGTGGTCTCTTAGCCAGACAGCCAACAAGGAAGTTTCGAAAAACTATTGAAACTCTTTTGCTCCATAAAAAAGAAATAAAACGAAAGTAACTTTTTGTGAAACTCTGTTGAAATCGAAAGCAGTGAATAAATTCTAATGTAAACTTTTTGATTTTTTAATTTTTCTTTCTTTCAATAAATACCTATTTACACATATTACATTTTGAACATGTTTTTTGTTTCTTTACTCGTTGTTCTTCTGTCGTGTTCTTTCCAATATTTTGTTTAAGATTTCAGTTACCATCTCGTCCCTTTTTCTCCTCTTTTTCTTCTGTTCGAAATGGTGCTGCATTTGCGCAAGAAAGTTTTCAAACATTAACTTCTGCTCTGTTCTTCTGTTTCGGCAATGGGATCCATAAGAGAGATTAGCCCCATTATTTGGATCTGAATCAAATGAATCGGTGGATAAGGTTGATGTTATGTCTGAATCGGGTGAAGACGACAACGACCGTTCGGGAAAGGCATTTGCTATTCGAATTGTTTGCGCTGGAGACATCCCTATATCGACACCCAGTGAGTCGTACAAGTCATCCTCCTGGGGAGTTTCTTGCCGAACAGCTCCGCTTGTGCTGTTGTTTAGCACAACTTTCTGTTCTGGCTTAAGTTTAACTTGAAATTTTCGCTCAAGCTGTGTCGCCACATGGGTCCACAATAACTTTTGCGACCTGGACCGTTCTACAGCATTTTGTAGCTGTTTATATGAATTCAACAAGAATTTAGTTTGCGACTCATCCCACTTGTGGCATTGTTGTGATTCTGTCACTCTGCTGCACGATGCGGTTTGTGTTGTCTCTGCACTGACTGGTGTTGTGGAATGCACTTCCAAATTGTCACAAGCCAATGTTGTTGATGTCATTGCGCCTAGAGTAAAGACATTTTTATTTATAAAACTATTTTGTTAGTAGGAAGCTTAAGAAAATTTTGTGTAACCTGCAACGGGAAAGACTAATTCTCTTGGAGGTAATCCATAGAACATGTATACTTCTTCGTATGGTAGTTGGACAACAATTGAAGCTGCGAAATATTAGAACCATTTTGTTATATATGTACTTGTTTTAAACAAAACTATATTTACTATTTATGTTCTGAAGGAGAAGATCTCCGGGTGACCATGAAATTTCGCGAAATGTTCGTCGATGACTATCTGAGGGAATTGTTTTTGTGGTCCAATTGTATACTTCAGCTCAGGGTTACCTTTGGGACTCTTTTGCGTCCTTTTGACTCTTTTTTAAGGTCTGGACTCCAGGACGCCACTATTTAAAAATCATTGAATTCGGACTCCTTTTACAAATCGAGGACTCTTTAAGAACTGAAATATTTTTTTTTAATACAACATTTCCGTCGAATACATTTGTTCTGCTTTTGTTTACATCCTATTTTGAATTCAGCCATAAAAGTTAATGTCAATAAGGTAAAAGCATGTTTTCTTTGCTTGTAATAGATATGACACATGAGAAATGAGATACCTACAAACAAATTCTTTTAATTGAAAAATAACTGAATTTGTTTATGTTTGGTAAGCAATAATTTATATTTGTTTTCCTTTCTATAATTAATTAAAAAATGATTGATTATAAGAAATGTTCAGTCGTATTTATAATCCGATTCCAAAGTATGTTTAACTTTGGACAGCTCTTAGAACAGTGTCCAAGTCCCAATCGTATTTATAAACACTTTCATCGCTGTCTAAGAAATGTCTAACTTTAGACACCGAAATTGGTTGTCTAAACTATGGCTAAGTGACCATTGATACAACAAAAATCAATTTTGATGAACATGTTATAAAACACTGTTAAGATTGTTAAGATTGAAAGAAATAAGTAATTTGAGGTGCAAAAACACTACTTTCAACAATTTCATTTATAAATTGCACAAATTTCTTCATTTTATGAGACTTGGAAAAGCTGTAACACAAAGTCAAATCAGCTTTTTTTTGGTCTTGTTCAAATCATACGCCACATTGCTTCAGAGCCTTTTAGTTGTTGTACTCGTATACTAAAACACAAACAATGGTACTGAACGGATACATCATGAACGCCACCATTTAGTTTTTCGTTCAAAGTTGACAGTTTGAGAGGTTGTTTAGACAACTGTTGGAATGCATTTGTGGTCTCTGACTACCACGAGACACACAATGAAATGAAAAATGTCACTTTAGTTGATACACACACTGTGCACTTTGTATATACTTTATTTACACACTGATACTAACTTGATAACAACAGACTTAAGATAACTTAACTAACTGATACTTAAAATAGTTAAATGAAATGTATGTTTATACATATATATATACATTGTGGCTTTGGTTGTCCGCAGTTCGTTGGATGAACTTGCTGTGTAGACCGATGGAGACAAACTGCAAGGCGTCGTATTTGAATTCCAACGAACTTATCGTCTACTGCGTAGTTGAATATATTTGCAGGAAAATATATTTGCAGCTATGAGGGCGAAGGGTGCAAACCTATTCGTCCTTCCAGTTGTTTTATTTTGTCGTCTATTCTCCTCTGTGGAAATAGTTCCGAAGTTTGAGGAAGAATAGACGAAGAAGTTTGAGGAGGTTCGTGAATAGATTCGCCACAGCTACTCCCCCCTGAACTTTGCGGTGGAAGGCGGAAAGTTACACGTCTCTTCGTAGTTGGTTGTGTTTTTGGAATTTGCTGTCAAATTTGTAGAATGTTGTTGTTGTGGCGAATTATTTTGTAAAATTGAGTTTTTGTTGATTGTTTTAGAAATAAAATTATTATTCGGATTGCTGAAGTGATGTTTCGTGTTGTGAAAAAGTTTGTGGGCTGGTTATGGACGTCTGAGAATGTGGTTGAACATCGATACCAGAATTAAATGATGGTGTAATTTATTTACTTAGTGGCTGTGTTTTACGAACATTTTCGTTATTTGAATGGATGTGAAACTTGGTATATTTTGTGTTCTGGTGCTTCTATTGAATGTACGGATGGTTGTTGATGGAATTCGTTGTCTAAATGTTGCTGCTGAGTTGATGCTGCACTTGGATTAGAGCTGGACTAGGATTATTATTTTGTGGTTGGAATATGGTTGTTGTTTGTTGATTGCTGTTAGCTGGTTGCTGTTAGCTGGTTGCTGTTAGCTGTTTGTTGTTTGTTTCTTGCTGTTAGCTGTTTGTTGTTAGCTGGTTGCTGTTAGCTGTTTGTTGTTTGTTGCTTGCTGTTAGCTGGTTGCTGTTAGCTGTTTGTTGTTTGTTGCTTGCTGTTAGCTGGTTGCTGTTAGCTGTTTGTTGTTTGTTGCTTGCTGTTAGCTGGTTGCTGTTAGCTGTTTGTTGTTTGTTGCTTGCTGTTAGCTGGTTGCTGTTAGCTGGTTGCTGTTAGCTGGTTGCTGTTAGCTGGTTGCTGTTAGCTGGTTGCTGTTAGCTGTTTGTTGTTTGTTGCTTGCTGTTAGCTGGTTGCTGTTAGCTGTTTGTTGTTTGTTGCTTGCTGTTAGCTGTTTGTTGGTTTCTCCTTTCACTTGGACTATGTCCGTTGTAAACTGAGAAATTTAATTGAGCTGCCGAAGTTGTTTGTCCCATGCGTTGTCGTGTTCTTGGTGAACGCATGTGTGAGTGGCCTATGATCCGTGTGTATGGTGATATCCGTTTGGTACCATATATGTGCCGATGGGTGATGTATGGGCAGCATATAGTACCAGGATTGTTGTTGCACTTGACTCTACTGTGAGGTTTTGTTGTGATGTGATGATGTGCTAGCTTGATGAGCACAGGTATCATCGTTCTCACTGATGTATGCCGGCGTAGATATCGTATTGATGCGTGAGAGTGCATCTGTCACGATGTTGCTTTCTCCATTCACGTGGACTATGTCCGTTGTAAACTGAGAAATTTTGAGCTGCCAAAGTTGTCTGTCCGATGCGTTGTAGGTGAACGCATGTGTGAGTGGTCTCTGGTCCGTGTATGGTGATGTCCGTTTGGTACCATATGTGCCGATGTGTGATGTATGGGCGAGCATATAGTACCAGTTTGGACTTGGGTTGACCGTTACGGAATGATGAGGCCGTAGGATGGACATGATGGCGCCGAAGTCAATAAAGAACTTGTTGTTGGTCGTTTTATCGATGATGAAGAGTCGGGGCTCCACGGTGGTTGTAGCTTGATGAGATATCAGGCATGATATTTGCGCCAGTACTGATTTCGGCCAGGATGCGATCAGCCATGCTGGCGAGGCTGGTGAGATTCAAGTCCTCCGACATGGCGAGAAATGGATGTAGATTTGGATTTTTTCAGAGAAAAAAAATTAGCGTATGTGTGTGAGTGTGTGTGTGCGTGTGTGATGCGTGTGTGTGATTTTTTGTGAGCATATCACGTCGCATCACGTCGCATCACGTCGGGGTCACCAATTTGTGGTCTCTGACTACCACGAGACACACAATGAAATGAAAAATGTCACTTTAGTTGATACA
Organism: Melanostoma mellinum; assembly: GCA_914767635.1. NCBI lineage: Eukaryota > Metazoa > Arthropoda > Insecta > Diptera > Syrphidae > Melanostoma > Melanostoma mellinum. The sequence continues at coordinate 112,760,189 of OU612059.1, forward strand.
CACACTGTGCACTTTGTATATACTTTATTTACACACTGATACTAACTTGATAACAACAGACTTAAGATAACTTAACTAACTGATACTTAAAATAGTTAAATGAAATGTATGTTTATACATATATACATTGTGGCTTTGGTTGTCCGCAGTTCGTTGGATGAACTTGCTGTGTAGACCGATGGAGACAAACTGCAAGGCGTCGTATTTGAATTCCAACGAACTTATCGTCTACTGCGTAGTTGAATATATTTGCAGGAAAATATATTTGCAGCTATGAGGGCGAAGGGTGCAAACCTATTCGTCCTTCCAGTTGTTTTATTTTGTCGTCTATTCTCCTCTGTGGAAATAGTTCCGAAGTTTGAGGAATAATAGACGAAGAAGTTTGAGGAGGTTCGTGAATAGATTCGCCACACATTTATAAATACGAAATTGGCTAAGGCTTGTCCAACTGTTTACACACCGTCTAGTTGGACAGCTGTCTAAGGATGTTCTTAGCAAATTTTATAAATACGACTGGTTATTTCTTATAGTTTGTATGGGACTCTTTTTTTTACCCAGGACTCTTTTTTCTGACTCCTTCCAAAAATTTTCAGAGGTAACCCTGCTTCAGCTATATTGGCTATCAGATTTTGTTGGATTATCCAGAATTGATTTCTTGCTACTTCTACTATGGGGTCTATGCGCTTTGTAGAGAATAATCTATGCATTGTTGTTTGATTGGTTCTTGGAAATAATTAGCTTTTTTGGCACTGATTCCTCCGAATCATTTTGAATAACTAATCTATTTGATTATACCCAACAATCATATATTGCTTTTGTGGTTATATTTTGATTTTTATAAGATTTTGTGAAAATAAATTGAATAGAAATTAATTATTTATTAAAAGAATTTCGCGTCATTTTTGTTATGAACTTATTTTTTAGTATGAAACAAGCTTATTTCCGCGGTTTTCGCGTATTTTTTATTTAGTTTAAAACAAGTTTATTTGCAAAAAAGCAAATTAGAAATTATTTTGGGTTGTGAGACAACAAATTACAAATAACAAAACGAATTTGACATTGACAACTGACAAATGAGAGCGGCAGCGGCGAAAACGCTGCATGTACGGGACTGTCGCTGCTCTTCGCCGCGTTGGTGTGGGGACTCTCATATGCCGCTGTGTAAATAATTTTGACAACTGCAAATGCCGCTGCCGCGACGGCAAAAACGCTTTGAGGCCCCGGCCCATAGAACGCGTTGCGCGCGTGCGGCACCGCTTCCAACTGACAGCTCGATTAAATACACACGATCTTATACTACGTTTTCACTAGGGCATATGAGATGATTATGACCAAATTTTCAAAATTAGGTCAAAATTGACTTTGTTACCCATACAAAATCTGTCATCAAAATTACCTCAACTTGAGGTAATTGTGAGGAAATTATGCGCTAACAACGTCGGAAAATTGGAGTAAATTAACCAAACAGTACTAAAACACAACCTATTGTGAACTAACCGGGAAAAAAGTGACAACTTGACAGAATACGCTGTCACAACAAAAGTATTTTTTGTCATTTCGATTCGTTTGTCTTTTCTATGCGGTGTACGCACGTGTTTTCAAAATTCTAAGATAAAAATGGTCGAAAAAAAAATAAAATATTGGCCAAATTTGGCAAAAAAGACAACATACACCCAGTAAATACATTCCTAGGTGGTGGAATTATGCCCTACTCTTAAAGTCAGGTATTAATTCATGGAATTACACAAAAGAAAAGTGGGAGATTTCACTAGGGAAAAAAGTGAGTTAAAAACAAAAACATTATATACTATATACTTTAAAATCATTTTTTCTTGAACATCAACAGCAGTACCAACAAAAACAGCAGCAAGTCCTTCAGGTTCTTTCACCTTAAAAGAAATTTGTCGACTACAACTACAGCACCGAAAGCAATAACCTGAGTCACAACCAAATCGTAATGCTAACTTAAGCAAGAGCACAGAATTAAAGGATAAACCCGGTAAGCAGAGCACTTCCACAAGCGCCTGCAGTTGTGAAATCTAAGCATTCCATGATAAACAATTTTTAATGTATGCACGTAATGCTAACTATGAAATAAACATCATCTTTCCATTTTCGACCAACATTTTTTTTTAATAACAAAATAATAAATATTTGGGATTCATAATCAATTGGATGTCACCCTGATGGCTATATCTATAGCCATGCATGCGTGCAGCAGTGATAGTATCAACAAAGGGTTCCCGGAACTTTTGAACTGTTACGGTGTCTGCTTTCCTTGATGTTGATTATCTACTGTGCAAGTGATGGTGATGGTCTCGTTCTAACAATATTAATTATTGTCTTAGTTTTGGGTTGTGTAACGCTAGTCCTACATCTAGCGTGATTATAGGTAATCTAAACTTTCGTTGTCTTGACTGTGTTTGGAATATTTAGTGCTGCGAATGTTTTTTTTTTTTTTTTTTTGAAGAACAAATGACTAGACATCAGAACGATGTGAAAGAGCTGAAGGTTGAAAACTAAATTCCGTGATGTTCAATTGTGCCAAGCAAAGGGGTTCTGAAAGCATATTCTCATTAGAAACAAAAATTATAAATCATAAGCAAAGAAAACTAACCAAGTGCATGCCCATGTCGGCCACTGCAATTGTACAATTGGATCCCATTGAACCGAAACAACTCTTCGTCACTCTGATGATGATGTGTTGGTGATTTATGGTTCCTTCCGTTGGATTTTGAGTGTCATTAATGCAATTTGTGCTAGACACTTCATTTATCATAGCTTCATTGTATGGATCTTCTATGGTTAGACGAATTGTGGGCACAACTTCCCAACATTTGCCCAGCGCTGGCTTTAATGATGACCCTGTAAAATGCTCAAGTGGTTGCTGCTGGTTTTCGGCTAAGTCAAACCTCTCTTCCTTAAAACGAAACTCCTTCGCGTTTGGCTGCTGAACGTTGCTGTTGCGTTTCCAGCTGGGAAGCCAAATGAAAAATTGTTTTTCGACGTGTTTTGTTTATCAAATTCCAATGGTGTAGTTGTTTCAGACCGCTCCGCAACCAAAGCTAAAAGCAGGCTTTGCTAATGGCTTGATTGTTCGTCTTTTTTTGGAACAGTATCGTCTTTGGGTGCCTCACAGAAAGCACAGAAGAGCTTATTGGCAGAATTTGACGTATAACACTGTTCGCATGACCATGAACCAGCTTTTGGTTTGAATGTATTACCGAAGCAATTTGCAGCTGCTGTTGAGGTTGCTGATTTGGTAGCGGTTATAGTCATCTGAACCTGTGCTTGGAGTATAGTATCCAAGAACTGCTTTCATTACGTCGGCAGACTTGAAGCGAATCACTAGAGCATCAACTTGATGTTCGTTCTCAGAATAGTCCTGACCGGCTGACATCGGCGCTGTTTTAGAATCTTTCATGTACTTGAAGCTCGTGTCCTTGTATGATCGTTGGTTACAACACAACTTGTGTGTAACTTCGTGAAGTGATTCTTGTTTCTCCCCATATGCTTGAAATTTAATCTACAAAACACGCTTAAAATATTTTCACAAAATCGGTTTGTGGAAAAATAAAAATTTGACTTTAGTTTCTTTTTTTTTTAGTTGTCTTGTCAAAACCCAAGTTCCTGTCATAGTGCTGCCAGATGTCAAACAAAATTACCAACCTCTAATGAGAACACTTCCTATTGAATTTTCAAAATTACGTTATTATGGCCATAGTGAAAACGTAGTATTATGAGAGGTGACCCATAAGCACCGCGCGCAACGAGCCGAACGCGCCGAGTAGCCCAACTTTCTACTTTGCCGCGGCTCTCACGCGGTGACAGAAGAGAGACATGCGCAGTCACAACCAATTTGAAGTTTTCTCTTATATGGAAAAGTGACAATGGGCGCGTTCAAGAACCTATCGGATAGCCTATCTCGGATAGCCGTATCTTAGATACCTTTTTGAACGATCGACAACAGACAACAGCTGTGAAATATTAAAATTCGACTTTTGAAAACAGAAAAACATTCAAAATATTATTGCTAAACGATTATAACTTATTTTTTTCGATTTCCCACACGTAAACAACAACAACAAGCTATCCGGATACGATTCTTGAACGCCCCCATTTTGACTAAATTTATCTGTCAAAACACCGCAACGGATTCTATGGGTCACCCCTATCAGTTGCGCGCGGCAAAACCCACCGCATCAGTTGCCGCGCCGCTTCTGCCGCACGCAACGCGTTCTATGGGTCGGGGCCTCAAAGGCCTGGGAGATTATGTCGATTTCCAGTGGTACACAAAAGCACTTTTAAAAGTGCTTTTTTGCTCGAAATATGGAGGCACTAGATCACTTTTTTTTGCCCCGAAAAAGCACTTTTATGAATCTCGATTCAGAGGCAAGATTTACACGCACTTTCACATACACCAACACAAAACATTTGACGTTTACCAGTTTGCAGTTTGATTATTTTGCATTTTTGGTTAAAGGACTGTGAAAGAGAGTTAATAAAAATAAACAATAAACTATTTTGTGAAAATGGATCGCTCAATTTTAGCTGAAATTATCAAAATATTTATCAGTCGTCATCTAGTTCTGATTCCAACGAAGAAGTGTTTGAAATTCTGAAATTCCTTACCCAAAACGAAAGGCATTCTGTGAATAATTTTGTTCAAAGTGTTGTGTACAATTATTCGGATGAGGAGGTTTCTTCCTAGTGCATTTATTAATAAAGTTTCGAAAACATTCTTTCTATATAAATTGCAGAACAAAACAAACGGGAAGAGTTGGCTGTCAAAAATAGCACACATACAATGATAAAAAAAGAATTTTGTCTTTTCTGTTCCAGTGAGCACGAAAAAAAAGCACTTTTTTAGAGTGCTTTTGTTTTTGCAAAGGAAATCGACATTAAACCGTATCTCCACAGAGTTACTTATACGAGTGCTACAACTTAGGTCCGTTCCACAAAATGGAATTTTTGTGTCGAATTGTTAAGGCTCCGATTAGACTAGATTTTTTTGTTAAGTTGGAAAACAATCTTTAGCCACGAATCATATTATTTCACGCATTTAATTAAGATAGATTTATCTTGTGTGTGTGGACATCAACACATAAGAGTGAGTTTCGTAAATATTCGTAATCGTAAGAAAAAGTATGATTTCCAATAATGTTGGTCTAGGAATTTCCTACACATTGAGCCTGTTAGCTCATTCAAAACGCAAAACTTATCATTTTTATTTGGCGCGAGCACATTTTTCAAATTTAAAAAGAATTAACAAATAAAAATCTTATTAAAATTTGTGGCTCATTAAAAAGATTAAAAAAGGGAATATTACAAAATAAAAATGAACAATTTAAAAACGAATATAGAAAAATTTGAAAAGTGTGTGAATCACAACACTCAAATAAAATTTATGGAAAAACTATGAAAATAAATAAATAATTATAATAATTATAATAAATAATTATAATAAATAATAATTTTTCGTAGAGCAATTAAATAGCAAAAAAAGAAAATGCTAAAAAATTGTAAGCAAAAGAAAGAAAAAAATTTGAAAAAATTAAAAAAAAAATTTTGCAGTGAGCAAAAAAAAGTTTTGTTTTATTTTTCGTAGAGCAATTAAATAGCAAAAAAATAAAATGCTAAAAAATTGTTAGCACAAAAGAAAAAAATTTTTAAAATATAAAAAAAATTTTTTTTACCGAGCAAAAAAAAAGTTTTGTTTTATTTTTCGAAGAGCAATTAAATAGCAAAAAAGCAAATGCCACAAAACTATCAGCAACAAAAGAAAAAAATTTTTAAAAAATAAAAAAAATTTTTTGCAGTCAGCGAAAAAAAGTTTTGTTTTATTTTTCTTAGAGCAATTAATTAAATAGCAAAAAACGAAAATGCTAAAAAATTGTTAGCAACAAAACAAACAAATTTGAAAAAAATAAATTAAATTTTTTGTAGCCAGCAAAAAAAAGTTTTGTTTTATTTTTCGTAGAGCAATTAAATAGCAAAAAAAGAAAATGGTAAAAAATTGTAGGCAACAAAAGAAAAAAACTTGATTGAAATAAAAAAAAAATTTTTTGTAGTCAGCAAAAAAAAATTTTGTTTTATTTTTCGTAGAGCAATTAAATAGCAAAACAAGAATATGCTAAAAAATTATTGCAAAAAAAAAATTTAATACATAAAAAAAAAATTGTTATAAGCAAAAAAATAAATTTGTTCTATTTTTCGTAGACTAATTAAATCGCAAAAAAAAAAGAATATGCTAGAAAAATGTTTGCAAAAAGCAAAAAATTAAAAAAAAAAATTTTAAAATTTTTTTTTAAACAACAAAAAAAATTTTGTTTTATTTTTCCTAGAGCAAAAAAATAGCAAAAAAAAGTCTTGTGAAAACACCTGATCTCTAAAACTTGCCTGAAAAAATTTGCCTCGCCAGCTTGACGTCAAGCTGGAAATGTGAATTTTTGTAGGTAAACGGGAAGAGCAAAAAATAAAATTTTTGTTTTTACGAGGAGCAAATAATTAGTAGAAAAAAATATAAAAAAATCAATTTTTCAAAAAAAAAAAATAAAAAAAAAAATTAAGAAAATTTTTTTTAATTAGCAAAAAAAAATTTTATTTTGTTTTTTTTGAGCAAATAATTAGCACAAAAATATGGTAAAAACACCCGGCCTCTAAACCTTTCCTGAAAAATTTGCTTTGCCAGCTTGACGTCAAGCTGGAAATTTGAATTTTTATAGTTAAACGGGAGGAGCAAAAAGATTAATTTCTTAGCAAATAATTAGCAAATAATTAGCAACTAAATAACACAAAATTTTGTTCCGATCCGAGAAAGTCACTTCACCAGCTTGACAGAGGTATTCAAAAGATGTTTTCTTAATATGTGTTATCACATTCTTGCTTTCTTATCCGCGTTTGTTTCATAAGCTGTAATCAAAATAAATCTTTAAGCTTCTGTAGAGTGGAAGAATTTACAAAAAAAAATCTATCTTCAACTACCCTAAGCTAACTAAATTGCCAACTTGGTTCTCGTTTACGGTATAAAAACGTACTCTTTTTCTTGCGGTACTTCCGAAGGCTAACGGTTATGACGGTTATTTATCTAGCCGTTAGATTTTCCCCTTCACAGCGGTTTTCATTCGGCATGTGTGTTATATTTTCAAACACTTTCTTTTTATCTCCTATTTCTTTGTGTTGTATTTTCAAACACTTTCTTTGACTAAAAGTTCACTGAAATCTAACTTCACTACTCTATCTATACATTCTTTTCAAGCGTGGCACTTAGTTTACTTGTTCTTTTACGATAGGACTTAAATTCACTTATTTAATTATCATGCAATACGCTGGGTGATCCCTGGTTTCCTCCTTTCGATATTCCATCGACCAAACTGCTACTGTAGCAAGCGTTAGTGCTTCTCTAGGCTTACGCCTAGTGTACCTGTCCGCAAAACAGGACGTTCTCAAGAAGTCTTCCTTGTTTTCTTCCCCGTTCGATGTTTTCACCTTGGCAAATTGTTTTAGGTTCTCTTGGGCTAGTACTGTGTAGAATTTTTGCGTAAACCTTTCTCTACGCCATTTTTACTGCATACAGATATAGACGTGATCCGGCCCTGACATCTGAAAAAGGCCTCGTGTATCGCAAGATATATATATTTCCTCCAGAAGTATAAAGATGTTAAAATTTCCTTCGAGTCGTCTTCCGACCTCAAAAGACATGAAAAATGTAGTTTCGTTGTTCATCCTATCGTGACACAGATCTCACCATGAACGCTGTCTGCCTGTTTGAATTGCAAAAGATATGTCCGTTTTTAACATGGCCTCTACTTTATAATACCGCTTGTGCACCTCGGTAAATTTTTCTAACTGGGGTTATTTGCCCTTTTTATTTCTTTCACACACCAAAAAAAATGCTTTATTCATTTACCTGATTGTATGTAATTGTAAAACGCCTACTTTTGCTGGATAGTCTTTTCCCTGCATTACAACCAAAACCAAATCCTCATCGACGTCGACATACAGGTAAATCCATGCTACCTTCTTTTTGCAAGGAAAAAAAAATGCACCCATTGCACCATTTACTTTTTTTCATGTAATCGTATCTAACTGAATACATTAGACATTAGGTTTGACATTAGACTCTAATGTTAGTGACATAAATTTAATTATTTTAACTCACCCTTATGTGAGGGATTATTCCCTAATACCTCGATAAAATTTCACTTTACTCTGAACGTCTTGCTTTGCTAGTTGTAGACGGAATAATAAAAAGAATATGGACGATCGTTTCACAAACCTGTTGCATGCCGGCTACTTGGTATAGCATGGAATCGGAATTTAGAAGGAGATTGACCTATTCACAATAAACCGTATCTCCACAGAGTTACTTATACGAGTGCTACAACTTAGGCCCGTTCCACAAATTGGAATTTTTGTGTCGAATTGTTAAGGCTCCGATTAGACTAGATTTTTTTGTTAGGTTGGAAAACAATCTTTAGCCACGAATCATATTATTTCACGCATTTAATTAAGATAGATTTATCTTGTGTGTGTGGACATCAACACATACGAGTGAATTTCGTAAATATTCGTAATCGTAAAAAAAGTATGATTTCCAATAATGTTGGTCTAAGAATTTCCTACAAAACTTGCTCCTCCGACTAGTTATCAACTCGTCGGATGAACAAGAAAAGAAATTGTCTTTAGTATTGTCCATCGAACAAGGAGTCTCATGCACAGCTGACACAGCCGGGCTTCTGAACTAAAATTTGTTAAATTTATTTCTTCAAATCCTTAGTATGAACTACTGATTCGAATCTTTTTTCGGCTTCGACTTTGTATAAGATGTTTCCTATTACTTTTATGACTGTCACTTTTAAAAATTTCGGACTGAGGAGTTTGGCGCTACGATGTTTCGTTTTGTCACTCAATACGAAATTACGCTTAAAAATTTTGTCTCCTATTTCAAATTTGATAAACCTGCTTCTAAGATTGTAATTGCTTTTATACGTTTCGTGTGCTTGCTCTAAAGCTGTCTTAAGATGTGCGTGTAAGATGTTCATCTTAGCTGTTTTCGGTAACCAGTCAATTTCGCTATGGTTTAAACCGTTTAATTCTCTAAGTAGTTTGTAATCAGTTCCGTGATCTATCATTCTCTGTCCGAACAAGGCCTCATATGGCGACATGCCCAATACAGAGTGAACTGAAGTGCGTAATGCACTACTTATAGAGGATAGATATTCGTCCCAGTTATATTGCCTCGGATCGATATAAGACCGGATCGCCGATAAGATGGAGCGGTTAACTCTTTCGCTGGCGTTTGCTTGTGGAGCATACGCCGCTGTCTTGATATGTCTTATACCAAAATTTTCCATCAACTTGTTGAATTCTTTGCTCAAGAATTGAAATCCGTTTTCTGACAACAAACTTTCGGGTACCCCGTAAATTAAAAATATTTCGTCTCTTAAAACTTGATCACTTCCGAAGAATTCGCTTTTCTTAAAGGTTTAATGAAAACGAATTTCGCTAGCTGGTCTAACGCTATTACTATATATGAGTTTCCTTTCCGAGATCGCGGATAAGGTCCGAGAAAGTCTACGTATACGTGTTGAAAGGGTCTTTCGACTATGCACGCGTCTCCCATCTCCATACGCAAAAGGGTCTATGAAATAAATCCCACGAAATAAGTCCCACTTTTAAAAACGAAATAAGTCCCACCAAAAATTGCTATTTTGAAAGTGGGAGTAATTTCGTTTTTAAAAGTGGGACTTATTTCGTCAATTGGTGGGACTTATTTCTTTACGCGTTTTAATTTTAAGTGGGACTTATTTCGTTTTGAGTGGGAATAAATTCGTTTTGTAAAGTGGGAGTTATTTCATACCCCTAAATTTATATTTTTTCTTATGCAAAAAGTTATGGTTGTCCCTTTTACGAAATGTCCAATATTTCGTAAAAGGGACAACCATAATTTTTTGTCCCTATCTCTCATGGCTCTTCTTGCTTGTATACGATTTTTCTCTATTATTCCTCTGCTTTGATTATTCATATTATTCGACGTGTGTTTTTTTCGAAGAGCCAAATACTTCTTATTTGAAATCGCATTAAACAATGAAAAAGTGGGACTTATTTCGTTTATGAAAGTGGGACTTAATTCATTTAAGAAATATATTATTCAAGGGGGAGTTATTTCATTTTGAGTGGGAGTTATTTCATTTCAAGTAAATTTTTAAATCATTTCATTTTGGTGGGACTTATTTCGTTTTCAAAAGTGGGACTTATTTCGTGGGAGTTATTTCATTTTTTTTAGCAATTTTTTGTGGGACTTATTTCGTTTTTAAAAGTGGGACTTATTTCGTGGGAGTTATTTCATAGACCCTACGCAAAATCGTATTACTTGACTTGGTCGTTTTGCACGTATCACAACTACCTATAAAACCTTTAACTTGTGATGCCATAGCTGGCCAGAAAAACTGCTGACGAAGTCGATACAGGGTTTTTGCTATTCCTCCGTGAGATGCTCTCGGTGGACAATGAGCCTGTCGGATCAAACGTTCCGTCATTGTTGTGGGAATCCACAACTTCCAGACCTGGAGATCCTGAAGTGGGTTTCCAGTACAATGTCTGATTTTTTTGTATACTAAATTTTCCAAATACGAAGATCAGGTAACCTATCCTCATTGTTTCTGATGTGTTCTATTATCTGAAGATATTCATCTGACTTAAAGGCTGGATTTTCCAGATCAACATGCAATACTTCGTTTGGATTTGTTGACAAAGACCCCGGTTGACATACATCCGAATGTAAGCCCTCTAACTCATGTGTACGAGATAAAGCGTCTGGCACTACGTTCAGCGTACCCTTCCGATGTTCAATCCCAAAATCAAATCCCTGCAATTGAAGACTCCAACGCGCTAATGTCCCCGTTAGATCCTTCAAACTCATCAACCATTTAAGACTTGCGTGGTCGGTGATAATCAAAAATCTATACCCTTCTACGTAAGGTCTAAACTTTTGTATGCCTTTCACAGCTGCCAAACACTCCCGCTCGGTGACTGAATAGTTCCGTTGCGCAACATTCAACTTCTGCTAATAATAATAAATCGGCCTTTCCACCCCTGATTCATCCTTTTGACACAACACACAGCCTATGCCGGTGTCCGAAGCGTCGCATAGAATAATAAATTGTTTACTAAAATCAGGGTTTATCAAAATCGGTTTGCTCGTTAAAGCTTTCTTTATCGCTTCAAAAGATTCAATCACTTTTTCACCAAACTGAAACTTTTGGTTTTTCTTTAAAGTGTCAGTCATAGCGCTAGCTACTCCTGAGAAATTCTCAATAAAACGCCTGTACCATCCCGCCATGCCGAGAAATCGACGAACTTGCCGTGTGGATGTAGGTACAGGGAAATCTACAATTGCGGAAATCTTTCCAGGATTAGGCTTCACATATCCTAGGTATTCTAGTTCCTGAAAACAAAATTTGGATTTTCCAACGTTAATGGTCAATCCTGCCCTCGACAATCAGTCAGCGATTACTCGCATTACTTCCATATGCTCTTGGAAAGTTTTCGAAATGATCAATAGATCGTCTAAATAAACAAACACTTGTTCGCGCAGTTCCTGAGGAACAATTACATTCATAAGGTACTGCAGGCTTTGAACCGCGTTCGAGAGACCGAACGGCATCACCTTGAACTGATAGAGAGGTCTACCGGGGACGGTGAAAGCTGTCTTCTCCCTTGAACTTTGCTCTAACGGTATCTGCCAGTAGGCATCTTTAAGATCTACACTTGAGATGAAATGAGTTTCTTGAAGGCGTGCTAACAATCCTTCTATCTGAGGAATCGGACTAGCGTCTTTTTTTGTAATTGAATTAACCTTCCGAAAGTCCAAGCACAACCGGTTCTTCCCTGGTTTTCGTACTAATACGACAGGTGAAATCCACGGACTAGAACTCTCCTCGATCACTCCCGACTCAAGCATACGATCTAACTCATCATAAACTAACGCTTGTACCGCAGGAGATATGGGGTAATGACGTTGCTTTATTGGCGTCACGTCTCCCGTATCTATTTTATGTTCGACAAGGTGAGTTCGTCCTAAACCTTTATCTGCGAAAGATGGGAAGAGCTCTATGATCTCTTTCAATATTTCGCTCTCTTGGTTAGACAAGACACACTTAGTCGGTTCCTTCTTTTCGTCACTAGATTCTAAGTTTATATTCATAGCTGAAATTAGATGAGGAGCTTTTTTGAACAAAGCCCAGAAATCAACTCCAAGGTAGAGTTCTTGAGCAAGGAAGGGTACGATGAACAAATCCAATTCGTGACTATGTCTTTGTATTGAATTCCTGTTGTAACTATACCAACAATCGCCTGTTTCAGCCGTAGTTACTTCGGACGAATACTTCTTAAACGGAATATTATGTTCTCCTAAATACTCTAGAGCTCCTGCTCCTAAACAACTAATACTAGCGCCTGAATCTAAAAGTCTGAGCCACGATTTCCCAAACGCTTCTACCGAAACATAAGGACGAGGATCGTTATCCTTAACTTTAAGATTTGTTGTCGCTATTGTTTTACGCCATTTCTTTTTCTTTTGCATTCTAGCCCTCAGACTAGCTATTTTATCGGAACGACAGGGAAATGTTAGAATTCGTTTCCTTGCCTTAAAATATTGTATATGACGCTCGTGTAGAGGTCTTTTTAACGGAAATACTTTTGTCTCCTCTGATTTAGTCTCACTTGGTTTTTCTATAGACTTTTTTCGTTCAGGTTTTAAGATGGTAATATTATTAAGAGAAATGATAGGGTTTGCTACTTGTTCGAGTACTTTGTCTTCGCACTTTCTCCCTCCATTGGAAAACTGCTCTTTGATGGGTTTTCCGAACAGATCGGACAATTCGGAGTCACCGTGTCTTCTCGCCCGCACTTAAAGCAGAAGAGTCGTCTTCTAGCGTCAGGACAATCTCTAAAGAGATGACCCGCGCCCTTACAATTCCAGCACTTAAATGTCTCCTGCCCGTAGAAAGCTTCTAAAGAGGAGTCCGGTTTCGCTGGCTCTATCGCTAGTTGATGTTGATCTAGCTCGTGTACTTGTTTCCGAACTGGATGGTTCGTAAAAGTAGCTTGTGGTCTAAAACGTTGGCTCTCACTATCTTTTCCGTTCAGGAATTTCTCTATAGTTCTACATACATAGACTAATTCGGCTAGACTACTACAGCCTTATTTATAAGCCCGTATTATCGGCGGATTAAGGTTACTACGAACTTAATACTCCACTAATACTCCAAACCTTATTTCTAAAAAAAAATACACCAGTATTAGCGGCGGATTAAGCTAATACTGGTTCATAGGAGTTTTAAAGGAGGATTAAGGTCGTTTTAATGTCTAAATCTCATTTTGAGGATAAAAGTGTAAGAAAAATATTGTTCAAATTTTTGGAGGAAAAATGGAAAATATTTTGGTTTTGTGAATGATTTTTTGAGATAAATAAATGTATAAATGAAAAATTATATCTTTTGTTTTGTTTTGTTTAGTATTCATTTTAGAAAAATTTCCACCAACCAAAAAAGAAAAACAAATCATAATGTTCGGGTTCTACGCAATCAGTTTTTTCAGATAATCTAACTTTTTTTCCTCTTCTGATTGGGCAAAAGTCACGTATCAAAAGAAAACTGAAACTCTGGCCAATCAGAGTCCGAAAGAAGTTAGATTATCTAAAAAAACTTAATGCGTTGAACGTGCACAATGATGTCAGCTGGAATTTGTTTACGTCTATTGAAACCAGAGCTATAGATGGGTCATTTTTTTGATGAAAAATTTGACATAAGCGAGTCGTAACTAATACGGGTTGGAAAATGTTTTATAAATAAGGATTTGCTCGACCTGGCGTAAGGGAGGATACAGTGCTACAGCTAGTATTAACTAATACCAGGTTGAAACGAGTATTAGTGAAATCTAATAAATAAGGCTGCTAGTCTTGAAAGTAATCAACAATTCTCCCATTCTTCTTTTAACGTTCAGTTTGACTAATTCGACGATCTCGATAGTGGACTTAGGAATCTTCAACCTTGAGTTTAGTTTTATGATGTCGTCATAGAAATCATTAAAACTTTCGTTATAATTCTGTTTTCTATCCATCATCTTCCTGGACAATTCCGAGTCGGTCTCGAGGCTCCTATACTGCTCTAGCAAGGCTGCTTTGAGCTCAAACCAAGTCGCTCTCGGCCTGCTCTTGGACCAAGTCCAATACCAATTTTCCGCTGAACCGTTCACGAAATGATGAGAATTGCTCACCACTTCATCCCATGAAACGTGATAGCTCTCCCTCACTTTATCTAACCTAAATAAGAAGTCGTCTACCGTCATATTCTTTGTATCGAATTTGATCCCCCACTTGTGATAGTGTGGGAACCTCAGGAATGAACTAGAAGGTGATGGTGCTGATATCGGCGCGTTTGATACGGCTGGGGAATCGTTAAGATTCATCCGACTTACTCGGGCCAAGAAATCATCCGCGTTGGATGTCCTTGCCACCTCAACATTCTGAATCGTCTGTTCGTTCCTTTGCGACATAACTGGGTCTCTCTGACTACTTGGTAAAGGTAAATTAGTTTCAACCATACGAACTGGGGGTGTCGGTTCTTCATGTAAGGATCTGGTAACGACCGGCTGTGACTGGGGTGGAACCGTAGCGAAGGTGTCTTTTATGATCTTCCCTACTTGCTCTAAGATGCTAGCTTGACTACGATCCAACTCTTCCCTAATGAATCTTTGATCTTCGGTCCTACTGAGACCTATAGTTGCCGTCACTACCTCCTGCACATAATTATCGAATCGATCACTTGCGTTAAAGGATTTGTTACGTAGGGAAACGCACACACATTAATAAGAAAATAATTATATTCATAAATACTGGTAGTCGGCCACAGAGGCCATACTAATTAGGCTTAAGAATTATTTTTTTTAAATGTTAAAATGCAGCTAACTAACAACTAACTATTCATAAAATAAACATATGTATGTATGTTAGGAAACTTACAGCTGAGACTAAGGAATAGTCTCACTTACAACGATTTCATAATCCAGCCTTGTCGAAGTCCACATTAGATACGATAATAGACGCCAATTAAAGCAACATGAAAATGAGAAAAAAGATATTTTTACAAAAACAAAACAAACATTGTAAACAAAGATTGTCAACTTACCCTCCTTGTAGAAGACCACCCTTATCTGGCAAAAAAAAAAAAAAAAGGTTATATCAATTACCTACATACAAATCTCACACAAAGTGCTGACCTACCTCAATAAATTGAATAGAGTCATTACAAGGGGGTTAATGAACTCGTGTAATGATGAGATTCCTATCTCAAATCATCTGACATAATTGTGGTTGCAATAATCGAAGATTAGCCAAAATTATTCACTTGTTTACTACAAAAAACACTGAGAAAGGAAAATAAACAGAAGAATAAAAGAGACTTGAACAAAATACACTTGAATAACAAATAACTCACAAACGACCGACGTACACTGACGAATAGAGTCCGAAAACACCGAGTAAGTGTATACATTTTTTTGAAGAGTTTGACCGCGAGAAACAGGAAGTTAAATTCAATAGTTTTACCCATTTTAAACTAGTAAACTAAAGATAAAACGAAAAATAGTTGAGAAAGAATACGAACGACGCACAAAAATAAATTTGTATTCACGTTTGACATGTAATGAAGTTGACACGTTGTAAGAGAAACGTCACTGAAAGCTCTCAAGCGAAAAAGCTGTGTTAGCGACAGCGAATTCGCTTCAAAAGCAAATACTCCAACCAGGAAGAAATAGATCGAGAGTCGACCAAAGAAATAGTTAATGTTCAAGTTAAATGTAAAAGCTTTTGGAAAAAAAAAAGATAGGGATGAAATCTGAAACATAAAAATAGGCGTTAGAGAAATAGTTATATGGGGCTCAGATAGGCAAGTGCAATATAGAATAGATAATTAAGTGTTAGTCATAGCAACTAGCTTAGAATGACACCTATACTAAGTTTGAACTTAGTAATAGTGTGTGACACATATGGAAGAAATAGTATAGGAATAAGACACTGCAAGTCGAACGAAATGCAAAGAAGCTTGCGGATCTAAAATAGCATACCCGCAGTGCAAGAAGGTGAAGTATGAAATGTAGGCCAAAGGCCAACGGCCTGACAAAAGAAAACTTGAATATGGGCGAACAATTGCAAATTCAAGTTCAAGGCAACCGCACCATATATTATAGGCAATAAAGCAAGTGCATAGTAAAGTGAAAATTTGAGTGAGAGTAAGCGCTGAAATTCTGATTTGAATTCTGCCATGAATTACTGATTTAAATTCTGCTCTGAATTTCTGATGTCTGAAAATTTTTTTTTGGAAAAGAATAAGAGATTTAATTGAAAGGTGAGTGACAGTACAGGTTTTGAAAATATAAATATATATATGCATATATATTTTTCAAATAAGAATTTAAAAAAAAAAAAACACAGTGTAAACGTCGCTAGAAAAAAAAAGAAGAAGGTACGCAGAGGTTGAGAATTAAGACACCGAGTATCCGACGGTTGTTTTGGAAACCTAAGTAAAGGTTTTTTTGGTTAAACGAACGAACGAAAAACCGAAGACTCAGAGGGTTGAGCCATAGATAGACGTGGAGGGAGAACACATTATATGTAGATTTATCTTGATAGGTGAGTTTTACTTTACTGCAAGAAAAAAAAAGGAAATAGATTTCACTGATAGATATAGAATTTATATATATATATATATATATATATATATATATATGTATACGGTGGTGCGGAACCACCCATAGCAAAGCAGAGAGTGTGGAACCAGTCTAGGTGGCTCAATCTTTTATCCAGAAGATACTCGGGGGAGTTTTTTTCTACACGAAGGAAGACTAGAGGGTTCTTGGCAAAAAGAGAGGAGAAGCAGCCGAATTGACTGGAGCAGGCAGGGTGTTCTCGGTGGAAAAATTTATAAAAGAAAACCCAGTGTACATAATCATGTTAACGAACTAAAAAAAAAAGAAAAGAAAATAAGAAAGAAAAAAAAAAAAAAAAAAGTGGAAAGAATAGCAAGTGAATTTAAAAGAAAAAAAAATTATTTTATAGAGTGAATTTTGCTAAGCTTATCAATATCGATCTCTTGATACATTATATATATATATATCGGTGAAGTGTATAATTGAAAAAGGTAGATCTGGGAACTCGGATAAAAGTAAAAGGAGTTGAGAAATTCCGTCGCTTGGAAACGTGCTGCCGGCAGGACTACGAGGGACGAGAGAAAAAACGTAAGTCACCAACCTTTTCATTTCACCTTTTTAATTTTTTATGATACATATATATATCATTCGAAATCGACAGATCGATAAGAAAATTTATTTTACTATTTCAAATATCTTTGATTTATAAAGATACAAAATTTTTTTTTTGAATTCACATCTAGTTGAAATAAATTTAAAAGAGTATACATATACATACTTACCTTTTTTTTGTTTTTGAATCAAGTTTTCAAATTTTTCTTTTGTGCGAAGTTGATTCAACATGAATTACTAAGGGTACGGTAACTAGGTGTGTGGAGATCCGAATTAGGCTGACGATGTGAATATAACGGAAGACGACTTATAGACATGACGAACGTTTAAGACAATACATACTTACTTTATGACTGACTAGGGCAGTTAATCGAAAGTGGCTGGGGGTCGCAACCAAAGGGGCTATCACCATAACATTGCCAAGGTGATAGCATAGGTTGTGTGTTATGACACAAGGGCGGGATGGCAGCGATCTTTACCAACACCATCAGGTAAGGCTCTTGGTAATTGGTCGAACCATCACATGAGGGAGACAGAGAGTTGTAGGAGAGTTAGGAAGTCTAATTAGTTTTAGGATTAGATGTAGTATAGAATATCTTTTTTTCATATATGCATACATATGTATATATTTTTATATGCATGGAATGTGTATAATTTTAATTTTTATTAATTAGGGTAGGTATAGGGTTTAGATGTAGATTAGCTATAGTTTAAAAGGGGGGGGAGCTTTCTCAGAACCTACAACTCATCCCTTTCTCTTGTGTGGTGGCATAGTTACCCATATTTGTGTACGATCCTTTTCCATTTAACCTTTTTCCACAAGCCCCAACCTAATCCTATCCTGATCCTTATACCCGGCATGAAATTTTTTTTGTTGTTAGAGTTGAAGGAGAATGGAACAGGGCAAGAACCACCCCCATTCCCACGAGCTTAGCCGAGCAACCACTAGCATGCCACTGCCCTGTTTCCATCCCGATTTCATCCAACCTAGACTCACAACAATGGCGCCCAACGCATACGAACGGCTCGGAATTAAATTGAGACTCCAAGGAGAGTATTTTGGTGATCAAGGTCATCCCCTTGGACTCACAATTATTTCAAAAATCCAAATTTTTTCATTTTTTCATATTTTTTTTATCCTTTCCCACTACACAAATTTGGGTATCGTAGATGCTCTTCAGAATTGATATGTCATGGTCAGCTATCCCATCTTACAGGTCCAGAACCAGTAGATGTAGTGAGGTAGACCTATGGCGTGTCAAGACTGAGGAGCGGGTTAGGAGGATGATGGGACATACTTCACACTAGCCACTGTTAAGCTCAGCTAGACAGGTGTTGTGGTGGGAGTCTGAACCATCGGAATCCTGATCGTGTGGAGAGTCTTGTCTACTCTCCAGCTAGCCTTTCCTTAGGATTTATATTCCAGAGGATGAGAAGTGGCGGGGAGGAAGATAGGATTCGAAGCATTCGTCAATTTCCAAGAGCACCAGTCGCTTTCAATACTTGACCAAACTATACTACACGATACTATACAAAAGACGTTACGATACTACACTATACTATACATAAGACAAAACACGACAACAACTTCCTTCTTATTCTGAATATCGTTTGGAAAACCTAAAGGATTACCACACACCTAACACTTAATAACAAACAAACAAAAAAAAAAAAAAAAAAGGATTACATCTAAGTTTTTCAATTCAATAACAGATTGAATTTTACTTTGAATTTTTATTGAAGTTTTTTTTTTTTGAATTTTTATATTTGAATTTCATTTTTGAATTTTTATTTTTTTTTGGAATCCTGTTTAGGATTTTACATCTTTTTTTTGCATTCTGTTTTGAATTATATTTTTGAATTCCATTTTAAATTTTATTTGAATATTATTTTTTTTTGAATCGTAGTATTTTTTTTATTTTTTTGAATTTTTTACGAAACAAAAGAAAACAATGTCAATATAACATCATACTACACAAATGTTCCTGTAAAAGCTGCTCTCGATTCTCTAAATATTTTTCTGGATAAACAAAACCTGAACCCAATTGAAAAGAGCGCCCTTTACGATCTCACAAGTGCATGTGTAGAACAAACATTTTTCCAATTTCGAGGGACATACTACCAACAAACAGAAGGCCTAGCCATGGGCAGTCCCTTATCAGGATTTATGTGTAATTTATATGTAAACAGTTTGGAAGAACAATTGTTAACAAAAAACAATTTACCAAGATTATGGCATAGGTACGTGGACGATGTAATAGCCATCGTAAAAAGAAACGAAATCGAAAAAACTTTAAAAACAATAAACGGTGTAAGTAAGTCTATTCAATTCACCGTAGACATTGAAAAAGACAAAAAACTTCCTTTTTTGGACCTTATTTTAAAAACAGAAAACAAAAAAATCATATACGAAATCTTTAGAAAGCCGAGTAGCACCGAACGTTATATAACTAGTGATTCAAACCACCACCATTCACATAAACGAGCGGCATTCAATTCCATGGCCTATAGACTTTGTAATGTTCCTTTAAAACCAAAAGAATTTAACGCAGAATTGCAGCACATTTTGAAAATTGGAGACACAAATGGATATAGCGAAAAAGAAATTCTAAACATAATTAATAAACACAGGAAAACAAAAACTAAAGCAGAAGCAACATCTCTTTAACCATTAAAAACACCAAACAAACGCTTAGCTATCGAATTTGACTCGAACATCTTTAACAAATTGAGTGCCATATATAAAAAGTTCAACATCGATGTCGTTCCCAAAAGTTCTACAAAAATAAAAAATTTGCTCCGCTCAACTAAGGACCCAATCAATAATGAAGATAAATGTGGAATTTATGTTGCAGAATGTGCCTCAACCGATTGCAAAAAAGTTTACATCGGTCAAACCATTCGTCGGCTAAAAACTCGAACTAACGAACACCTACGTAACATACACAAAAACGAGCCTTACGCAAGTGGGATAGCTGAACATATTATTGAAAACGCACACACAATTAATGCTGAAAACTTTAAATTGATAGAACACGAATCCAATAGACGTCGCTTAAATGTATTAGAGTCGATGCATATCCATATGCAAAAAGAAAACGTCAACAGAGATGCCGGTCCAGCTTATTCACCTCTCTTTCGTGCACTCACATAATTTTTCTTTTTCTTTTCATAAATTGTCAACAACTTTACATTATTTTCTTTTGTTTCTCTTTGACATTATGCTTAAAAACTTTTGTTCATGTACTTTCTTTGTCTAGCTTCAATTTGCACTTACACACACATGTACATTATACCTGATTTTTGCATTTTGCTTTACATCCAAATTCAATAATTAGTCGAATCATATCGCTGATGATGGTATCGTGCCGATACCGAAACAATTGTCCGAAAACCTTTGTTAAAATAAAACAAATAATCAAAATTTGATTTTTCTTTTTATTTATTTACGTGACCAAAAGGTGATATATAAGAACTAACGTCCTTTCGTTACAAAACAACATTTATAGTCACGTAGCATTCCAAAATTAACAATAAAATAAAAAATGTCAAATAACCCCAGAGATACTGGGGCAATCTCTAAGAACACCCTGCCAAATCCACCAAGAGCAGGGGTCGGCCCAAACACTAGAGGAGCCACTAGAAGGGCTCAGGTTCAGGAAGAAGAAGGGAATGAGGTCCAATTACCCAACCAGTGTGAATCTGAAGGTCAATTTAGAAGACCAAACGATTCAATAGAAAACCCATTTAATGAGACTAATGAGGGTAGCCTGGGGGAAACACTTAGAGGGTTTTCGACTCGAAACGAGTCAACAGGAGAAGCTGTAGGCGGGGAAAGGACAGGAGAAAGTAATGGTATGATAGAAAGTAGGGAAGATATAGGAAGAGAGATTGCAGGAATTCAAAGAGAAATAAGGCAAATTAGAGGCAATGATCAGTTAGGTAACGAACAAAATAATGCCTTTAAACAAACCCGGGACAGCTTGAGTGAAACTATGGATTCCACGGCATCCCAATCCATTAAAGAGATGCAACTCAAGACAATGAACCTGATTTCCACCCAGATGGAAAACATGAAAACCCTACACGCCATGGTTGAAGTCGTGACAGGTAAACTGTCGAATTTTAATGACAGGTTGTCAGTAGTTGAGAGGTCCTCAATTTCACGAGGAGATAGGGAAAGGAGAGATGAGTATTTATCTAGAAGGGAAGAATCGAGGGACAACTCTCAACCGCATATTATGCGACCTACCTCCGAATTTAATAGTAGGCATGATGGTAGGGAAAGGAATAAGAAAAATGAAATCCATAAGTGGGGGATAAAATATGATGGAACCTCCAAATCGATGACAGTGGAGAGTTTTATCTTCCGAGTGGAGACACTACAAAAGAAAAATGAGGTTAGTTATGACCAGGTATTTGCCAACTTTCATCATCTCGTCACCGAGACTGCCGAAAAATGGTATTGGCAATATTTAGAAGAAAACCAAGGTGACGAGATGTTAAATTATTATGATTTGAAGGAGGAGCTCCTAAGGCAGTTCAGGAGCATCAAAACCGACCACGAGATCCTCAGATCAATCATGGATAGGCGTCAACAGCCGAATGAGAGCTTCGACGAATTTTATGAGGAGATAAGGGGACTAACGCTTCAAATGAAGAGCAAGCCCAACGAAAAAGATTTGGTGTCGATAGTTAGGCAAAACATAAAGGACAAAGTGGCTTCGTTGGTTTTCAGGTGCTCTATCAACAGCATCCGAGACCTTAGAGAAGAGTGTAGGAGGGCTGAAATTCATTTAGCCTCAAGAGACTGGAATTCAAAAAAGAACGTAAGCGAAATAGATGATAGGCACTTGCATAAATCCAAAGCGTCATATGAATCTGAAGAAGAAGAAGAATGGCATATTGCAGCGATGCCAAATAATCATACTAACAGACATCAAACTAACTTGAAAACAGACAAAAGACCTACTTACAATAAAAACAATGAACGAGACACTAGGACAGAACTTACAAAAGACAAAACATTGAACTCAGCTTCATGTCCGTCGTCATTCCATGCCCTGACGTGCTTCAACTGTGGCAAGGGCAATGTTTCCTTCAGTTGTGCGTCATGTCAGGGAAACCTGAGAGTCGGCAGTGCCTCCGGGATTCCACCGCCGCACACTGGGGCCCGCTGTATGGAGAGCGTGCTCAAAATGCAAAATTGAGAATGACTCTTATTTCCAAAACAAATGTTTTGTTGCAAAGTCGACAAGATTGTCTATCAACCGGTAAAATTTCAAGGTCAAAGATATTGTAGGTCAAAGGAAAATCAGTGTTGAAAGTTGTGGTTTAGGCCAAAGAAATTTGTGTTGTGATTTAGAGGTCGATTTAAAATGCAATAAAAATAGTTTCGCGTTGAATTACACGAAGCGGCGATATGTCATCGATTGGTCAATGTCAGTAGATAATAAAAACGTATTTCGTTAGTATCAAAAACAAAAACCATGGAACAAGAAATAAAAAAGCGAGCAAAAATGTATAAACACATTTTTTTCCAAATTGCAACAGAGGCTTCCACTTCTAACTTAAGTTTTTATTAAAAGAAGGTATGCACTATAAGACTGCATACTTAGTTTTAAAAGCCCGTGTTGCAAATTGGAGAAAAGTGTATTTAAATTTTTTTTACAAATTTGTTCGCTTTTTTGTTTCTTTTTCCATGGTTTTTGTTTTTGATACTTACAAAATACGTTTTTATTATCTACTGACATTGACCAATCGATGACATATCGCCACTTAGCGTAATTCAACGCGAAACGATTTTTATTGCACTTTAAATCGACCTCTAAATCACAACACAAATTTCTTTGGCCTAAAACACAACATTTAGCACTGATTTTCTTTTGACCTACAATCTCTTTGACCTTGAAATTTTACTGGTTGATAGACAATCTTGTCGACTTTGCAACAAAACATTTGTTTTGGAAAAAAGAGTCATTCTCAATTTTGCATTTTGAGCACGCTCTCCATACGGCGGGCCCCAGTGTGCGCCGGCGGAGTTGACATTCCCGGACAACCTGGAAAAATAAAATTATTAAAAAACGAAGCTAAACAAGAAGAGAAAAATACTCACCATAATCCAAACAGACACCACAAGAGCCTACATCAACGAATGGTAGAGTACGAAGCTGCAAGAAAGAGAATCTTTAATGAAGAGATAGCAACAGAAAAAAATGTAAACAGTAGGAAATTTAAAAAAATAGCTAGGCTACGGGAAAAATGTGCAATATATAGGAGAAGTAAAAACAAAATAGAAGCTACGATCTTAGCGGTATCTGACGACAATAGGCCCTATGCAAAAGTAATAGTAAACGGGGAGGAAATGATAGGACTATTGGATAGTGGTGCGTCTGTTAGTTGTCTAGGGAAAAGTGCAATCGAGTTCGTGAAGAAGCATGACATTCCAATGAAAACTATGACAATTGACATTAGGACAGCAGATGGAAAACACCAACAGATTAACGGACTAATCAAGACAGACGTCTCATGGGGCGGTAACACCCAAGAAATGGAACTGTATGTTGTTCCAAGTTTGCAACAGCAGCTCTATTTAGGGGTAGACTTCTGGAGAAACTTCAAAGTTGCTCCACAAATAATAAGTGCAATAGAGATTCAAGGCTCAGAAAAAGTAAAAGAAGGGGTGACAATGAGGGAACTAACAGCCACACAGACTGAGGAGTTGGAAAAAGTAAAACAACAATTTCCTTCGTGTGCCGTGCTGGGATTGGGTAAAACCTCACTAGAGGAACATGTCATTGAAATGGACGACGACACCATTCCCATTAAGCAACGGCATTACCCGATCTCACCGGTAGTACAATCATTAATGTACGCAGAATTAGATAGGATGCTTGAACTCGGAGTCATCGAGGAGAGCAATAGCGCGTACAGCTCCCCAGTGGTTTTAGTCAGGAAACCAGGTAAAAATAGGCTTTGTCTAGACTCTCGAAAAATAAATGCCGCTACGAAGAAATTCGCTTATCCGCTTCCTCACATAGAGGGTATATTAAGCAGATTACATAACACGCGCTTTATTTCAAGCATCGATCTCATAGATGCATTTTGGCAGATTCCTCTGGAGACCAAATCAAGAGAGAAGACGGAATTCACAGTCCCTGGGCGGCCGTTGTACCAGTTTACGGTTATGCCGTTTGGACTGTGCAACGCTGCCCAGAGAATGTGTAAGCTGATGGACAAGGTCATTCCCACTCGGTTGAGGGAGAATGTTTTTGTCTATCTAGATGATCTTTTGATTTGCTCTCCAGATTTTGAAACCCACATGAGCGTGCTTAGAGATGTAGCAAGGTGCTTACGAGAGGCAGGTTTGACGATCAACGTCGAAAAGAGCAAATTCTGCTTCAAACAAATTAAATATTTAGGCTATTGTGTTGGAGATGGTTGTTTGAGAACTGATCCCGACAAAGTTTCAGCTGTGAAAGACTTCCCGATACCGAAAACCCCCAAACAACTCCGTCGGTTCTTAGGGATGACGGGTTGGTATAGACGCTTCATCCCAAATTTCGCAACTATATCAGCCCCGATGACGGACTGTCTTAAAAAAGGTATGGATTTCCAATTGACAGACGAAGCTTTGAATGCTTTTGACTAACTTAAAACGACATTAGTGACAGCACCTATACTGACGAACCCTGACTTTACCAAACACTTTTATATTCAATGCGACGCATCAACCACCGGCGTAGGGAGCGTTCTGTTCCAAATGGACGAAGAAAAGAACGAACGACCGCTGGCATTCATGTCTCAGAAACTGAACTCCGCACAACGGAATTACAGTGTGACGGAACTTGAGTGTTACGCGGCCGTATTATCAGTAAAGAAATTCCGGGCTTACATTGAAGGACTTCCTTTTACTATAATAACCGACCACGCAAGTCTCAAGTGGCTAATGACACAGAAGGACTTGAGTGGTCGATTAGCTCGATGGAGTTTCAAGCTGCAAGGCTTTGATTTCACCATAGAGCATAGGAAGGGTGTCCTCAATGTGGTCCCGGATACTCTTTCCAGAATACATATGGACGAGATCGAAACTGAAATACCAGAAGTGGATTTCAATTCTCCATACTTCGAATCAGAAGAATATGTTGAGCTGAAAAGGACAATCGACGAGAACCAGGACAAACTTCCCGACACTTACGTATCAGACGGCTACATTAACAAACGAACTGACAGACGGACCGGAGATCCGATCCAAGAAGATAGAGCCTGGAAACTTTGGGTACCGAAGGAGTTGAGAGAGGGTCTTTTGAAAAGGGCACACGATTCTTTCACAGCAGGTCATGGAGGAATCCAGAAGACTTTAGCCAAACTAAGGCAAAAGTATTTTTGGCCAAATATGAGAACTGATGTGTTAAGCTATGTGAAATCCTGTGATATTTGTAAGTGCAATAAACCCACAAACGCAATTTCAAGGCCACCCATGGGACAACAAACGATAACTGAAAGACCTTTCCAACGACTTTACATAGACTTTCTAGGACCATACCCAAGGACTAAGACAGGAAACACACATATTTTTATCATACTTGACCATTTTAGTAAATATGTATTTTTGAAACCAATACGCAAAGCAACAGCAGTTGAGGTAGTAAAGTACCTCGAAGAAGGGGTATTCCATTTGTTCGGTGTACCTGAGTACATCCACTCTGACAACGGAAAACAGTTCATTTCCGAACTGTTTTCCAGCTTCCTCAAACGATATGGAGTCAAACATGTACGTACCGCATTTTATTCTCCCCAAGCTAACGCTTCGGAGAGAGTGAATCGGTCAGTATTGACAAAAATTCGATCTTATATTGATAAAGATCAAACTAATTGGGATAAACATGTGAGTAACGCAGCGTTTTCTCTGAGAAGCGTAATACATGACTCCACGACTTATGAACCGTATTATGCAGTGTTCGGCACGCAAATGGTTCAACATGGAGACACATACCAACTTCTACGAAAATTAGACATGTTGAACGATTCAAATGTCGAGATAAGTCTCAAAGCTGATAAATAAGCGATAATCAGAAAAAATATTTTCGATAATTTAAAGCTATCACATGATAAAGCGACGAAGACATATAATCTGAGAACCAGGAATATATCGTATAAAACAGGGCAGGTTGTTTACAGGCGAAACTTCAAGCAAAGCAGTGCACCAGATCACTACAATGCCAAACTAGGCCAAAAACTCATAAAATCATTTATACTTAAGCCAGTAGGGAACTCCCTATATGAAATTGGCAATATGAAAGGAGATAAGGTAGTCGTCTTCCATGCGAAGGACCTACATTCTTAAGCTACAATCTGTGATCTGATAGAACTTACTAACCTGTGATACCAAACTGTGATATATGATAAGAATACCTGACGCACTCAATCTGTTGTTGCTTTCGATTTCGGAAATATAAGGCTGTCTGTGATATTGCTTATTTAGGTACAGAGTTTATTTATTTATTTATTGTTTTATTTATTTACAGAGATAGTTTATTTATTTACATTTTTATTCATTGACTTAGTTACCTATATATTCAACCTGATTACCCGACACCTACTGTGATATTTAACAACCTGTTAATCTTCCAGACTACAACACTACCACCAACTGTGATAACTAACAACCCATACTAACCGAATCCGCCAAATATCCTAACATACTCCAATTAACATCCATACACCTTCCTCAATATCCACTCCATTCACAACCCACCTTAAAAACCCTAAAATATCCAGTCATATTAGTTATATATTTATATTTACGTATTTTAAAGATTATGTCCGAGCAGAGACTTCCAGTCTAAAGTAATAGACAGTAAATAGAAATTGCCCGGCATTTATTAGGTATTTCAGGTAGTGGGACGAGCCACACGTCACGAACGGCGAAAGAAAAAATAAGGGTTGTAATTGTAATACCGACATAACTATGACTAACTTAAAAGTGTACGACCCTACCTTTTCGAGGCCAGTTTTCTCACGGCCACTTGAAAACTGCCGTCGTGTTTGTTACGTAGGGAAACGCACACACATTAATAAGAAAATAATTATATTCATAAATACTGGTAGTCGGCCACAGAGGCCATACTAATTAGGCTTAAGAATTATTTTTTTTAAATGTTAAAATGCAGCTAACTAACAACTAACTATTCATAAAATAAACATATGTATGTATGTTAGGAAACTTACAGCTGAGACTAAGGAATAGTCTCACTTACAACGATTTCATAATCCAGCCTTGTCGCAGTCCACATTAGAAACGATAATAGACGCCAATTAAAGCAACATGAAAATGAGAAAAAAGATATTTTTACAAAAACAAAACAAACATTGTAAACAAAGATTGTCAACTTACCCTCCTTGTAGAAGACCACCCTTATCTGGCAAAAAAAAAAAAAAAAGGTTATATCAATTACCTACATACAAATCTCACACAAAGTGCTGACCTACCTCAATAAATTGAATAGAGTCATTACAAGGGGGTTAATGAACTCGTGTAATGATGAGATTCCTATCTCAAATCATCTGACATAATTGTGGTTGCAATAATCGAAGATTAGCCAAAATTATTCACTTGTTTATTACCAAAAAACACTGAGAAAGGAAAATAAACAGAAGAATAAAAGAGACTTGAACAAAATACACTTGAATAACAAATAACTCACAAACGACCGACGTACACTGACGAATAGAGTCCGAAAACACCGAGTAAGTGTATATATTTTTTTGAAGAGTTTGACCGCGAGAAACAGGAAGTTAAATTCAATAGTTTTACCCATTTTAAACTAGTAAACTAAAGATAAAACGAAAAATAGTTGAGAAAGAATACGAACGACGCACAAAAATAAATTTGTATTCACGTTTGACATGTAATGAAGTTGACACGTTGTAAGAGAAACGTCACTGAAAGCTCTCAAGCGAAAAAGCTGTGTTAGCGACAGCGAATTCGCTTCAAAAGCAAATACTCCAACCAGGAAGAAATAGATCGAGAGTCGACCAAAGAAATAGTTAATGTTCAAGTTAAATGTAAAAGTTTTTGGAAAAAAAAGATAGGGATGAAATCTGAAACATAAAAATAGGCGTTAGAGAAATAGTTATATGGGGCTGAGATAGGCAAGTGCAATATAGAATAGATAAGTAAGTGTTAGTCATAGCAACTAGGCTAGAATGACACCTATACTAAGTTTGAACTTAGTAATAGTGTGTGACACATATGGAAGAAATAGTATAGGAATAAGACACTGCAAGTCGAACGCAATGCAAAGAAGCTTGCGGATCTAAAATAGCATACCCGCAGTGCAAGAAGGGGAAGTATGAAATGTAGGCCAAAGGCCAACGGCCTGACAAAAGAAAACTTGAATATGGGCGAACAATTGCAAATTCAAGTTCAAGGCAACCACACCATATATTATAGGCAATAAAGCAAGTGCATAGTAAAGTGAAAATTTGAGTGAGAGTAAGCGCTGAAATTCTGATTTGAATTCTGCCATGAATTACTGATTTAAATTCTGCTCTGAATTTCTGATGTCTGAAAATTTTTTTTTGGAAAAGAATAAGAGATTTAATTGAAAGGTGAGTGACAGTACAGGTTTTGAAAATATAAATATATATATGCATATATATTTTTCAAGTAAGAATTTTTTAAAAAAAAACACAATGTAGACGTCGCTAGAAAAAAAAAAGAAGAAGGTACGCAGAGGTTGAGAATTAAGACACCGAGTATCCGACGGTTGTTTTGGAAACCTAAGTAAAGGTTTTTTTTGGTTAAACGAACGAACGAAAAACCGAAGACTCAGAGGGTTGAGCCATAGATAGACGTGGAGGGAGAACACATTATATGTAGATTTATATTGATAGGTGAGTTTTACTTAAGTGCAAGAAAAAAAAAGGAAATAGAAATAACTGATAGATTTCACTGATAGATATAGATATAAATTTATATATATATATGTATATATGTATACGGTGGTGCGGAACCACCCATAGCAAAGCAGAGAGTGTGGAACCAGTCTAGGTGGCTCAATCTTTTATCCAGAAGATACTCGGGGGAGTTTTTTTCTACACGAAGGAAGACTAGAGGGTTCTTGGCAAAAAGAGAGGAGAAGCAGCCGAATTGACTGGAGCAGGCAGGGTGTTCTCGGTGGAAAAATTTATAAAAGAAAACCCAGTGCACATAATCATGTTAACGAACTAAAAAAAAAAAAAAAAAAAAAATAAGAAAGAAAAAAAAAAAAAAAAAAGTGGAAAGAATAGCAAGTGAATTTAAAAGAAAAAAAAAATTATTTTATAGAGTGAATTTTGCTAAGCTTATCAATATCGATCTCTTGATACATTATATATATATATCGGTGAAGTGTATAATAGAAAAAGGTAGATCCGGGAACTCGGATAAAAGTAAAAGGAGTTGAGAAATTCCGTCGCTTGGAAACGTGCTGCCGGCAGGACTACGAAGGACGAGAGAAAAAAAGTAAGTCACCAACCTTTTTAATTTTTTATGAAACATATATATATCATTCGAACAGATCGATAAGAAAATTTATTTTACTATTTCAAATATCTTTGATTTATAAAGATACAAAATTTTTTTTGAATTCACATCTAGTTGAAATAAATTTAAAAGAGTATACATATACATACTTACCTTTTTTTTGTTTTTGAATCAAGTTTTCAAATTTTTCTTTTGTGCGAAGTTGATTCAACATGAATTACTAAGGGTACGGTAACTAGGTGTGTGGAGATCCGAATTAGGCTGACGATGTGAATATAACGGAAGACGACTTATAGACATGACGAACGTTTAAGACAATACATACTTACTTTATGACTGACTAGGGTAGTTAATCGAAAGTGGCTGGGGGTCGCAACCAAAGGGGCTATCACCATAACATTGCCAGGGTGATAGCATAGGTTGTGTGTTATGACACAAGGGCGGGATGGCAGCGATCTTTACCAACACCATCAGGTAAGGCTCTTGGTAATTGGTCGAACCATCACATGAGGGAGACAGAGAGTTGTAGGAGAGTTAGGAAGTCTAATTAGTTTTAATTAGTTTTAGGATTAGATGTAGTATAGAATATCTTTTTTTCATATATGCATACATATGTATATATTTTTATATGCATGGAATGTGTATAATTTTAATTTTTATAAATTAGGGTAGGTATAGGGTTTAGATGTAGATTAGCTATAGTTTAAAAGGGGGGGAGCTTTCTCAGAACCTACAACTCATCCCTTTCTCTTGTGTGGTGGCATAGTTACCCATATTTGTGTACGATCCTTTTCCATTTAACCTTTTTCCACAAGCCCCAACCTAATCCTATCCTGATCCTTATACCCGGCATGAAATTTTTTTTGTTGTTAGAGTTGAAGGAGAATGGAACAGGGCAAGAACCACCCCCATTCCCACGAGCTTAGCCGAGCAACCACTAGCATGCCACTGCCCTGTTTCCATCCCGATTTCATCCAACCTAGACTCACAACAGATTCTTCTCGCGCGTTACGACTAGAATTCGCCACTGGATCATTCAACTCTGCGTTGACTTGCATGTTAGCGTCTGTCATCTCCGGATCTTGGATAGGGACCTCAGGTTCACCCTCGTCGTTTTCGGGTCTATCCCTACGACTTTGATTCAACTGGTTTGCTAACATACTCGCTCTTCTTCTATATCTTTCTTCACGCGGAAAAGGTTGATATACCAACCTTCTACCTCTCCTATTCATCAGAAAAAAAAACTTCCTAAATAAACTTAACTAGCTATTTACTTAAATCTTGAAAAATTTATATCTCGAAATCGGATTCAAAATCGTTCAAATTCTCATTCACTTTGAATCAAATAGACTATCCAAAGAATGATCTGCGAGCTTAAGCTAACCTTAAACCTAAGTTCAATTTTTAAAGATTTCTTCAAACAAAATTGTATCTCTTATCTTAAATAACTTCTGTAATTGCTAAAAATCTTCTTTCTTCCAAACAAAACTATCTTAGCTGAATTTCCAAAAAAAAAACTACTATAACTCTATAACCAAAATGTAACTAAATATCTAAAGCGCCACCAGGCAAACAAAAATAAAAATAATCTAAACTATAAAGGGTTGCCACCAGGCAAAAATAATACTCAAACGCCACCAGGCAAAATTTACTGAAACGCCACCAGGCAAAATTTACTGAAACTCTCACAAATATACTCAAAAAAAATATCTTATCTCATAAATTGTTGGGTCTTAAGAAAATGGATCTTGGAATGGGGATAACAACAATACCCTACTCCGAAGAGAAAAATCATTATGTGTTGTAAATAAAAAAAATATTTCGTTGGTTCTTACTACGTCGAAAGAACTTACGAAGTGAAATTTTTAAAGTGTTTTAACTTCTACTACAAAAGAGAGGAAAGTTTTTCGTCTTCAATAGAGATCGGATATTTGCAACATTGCAACAGACGTGTGTCAGGAAAATGTTCAACTAACCACCGGTCAACGTACCTACCCAAAATCACCTACTTTTACTTCAAAAAAAACTCCCTCCAGAAACTGGTGTAATGGTTCATGAAAGAACCCCTTCATCGAAAAAGTGAATCCGGAATAACTAACTCCATACTCCTATAACAGACGTGTGTCAGGAAAATGTTCAACCAACCACCGGTAAGGAGGTTAAGAATATCGCTACTCCAAACTCGTTCCACAAAATTTCAGAGTCTAGCCTTAAGCAACACACCACCCGGTAACAAACACCAAAGTGCGGACATAAGAACTAACTCAAAAAAATCGAGGTCGAGGAAAGCCAATCAGTCTTATTACAACAGACGAAGTTCTACTTAACACAAAAACTTCCGGATAATAAGTAACCGACCACTCCCTCGAGTGAATCCTCGAGTAAACTTCTTCAACAAAAAGCTCTACTCACAAAAAAAAATTTTAAAAATGACAAAAAAAAATTTTGTCAACTCAAAATCAGAACAAAAAAAATTGTTGATGTTCGTGTCATCCAAAATTTTCGGCCCCACGTTGGGCGCCATCTGTAACGGATTATTTCATTATTATAAAAATGGATTCTCTTCAATCCTTTTTACTTTTCTCATTCTCGTTCAAATAGCTTGATTCCTACTATCCTCACTCGAATTCGAATTGAAACCTCTTCCCTCTATAGTTCATGAAAATAAATTCGACCATGAATTACCTCCTTCACAGAAATGGAAGCAGAATGTCGTGGAGGGTTCCTCACCTCGCTACCACGGAAACTTACTTCCATCTTTACAGCATACGCTTCGATGTCTTGCATACTATTCCTTCAACACCATTACCTACCGACTTAACAATCGAGTTATCTTCTACACGGCAACTTCTCCACGGTATTTCTCAAAAAAAAAAAAAAAACATTAAACACAAGTCATAATAACTTTGGAAATTTTTCGCGGCTCCTCTAGTCCGTAGCTAAATTTTTCTCATTATCATAACTCACTGAATCATCGATCGTATCCTTCACTTAATTTCAAGGTAGGTCGCGAGAGACGCAAAAAAAAACTAGGGGCGAGATTAATCACCTTCAGTATCAGAAAAGATACCATCCTTCCCCTCCCGGACTACCTATCTTACTCAAAGAAGTTTCTACCTCGCCTTACACGCCACACTCAGCACATATCATCGGATGGTATATACTTCGCGTGGTTTTCCAACGAGGGTTGTCTTCGCTGCCACAACCGCCTGGGATCGTACTTATCCCTCACATCCATTCTTTTATTCTATTCTGAAATTTGCAGCTTATCAGTTTCGTTTCCTTTCTGTAGCTCATCAATGGGATGTCATAGTTGGTGGTGACCCCTGAACCTATTCTTTACCCTTCCCATTCGCATCGGTTTGTACTGGCCGACACAAAGCCTTAGGTTTTCATTCGGTTCTACATGCTCGAAAACCCCTTAATTTGAGAGACGCTGGTGTTATCGCGCTCTCTGCCTTTCTCTACCCACCCTTATCCTGTGGTGAGACTACTCTCTCTACAGGCTAGTGGAATCCTCTAAAGGCTTAAATCTTTTTTTCTTTCATCGAGAATCCCCCATCCTACTCCGGGAAACCTACTACCTATCTCCTTTAAAATCTCCGACCCATTTCCTTTCGACCCATCCTTAACTTCGTTAAGCAGACATGACTATTTCGCCAGGTTCTCGACTTAAACGAATTCTGAAATCTGCATATTCTCCTCTGATGACTTTACTCTAAACTAATAAAAACAAATTCACAGGATTTCTTCCCATAAAGCAAAATTCATCTCTCTATAATTTATTTCTTTTCTTATAGATTATTAACCTTACCCAATATCCTAAAACAAATATACTTCAATATTCATTCTTCTACTCAAATTCTTACTTTAATTTTCTGTATTACTAATTGACTCAATTTCCTCAATTATTATCTATCACACATCAGATAGATAATTTAACTCAAAGAACTGTTTGTTTAAGGACGTATTGAGGGTCTCCACTCCACACAATCAAAGTCCCTATAAAGTTTTCTGAATTTACGTTAAATTTTACAATATTCTAAATTATTACTTTTGCGATAGTTTACCCATCGGTTTCTCTTTCTTTTCGTTTATATTGTGTTGCAAGCTTTCAAAAATTATCTTAACGTATACCTTTTGTTCAGGTACGACTTGCACGTATTTTAAAATAAAAAAATGTTATTGCGAAACACAAGCGAGTCGCTTTTTTTTTAAATCCAAAAAGTTTTTCTCAAAAAGTTTTACGTATGCAACCTCCGTAAATGTGGATGTCACCAACAAGATTCTACGTTATATTTTCAGGAATCATATAAATTCATAAAGTTTACTCTTGTCCCAAAACAAAGTATAAAATTCTACCAAAAATAATATAAAAATTATCACTCACCCATTCATCTCCTCGTTGAAAAGTGCACTTTTAACTTCGGTAGACGCATTTTTTTCTTCTTTCATTCAATATAGCTGTCAAAAATGGTTATTCAAAAGATGTTTGCTTAATATGTGTTATCACATTCTTGCTTTCTTTTCCGCGTTTGTTTCATAAGCTGTAATCAAAATAGATCTTTAAGCTTCTGTAGAGTGGAAGAATTTACAAAAAAAATCTATCTTCAACTACCCTAAGCTAACTAAATTCCCTACTTGGTTCTCGTTTACGGTATAAAAACGTACTCTTTTTCTTGCGGTACTTCCGAAGGCTAATTGCTATGGCTGGAAAAGCCGATGCTGCCCAATCTGTTCCGTACACTCCAGATCTAAGCGCATACATACCGCGAAGCTCTCACATCCGAGTGAAGAAAATGAGTTGGACACGGAGTTAAAATTACTTCTCAAACGAGTGGAAATAGCACAATTGAAAAGAATGCTCGAAACAGGTGACTTTGACGCAGTTAACCAGCCTAATCTCCAAGCAACAGACAGTCAGTTAACTCAAACTACGTCGGGGCCGACGTTTAAGGACATCAAAAAGTCGATCTTACAATATTCATCAAGTGAGACTTATGATGCATACAAATGGATATCCGATTTCGAAATAACTTGTGATTCCGTCGGCAGTGATCCGTTTTCGTTCCGTTAAGCGGTTTATGAAACCCGGCTCCGAAGCTGAAAGCTTTCTGCGTGTTGATACGTCCACCAATTACGATGAGTGAAACGTCGAGCGCTATTTTTTTTTCATTCACTTTTTTCATTTTTTTCATAATTCACTTAAAACGACAGGAATATGTCTTAAAATGTTTTTAGAACTCATCTCACAAAATTAGTTAATTAATAAATTGTTTTCAGGTCACTTTTTCCAGTTTTTAGAGGTGGCAAATCACATTTGTCAATTTTGACGTCAACAGTGTTTCAGTGTGTGAGTGCTTCTGGTTTCGCTTCCTTCTTCAAATCAAGAATCAAATTTCTCTTCTTTCGAGGAGAGGAACTGTCATTTGAAGCCAATGGAATGGTTTGAGAAGCGTTCAGAAGGCTTCCGAACGACCAATGGAAAACGACATAAAACTTTGATTCCGAGATACATCCAAATGCGCAAATCGTATGCTGCCCTCACTCATCGTTCCGACCAGCGGACCAAACCTGTTGTGGATACCTGCAAGAGTACCTGTAAGGGTATAGAGACAATAAACAATTCAATTTCAATTTCAATTTCAATTTTATTAAGAATGTACAAGTAAGACGTAGTCTTTTATAGTACTAAAAAATACGGACTAAGATGATAAGTAAACATTATCGATAAATAAACTTAAAACAAAATACAAATGTAATATGGTAATATAGTAGTAACTGATTATAAATATAAATGTATATAAATTTAGTAATAGCAATTTTTTTTTTTTTTTTTTTTTTTTTTTTTTTTTTTTTTTTTTTTTTTTTTTTTTTTTTTTTTAATTCATCTTGTTTTAATTAATTTCATTGAACATAATAATCTGCTTAAATTTAAGTTCTAGTTTTTACATTAGTCCTCAGCGAAAATGAGCAGTGATTGCATTTTTAAAGTTTGTTATTCCAATTATTCTTTTAATGGTAATCGGTAGAGAGTTCCAAAGCCTAATTACATACACAATAAAAAGCCGTGAAGAGTTCAAGTAGTTGTAAGTTGGTACTAAGAAATTCGTAGTTCTTAAAGATTGGGCAAATTGAAGTTTGTTATAAATGTACAGAGGTGCCTTATTATGTATAATTTTGTGTAAAAATATACAACGTCTGGCATCCAGAAATTGATGCAACGAACATCCAAGAACAAGTTGGTGGTAATGAGAAATGTGTTGGTGTCTCCGGAGACCATATACGTATCTTAACATATCATTAAACGCCACAAGCAATTTATGTTGAGAGTGAGAATCGGGTTTGCAATAGACTACACTTGCGTAGTCGATCAATGGCACGAGCAACGTTTTTATAAGCCTTAACTTTGTATTTACAGGAGTAGCGGAGGAGAATGGCCAAAGTCTACGTAGTCCAGAGTATATTCTTGCAACTGTATGATTAATATGACTTTCAGCTGAAAGTTTTCTGTCAATTTTGAAACCTAGACTTGTAACAGTTTCCGAAAAAGACAGCTGGAATGAAGACAGAAAAACAGGAGGTAAAAGTGATGTATCAACAAGCTTTTTGGAAATTGCAATAAGCTGAGACTTTTCTGGATTCAGACAAAGACCATTGTTAACTGACCATTTAAAAATTGCCATTAGATCTTCATTAATTCTGCATATTAAATCCTCTTGTAAACCAAGAGGACGCGATAAATATATTTGTACATCATCTGCATACAGATGTACCAAAGCATTTGAACATACGTTTGGCAGGTCATTTATAAATATGCAAAATAACAACGGTCCCAAAATAGAGCCTTGTGGTACACCCATACGCAGATTCAGAGATCCTGATTGATTTTGAGCAATACAAACTTTTTGGCGGCGATTGTGCAGGTAGCATTTAATTAAGTGTACTGCTCTGTCATTAAACCCAAAATAATGCTTCAGTTTCTTGCAGAGTATATCATGGTTAACTCTGTCAAAAGCCTTTGAGAAATCAAGCAGACATAACAGAGTTAGATTGTCTTTATCATATTCACATCTTATATCATCAATTACTTTGATCATTGCAGTTTGGCAAGAATGATTTGCCCGAAAGCCCGACTGAAATGGTGATAGCATGTTAAACCTTTTGAGATGACATGAAATTTGCGACGCTAGTATTTTCTCAAAGACTTTTGACAGACACGGAAGAATGCTAATAGGTCGAAAATCTGAACAAGAACTCGCATTATTTTTTTTGGCTACGGGGATAACCTTGGCTACCTTCCAACCATCCGGGAACGATGAAGAAGCAATAAAGAAATTGAGCAATCCTGTTAAGGTACTTAAAACATGCAGTAAGATCATTTTAACGAAACATAGTGGGACTCCGTCCTCTCCAATAGCATCAGACTTAATTGACCTAATGCTTTCAAGAACTTCAAATTCTGAAACGGAAACAAATTCAAAAATTATAGATGGATCGCAGAAAGCTTGATCATTAGGCTCAAAGTCTAGACACTGGGTGTCCGTCATGACAAACGCATGATTCAATTCATTGGGATCAGGAAATTTTTGGGTAGACTCCTTTTTACCGATTCCAATGGCTCGAAGATTACTCCAGAGCTTGCGAGAAGACTGGTTTATATCCAGCTTTGACATAAAATATCTTTTTTTTGCCCTCCGAATCACATACGTGGTGTGATTTCTAATTTGGCAAAAAATTTCCCAATTTTCATTAGTTGGATCGAGCTTCCATTTAGAATAAGATTTTCTTCGATTTCTTATTGCCATTTCCACATCAGAAGTAAACCAAGGGCAGTTTTTGCTACGCACTGAAACCGTTTTTATAGGAACGTGTTTCTCAAATAGTTCAAGAACTAACGATTGGAAGCAATCAACCTTGTCGGAAGCATTTGCGAAGTTGAGACAGAAATGCCAAGGAATCTCCATTGCATCATTCTGTAGGGCAACATTGTCAACTGATTTAAAATCTCGGAACTGAAAAGTTGTCGGAATCGGAACACGCGAAAAATCAATGTTGTATGTGCAAAAAAGAAGATCGTGGTCAGATATACCATCCAAGGACAATTGATCTTGCAAAAAAACATTAGAAAGATCAGAGACAATCATAAGATCGAGAAGACTAGGAGTTGAGTTAGGTGCAAAATGAGTAGCATAAGAGTTTGATACATGCAGTCCATTTGTTGCGATTATGTCTCTTAGCTGGTTAGCTCGGGTATCCGACAGTAAAAGATCTGCATTAAAGTCCCCACAGACAATAATGTGTTCATATAATGCAGAGTATGGTTGTAAGGCAGCAAAGAGGGGTTCAGGAGAAATACTTCGGTTGGGATTATACCCTACACACACAACACTTTTTATATTACCATCAGAAACCTCCAACATCAAAAATTCTACTCCACTGTTTGCTGATTTTGCCAGAACTTTACAACTAAGGGATGAATTGCAGTATATTGCAACCCCACCTCCTACTGTGTCTGTTACTCTATCATTTCGAAGTAAAAAGTAGTTTTGAATTTCATGCATACTACTTGGAGTATCTGGTCTAAACCATGTCTCCGTAATGCAGATTAAATCTACCCCAGATGAGTCAAACACATACCTTAAAAAATCTAATTTGTTCATATTGAGACTACGAGCATTGATACAACATACTTTGAAACCTTCACGGGCACTTGAAAGTATTTTTACAGTGGATTCTACTGACATACAATTCATGATGAAAGTCTACCCAACAATAATTGGAAAACAAACAGTACAACAATCAAGAACTATCAAATAGAAAAAAAGAATTAAAAGCAAAACAATAAGAACAATTAAACAAGTTTTACAATCAATAAGAAATCAGTTGAAATACAAGAAAGATAAAGAGAGAAATTAAAATAATAATAATAATAATAATATAGAAAAAAAACAATTTCCCTATCATCGCTGCTCTTCTTTACGTAAATAAAACCATTCTTCGATCTCACAGAGGAAATAATTCTTTCCCTTTTTAGCTGAAGAGCGTGTCGCATCAATGCACTATTACGAGGTGTTAAGCTTTCATTTATGTATATGCGGCGGTTCACTGTGTTAGCATTGGTTGTGTTAGGTAAGTCTTCACTGTTGAATAGCTGCGAAACTGTCAAACCTTTATTTGTTTGAAAAGCAGAAAGTAGTGCTTTTTTTCGGCCGGAGAGGACAACCTAATGAGCAACGGCGAATCACCACTACCAGTGCTGTTGTGGTTCTTCAAGCGAAAAGCATCAAAATGCGGTGTAAGCCTGTGTTGAAGTTTGTTTGCTATATCATTAGCAAGATCGGTTGGACTCTTGTTTGCTGTGAGTGGCAATCCACAAACAACAACATCACTGAGCCGCTGTTGACGTTGAAAATCTTCAAGTTGGTCTCTGATCTTGTCATTTTCTTGCCGCAATGCAAGAATGTCTGTCTCACATTGCTGTACTCTACCACATAAGGCTGCAATTGTTCGGTTAATCTCATCTTTCATATTCTCTTCAAAAGTTGAGAGTAAACTTTTAAATTTGTTAAAAAGACTTGACTCATAATCTTTAAGATGATCAGGCAAAAGCGTTCGGCCATTGCTTAAAGTATTCAACGATGAAAATTTCATCGGAGAGTGGTTCTGGATTTGTGGCTGAACCCTTGAATTAGTCTTCGATCGTGTAGAATGGCTTATCGAACCAGCTGGGGTGGCAGTTTTGGTGTTTTTGCCACTAGTTTTGCTTGTTTTGGAAATAGTATTAGGTTGTTTATTGGTGTTTTCAGTGTTGTTGATACTTAGCTGGTTATTGTTGGGAGCATTTGGACGTTTTCCTGTTGTACTGCTGTGGGTTGTGGTTGTAGTAAGAATCATGTTAGTGTTGAATGCGGTGTTTGTTACTGGAGTGCTGTTGGTAAAGTTAGTAGCTGTGTCGGTTGAATTGTTGGTGGAAATGTTAGCGGGGGTGTTGATCATCTGTGTGGTGTTGGTGGGTACGCTGGTGATGTCTGTGATGTTAGTTATTATATTGGTGGGAAAAATGTTCTCACAGGTAGACATAATGGTGTTGAAGAAAAGTAGAAATGATGGACGTCTCAAATATCAGAAAATGATTTACTTTGTTTCAGCGATTTTGTTGGAGTTTTTTTTACCACGCACAAATTAAATTTAATTCGGTATTTACTTTGTTGACTTTTTAATATTGGTAAAATAAACAAATCACGGTTAAAAATCTTCAAATGTCAGGAGCGTACTAAAACACGTCTATACTTTACTCATTTTCTTGAGAGGGAAAAAAACGAAAACGGACAGAATTGTTTACCAAAGAACGAAAACAAACTCCAGGCAAGAATATGGAAGGGACGATTTTTTGTTGTTGTTGATGCACTTAGGTAGAGTCCTAGCCTGAAATAAAGAGGAAAGGAAATAAAAATAAAGAAAAATAAAGGGGTTAATGATGGAAAATAAATTAGAAACTTTAAATTGAAAACTCATGTGTGTTGCGACTTGCGAGATGAATATGACGGCCATTGGAAATGTTTTTTTTTTTATGGACGTCGAAACGTAGAATTAGATGTCACAACATCGAATTCTAGTTGACGTAAGAGGTACCATCTAGGGGAAAATAAAGAAATAAAAACAAAAATAATACCAAAGAGGAAAGGGAAACCAAAAACAAAATTCAAAAGATTTTTCAAATACCACTGACTTACCAATGTGTGGACGGATTAGGGATCGCCTGTTCCGAAAGATGTGGGAGGAAGAATGGGATGATGGTGTGATTCCGGATTATGACCATAACCGCAAGCTCGACCATAACAGTTGGAGCTAGTTGTTCGATATGACTGTTGGAGTAAAGATCGAATACTCTACTCCGCTTATAAAGCAAATCCGATAAGTCGTGTAAGATAATTATAAGATACACCGCCGCGCCTTGATAATAGTGTATAGTTTAGATTTAAAAGAAAGAAAAAAAAGTTTGAATCTAAAAATCATTTGTGAATTTGTGAAATAGATTTAAGGTAATTTTGAGCAATATAGTTTACTGAACAGAATCTTAAAGTTAGTGTTTATAGATATATGCATTAGGGTGGTCCTTAGGAAAAAAAAATTGGGGATGCCCCCCAGATTGGTTCTAAATAAGGAAAAAAAATCCCTAATTTTTCAAATTTTTATTCCTATCCCTTCCTGACCCTATTTCATTAAGAAGTTTTAGCTTTTGAAGGAAAAAAATAACAGTTTATAAACCTCTAAGAAAACAATCTCTTTGCTTTTATACTTTCATACGGTATGATTCTCATAATACTATCGTACCAATTATACGTATGAATGATCTAATATCCGACATTTACCCAACACTGGACACTAGGGTGTGTCATTTTTGGGCAACTTTTTTTTTCAACGATAAAACAGGCTAAATACTTTCAGGAAGGTACAAAACGAAGCCTCTCAAAATTTGAGCTCATAATATTAACATTTAGAGGTGCCTGTTTTCAAATTTCAATTTTCCATACAAATTACATGGAAAAAAAATTAAAATTTTTTCTTATTTTTATAGCTTGACATTTGAGCATTGTAGAAATAAACTGACAAATTATTTAAATTGGAAATTGAATGCTCTACAAAGAAGTTCAATGTAATTTTTTTCATAGAGGCAACCGTTCTGAAGATATTCACACTCAAAGTTGGAAATGTATGAAATTATGACTTTTATTTTATTAAACTCATTCTGATGACTTTTTTATGACTTAAAAATTATTTTCAAGAACAAATAACTATTTTTGTGTAGAAAGAAAATAACTGAACTACATCAAAACACAAAGTGAAAAAAGAAAAAAGTAAGAAAAAAAAAGAAGCACTCCGGGAGTGCCGACGGAAGTGAAAACAGAATTGAATTTTCAGTAAATATTTTAATGTAGGTACAGGAAAATCTTTTATAATTATGTAGATGTAGGTATAGAGGAAAATCAATGAAACTTATGAGTTTTCATTCACAATTTCATCTCTACAATCATCGTATTCTAATACTGAAATAATAGGTCTATGGTAACTTAAATAGGAAACGAACAATTTTGTCTCAAATCTATTTAAATATATCGCAAAGACTGCATCAATTGTCGCTTTATATTTCGTTGTACTAAAGCTGCGGTCTTTCGTCATTGTAAATTAGTGTTCTTCTTTTAAAAATTGAAAAAGTGGCAAATTTGTAGCATCGGCGAAGTTGATGTTAAAATCACCACTCAAAATTATTAGGAAATCATCAAATCTCTCCCCAATTTTATCTCGTCTCCAGACTAAATAAATAAATTTTTATATAAAAACTGTCGTATTACACTTGAACACGTATTCGGTGAATTATAAACGCCTACTGTTATAACTTGCTGTCCATTTCCAGAGTGGCAACGAAAAACACACAAATCGCCGATATCAAAAACTAGTGTACCTCGTATGCAAATCCATATGATTTGAGCAAAATATGGCAGTTGTATCAGACAACCTTTTATAGATAGCTACTCCTGCTGCTGGACGATCGTGCCTTCTGAAACTTGCAACTAAATTGAAATCTGAAATACCTATCATATCT
Organism: Melanostoma mellinum; assembly: GCA_914767635.1. Taxonomy (NCBI): domain Eukaryota; kingdom Metazoa; phylum Arthropoda; class Insecta; order Diptera; family Syrphidae; genus Melanostoma; species Melanostoma mellinum. Next base: position 112,802,647 of record OU612059.1, read on the forward strand.
ATATTTCTTCGTCACCCTTGTGAAATTCTGTTAAAATCAATACATTCAATTTTTTAACGATAGTGTCTACAGATCTCGTAACTGCGCTCGTAAGCTTTGACAATGAAATGAAAAAAAAGGACAATGCATTAAGTTTAGAAACGAAATTAATTAATATTTGAGTAATGGTTTTCAAACTATTTTCATGCAACCATTTCAACTCCATCGATAAATCATCGCGATGAGTTGTTGATCTCTTTTAATTTGTTGTAAAGTTCGAATCATCTCCTACTCTGCCATGATGAAATTTCCAGCTTCACTCATCCACTTCATTGTAATGATAGTAAAATATTTGGTGCTTTTTATTTTTTCTGCGTTGCATAAATTATTCTCTGTCCTTTAATTCCTTTCTTTCTTCTCTGAATTTCTCCGTGTCGGTAGTATTACTAGGTAATGTTGCTATTACATTCTTTTAAGTCATTTAGCAGCATTAAATTTAAGATGTTTCTTGGCTCAATGGTCGAGTCGTTGGCGACAATTTTTATTTATGTTTTCACTTAAAATAAATAAAAAAATGTAAGTCATGGCTGGGAATCGAACCTGAGACGCTGGGCTATGACGACTTTACATACGAAATACGATGAGCCAAAAAATGGTGTCGGTCGCGAATTCATTGCTTTACCCCCATCGCAAAAGTGCCAAACGCGCCTAAAGAAGTTTTCACTTCAAAAATACAGTTGAAGCTTTCAAAATACACACATATCACTGCGTGACACCTGTTAGGCAGCATTAGAAAAACTCTGAAAAGCCTTGATCAAAAAATTGATTGAAGGGAAAGCTCCGACATGGAGTAGCATGAGAAGAAGAGATACAAATTTGTTGTTGAGAGAGGAGTTCGGAATATCATTTGATTTTCTTAAGAAACTTTTTACTTTGCGCTTTGATGGAGTTCAGGCTTAAAGATTGTTGTATCATTACTTTCTTCTGAATATCATTATAATTTCTATCAAGTTTCAAAATTCTAGTATACTAATAGTTAAGAATTTTCTTTCAATAATAAATATTCAATAATAAATAATAATTGTACTAAATCTTATTGATAATTTTATTTGTTTAACACTTAATCAAATAATAAAACAATATGTAAAACGTAAATGTTTTTTTTTCATTCTAGCTTGCTAAAAAAATTAGCACACAAAGTTTAATTTTCCCATGAAAAATAATTTTTAAAACATAAAAATCGTCATCAGAATGAGTTTAATGAAATAAAAGTCATAATTTCATACATTTCCAACTTTGAGTGTGAATATCTTCAGAACGGTTGCCTCTATGAAAAAAATTACATTGAGCTTTTTTGTAGAGCATTCAATTTCCTATTTAAATAATTTGTCAGCTTATTTCTACAATGCTCAAATGTCAAGCTATAAAAATAAGAAAAAATTTTAATTTTTTTTCCATGTAATTTGTATGGAAAATTGAAATTTGAAAACAGGCACCTCTAAATGTTAATATTATGAGCTCAAATTTTGAGAGGCTTCGTTTTGTACCTTCCTGAAAGTATTTAGCCTGTTTTATCGTTGAAAAAAAAAAGTTGCCCAAAAATGACACACCCTACTGGACACAGAATATGGCCCTTGCTCTAGTAACAACCAGTATCAAAATAGGGCCAGGAAGGGTTAGAGATAAAAATATGAAAAAATTAGGGAATTTTTTTTTAATTTTTTAGAATCGATTTAGGGGGCGTCGCGCTCAATTTTCGCAAAAAAGTAAAATAAGGACCACTCTAATATACACAAAAATATACGGAAAAAATCTCATTTGTTCTTGGTGAGCAAAAAAATATTAAAGAAGACCTTTTAGTCAGAAAAGCAAAAGATAGTGGTGAGTTTGTGAGATCGAAGAAGATAAAATGAAAAAAAAAATTAGAATGAAATATATGTGTTGAGTGAAATATATATGTTAATATGATTAGAGGGAAAGGTTGAATATTCTAATTTCTAAATTTAGGATATCCAGACTTCACCAGGATCGTGTATACTTGAAACTAGAACCAGATAAGGAACCTTGCGACCATACGCAATTCCCTGGGTAAGACCATCCGGACCCGGTCAACTGGTGGATGGTCGGAACAAGCACACCTCCAGGCCCCTCTTTCCAGTAGCAAAAAAAAAAAAAGGTCGCAGTGAGTCTGGGTATCCCCCAAAAAAAATAAAAAAAATTTTTTTGTATGTTGTACATTTAAAAAAAAAGAAAGATCGGTGCTAGTACCAAATGTTTGAACTAAGGGCACAAGTTACATAGAGCTACCGATTCCGATATACTTACTCAAACCTCCCCTAAGTTCTCGGAAGAAAGAACGTAGCTGGAGGAGGAAAAATTCATCCATTTTTATCTACCCATGGATAGTACGAATACTATCAAGGTTGAGATTCGTAAAGCCGAATAGAGCAGATCATTTGTTTTTTTTTTTTTTTTTTTGTATCAAAAAGTGCTACATTTTATAATTACTTAATCGTTAAATTTCCATGACTCTGATGGTAAGTGATAGCTATTTTTTTTTTTCCTTTTATTTATAGTTCCGCGTTAAGTGTTTAGTGTGGCTGATTAATAATAAGCCTCCGATAACCAGGAACGTGCCTATACGAAGAGCTCTAGTTAGGTAGGATCTTAGCTGTAGTTTAGCGAATAAGTGTAGAAAACCAGATACCCGGAAAAAAGGAAGAAAAATTGGCTGTCGCAATTTTTGTTTTGAAACTTAATTTTGTTTTTTTTTTTTGTTTGTTCAATGATAATAATTTTCTAGTTAGTATAATAATTGGTAGAATAAAATTACCTAAATGTAGCCACATATTGAAGCACAAAAAGAAAGAAGCCTAATTAAATAAATTTTCGTTGTTTCATTAAATGAAATAATTTGCTTTTTACTGGCGCATGCTTGTACCATGTACTGTAGATAAATTTTGATATTTCAGGGGTGTGGAAGGTGAGTAGATTACTTTGGTGAAAATGGTGTGACGGATGGATGAAATCCATCAATAAGGGAAGTTTATTGAGGCCGTAAAATTTCAGGTTGGGTGTGTACGGGCCTAGCTGCGTTCCATCTGTAGCGCTTTTAGTATGGTGAACGTCCGTCTGATATTTTCTTAAGTGTTAATTTCTATGGCCTAATTTTTTTGTTGCTGGAGAGGTCGTTTCCTGAAGACAAGATCCCCCCCATTCCGACGAGTAAAGCCGCGCTTAGCAAGCAGGCCATGTTCTTCAGGAGCGACACATTCCCATACCTTTCTATCACAGATCCGTTTCCTTACCTAATCCTTCTTTTTCAGGTTACCTCGACATCTCCTCCTTATCCCCTCCACTCCTACTAGCTAGCAATAAACTCGGTACCAATCCGACCTCTATCAATCAAGTGAAGTGCTTTATTTTTAATGGGTTTGGTCACATATCCGCCAAGTGTCCCGAGCCGAAGAGGCATCCTCAAAGTTGTTTCCGATGTGGTTCTAGGCAACACACCATACGCCAGTGTCCGAAGCCTGCTCCCAAGAACAAAGATGGAATTGCTTTGGCAGATGACTTTCGCCAGCTAACTGCCGAGCCGATTAAGGATCCGGATGAGACGACTGATGTTCTAGCTGGAATAAATGAGGTAGGTGTTACTTTTCCGAATATAAGGTCGAATACCATATAGTAGTATGTTTTCGTCTCTCTTTGATACTGGTAGCCCAATTAGTATGATAGTATGATGATGATATGATGATATATTGGTAATGCACTACAATCAAGACGTTTTCGTGGCCTAGGCATTTATCAACTAAACGTATATGGTCAAACCACCGCTTTTGTACGATTCCGGTATCTAAATAAACCTATGAGTTTTTACGTGGTCCCGGACCACTTCATACCCTATAGCCTTCTGCTAGGGCATGATTTGCTTAAACTTTGTAACATTTCGTTAACCATGACAAGTAATTGTAATGAATTCGACCGTATTCGTTTAAATAAAAATATTCAAAAGGTATCGTTATTCGACTTTCCAATATTGTTAAGCCGCTGTTGTCTTCTTGTGCATCCAGCTCTTCAGATTAGATACTGTCAAAGAAAATCCTAATCAACTGGAGCAACTTCCGTATACTTTTGCGATATCTGAAGAGCTTTCAAACGTCTCTGATTATGATATTTCGAAGAAGTTAAATCAATTTCACCAACGAGCAATAAGCGACCTGATTGTCAATCATTACTTGAATCATTCCGAGATCCCAGAAACAATCCACAATTACTAAATGAAAATATGACTTGTCTGCGAAACTCCGGTATTTTCAACCCGGCGTCTGTCATACACTGACCGTTTGGAGGTAGACCAAATTGTCCAGGACCTGATTGAAAAGGGCCACGTGCGTCAGTCCGAGTCACCTAACGATTACAAAGTATGAGAGCTACTGAGTAGACGTGCTTTACATTCTTGGCAATTTAATCTACAGTTTGTGTTCGAAAATCTGCTTAAATTACTGGTGACCAAATTAAACCCTGAATAAGAAGTGCAAACTTGATTTAAAAAACTTCTGACGTCGCGAAATTAGTGCATTTATTTTCCTTTTTCTGTAAAATAATTTATTTGCTCGTCATACCTTCATACATACATATTACATACATTACAAATTTTCATCAAAAAAAAAAAAAAAAAAATCACTCAAATCATGTCTCAACAACCAAAACGTACCTGTTCCCGTTTGAGAGGCAACACCAACAGCAAACCCAGCACACCAAATCGTCTATGCTCTCCGTCTGAAGAAGACCACGAAAAACTCACCGAAGAGGACAACACGATGTGGAGTAAAATGGACGAACGTCTCGGTAAACAAAGTGAAATCATAATTAATTTGATAACAGCAAAAATGGCAGAAACCGAAACAAGATTAACTAATCAACTCTTCTCACAAATTGGAGAAATAAAGGCTACAATTGGCGACATGAACAATAAAATAGTTCGTCTTGAATCTGCAGTTCAATCATCTATTTCTGATGTTGCTGCACTTAAATCAGATATTACCGGCATCAAAACTTCACTCACTGATGTCAAAGAATTAAACTGCACTGCAAAGAGAGAGCTTGATTTACACGAAAATAAAATTCTTGCACTAGAACACGAATCGGTTTTAAACACTGCAAGGTTAGATGAACTAACAAAACAACAAAATGTACAAGAAAATCGTTTGATAGCTTGCGACGCACTCTTATTTGGTGTTCCACAGATGCCTGATGAAAACCTTTTGTTTACATTTAAACATCTGTGCAATTCAATTAATATAAAACCACCGACTTTAAGAAACATATACCGATTACGACCGAAAACAAACTCCACTGCTGTTTCTAATATCTGCGTAAAATTCAACACACCGTATGATAAAAATTATGTTCTGAAATCGATCGCAAACTACCGTAAACAAACAAAAACTGAATTGACATTAATCAACGTGGGACTTAATTCAACCGGTATCATCCATTTGCGGGAGTGTCTCACAAAGTTCAACCAGCTGATCCTCAATGATGCTTTAAAGTTGAAAAAAAGTAAACAACTTGTGTCGGTGTACACTTCACGCGGAGCTGTGTATGTTAAACGTCATCGTAATGCAGCAGCTGAGTTGGTCGATTGTATCGAAAGCTTAGAGGGAATTGCCAGATCTGCTGATGCCAATTAATTAAAGTAAATTGAATCTGTTGCATAATATTTTATTTTTATTCTTTTCTTATATTCAATCATTTCCTTATAAACTAATTCTAATTTTCTTAACTTTGTTCTTTTAAATTGATAACGGCATTAAATTTATATTTTTCTTTTATTCTTCCTCAATTCTTAAACTTTCTTCTAGATATTTGCTATTTCATTATTTTAATTTTTCATTTACATTCTTTGCAGCGCTTTTTTTTTCTTTTTTCTTTCAATATATCTTTCAAACAATGTCAAATAGGGTGAAAACAATTGTCAAAATTTTAAACAAACAATCAAATGGTATTCATATTTGCCATATTAACGCGCAGAGCCTACTTCCTAAAATTGACGAGTTTAGGGATCTTTTTGAAGAATCAGGAGTTGAAATTGTTTGTGTATCTGAGACTTGGTTTACAGAAAGTTTTAATAATGAAATGTGTAAGTTGAATGGATTTAAAGCTTATCGCTCCGATAGGGTTGGTCGTGTTGGAGGAGGTGTTGCTTTGTATGTAAGAGATGGTGTGAACTGTAGACTACGTTATCAATCTGAAGCAGCTTCTGAAATTGAATTCGTTTTCGTAGAGGTAGTCAATAATGATGGAGAAAAACTTCTTGTGGGTACCGTTTACCGACCGAACAGGAATATATGCTTATTGTCTTTTCTTACAAGCCTTGAGCAAATTTCTGTTGCATATCCAAATGTTATCTTGTGCGGTGATTTTAATTGTAATATACTGCTCGAAAATAGATTTATCGATGATTTAATAGCCATGAATCTGCATTCGGTAAATACAACTGAACCCACCCATTTCTCGGACCATTCTGCAACGCTACTGGATCTATTCCTAGTCAGCGATAAGGAGAAGATACTTCTCTATTATCAGCTTTCGGTGCCAGCTTTTTCAAAGCACGACCTGATTTACTTAACATTTGACTTTAATGTTCATATACTCCCCAAAATCTTCGAATATCGAAATTTCAAAGGCATCAATGCTCCGTTATTAGAGTATGATGTCCGTAGTATAAACTGGGACAACATGTATTACATGCAATCTTCTCAATCACAAGTATATTTCCTGAATGCAAATATAACTGATCTGTGTAATAAACATGCACCCCTTAAATCTCAAGTACATACTCCTAAAAATAATACCTGGTTCACCAACCGTATTCGTGAGCTCATACTTCAACGAGATCAAGCTTATAGTTTTTGGAAGCGCTTCCGTTTGGTAGAAATTCGTCAGATATACTGTTCGCTTCGTAATAAGGTCGTGATGGAAATACGTCGTGTAAAAAAAGCTAGGTATTCCAATATTTTCAATCCTTCCTCTAGTGGAAAAACGCTTTGGAGGAACCTTCGTAAAATTGGAGTTGGTAAAGTCAATGCCAATATGTTAGAAACTGTTGACTTAAATCAGCTTAATAAAAAATTCATTTCTTATCAAACGTCTCATGCTGTGAATGATACTGAAAATCGGTCTTCCAATTATCCAGCTACGGCATCTGCAGTAAGCTTCGGTTTTACAGCAGTAGATTGTGCTGATGTGCTGGAAATAATCCTCTCAGTAAAATCTAACGCTGTTGGACTTGATGACCTTCATCCAATATTTATAAAAATTATACTTCCTGTCATATTGCCATATATCACACATACTTTCAATACCATTTTAATGACTGGCGTGTTTCCTTCTCAGTGGAAATTTGCTAAGGTCATACCAGTTCCTAAAAATTCAAAGGGTGATGATTTTCGCCCTATCTCTATTCTTCCTTTTCTATCCGAAGTTTTCGAAAAACTTCTTCAGAGACAAATATGCCGATACCTTGATGTAAATCATTTTCTGACTCCTTTTCAATCTGGCTTTCGGTCAAAGCATAGTTGCATCACAGCGCTGCTTAATGTTACAGAAGATATACGGCATTCAGTAGATAGTAACGAAGTAACATTTTTGGTATTGCTCGACTTCTCGAAAGCATTCGATACAGTCAATCACTCTATTCTATGTAAAAAGCTATCAGAATCATATAAGTTCACATATTCTGATGTCGAACTGATATCATCATATCGTACCACAGGGGTCTGTTTTGGGACCTTTGTTGTTTTCATTATACATTAATGAACTGCCATCGATTATACGCCATAGTAACATACATTTGTACGCTGACGATGTACAGCTTTACAAAAGCTTCCCATTAGGATTAATTGAGCATGCTACAAGTTGTGTAAACGAAGACCTTTCTGCAATAGCCATATGGTCACGTGAAAATAGTCTTCTGTTAAACCCTTTGAAGTCAAAATGTATTGTCATCTCGAAAAAATCGTTAGATTTATCCTACTTCCCAAGTATTTACCTTGATGACGCCCAAATTGAATTTGTTGAATCAGCTAGAAATCTTGGCGTTACCTTCAATAGGAATCTAACCTGGGATAACCATATCAATTGTGTTGTTGGTGAATTTTACGGTTTACTTCGTGTACTCTGGACCACACAATCGTTCGTACCATTAAATGTACGAATTCTACTAGCAAAAACCTTAATTCTACCAGTGCTGACGTATGGCTGTGAGATTTATTCAAAATGCAGCTATGATAGCAAACGTAAGCTAAATGTTGTTTTTAATCACATAGTTCGCTATACTTTTGGGTTAAGGAGGTATGACAGAATCGGAAATTTCTCTTCTCTTCTGCTTAACATGTCTTTTGACAAGTTTCTACAGTTTCGTACTCTCAGTCTTTTTTCAGATATTCTACTTACTCGTAAATGAATGTAACCTTTACCAAAGAATTCAGACTCCTTCTTCAAGCAGGTCTGGGCAGTTGATTTATCCACGTCACACATCATTGGTTTCTGAAAGACAATTTTTTTAAACTCTATTCGACTTTGGAATACTTTGCCCCGTTGGATAAAAAGAATTGAAAACGTTGCACAGTTCAAAAAAGAATTAAATAAACTTTTTTCTTTGTAAATACAAATATGATTTTTTACTCTCTATATCATGAATTTGTAACACATTTAATAATTAACTTTCACTTCACATTTTACATTTGAAATAAATAAAATAATATAAATATATGTATTCGCCTTAAGCTCTCATATTGAACCAAACTAAACTAAACTTAGCAATAACTTATAAGACAACATGTCTTACATTGTATAAGAATTCAATGAAATAAATAAACTAAATAAACTAAACTAAACGCCTCTCCTTTAGTGCTAGTAACTAAAAAGAATGTTGAGCAAAGAATGTGTATCGACTACCGTGCGCTAAATAAAACTACGATCCGCAACAGTTTTCCGCTTCCTCTTATCGACGATTGTCTTGAACGTCTTGAAGGTAAGAAAATTTTCTCGGTGCTAGATTTGAATAGCGGCTTCCATCAAATCCGAGTATCTTCCGAATCAATCCCTTACACCTCTTTCGTTACCCTTTCCGGACAGTACGAATATGTTCGAATGCCCTTCGGCCTCCGAAATGCGCCAGCTGTATTCCAGCACTTTATAAATCACGTTTTATCTCCGTTTATCAAAGAAGGCTCAGTGGTCGTTTATTTAGACGACATTACGATAGCCACCGCGAATGTTATCTATCACCTTTCTGTATTGCAACGAGTTCTACGACGCCGACGTCTAGCCGTATATCAATTAGAATTAAATTTCAAAAAATGACAATTCGGCTACGAGGAAATAGATTTATTGGGTTTTAATATCAGTAATAAGGAGATACGCCCCAACGATAGTCATATAGGAAATATCCGTCATCTTCCGCTGCCTGAAAACAAACAACACGTGCAGAAATGTCTCGGTTTGTTTTCATATTTTCGACGATTTATTCCTGGATGCTCCTCCATTGAACGGCCACTACGCCAATTACTCAAAGAAAATGTCACTTTTAACTTTGATGAAAGCTGCAAAGCCGCTTTCCAAACTTTTGGTTCTGTACTCTCCCCATCGAGAAACCGAGGTGCACTGTGAGGCCAGTGCTCTTGGCTTCGGTGCACTTCTCCTGCAGTGGCAGGATGACAAACGAATGCATCCCGTCGGTTGTTTCTCGCGGCTGAATCGAGATATCACAGTTACGAGCTCGAAACACTCTCAATTGTCTACGTAATTGAAAAATTCCTGATATATTTAGATAGGATACTGTTCAAGATCATAACTGATTGTCAGGCCCTAACCCTAACTCTTCAAAATAAACGTACTAACTCCCGAATAGCTCGGTGGGCACTCCTACTAAAAAACTACACTTATACGATACAGCACCGATGTGATGCTCTTATGCCTCACGTTGACGCTTTAAGCAGATACTTTCCCGACCAGCTCGCGGTTGACAAAACTTTCGCGTATTCTGTCTCCAACCTATCCGTTACCCCACTTGAAATCGCTCTTGTAGTACCCAAAGATGTAGATGCACAGCTCCTAATCACACAAAATAATATAAGACCAAAAGATATTAAACATTCGTGAAACCCTAGAAAAGTAATTTTCCCTCCAATACGAATTACGCGACGGTCTTGTATTCCGGAAATATAACGATCGCTTACTTCTGTATGTTCCTTCCGAATTTGAATGCAATATAATTCGTGTCGCCCACGAAACTATTTAGGTGTGACCAAAACAATGGATCAAATCCGATTAAGCTATCTACCATTTGGGTGTGACCAAAACAATGGATCAAATCCGATTAAGTTATTGGTTTCCATGAATGCAAGAAAAAGTGGATGCATTTATCAAAAACTGTTTACAGTGCATTGTGCACTCCGTTCCTCTTCAAAGCCGTGCTAGAACGCTCCATCCGATTCCCAAAGCCCCGGTGCCTTTCGATACAATACATGTTGATCACTTCGGTCCACTTCCGTCTATTCGTTCGAAACGAAAATAACGGGTGATTTTTTAAGAGGCTTAGAACTTTTTTTTTTTTAAAAACACAAAAAATTCGAAAAAATTAATGAAATATTTATTTGAATCAATAGTTTGAACCTCGCAATTTAATGTTTAAAGATAATTTCATGCAAATGTTGAGACGATCCATGGTTAAATTGCAAACCAAACTGAAGCTGTTTGACAGTGACACAAGGTACTAAACACACGTCAGCTGTCAAAACCAGTGTTACCAAAACCAAACCAGCTAAAAAATCACCCGTTACTTGTTTGTTGTGGTCGACGCCTTCACCAAGTTTTTCAAGCTATATCCCGTCAATACAACCAGTTACAAAGAGATTTGCTCTTCGCTTGAACATTACTTTGAGCATTATAATCACCCGCGACGGCTCATCAGCGACCGCGGATCATGTTTTAACCACCTAGACTTTAAACAATTTTTATCCGATAAGAATGTTGAACATATACGTGTGGCCACAGCGCTCCGCAGGCTAATGGCCAAGTAGAACGGGTGAATCGCGTCTTGAAGTCCATGCTCTCTAAAGTCGTTGAGCCTCTGCAACATTCCGATTGGGTAAAACAATTATCTCGTGTCGAATATTTGTAATACGGTAGGGTATGAAGGATTGGGATAGGTAGTTGGATGAAGGAATAGGATTGGGATAGGTAGAGGATTGGGATAGGTAGTAGGAAAGTAGAGGTAAAGGAGAAAGGAAAGGTAGGAAAGGAATATGGGAAAGGAAAGGAAAGGATAAAGGAAAAGTGTAAAGAAAAGGAAGGAAACGGATATGGGAAAAGGAAGGGAAAAGGAAGTGTCATGACGAAGGGACCTGGCACGCTTGCGAGGCACGGCTCAGCTCGCCGGATTAGGGGGGATCTTGCCCCTTCGCCAGACGGAAACCACATTACAAAACATAAATCGTGCCAAAAAACCACCACCACAAAAACCTTACCACACTTCAGGCACTGCGAGGTGAAATTGCAGTGAGGTCTGTAGCCCACCCAACCATGGAACTCGGCTGGCCATGTTTTCGAATTCCCCGAACGCGATCACTGCTGCCAGGAGAAACCAACTACCACCGATGCACTGCCAACCTCCTCATCCCCCTGTAATCGTGATTAGCACGCCATCATTACTTTGCCGCAAAAAGAAAAAACCTCTGCTTCAAACTTTTGGCGTGATGAACATTTTTATTTGAAACAAAACTAATAACAGATTTAAACGAAAATCAAAATGACGCAAAATAAAGAAACTCAAAAATCTTGACCAAAAATGAAACTAAAATTTAACTGGAGATAAACAAAATGAACTAAACCTCAAAACAATGCGAAACACTAACCATGAAATAATAAATTAACAGAAAGATATATAAATAACAAAAATCCTAAGACTAACCTTAATCCTGCTTTATATTTTTATGTTTTTATGTTTTAATGTTTTTTTGTATTTTTATGTTTTAATATTTTTTAGAATTTTTATGTTGTGAAATGTTTTTATAATTTTATCTTATTTTTTGTGTTTTTGGTATTTCTTTTCTTATAGTTTGAACGTTGTGATATTCTTGTGTGTTTTCTGTAATTCCTTTATATATCTTTATCTATCTTTATCTTTTTCTTTCTTTCAAGTTCTCTCTTTTTCTTGTGACTCGCAACCGATCCCTCTATCACCTTGGCTACACAAACAAAATCAAGCCGAGAACACTGATTCTACAAAACAGCAACCCGGAACAAAAGTTTTATGTTGGTGCCCTGCGGGCGCTTTTCACCTCAGGCTGGACCTGACTTTGCCCTTGTAATCGGCCACTGATACAACTTCTAACTTTTAATGCTTTTGGCCTCTTATATCCGTCTTCTTATGACGAACATACTGATGTTTTTCTTTGCACAACAATCGATTTAAATTTTATAAATAAATGTAAACAAAATTATTTCGAGCCAAAAAAAAATCAACACAATGGTGCAAAAAAAACAACCACGGCTCTGGGATATAATTTTAGGGTTACTTGTCGGCCTGGGTACCCACAGGCTCGTATGGACTTTTGTTCCACAATCGTTGGGGGTTTTTTCTTTTTTCCTGCCAGTTTTCCCTTTGCGACATTAAATTTGCCAACTAGGCTAGAACCCCAGAACTAACAAAATAAAATCCACTTTATACTCGCGCTAAGAAATTTAAAATCAAACTCACCCGTGGTTTGTTAATATATAAGTATGTATGTACATATAATGTGCTGCACAATTTGGTCGTCAGTAGTTTTTTTATCTCTCTTATTTTTTTCTGCTACCCCACTGCACTAAACAATTTTTTTATATTTTAAATAAATTAAACACACATTTATACCTAGAATAATAAACTAACTTACATAAAAATTACTTTATCAAAATTTAAACAATCGCACTTGATTTTTTTTCACTTGTCCGTCGACTTTTGACTTTGGTTTGAACATGACTGAACATGACTTTCTTTGCCTCTTCAAAGTCGAACGGTTCGGTTTTGCCATCCACATCATCAACTATCACCAGCCTCTTTAAAAATGTGCCAGGACGACTCACAGTGGCGTAGCATCGCTAGTGTGAATGATGTAGTGGCGTTCGAAATTTGGATTTTATTTTCATTTTCGATTCCTAAAATAATCACAAAATACTACATAATGTACGCATATAAACTTACAATACAATAATAAATACTTACATAAATACATAAAATACTTAACTTAGCATAAACTGCCTATGCACATACAATACATAAATAGATGCGCACATCAGACATACCTAACGATACACTTGAACATAACATATAAATAAATCACTAAGATAAATAACACTAACCATAAATATACATAAATAAACACAGAATACATAAATATAACAAATACATACATAACATAAAAAAAAATAAACGTCGCACAAAAATTCCTATTCTACTGTCATTCTCATTATTACTTGTTTGTTGTGGTCGACGCCTTCACCAAGTTTTTCAAGCTATATCCCGTCAATACAACCAGTTACAAGGAGATTTGCTCTTCGCTTGAACATTACTTTGATCACTATAATCACCCGCGACGGCTCATCAGCGACCGCGGATCATGTTTTAACCACCTAGACTTTAAACAATTTTTATCCGATAAGAATGTTGAACATATACGTGTGGCCACAGCGCTCCGCAGGCTAATGGCCAAGTAGAACGGGTGAATCGCGTCTTGAAGTCCATGCTCTCTAAAGTCGTTGAGCCTCTGCAACATTCCGATTGGGTAAAACAATTATCGCGTGTCGAATATTTGTAATACGGTAGGGTATGAAGGATTGGGATAGGTAGTGTGATGAAGGAATAGGATTGGGATAGGTAGAGGATTGGGATAGGTAGTGGGAAAGTAGAGGTAAAGGAGAAAGGAAAGGTAGGAAAGGAATATGGGAAAGGAAAGGAAAGGATAAAGGAAAAGTGTAAAGAAAAGGAAGGAAACGGATATGGGAAAAGGAAGGGAAAAGGAAGTGTCATGACGAAGGGACCTGGCACGCTTGCGAGGCACGGCTCAGCTCGCCGGATTAGGGGGGATCTTGCCCCTTCGCCAGACGGAAACCACATTACAAAACATAAATCGTGCCAAAAAACCACCACCACAAAAACCTTACCACACTTCAGGCACTGCGAGGTGAAATTGCAGTGAGGTCTGTAGCCCACCCAACCATGGAACTCGGCTGGCCATGTTTTCGAATTCCCCGAACGCGATCACTGCTGCCAGGAGAAACCAACTACCACCGATGCACTGCCAACCTCCTCATCCCCCTGTAATCATGATTAGCACGCCATCATTACTTTGCCGCAAAAAGAAAAAACCTCTGCTTCAAACTTTCGGCGTGATGAACATTTTTATTTGAAACAAAACTAATAACAAATTTAAACGAAAATCAAAATGACGCAAAATAAAGAAACTCAAAAATCTTGACCAAAAATGAAACTAAAATTTAACTGGAGATAAACAAAATGAACTAAACCTCAAAACAATGCGAAACACTAACCATGAAATAATAAATTAACAGAAAGATATATAAATAACAAAAATCCTAAGACTAACCTTAATCCTGCTTTATATTTTAATGTTTTTATGTTTTAATGTTTTTTTGTATTTTTATGTTTTAATATTTTTTAGAATTTTTATGTTGTGAAATGTTTTTATAATTTTATCTTATTTTTTGTGTTTTTGGTATTTCTTTTCTTATAGTTTGAACGTTGTGATATTCTTGTGTGTTTTCTGTAATTCCTTTATATACCTTTATCTATCTTTATCTTTTTCTTTCTTTCAAGTTCTCTCTTTTTCTTGTGACTCGCAACCGATCCCTCTATCACCTTGGCTACACAAAAAAAATCAAGCCGAGAACACTGATACTACAAAACAGCAACCCGGAACAAAAGTTTTATGTTGGTGCCCTGCGGGCGCTTTTCACCTCAGGCTGGACCTGACTTTGCCCTTGTAATCGGCCACTGATACAACTTTTAACTTTTAATGCTTTTGGCCTCTTATATCCGTCTTCTTATGACGAACATACTGATGTTTTTCTTTGCACAACAATCGATTTAAATTTTATAAATAAATGTAAACAAAA
Organism: Melanostoma mellinum; assembly: GCA_914767635.1. Classification (NCBI taxonomy): domain Eukaryota; kingdom Metazoa; phylum Arthropoda; class Insecta; order Diptera; family Syrphidae; genus Melanostoma; species Melanostoma mellinum. The sequence continues at coordinate 112,817,809 of OU612059.1, forward strand.
TTATTTCGAGCCAAAAAAAAATCAACACAATGGTGCAAAAAAAACAACCACGGCTCTGGGATATAATTTTAGGGCTACTTGTCGGCCTGGGTACCCACAGGCTCGTATGGACTTTTGTTCCACAATCGTTGGGGTTTTTTTCTTTTTTCCTGCCAGTTTTCCCTTTGCGACATTAAATTTGCCAACTAGGCTAGAACCCCAGAACTAACAAAATAAAATCCACTTTATACTCGCGCTAAGAAATTTAAAATCAAACTCACCCGTGGTTTGTTAATATATAAGTATGTATGTACATATAATGTGCTGCACAATTTGGCCGTCAGTAGTTTTTTTATCTCTCTTATTTTTGTCTGCTTCCCCACTGCACTAAACAATTTTTTTATATTTTAAATAAATTAAACACACATTTATACCTAGAATAATAAACTAACTTACATAAAAATTACTTTATCAAAATTTAAACAATCGCACTTGATTTTTTTTCACTTGTCCGTCGACTTTTGACTTTGGTTTGAACATGACTGAACATGACTTTCTTTGCCTCTTCAAAGTCGAACGGTTCGGTTTTGCCATCCACATCATCAACTATCACCAGCCTCTTTAAAAATGTGCCAGGATGACTCACAGTGGCGTAGCATCGCTAGTGTGAATGATGTAGTGGCGTTCGAAATTTGGATTTTATTTTCATTTTCGATTCCTAAAATAATCACAAAATACTACATAATGTACGCATATAAACTTACAATACAATAATAAATACTTACATAAATACATAAAATACTTAACTTAGCATAAACTGCCTATGCACATACAATACATTAATAGATGCGCACATCAGACATACCTAACGATACACTTGAATATAACATATAAATAAATCACTAAGATAAATAACACCAACCATAAATATACATAAATAAACACAGAATACATAAATATAACAAATAAATACATAACATAAAAAAAAATAAACGTCGCACAAAAATTCCTATTCTACTGTCATTCTCATTATTACTTGTTTGTTGTGGTCGACGCCTTCACCAAGTTTTTCAAGCTATATCCCGTCAATACAACCAGTTACAAGGAGATTTGCTCTTCGCTTGAACATTACTTTGATCACTATAAACACCCGCGACGGCTCATCAGCGACCGCGGATCATGTTTTAACCACCTAGACTTTAAACAATTTTTATCCGATAAGAATGTTGAACATATACGTGTGGCCACAGCGCTCCGCAGGCTAATGGCCAAGTAGAACGGGTGAATCGCGTCTTGAAGTCCATGCTCTCTAAAGTCGTTGAGCCTCTGCAACATTCCGATTGGGTAAAACAATTATCGCGTGTCGAATATTTGTAATACGGTAGGGTATGAAGGATTGGGATAGGTAGTTGGATGAAGGAATAGGATTGGGATAGGTAGAGGATTGGGATAGGTAGTGGGAAAGTAGAGGTAAAGGAGAAAGGAAAGGTAGGAAAGGAATATGGGAAAGGAAAGGAAAGGATAAAGGAAAAGTGTAAAGAAAAGGAAGGAAACGGATATGGGAAAAGGAAGGGAAAAGGAAGTGTCATGACGAAGGGACCTGGCACGCTTGCGAGGCACGGCTCAGCTCGCCGGATTAGGGGGGATCTTGCCTCTTCGCCAGACGGAAACCACATTACAAAACATAAATCGTGCCAAAAAACCACCACCACAAAAACCTTACCACACTTCAGGCACTGCGAGGTGAAATTGCAGTGAGGTCTGTAGCCCACCCAACCATGGAACTCGGCTGGCCATGTTTTCGAATTCCCCGAACGCGATCACTGCTGCCAGGAGAAACCAACTACCACCGATGCACTGCCAACCTCCTCATCCCCCTGTAATCGTGATTAGCACGCCATCATTACTTTGCCGCAAAAAGAAAAAACCTCTGCTTCAAACTTTCGGCGTGATGAACATTTTTATTTTAAACAAAACTAATAACAAATTTAAACGAAAATCAAAATGACGCAAAATAAAGAAACTCAAAAATCTTGACCAAAAATGAAACTAAAATTTAACTGGAGATAAACAAAATGAACTAAAACTCAAAACAATGCGAAACACTAACCATAAAATAATAAATTATCAGAAAGATATATAAATAACAAAAATCCTAAAACTAACCTTAATCCTGCTCTATATTTTTATCTTTTTATGTTTTAATGTTTTTTTGTATTTTTATGTTTTAATATTTTTTTGAATTTTTATGTTGTGAAATGTTTTTATAATTTTATCTTATTTTTTGTGTTTTAGGTATTTCTTTTCTTATAGTTTAAACGTTGTGATATTCTTGTGTGTTTTCTGTAATTCCTTTATATATCTTTATCTATCTTTATCTTTTTCTTTCTTTCAAGTTCTATCTTTTTTTTTGTGACTCGCAACCGATCCCTCTATCACCTTGGCTACACAAAAAAAATCAAGCCGAGAACACTGATACTACAAAACAGCAACCCGGAACAAAAGTTTTATGTTGGTGCCCTGCGGGCGCTTTTCACCTCAGGCTGGACCTGACTTTGCCCTTGTAATCGGCCACTGATACAACTTTTAACTTTTAATGCTTTTGGCCTCTTATATCCGTCTTCTTATGACGAACATACTGATGTTTTTCTTTGCACAACAATCGATTTAAATTTTATAAATAAATGTAAACAAAATTATTTCGAGCCAAAAAAAAATCAACACAATGGTGCAAAAAAAACAACCACGGCTCTGGGATATAATTTTAGGGTTACTTGTCGGCCTGGGTACCCACAGGCTCGTATGGACTTTTGTTCCACAATCGTTGGGGGTTTTTTCTTTTTTCCTGCCAGTTTTCCCTTTGCGACATTAAATTTGCCAACTAGGCTAGAACCCCAGAACTATCAAAATAAAATCCACTTTATACTCGCGCTAAGAAATTTAAAATCAAACTCACCCGTGGTTTGTTAATATATAAGTATGTATGTACATATAATGTGCTGCACAATTTGGCCGTCAGTAGTTTTTTTATCTCTCTTATTTTTTTCTGCTACCCCACTGCACTAAACAATTTTTTTATATTTTAAATAAATTAAACACACATTTATACCTAGAATAATAAACTAACTTACATAAAAATTACTTTATCAAAATTTAAACAATCGCACTTGATTTTTTTTCACTTGTCCGTCGACTTTTGACTTTGGTTTGAACATGACTGAACATGACTTTCTTTGCCTCTTCAAAGTCGAACGGTTCGGTTTTGCCATCCACATCATCAACTATCACCAGCCTCTTTAAAAATGTGCCAGGACGACTCACAGTGGCGTAGCATCGCTAGTGTGAATGATGTAGTGGCGTTCGAAATTTGGATTTTATTTTCATTTTCGATTCCTAAAATAATCACAAAATACTACATAATGTACGCATATAAACTTACAATACAATAATAAATACTTACATAAATACATAAAATACTTAACTTAGCATAAACTGCCTATGCACATACAATACATAAATAGATGCGCACATCAGACATACCTAACGATACACTTGAACATAACATATAAATAAATCACTAAGATAAATAACACTAACCATAAATATACATAAATAAACACAGAATACATAAATATAACAAATAAATACATAACATAAAAAAAAATAAACGTCGCACAAAAATTCCTATTCTACTGTCATTCTCATTATTACTTGTTTGTTGTGGTCGACGCCTTCACCAAGTTTTTCAAGCTATATCCCGTCAATACAACCAGTTACAAAGAGATTTGCTCTTCGCTTGAACATTACTTTGATCACTATAATCACCCGCGACGGCTCATCAGCGACCGCGGATCATGTTTTAACCAACTAGACTTTAAACAATTTTTATCCGATAAGAATGTTGAACATATACGTGTGGCCACAGCGCCCCGCAGGCTAATGGCCAAGTAGAACGGGTGAATCGCGTCTTGAAGTCCATGCTCTCTAAAGTCGTTGAGCCTCTGCAACATTCCGATTGGGTAAAACAATTATCGCGTGTCGAATATTTGTAATACGGTAGGGTATGAAGGATTGGGATAGGTAGTGTGATGAAGGAATAGGATTGGGATAGGTAGAGGATTGGGATAGGTAGTGGGAAAGTAGAGGTAAAGGAGAAAGGAAAGGTAGGAAAGGAATATGGGAAAGGAAAGGAAAGGATAAAGGAAAAGTGTAAAGAAAAGGAAGGAAATGGATATGGGAAAAGGAAGGGAAAAGGAAGTGTCATGACGAAGGGACCTGGCACGCTTGCGAGGCACGGCTCAGCTCGCCGGATTAGGGGGGATCTTGCCTCTTCGCCAGACGGAAACCACATTACAAAACATAAATCGTGCCAAAAAACCACCACCACAAAAACCTTACCACACTTCAGGCACTGCGAGGTGAAATTGCAGTGAGGTCTGTAGCCCACCCAACCATGGAACTCGGCTGGCCATGTTTTCGAATTCCCCGAACGCGATCACTGCTGCCAGGAGAAACCAACTACCACCGATGCACTGCCAACCTCCTCATCCCCCTGTAATCATGATTAGCACGCCATCATTACTTTGCCGCAAAAAGAAAAAACCTCTGCTTCAAACTTTCGGCGTGATGAACATTTTTATTTGAAACAAAACTAATAACAAATTTAAACGAAAATCAAAATGACGCAAAATAAAGAAACTCCAAAATCTTGACCAAAAATTAAACTAAAATTTAACTGGAGATAAACAAAATGAACTTAACCTCAAAACAATGCGAAACACTAACCATGAAATAATAAATTAACAGAAAGATATATAAATAACAAAAATCCTAAGACTAACCTTAATCCTGCTTTATATTTTAATGTTTTTATGTTTTAATGTTTTTTTGTATTTTTATGTTTTAATATTTTTTAGAATTTTTATGTTGTGAAATGTTTTTATAATTTTATCTTATTTTTTGTGTTTTTGGTATTTCTTTTCTTATAGTTTGAACGTTGTGTTATTCTTGTGTGTTTTCTGTAATTCCTTTATATATCTTTATCTATCTTTATCTTTTTCTTTCTTTCAAGTTCTCTCTTTTTCTTGTGACTCGCAACCGATCCCTCTATCACCTTGGCTACACAAAAAAAATCAAGCCGAGAACACTGATACTACAAAACAGCAACCCGGAACAAAAGTTTTATGTTGGTGCCCTGCGGGCGCTTTTCACCTCAGGCTGGACCTGACTTTGCCCTTGTAATCGGCCACTGATACAACTTTTAACTTTTAATGCTTTTGGCCTCTTATATCCGTCTTCTTATGACGAACATACTGATGTTTTTCTTTGCACAACAATCGATTTAAATTTTATAAATAAATGTAAACAAAATTATTTCGAGCCAAAAAAAAATCAACACAATGGTGCAAAAAAAACAACCACGGCTCTGGGATATAATTTTAGGGTTACTTGTCGGCCTGGGTACCCACAGGCTCGTATGGACTTTTGTTCCACAATCGTTGGGGTTTTTTTCTTTTTTCCTGCCAGGTTTCCCTTTGCGACATTAAATTTGCCAACTAGGCTAGAACCCCAGAACTAACAAAATAAAATCCACTTTATACTCGCGCTAAGAAATTTAAAATCAAACTCACCTGTGGTTTGTTAATATATAAGTATGTATGTACATATAATGTGCTGCACAATTTGGCCGTCAGTAGTTTTTTTATCTCTCTTATTTTTGTCTGCTTCCCCACTGCACTAAACAATTTTTTTATATTTTAAATAAATTAAACACACATTTATACCTAGAATAATAAACTAACTTACATAAAAATTACTTTATCAAAATTTAAACAATCGCACTTGATTTTTTTTCACTTGTCCGTCGACTTTTGACTTTGGTTTGAACATGACTGAACATGACTTTCTTTGCCTCTTCAAAGTCGAACGGTTCGGTTTTGCCATCCACATCATCAACTATCACCAGCCTCTTTAAAAATGTGCCAGGACGACTCACAGTGGCGTAGCATCGCTAGTGTGAATGATGTAGTGGCGTTCGAAATTTGGATTTTATTTTCATTTTCGATTCCTAAAATAATCACAAAATACTACATAATGTACGCATATAAACTTACAATACAATAATAAATACCTACATAAATACATAAAATACTTAACTTAGCATAAACTGCCTATGCACATACAATACATTAATAGATGCGCACATCAGACATACCTAACGATACACTTGAATATAACATATAAATAAATCACTAAGATAAATAACACTAACCATAAATATACATAAATAAACACAGAATACATAAATATAACAAATAAATACAAAACATAAAAAAAAATAAACGTCGCACAAAAATTCCTATTCTACTGTCATTCTCATTATTACTTGTTTGTTGTGGTCGACGCCTTCACCAAGTTTTTCAAGCTATATCCCGTCAATACAACCAGTTACAAGGAGATTTGCTCTTCGCTTGAACATTACTTTGATCACTATAATCACCCGCGACGGCTCATCAGCGACCGCGGATCATGTTTTAACCACCTAGACTTTAAACAATTTTTATCCGATAAGAATGTTGAACATATACGTGTGGCCACAGCACTCCGCAGGCTAATGGCCAAGTAGAACGGGTGAATCGCGTCTTGAAGTCCATGCTCTCTAAAGTCGTTGAGCCTCTGCAACATTCCGATTGGGTAAAACAATTATCGCGTGTCGAATATTTGTAATACGGTAGGGTATGAAGGATTGGGATAGGTAGTTGGATGAAGGAATAGGATTGGGATAGGTAGAGGATTGGGATAGGTAGTGGGAAAGTAGAGGTAAAGGAGAAAGGAAAGGTAGGAAAGGAATATGGGAAAGGAAAGGAAAGGATAAAGGGAAAGTGTAAAGAAAAGGAAGGAAACGGATATGGGAAAAGGAAGGGAAAAGGAAGTGTCTTGACGAAGGGACCTGGCACGCTTGCGAGGCACGGCTCAGCTCGCCGGATTAGGGGGGATCTTGCCTCTTCGCCAGACGGAAACCACATAACAAAACATAAATCGTGCCAAAAAACCACCACCACAAAAACCTTACCACACTTCAGGCACTGCGAGGTGAAATTGCAGTGAGGTCTGTAGCCCACCCAACCATGGAACTCGGCTGGCCATGTTTTCGAATTCCCCGAACGCGATTACTGCTGCCAGGAGAAACCAACTACCACCGATGCACTGCCAACCTCCTCATCCCCCTGTAATCGTGATTAGCACGCCATCATTACTTTGCCGCAAAAAGAAAAAACCTCTGCTTCAAACTTTCGGCGTGATGAACATTTTTATTTTAAACAAAACTAATAACAAATTTAAACGAAAATCAAAATGACGCAAAATAAAGAAACTCAAAAATCTTGACCAAAAATGAAACTAAAATTTTACTGGAGATAAACAAAATGAACTAAAACTCAAAACAATGCGAAACACTAACCATAAAATAATAAATTATCAGAAAGATATATAAATAACAAAAATCCTAAAACTAACCTTAATCCTGCTCTATATTTTTATCTTTTTATGTTTTAATGTTTTTTTTGTATTTTTATGTTTTAATATTTTTTAGAATTTTTATGTTGTGAAATGTTTTTATAATTTTATCTTATTTTTTGTGTTTTTGGTATTTCTTTTCTTATAGTTTAAACGTTGTGATATTCTTGTGTGTTTTCTGTAATTCCTTTATATATCTTTATCTATCTTTATCTTTTTCTTTCTTTCAAGTTCTCTCTTTTTTTTTGTGACTCGCAACCGATCCCTCTATCACCTTGGCTACACAAAAAAAAATCAAGCCGAGAACACTGATACTACAAAACAGCAACCCGGAACAAAAGTTTTATGTTGGTGCCCTGCGGGCGCTTTTCACCTCAGGCCTTTTAATGCTTTTGGCCTCTTATATCCGTCTTCTTATGACGAACATACTGATGTTTTTCTTTGCACAACAATCGATTTAAATTTTATAAATTAATGTAAACAAAATTATTTCGAGCCAAAAAAAAATCAACACAATGGTGCAAAAAAAAACAACCACGGCTCTGGGATATAATTTTAGGCTTTTTTTTTTTATAATAAACGCGCACATCAAGGGGTTATGACTACCCTTATAATGTTGTAGAACACAGTGCGAGCATTTAGGAAAACAGGAGAGGATTTAAAAGGAGACATCGATGCACGTTGCTTTTGAACTTTTGTGAATCGTAATGAAGGGGAAATACAGAGCCAGGTAAAGCATTCCACATTCGGGTGGTGCGACTGAAATACGAATCTCTATACTTGACTGTACGCCCGAAGTTGGGCTCAAGGAAAAACTGATGAACATTCCTAGCGAGGCGGGTATTGCGGCTAAATTGTTTCAGGGGAGGAATGCAACTGGCTACTTCACTAGAGCACTGTTTGTGGAAAAAGCGATAAAAGAGAGTGAGACAGGCAACGTTTCGACGATGTTCAAGAGAATCAATCGATTCTACGATTGAACTATCACCTATCAATTTTAACGCTCTATTTTGTACCCTATCAAGGAGGTGCAAAGATGTTTGAGAAGCACCTGACCAGATATGGGAGTTATACTCCAGCTTTGGGCGGATGAAGGCCTTATAAATTGTAGCCAGATTAGAAGGGGTGAAGAATTTCCTGCATCGTCGCAAGAAGCCTAAACATTTAGCAGCGTTTTTGGCGACTTCAAATATGTGGTCATTCCAACGAAGATCATCGTTTACACACATACCAAGTACTGACAGCTTTTCGGTTTCTTCGATGCAGGTACCACTCATGGATAATGGTAATGGGGGAATGTTAAGCTTCAACGACAAGAGACAGCATTGAGTTTTCGAAGCATTGAATTCTACTCGGTTCATAAGACCCCATGCAACAATGCTGTCAAGGTCAGAATTCAATGAGCTTATCATACGCAGCCGTTCCAGTTCCACATCCGAAGAGCAGGGACGTGAATTTGGAAACGAATATGAAAAGCTGAGGGTCGAGTCGTCAGCAAAACAGTTAAGCGGATTAGAAGTTTCAGACAAGAGATCATTAATGAAAATGAGGAAGAGAGTCGGAGACAAAACGGAGCCCTGGGGCACACCAGCATTTATGAAGTGGGTATCAGACTTGAAGCCATCCAATACAACTTGTATTGAACGGTCGGAAAGGTAATTTCTAATCCAACGAAGAAGAGACTCATCGATACCAAAAGCACGCATTTTCGATAAAAGAGCCTGATGCCAAACTCTATCAAATGCTTTAGAAATATCAAGCGCAATAATCTTACTTTCTCCAAAACAATGTAAAGATTGGTTCCACTTTTCGGTGAGATAAGCCATCAAATCACCAGTGGACCGTTTGCTACGAAAGCCGTACTGACGGTCATTAAGAAGCTTTCGTTCTTCAAGATATTTCATAAGTTGACGGTTTATCAATGTTTCCATGACCTTGGAAAGAAGGGACGTAAGTGCAATTGGACGGTAATTGGAAGGGGAGGAAGATTCGCCTTTTTTAGGGACCAGCTGGACAAATGCAGTTTTCCATCTGCTCGGAAAAATCCCAGCAGAATAGGAAAGATGGAAAAGTTTACGCAGTGGTTTTGCCAGCGTAGAAGAACACCTCTTCAGAATAACGGCGGGGATACCATCTGGACCAGCGGATTTATGTATGTTGAGATCTTTGAGGACTCTCGCAACCGAGCGAGTTCGAAAAAATATCTGTTTCATCAAAGAATTTGCAGACTCGAGCTCAGGTGGAGCCAATATGCTATGTGGAAGTGTCGAGTTGGCAGCAAATTGAGCTGCCAGCAAATTGGCTTTGTCGATGGAGCTGACATACGGTGAGTCATTGAAGACGAGCGTTGGGACCGATGACGTGGTCGAGTTCTTAATGTTCTTAACAAAAGACCAAAAGTTTTTACTTCCTTTTGGACACAACAGTATTTTTTGCCTTACTTTTTGGTCATGTAAAAACTTAGCCTTTTGTATTTGAGCATTACAGATATTTCTGGCCCGTTTGAACAAATTTCAATTTTCTACTGTAGAATTGCCTTTAAATTTTCGAAAATTGCTTTCTCTATCCCTAATCGTCTCTTTACAGCTTGAATCAAACCACGAATGCTCTTTGGGGATGATACTTTTTGTTCTGTGAGGAACAAAATTTCTCATGCCATTAAGAATTACGTTAGATATCATATCAGCTGATGCGTCAACGTTTCCGTCGAGAAAGCACAAAGACCAATTAAAATTTCGAAAGAAATTATTCAGGCCGTCCCAATTGGCTTTCTCATATTGCCACACTGTTCTTTTAGGGACTTTATCTTTTTTTACTGTGACGGAAATCGAAAAATCTACCGATATGACACAATGGTCCGATTTGCCTAGAGGAGATGATACTACAACCCTGTATTTGTCGGGATGAGAAGTGAGAAATAAGTCAAGAGTGTTGGCCGCATGGCCATCAATATCTGGAACCCGAGTGGGCTCATCAACAAGTTGAGCTAGTTCGTTAAACTCAGCGAAGATCTCAACACATTTTCCTTCGGGTGTTGTCTGGCCAGAATTTCGAAGCCAACCTGAATTGTGTACATTGAAATCGCCCGCAATTGCGATTTCAGTGTGACGATAAAGGGAAACAATTCTTACTATGGAGTCAGATAGCGCATCAAACTCGTTAGAGGTTGAATTGCTATCTAAATTGGGGCTTCTATACATAAAACAATAGTGAATGATATGCTTACGGACGGTGAATTTTAACCACATGAAATTAAAGTTCGTATTAGAACAGAGGCCGTATTGTGGTAGAAGCTGGTAAGCAATATCATTCCGAACATATACGGCGAGGCCATGGGAGGAGAAGAATAATGGCACTAAGCTATATCCAGGCAGGTTAAACTCTGAGGGATCAGAACCAACACCTACCTGTGTTTCACTCAGTAACAAAACAGCTGGCCTGCATTTTGCAGTGTGAGCGTACAAAGCAAAGAAATTCGATCTTAGCCCCCGAATGTAGCTAAAATCGACTCGAAATCTACCCGACATTACAATTCACAAAAACACACAAATACTTGTCGGCCTGGGTACCCACAGGCTCGTATGGACTTTTGTTCCACAATCGTTGGGGTTTTTTTCTTTTTTCCTGCCAGTTTTCCCTTTGCGACATTAAATTTGCCAACTAGGCTAGAACCCCAGAACTAACAAAATAAAATCCACTTTATACTCGCGCTAAGAAATTTAAAATCAAACTCACCCGTGGTTTGTTAATATATAAGTATGTATGTACATATAATATGCTGCACAATTTGGCCGTCAGTAGTTTTTTTATCTCTCTTATTTTTTTCTGCTACCCCACTGCACTAAACAATTTTTTTATATTTTAAATAAATTAAACACACATTTATACCTTGAATAATAAACTAACTTACATAAAAATTACTTTATCAAAATTTAAACAATCGCACTTGATTTTTTTTCACTTGTCCGTCGACTTTTGACTTTGGTTTGAACATGACTGAACATGACTTTCTTTGCCTCTTCAAAGTCGAACGGTTCGGTTTTGCCATCCACTATCACCAGCCTCTTTAAAAATTTGCCAGGACGACTCACAGTGGCGTAGCATCGCTAGTGTGAATGATGTAGTGGCGTTCGAAATTTGGATTTTATTTTCATTTTCGATTCCTAAAATAATCACAAAATACTACATAATGTACGCATATAAACTTACAATACAATAATAAATACTTACATAAATACATAAAATACTTAACTTAGCATAAACTGCCTATGCACATACAATACATAAATAGATGCGCACATCAGACATACCTAACGATACACTTGAACATAACATATAAATAAATCACTAAGATAAATAACACTTACCATAAATATACATAAATAAACACAGAATACATAAATATAACAAATAAATACATAACATAAAAAAAAATAAACGTCGCACAAAAATTCCTATTCTACTGTCATCCTCATTATTTTCGGCCGACAGCGAAGCCTCTGGCGGTGGTTGCAGAGATAGGTTCCACTTTTCGCGAACCTCTCTCACTAGTATCGGTGTGACAAGTGACACTTGTTTACTTTTTTACTTGTCGCATCGAAATTCTGGCTGAGTATTTTTAATTTTTATTCCATTTGTGTTTTCCCTTTTTAATTGTTCAATTCTATTAACTTTTTCCTTTCCTTTCCACATTTTAGGTGTCTTTACTCAGTTTTGGGATGTTTGCCGAGAAAATCCAGTCAACGTAGGATCGACAATTTCCAGGTAAGTTTGTTTACGTTTCGTGTTCATTCAACTAATTTTTCTTTCTTTCTCCCAATAGCCAATACAGGCATCCATAACAAAACACCGGTTTAGTTTGTAAATCCGTAAGTTATCGTTAGGCCGAAAGGCATTAGAATTAAGATATTGAGTAATTTAGAGTACCCGCTTAGGGTCAGTAAGTTAGTTAAGTTGTTATATGAGCTAGTTTTATACATTTTTGGTAGCTCCTAAGTAGATTTAAGAAAAAGAAATAAAAATGAATTAAAAACTGAACCGGCGTAGGAGACTACCTGTAGTAGACTCCGTCGGTGGCAGGATGCAGGATGGCTGGGTAACGTGGGGAAGAACCCACAAAACATCGCCGGGCATAGGACTACTTCAACCTGCGAGGGATATACCACGTACACCAATTGGAATTTACATTATGTATGTTTGTAAGTAATATTTAGTAGACGTTGTTGACATTTTTTTTTTTTTTGTTTTCAATAAATAACAAATAATACTTAAAATAAATACAAAAAATATACCTAGAACATACATATTTTACTAACCAAAACGTGATACAGAAAATAACATAGTGTAACGTGCGCTTAGTTCGCAAAAATAAAACTCTACCTTTCAATTAAATTCTACCACTATATTCAGTATCTACTTTCGATATACACTTTATTCGAACTCAACTCAATTACGTTTATCCAATATTCACACTATCACTTTCTAAATAAAACTGACTTCTGGTTGCGTCAGCTCCCTCTTTATATAGTAGTGTGAAACATCGAGAGATTTCTAGTAGTTTTTCTATGAACCATGATGTCTAGACAAGTTCCCCTCCCGGTATTTTTGCACACATACACACTCACTCACAAAAGACGTCTGCCATTATAGCACTCTATTATAGCGTTGCCAGCACCTGTGTTTTCGGTTTAACGTTTTCAATTAGGAAATCAGCATGAAATGTTGGGTGCACATTACACTGCCCCCTCCTTAAGATTGTTCGTCCCGAATAATTCCATTTGTAGCCTCCCCACTATATCGATGCACCCGGTCACAATGCACTACTTTTAACTTGCCTCTTAGTCCTCTTTGGATGCGGTAGACCACGGCGTTAATCCTCGTGACAACAGTATAAGGACCTTCCCAGTTTTGCTGAAGTTTCGCTGACAATCCCTTTTGACGATGAGGATTATAAAGCCACACACGATCACCTGCTTGGAATCCTATCGTTTTCGCTTTTGTGTCATACCGTGTCTTCATCCGGTCGCCATACACTGTGGCCCATGTCCCTGTTCTATTACATCTATCTGTAAGCCTACCCACCGCTATGTTTGAATCACAGACATAACAATTTCGGAACCACTTCTCCACGTCACCTCTAACATGCAGCCAGTAAAAGCGTTTTCGCACGTTCTCCAGCGTCTTGTTGACTCCCAGGTGGCTTCCTGTAGGGCTTCTATGCATCTTTTGTAAAACCTCTTTGATTTTCGATTGAGGAGCAATAAGCTGCATTACAAAAGATTTACCGTCAGGAGATTCCCATTTGCGCTGGAGTACACCTTCTTGCACGCGAAGCGAGTCCCACTGTGCCCAATAAGCTTTGACAACAGAGCTTTGGTCAGAAATGTCGTTCCAGTCAGGTTTCGTGTTGTTCTCTTTCCATTTGAGAATCGGTCCGATGTCTGGATCCTTCTTTTGAGCAGACCTCAATTCTTCCTTGTTCCATCCGAATATGGGTTCCATTCTCATCCGCTGAGTCTTGGTCTCTACTTTCCACCAGCAATTCCATTGGGGGGTTTCTTCCTGATGTCCAATTCGGTATTGATTAGTCTGCGGTCTTACTCTACAGCTCGCGGATTGATTTTCTTGGACTTCACAACGTCGACAAGCAGTTTCAGTTTTAATTGGTGGCAACCGGCATTGTCGCTGTAAGTGCCCCGTCTTATTACAATTCCAACATCTGGCAAGTCCGTTCCGCTGGTTCCTTTGTAGCTTAACTCCTGGGCATGATCCAGCCTCGAATATGGCTTCTCTTTGACAATGTACCATTTGAGAAGCCTGCTCAGATGCTTCCATCATTAATGCAAACTCTAGAGTTTCAGAAAGAGTTCGTGTTCTAGCAGTTCGTACAGATCTCTGAAGATGTTTGTCAGAAATGGCACGAACGAAGGACTCAACAGCCAGATGGTTGATGATTTCTTCTCCAGCATCCGGGTATGCTAGGTGAGCCAGTCTTTCGACGTCTGCTTGGAGCTGCTGTAGACTTTCACCCCTTTTCTGGACTCTGTTATTGAGTTGGACTCGGAAGACTTCTTTCAAGTGGCTATCACCAAAGCGTTTATCTATAGCTGCCACGAGAGAACTGAAATCGTAGCTCTTACCAGCTGGAACAGTTTGAAGTAATTCAGCTGCTGGTCCTCTAAGAGCAAGAGTCAGTGCTATGTATTTGTCTTCGTCATCCCAGCCATTTGCTGTCGCAGCTGCCTCGAATTGTCTCCTGTAAACTGACCAAGACGACTGTCCGTCGAATGTTGGTGGTTGTACTTCTCTTTGCTTTAGACAATCTCCACAAGTTTTTCGTAGCTCCATTTTCCGCATCTGGTCTAGTTCCTTAGCCATGTTTTCGATTCGTTTCTCCAAAGTTGCAAGCTGACTTTCGCATTGACTCTCAAGCTTGGAAAATCGTTTCTCAGCACATTCAATGCATTTTTCTAGGCCACAAACATTTTTCTCAATGTTACCCAATTTGCTTTCTAGAATGTTTTTCTGGCGCCTCAAGTCTTTCGAGAATATTCTGTTGTTCTTTCTTTTGTTCGTTTCGTTGTTCTTCAATCAGCTTCTTTTGCTCGTTTCGTTGCTCTTCCAGATTCTTTTGTTGTACTTCGAGTCGTTCAAGAACATTCTGCTGTTCCTTCTTTTGATCGTTTCGTTGCTCTTCCAGACGTCCGAGAATATTCTGCTGTTGCTTGTTTTGTTCTAATAAAATCTTCATTATACTAGAAAAATCTACACTTTCATTTACTTCCTCTTCTTCCACTTCTATTTCAAAAACAAAAGTGTTAACGTCTTCCCCTTGCTGTTCCAAATAGTAACGCAAGCGCAGGACGAGCTCATTTTTCGATCCCGCTCTAGAAAGATTTCGCTTACCTAACTCACTTTTAAGCTCAATGCAGTTGAGCTCTTCTAACAACTTACCCATTTTCACTGTATATAATTATTATTTTTCTTTTTACTTTTTTTTTTTTCTACACTTTACTAGTCAAATAAGTTTTATTTACACTTCTGACACCAATGTAACGTGCGCTTAGTTCGCAAAAATAAAACTCTACCTTTCAATTTAATTCTACCACTATATTCAGTATCTTACTATATACACTTTATTCGATATACACTTTATTCGAACTCAACTCAATTACGTTTATCCAATATTCACACTATCACTTTCTAAATAAAACTGACCTCTGGTTGCGTCAGCTCCCTCTTTATATAGTAGTGTGAAACATCGAGAGATTTCTAGTAGTTTTTCTATGAACCATGATGTCTAGACAAGTTCCCCTCCCGGTATTTTTGCACACATACACACTCACTCACAAAAGACGTCTGCCATTCGTTGCCAGCACTTGTGTTTTCGGTTTAACGTTTTCAATTAGGAAATCAGCATGAAATGTTGGGTGCACATTACAATAGCAATAAACTACATAAAAAAAAAACAATCTATGTTTTCTGTATAATAATATATATATATAAGGCTTAGAGCTATCACAATACTTAAAAATAACGAACCTACGGCTATAAATAAATATAAATAAATAACTATGCTATGTAAATAAATAAATAAGTAAGTAAATCTATGAAAATATGATAGTGAATAGTGAGATTGACTGAGTTATGGATTACCATAGCTGGGGGTGGAATAACGAGTAGGCAGTATTCGTTTAGAAAAGGTTCATTTTGCGTATTGGTGTAAGTGTTTATGGCATTTCATGCTTAAGAAAAATTGTTTTCGGTGAAGTGTTAGACAAAGCTAGTTGCAGTCGGGCAAATCAATGATTTAGTGGAACGAGTAGATAAGTGCAGTCTATTAAATTCATATACAAAAGACAATAGTGACATAAATATCACAGTAAAAAAAAAATGTTTGCCTTCGAAGCTATTGAAACAAAACATAAATCAGGTACATAGGGGTATGAGGATATGTGTAGATATCACAGATATGTATTGCATTTAAAGTTTTTAACTTCTACCTAAATCAGGTACGTTTGTTTGAAAAATAGACACATAAGTGGACTAGAATAAAATATATATAGATATCACAGTTTGTATATTGCACTTAAACGTAGGCCTTTGAAATGTTTTAAAAAACATAATATCAGGTACTACGTGGACAAACGGTGGCGTAAAGCGGGACATCTTAAACTTCTAAATATCACAGTGTCTATTGCGTTTTGCCCTTTCGGCTATAGTTCGGTGCTATATATAAAAAAGAAATAAAACAAATCTTGAAAGTGATATCACAGTAGTTAATACTGCACGTATTGATGTTACTTAAGCAAATTACTAATGTATAGTGGGACGAAAAATAAACAGAAATATCACAGGTGTATAATGTAAGGCTACATGAAGTTAGAATACACATAGATATCACAGATGTTTATTGCTTCAGGTTTTTTGCCTGATAAACGCCTAACATTTTACCGTTAAGGTTTTCGACCTCATACATATTCATTCCCACCGGCTTAACAATACGACATTTAACATATTTTGGACATAACTTGGCACTCAAATATTTTGAAGTGTCACTTAAAATGAAATTTCTCTTGAACACTTCTTGTCCAGGTTGATATTTTACGTCTCTTGACCTCACGTTATATCGTATTGCACCTTTTTCTTGGGAATCCAAAATGGATTCCTTAACCTTTTGCCTTATAATCCGCAGTCTGTCGTACCTCGGAAGGGTCATCAGCTCACCGTCCTCCACCGCATTTAGTTGTTCAGCCAACCCGTAACTACTGGCGTGTGTCATCATGTTTGTACTAAGCAAGGCAAAATATGGTGACACACCAGTAGATGAGTGCACTGAACTCCGCAATGCTGACGCGATCTCGTTGAGGTGAATATCCCATTCGCGTTGATCGTCTTTAAGATAGGATCTTAATGCGGCAAGCAATGTGCGATTAATCCTCTCCGAGGCGTTGGATTGCGGCGCGTAGTTCGCAGTTTTAAAGTGGCGGATGCCGAACTTCTGAAGCAAGTTCTGGAATTGCTTCGACAGAAATTGCTTTCCATTGTCGGAGTGAATTTTAGTGGCTTAAAAAACATAAACTTTGAAAAATGATCAAGGACAACAAATATATAACAATTACCGATTTTCGATCGCGGATAGGGACCAAGAAAATCTACATAAAGTTTTTGAAACGGACGATCAGTACAAAAATTGGTAGACATAGGGGGACGTTGGACTTGATTTGTAGGTCTGCACTGCTTGCATATTGCACAGTTATTAATAAAAAATTTAATTTGCACGGTCATGTTGGGCCAGTAAAAGTACTGCCGCACTCTATGGAGCGTTTTGGCAATGCCACCATGAGCAGACTTCGGTGGTTCATGGGACTTGGCGATAATTTCTTCGGTGAGACCAGAAGGAATCAAGAGTCGACAAGTTTGTTCCTCCAGCCACTCTTCACCACTTGGAGTCAACCACTTCTTATATACAAAGTTCCCGTCTACCTTCAAGTCAGGCAACTGCTCGTGATTTTCTTTCACTGTTTTAATTAGATTAATGTACTCTTCTGACTTAAATTCTTCCGAGTCCAGGTCAATTATGGGCGCTACTTCTTCCAACTCAATACTCTCTAAGTGTGCCCGAGAAAGAGTATCAGGCACAACATTTAGCGCTCCCTTTCTGTGCTCTATGTCGAAGGTATAGGATTGGAGATCAAGACTCCACCGGGCCAGACGACCGTTCAGGTCTTTCATACTCATCAGCCACTTAAGGCTTGAGTGGTCGGTGATGACCGTAAAATCCATACCCTCAACATAGGGCCTGAAACGTTTGATGGCCATTACAGCCGCCATGCACTCTTTCTCGGTCACACTGTAGTTTCGTTGACACGAGTTGAGCTTTTGGGAGAAGTAAGACACTGGACTCTCTTCATCGTCGGTTTTTCTTTGGAAAAGCACTTCACCAATACCTGAATCAGAAGCGTCGCACTGGATGTAAAATCGCTTCTTGAAATCCGGGTGCGTGAGAACAGGAGCTGATGTTAATGCCGTTTTTAGTCGCTCGAACGCTGTTATTGCTTCATCAATCATTTCGAACTTTGTGTTTTTCTTTTTCAGCGTATCGGTCATCGGAGCCGTCAGGGTAGAGAAGTCCTTGATAAACCGTCTATACCATCCTGCTAGACCAAGTAGCCGACGAACCTGTCTTGGGTTTTTGGGAAACGGAAAGTCAACGACTGCCTCGACCTTGGCCGGGTCAGTCCTTAACTTTCCACCACCTACGATATAACCTTAATACTTCAGCTCTTTAAAGCAAAATTTGGACTTTTTTAGGTTTATCGTGAGTCTTGTTTTCTCAAGCAATCAGCTACCTGTTCTAGCAGACTGATATGCATCTCAAAGTCCGGCGCGATGATAAGCAAATCGTCTAAATAGATGAAAACTCGATCTCTGAGTCGTGCAAGGATCACTTTGTCCATTAATCAGCATAACCTTTGAGCGGCACTACACAACCCAAAAGAAATAACTTTAAACTGGTACAAAGGTCTCCCCGGTACCGCAAACGCAGTTTTTTCCCTACTCTGTTCCTCCAGCGGTATATGCCAGAATGCTTCTTTCAGGTCCACGCTACTTATAAAGTAGGTGTCTGGTAGACGACTGAGGAGCCCTTCGATATGGGGAAGAGGGTTAGCATCCTTTTTTGTAACCGAGTTGACCTTACGAGCGTCAGGGCAAAACCGGTATTTTACGGCGTTGTTTTCGCCTATCTTCTTTATAAGGGCAACAGGTGAACACCAAGGACTCTCGCTCTCCTCAATAACGCCGAGCTCTAGCATTCTGTACAATTCCTGATACAATATGGTTTCGCTGGGGAAACAGGGTAGTGACGCTGCTTGACAGGTACCGCATCTCCGGTATCTATGACGTGTTCCATCAAAGACGTCGTACCTAAGCCGTGACGGTCATAGTCAAGGAACTTCATCCTGACAGCTTCCAACCTCGTCTGTTGCTGATGAGCGTTTAGCAGGTGGGCTTGTTCTTCTATCATTGAGATAGTACTCACCACACCCGGTGCGATTTGGAAAGCTTTCCAAAAATCTACACCCAGGTAGAACTCCTGATCCAGGTTTGGGACCAAATAAAATTCAATTGGTGCTTTACATCCTTTGTATAGCACTTCTACTTTAATTTTGCTGACTATTGACTGCAACTTGCCGTCAGCTGTCTTAACACCAGATTGATGAGGAATCTTGGGAATCTTCAGTTCATCTAACACTTTTTCGCAATTTTTTCCTAAAATGCTCACGCTAGCGCCACTATCGAGCAAACCTAGCAGGTTTTTATTGCCTATAGTGACCCTAGCGTAAGGCCTTGGGTCGGAAGACACGTCGACCACCGTCGACAAAATGCTCTTTCTAATAATTTTTCTAAGTTTGAACCTTTCTCGGGTTCTTAAAATTCTTCTCGAAACCGCGCTACTTTTCTGATTAAAAATCCTATCCCTAGCCATATAGTAATCCCTTAACCTAATATGAAGAGGCCTAATCTCGAATCTCTTTACTTCTTTTGGCTTATCTTCTTTGCGTTTTAATATTTGTACTTTGTTTTTTTCGTTTTCTTTCGATGTTACTGCGGGGTTTGGGTGGAACGTGACTCCCCCGAAGACTTCACGTTCCTGTACCGGTTTTCCGGATTGCACTTGGGGCATTTTGGAGTGATTACCCCAGCCTCACCGCACCTGTAACAAAACAGAGTTCTTGCGGCCGTGCAATCCTGGTACAGGTGACCTGGCTGCTCGCAGTTCCAGCACTTCAAATTGGAGGGATCGTTGTACACCCGGCTTGATTTCGGTCGGGCTCCCATGTGCTGGAACGCGGCCAATTGGTCTGCGGGGTGTAACTGCTCCTCCGGCTCAGTCTCCAGCTCGTACACCATGGGCTTCATTGCCTGTTTTTTTTTTTTTTTTTGACGGGGACCATCTCTCACCACTGGAAAGGTGTACTCGGCATCTTTACACGCCATTCTCAGCTGGTCCATTGTAAAAATGACTTGTGGGTACACAAGCCTGCCTATATGTTCATTGAGATTTTTCGTCAGGATGCGCACCAGCTCACCTTTAGAAATCTGCATCCTGAGCTGAGATCTCATCCGGTTGATGGCAGCGAAAAACTCATCAACCGGCTCCCAGTCGCCTTGCCTGCAGTCCATAATATCCTGAACCACATCGAAATCTGACCGCACTCCTTGAAATTGCCTCTTAAGGGCGTCGCGCAATGTGGGCCAGTCGGGACGAAAAAAAACCGTTGGAACTGCCAATACCATTCATAGGCAGCACCTGAGAGGAGAAGATGGAAATTTCTCAAAATCTCAGCCCAGGCACAGTCGTACTGACTTTGCAGGGTCTCTACACGGAAGACGAACTCCTCCACGGTCAGCTTGTCGCAATTTCCATCGAATTCCAAACCCCACTTGTCAACCCTGACGGGGACACCTTGCGGGTTTAACGGGTAATTCGAGTGACCGTAATGACTTCGTCGAAACTGGTTCTGCTCCGGGTGAAAGTGAGCTTGGTACGCTCCATTGTCACCCCTAAAATCTCTATTTTGGTTTGCTTCCCTCAACGGAACAAACGGCCTCACAGACTGATCCAGCTGAGAATGACCGTTGCCATTGCCAGCATTTTGCAATGCGGCTCCACGACTTGGAGGAAGTTGCCTTTCTACCGGCGGTGGTACTAAATTGTCAGGTCCACTTAAGCTCTTCTGGAATTCCGAGAGACTGACCCTCATCAGCTCTGTGAGAGACTCCGTCAGTTTCTCCCCGAGAGAACTTACATGGGCCTGACAAGCGTTTCCCACTGCCACGTCGATTGCGGACCGCAACTCTACCGAGATCGTCCCGCTCGTTTGGCCTTGGTCAGCACCCACTCCAGCGTTACTCGCTTCATCCTCCTTGCCCGAAGGCTGAGGATTTTTGACTGGAGACCTGCCCCCAAAACCTCGCTTAGTACTCCTCGTATCTATAGTAAAACTAATTTCTTGTTCTTTTTTCTTTTCAGTATTCATGACTGCTAATGACTATTATAAAAAAGAAAACACCAAAACGAAGAACAGAGAAGAAACCAAAGAAAAAAAATCAAATACTGAACTCAATCACAAACAATAGAATGAAAAATGACAATGAAAAATAAATAACTTAAAAAATCACAACCAAAAACGACTACACTAAAACCTAAAAACGATATGAAAAATGGAATAAACGAAAAAAAGGTATAAATGTATTATTTGTTTTTATATTTGTTTTAATTTGTTTGTTTTTTATATATTTTTCAATTTGATCCGGGGGATGTGGAAGGCGGGTTTGGATGCATCTTGGTTGGCTTCAACGTTGAGGTGAAGATCCTGACAGCAGCGTCATACTTTCAACATTGTTGTCTCTCATCTGAAGTGTGGTAAGACACAGAAATACAATAACAAAATTAACAACATAAAAAACTATAACATAGGATTATTGTTGATGTTGTTCAGTTCAAATGTCCTCATCGCGATTGGTCAGGCATGCAAAGGCTTCCCTTTCCAAGACTTACGAATTTTTTTGAACCAACACCATCAACGTTAGAATAGGATATAGGGTAGGTTAGCTACTGCTGTTTCATGGTCTTGATTCAAGTCGCTATTCTGGCGGTATGTCAGAGACTTTCCACCAGAAGACATACAAGAATCTGAACCTTGAAACTGCAGAAGCTATAACATCACAATTTAGGAAGGATAGGATTAGATAAGTCAGTCACCACTGCTCTGGAATTCGAATCCAAGTCGCGATTCAAGTGGTATGTCTTAAGACTTTCCACTTGAAGACTTACTTGGTTCTAGTATCCAAAGCTGCGGTAGCTTTAACTTACCCAGGGAGGAATGATTCTCCAAGTGACAGCAGAATGTGTCGTCGCAAATGAAAAGGCATGCTAAAAAGCTATCCTTATCATGACATACAACCCACTCTGATGCCGTTTGGAAAATCGAATAAGGTTATGACAACTACTTGGACAACACGTTTGGGCGCCATTTGTAATACGGTAGGGTATGAAGGATTGGGAAAGGTAGTTGGATGAAGGAATAGGATTGGGATAGGTAGAGGATTGGGATAGGCAGTGGAAAAGTAGAGGTAAAGGAGAAAGGAAAGGTAGAATAGGAATATGGGAAAGGAAAGAAAAGAATAAAGGAAAAGTGTAAAGAAAAGGAAGGAAACGGATATGGGAAAAGGAAGGGAAAAGGAAGTCTCATGACGAAGGGACCTGGCAAACTTGCGAGGCACGGCTCAGCTCGCCGGATTAGGGGGGATCTTGCCCCTTCGCCAGACGAAAACCACATTACAAAACATAAATCGTGCCAAAAAACCACCACCACAAAAATTTTACCACACTTCAGGCACTGCGAGGTGAAATTGCAGTGAGGTCTGTAGCCCACCCAACCATGGAACTCGACCGGCCATGTTTTCGAGTTCCCCTAACGCGATCACTGCTGCCAGGAGAAACCAACTACCACCGATGCACCGCCAACCTCCTCATCCCCCTGTAATCGTGCTTAGCACGCCATCATTACTTTGCCGCAAAAAGAAAAAACCTCTGCTTCAAACTTTCGGCGTAATGAACATTTTTATTTTAAACAAAACTAATAACAAATTTAAACGAAAATCAAAATGACGCAAAATAAAGAAACTCAAAAATCTTGACCAAAAATGAAACTAAAATTTAACTGGAGATAAACAAAATGAACTAGAACTCAAAACAATGCGAAACACTAACCATAAAATAATAAATTAACAGAAAGATATATAAATAACAAAAATCCTAAAACTAACCTTATTCCTACTTATATTTTTATGTTTTTATGTTTTGATGTTTTTTTGTATTTTTATGTTTTAATATTTTTTAGAATTTTTATGTTTTGAAGTGTTTTTATAATTTTATCTTATTTTTTTGTGTTTTTGGTATTTCTTTTCTTATAGTTTAGACGTTGTGATATTCTTGTGTGTTTTCTGTAATTCCTTTATATATCTTTATCTATCTTTATCTTTTTCTTTCTTTCAAGTTCTCTCTTTTTTTTTGTGACTCGCAACCGATCCCTCTATCACCTTGGCTACACTGGGATTGCTTTCACCCACCTACTTTTCCTGCCTAAAAGGAGCTCCCTGTAGCGGATATGGCCGATAAGTGGCCTCGTACCAACAAAATAGCCTAAGAATCGAAAAGGAAACGATCACGGCCCTAAACAAACGAGAACTAAAAAAAAACCAACAAATTCTACCACACAACAAAAAGAAATATCGACAAAAATTTTAAAAAAATGAAGAAAATGGTATAAAAAAATTTATAAAAAGGTATAAAAAACTATAAAATGAAAAATAAATATAAAAAAAATAACTAAAAATTATACAAATAAATCAATAACAAAAGAAAATCACGCCGAGAACACTTATACTACAAAACAGCAACCCGGAACAGAAGTTTTATGTTGGTGCCCTGCGGGCGCTTTTCACCTCAGGCCAGACCTGACTTTGCCCTTGTAATCGGCCACTGGTACAACTTTAAACTTTTAATGCTTATGACGAACATACTGATGTTTTTCTTTGCACAACAATCGATTTAAATTTTATAAATAAATGTAAACAAAATTACTTCGAGCCAAAAAAAAATCAACAGAATGGTGCAAAAAAACAACCACGGCTCTGGGATATAAATTTACGGTTACTTGTCGGCCTGGGTACCCACAGGCTCGTATGGACTTTTGTTCCGCAATCTTTGGGTTTTTTTCTTTTTTCCTGCCAGTTTTCCCTTTGCGACATTAAATTTGCCAACTAGGCTAGACCCCCAGAACTAACAAAAAAAAAATCCACTTTATACTCGCACTATGAAATATAAATTCAAACTCACCCGTGGTTTGGTTAATATATAAGTATGTATGTACATATAATGTGCTGCACAATTTGGCCTTCAGTAGTTTTTTTATCTCTCTTATTTTTTTCTGCTACCCCACTGCACTAAACAATTTTTTCATATTTTAAATAAATTAAACACACATTTATACCTAAAAAAATAAACTAACTTACATAAAAATTACTTTATCAAAATTTAAACAATCGCACTTGATTTTTTTTTTCACTTGTCCATCGACTTTTAACTTTGGTTTGAACATGACTTTCTTTGCCTCTTCAAAGTCGAACGGTTCGGTTTTGCCATCCACTATCACCAGCCTCTTTAAAAATTTGCCAGGACGACTCACAGTGGCGTAGCATCGCTAGTGTGAATGATGTAGTGGCGTTCGAAATTTGGATTTTATTTTCATTTTCAATTCCTAAAATAATCACAAAATACTACATAATGTACGCATATAAACTTACAATACAATAATAAATACTTACATAAATACATAAAATACTTAACTTAAAATAAACTGCCTATGCACATACAATACATAAATAGATGCGCACATCAGACATACCTAACGATACACTTGAACATAACATATAAATAAATAACTAAGATAAATAACACTTACCATAAATATACATAAATAAATACAGAATACATAAATATAACAAATAAATACATAACATAAAAAAAAAATAAACGTCGCACAAAAATTCCTATTCTACTGTCATTCTTATTATTTTCGGCCGACAGCGACGCCTCTAGCGGTGGTTGCAGAGATAGGTTCCACTTTTCGCGAACCTCTCTCACTAGTATCGGTGTGACAAGTGACACTTGTTTACTTTTTTACTTGTCGCATCGAAATTCTGGCTGAGTATTTTTAATTTGTATTTTCCATTTGTGTTTTCCCTTTTTAATTGTTCAATTCTATTAACTTTTTCCTTTCTTTTCTACATTTTAGGTGTCTCTACTCAGTTTTGGGATGTTTGCCGAGAAAATCCAGTCAACGTAGGATCGACAATTTCCAGGTAAGTTTGTTTACGTTTCGTGTTCATTCAACTCATTTTTTTTCTTTCTCCCAATAGCCAAAACAGGCATCCATAACAAAACACCGGCGTAGGAGACTACCTGTAGTAGACTCCCTCCGTCAGTAGCAGGATGGCTGGGTAACGTGGGGAAGAACCCACAAAACATCGCCGGGCATAGGACTACTTCAACCTGCGAGGGATATACCACGTACACCAATTGGAATTTACAGTATATATGTTTGTAAGTTATTTTTAGTAGACGTTGTTGACATTTTTTATTTTTTTTTTTGGTTTTCAATAAATAACAAATAATACTTAAAATAAATACAAAAAATATACCTAGAACATACATATTTTACTAACCAAAACGTGATACAGAAAATAACATAGCAATAAACTACATAAAAAAAAAACAATCTATGTTTTCTGTATAATAATATATATATAAATATATATAAGGCTTAGAGCTATCACAATACTTAAAAATAACGAACCTACGGCTATAAATAAATATAAATAAATAACTATGCTTTGAAAATAAATAAATAAATAAATAAATCTATGAAAATATGATAGTGAATAGTGAGATTGACTGAGTTATGGATTACCATAGCTGGGGGTGGAATAACGAGTAGGCAGTATTCGTTTAGAAAAGGTTCATTTTGCGTATTGGTGTAAGTGTTTATGGCATTTCATGCTTAAGAAAAATTGTTTTCGGTGAAGTGTTAGACAAAGCTAGTTGCAGTCGGGCAAATCAATGATTTAGTGGAACGAGTAGATAAGTGCAGTCTATTAAATTCATATACAAAAGACAATAGTGACATAAATATCACAGTAAAAAAAAAATGTTTGCCTTCGAAGCTATTGAAACAAAACATAAATCAGGTACATAGGGGTATGAGGATATGTGTAGATATCACAGATTTGTATTGCATTTAAAGTTTTTAACTTCTACCTAAATCAGGTATGTTTGTTTGAAAAGTAGACACATAAGTGGACTAGAATAAAATATATATAGATATCACAGTTTGTAGGTATATTGCACTAAAACGTAGGCCTTTGAAATGTTTTAAAAAACAGAATATCAGGTACTACGTGGACAAACGGTGGCGTAAAGCGGGACATCTTAAACTTCTAAATATCACAGTGTCTATTGCGTTTTGCCCTTTCGGCTATAGTTCGGTGCTATATATAAAAAAGAAATAAAACAAATCTTAAAAGTGATATCACAGTAGTTAATATTGCACGTAGTGATGTTACTTAAGCTAATTACTAATGTATAGTGGGACGAAAAATAAACAGAAATATCACAGGTGTATAATGTAAGGTTACATGAAGTTAGAATACACATAGATATCACAGATGTTTATTGCTTAAGGTCTTTTGCCTGATAAACACCTTAAATTTTACAGTTAAGGTTTTCGACCTCATACATATTATTTCCCACCGGCTTAACAATACGACATTTAACATATTTTGGACATAACTTGGCACTCAAATATTTTGAAGTGTCACTTAAAATGAAATTTCTCTTGAACACTTCTTGTCCAGGTTGATATTTTACGTCTCTTGACCTCACGTTATATCGTATTGCACCTTTTTCTTGGGAATCCAAAATGGATTCCTTAACCTTTTGCCTTATAATCCGCAGTCTGTCGTACCTCGGAAGGGTCATCAGCTCACCGTCCTCCACCGCATTTAGTTGTTCAGCCAACCCGTAACTACTGGCGTGTGTCATCATGTTTGTACCAAACAAGGCAAAATATGGTGACACACCAGTAGATGAGTGCACTGAACTCCGCAATGCTGACGCGATCTCGTTGAGGTGAATATCCCATTCGCGTTGATCGTCTTTAAGATAGGATCTTAAAGCGGCAAGCAATGTGCGATTAACCCTCTCCGAGGCGTTGGATTGCGGCGCGTAGTTCGCATTTTTAAAGTGGCGGATGCCGAACTTCTGAAGCAAGTTCTTGAATGGCTTCGACAGAAACTGCTTTCCGTTGTCGGAGTGAATTATTTGTGGAACTCCGAAAGTATTGAAGATTTCATTTTTTAAATAATTTACTATGGCTTGTGAATTTGCGGCTTTTAGTGGCTTAAAAAACATAAACTTTGAAAAATGATCAAGGACAACAAATATATAACTACCGATTTTTGATCGCGGATAGGGACCAAGAAAATCTACATAAAGTTTTTGAAACGGACGATCAGTACAAAAATTGGTAGACAAAGGGGGACGTTGGACTTGATTTGTAGGTTTGCACTGCTTGCATATTGCACAGTTATGATAAAATTTTTAATTTGCACGGTCATGTTGGGCCAGTAAAAGTACTGCCGCACTCTATGGAGCGTTTCGGCAATGCCACAATGAGCAGACTTCGGTGGTTCATGGGACTTGGCGATAATTTGTTCGGTGAGACCAGAAGGAATCCAGAGTCGCCAAGTTTGTTCCTCCAGCCACTCTTCACCACTTGGAAGCAACCACTTCTTATATACGAAGTTCCCGTCTACCTTTAAGTCAGGCATCTGCTCGTGATTTTCTTTCACTGTTTTAATTAGATTAATGTACTCTTCCGACTTAAATTCTTCCGAGTCCAGGTCAATTATGGGCGCTACTTCTTCCAACTCAATACTCTCTAAGTGTGCCCGAGAAAGAGTATCAGGCACAACATTTAGCGCTCCCTTTCTGTGCTCTATGTCGAAGGTATAGGATTGGAGATCAAGACTCCACCGGGCCAGACGACCGTTCAGGTCTTTCATACTCATCAGCCACTTAAGGCTTGAGTAGTCTCACAAACTTATTCTTTTTAAGCTTTCCACCCTCGGCTTTGAACCCATTCTATTGAGATGGATTTCCTCTTATTTAGAAAACCGTTTTTACAGCGTTCGGTTCAGATCCGCCGTATCCAGCCGCTTTCTAGCTACATCCGGTGTTCCCCAAGGCAGCCATTTAGGCCCTCTCCTCTTCATTCTCAGTATTAACGACATTGAAATGATCATCAAACACTCCTTTATCTCCCTCTATGCGGACGATACTAAGTTTTACCGGATCATTTCTTCTTCTGAAAACTCTTCCCACCTCCAACACGACCTCAACAATTTTTCAATATGGTGCTCCAAAAACTGCCTGGAGCTAAATGTTTCCAAGTGCCAATCAATAACCTTCTCACGAAAACGCATCAAGACTACTCCCCGTCTCTATCTTCTAAACGGTCAAATCATTTCCACCGTTGAGGTGATCCGGGACCTTGGGATTATTTGCGACCGTGAGCTGAATTTCCTCAAGTATATCGACGATATAATCCTTTAGGCAAATTCAGCACTTGGCTTCGTGAAACGATGGTCCAAAGAATTTGCTGACCCCTACGTAACCCGATCCCTTTACATTTCATTTGTCCGTCCGCTTCTTGAATACGCTTGTCAAGTCTGGTCGCCTTTCCAACAAGTGCACATTGCCAGAATTGAGAGCATTCAACGCCGTTTCCTCCGTTTTGCTCTTCGAGGTCTTAATTGGAGTAATCCCCTGATATTACCCCCTTATCAAGACCGAATCAAACTCCTAAACCTAAATACGCTGAAAGATCGAAGAGAAATATTTGACATTCTCTTCATTCACCGAATCCTCACAGGTACCATTGACTGTCCAGCCTTACCGAATCCATTTTTCTAAATACTAACCCTCTTAACACCCGGAACCCCCGTCTCTTCTATCTTCCCACCCATCGAACCTCTTATGGCTCCAATGAACCCATCTCCCGAATGCTGAGGAATGTCAACTCCCACTCCTCTTGCTTTGACTTCTATATGAGTACTCCCTGCCTAAAACTTCGTCTCCTAAGCCCTCCAACTACTTAGTAAGTCTTAGCTATTAAGTTTCTTAGTTTGTAAATTAATAGCTTGTACTCCATGCATAAAACTTTGTCTCCAAAGCCCTCCAACTAGTTTGTAAGTCTTAGCTATTAAGTTTCTTAGTTTGTAAGTTAATAGCTTGTATTAAGCCTAATAAATGGGGGTTTTGCCCCCACCAAAATCAAAAATCAAAAAAAAAATCTCGGTCACACTGTAGTTTCGTTGACACGAATTGAGCTTTTGAGAGAAGTAAGACACTGGACGCTCTTCATCGTCGGTTTTTCTTTGGAAAAGCACTGCACCAATACCTGAATCAGATGCGTAGCACTGGATGTAAAACCGCTTCTTGAAATCCGGGTGCGTGAGAACAGGAGCTGATGTTAATGCCGTTTTTACTCGCTCGAAAGCTGTTATTGCTTCATCAGTCATCTCGAACTTTGTGTTTTTCTTTTTCAGCGTATCGGTCAACGGAGCCGTCAGGATAGAGAAGTCCTTGATAAACCGTCTATACCATCCTGCTAGACCAAGTAGCCGACGAACCTGTCTTGGGTTTTTGGGAAACGGAAAGTCAACGACTGCCTCGACCTTGGCCGGGTCAGTCCTTAACTTTCCACCACCTACGATATAACCTAAATACTTCAGCTCTTTAAAGCAAAATTTGGACTTTTATAGGTTTATCGTGAGGCTTGTTTTTCTCAAGCAATCAGCTACCTGTTCTAGCAGACTGATATGCGTCTCAAAGTCCGGCGCGATGATAAGCAAATCGTCTAAACAGACGAAAACTCGATCTCTGAGTCGTGCAAGGATCACTTTGTCCATTAGTCGGCATAACCTTTGAGCGGCACTACACAACCCAAAAGGAATAACCTTAAACTGGTACAAAGGTCTCCCCGGTACCGCAAACGCAGTTTTTTCCCGACTCTGTTCCTCCAGCGGTATATGCCAGAATGCTTCTTTCAGGTCCACGCTACTTATAAAGTAGGTGTCTGGTGGACGACTGAGGAGCCCTTCGATATGGGGAAGAGGGTTAGCATCCTTTTTTGTAACCGAGTTGACCTTACGAGCGTCAAGGCAAAACCGGTATTTTACGGCGTTGTTTTCGCCTATCTTCTTTATAAGGGCAACAGGTGAACACCAAGGACTCTCGCTCTCCTCAATAACGCTGAGCTCTAGCATTCTGACCAATTCCTGATACAATATGGCTTGCATCGCTGGGGAAACAGGGTAGTGACGCTGCTTGACAGGTACTGCATCTCCGGTATCTATGACGTGTTCCATCAAAGACGTCGTACCTAAGCCGTGACGGTCATAGTCAAGGAACTTCATCCTGACAGCTTCCAACTTCGTCTGTTGCTCAAGAGACAACTGATGAGCGTTTAGCAGGTCGGCTTGTTCTTCTATCATTGAGATAGTACTCACCACACCCGGTACGATTTGGAAAGCTTTCCAAAAATCTACACCCAGGTACAACTCCTGATCCAGGTTTGTGACCAAATAAAATTCAATTGGTGCCTTACGTCCTTTGTATAGCACTTCTTCTTTAATTTTGCCGACTATTGACTGCAACTTGCCGTCAGCTGTCTTAACACCAGATTGATGAGGAATCATGGGAATCTTCAGTTCATCTAACACTTTTTCGCAATTTTTTCCTAAAATGCTCACGCTAGCGCCACTATCGAGCAGACCTAGCAGGTTTTTATTGCCTATAGTGACCCTAGCGTAAGGCCTTGGGTCGGAAGACACGTCGACCACCGTCGACAAAATGCTCTTTCTAATAATTTTTCTAAGTTTGAACCTTTCTCGGGTTTTTAAAATTCTTCTCGAAACCGCGCTACTTTTCTGATTAAAAATCCTATCCGTAGCCATATAGTAATCCCTTAACCTAATATGAAGAGGCCTTGTCTCGAATCTCTTTACTTCTTTTGGCTTATCTTCTCTGCGTTTTAATATTTGTACTTTGTTTGTTTCGTTTTCTTTCGATGTTACTGCGGGGTTTGCAGGATGCGCACCAACTCACCTTTAGAAATCTGCATCCTGAGCTGAGATCTCATCCGGTTGATGGCAGCGAAAAACTAATCAACCGGCTCCCAGTCGCCTTGCCTGCGGTCCATAATATCCTGAACCACGTCGAAATCTGACCGCACTCCTTGAAATTGCCTCTTAAAGGCGTCGCGCAATGTGGGCCAGTCGGGACGAAAAATAGACCCTTGGAACTGCCAATACCATTCATAGGCGGCACCTGAGAGGAGAAGATGGAAATTTCTCAAAATCTCAGCCCAGGCACAGTCGTACTGACTTTGCAGGGTCTCTACACGGAAGAAGAACTCCTCCACGGTCAGCTTGTCGGAATCTCCATCGAATTTCAAACCCCACTTGTCAACCCTGACGGGGACACCTTGCTGGTTTAAGGGGTAATTCGAGTGACCGTAATGACTTCGTCGAAACTGGTTCTGCTCCGGGTGAAAGTGAGCTTGGTACGCTCCATTGTCACCCCTAAAATCTCTATTTTGGTTTGCTTCCCTCAACGGAACAAACGGCCTCGCAGACTGATCCAGCTGAGAATGACCGTTGCCATTGCCAGCATTTTGCAATGCCGCTCCACGACTTGGAGGAAGTTGCCTTTCTACCGGAGGTGGTACTAAATTGTCAGGTCCACTTAAGCTCTTCTGGAGTTCCGAGAGACTGACCCTCATCAGCTCTGTGAGAGACTCCGTCAGTTTCTCCCCGAGAGAACTTACATGGGCCTGACAAGCGTTTCCCACTGCCACGTCGATTGCGGACCGCAACTCCACCGAGATCGTCCCGCTCGTTTGGCCTTGGTCAGCACCCACTCCAGCGTTACTCGCTTCATCCTCCTTGCCCGAAGGCTGAGGATTTTTGACTGGAGACCTGCCCCCAAAACCTCGCTTAGTACTCCTCGTATCTATAGTAAAACTAATTTCTTGTTCTTTTTTCTTTTCAGTATTCATGACTGCTAATGACTATTATAAAAAAGAAAACACCAAAACGAAGAACAGAGAAGAAACCAAAGAAAAAAAATCAAATACTGAACTCAATCACAAACAATAGAATGAAAATTGATAGTGAAAAATAAATAACTTAAAAAATCATAACCAAAAACGACTACACTAAAACCTAAAAACGATATGAAAAATGAAATAAACGAAAAAAAGGTATAAATTTGTATTATTTGTTTTTATATATTTGTTTTAATTATTTTGTTTTTTATATATTTTTCAATTTGATCCGGGGGATGTGGAAGGCGGGTTTGGATGCATCTTGGTTGGCTTCAACGTTTAGGTGAAGATCCTGACAGCAGCATCATACTTTCAACATTGTTGTCTCTCATCTGAAGTGTGGTAAGACACAGAAATACAATAACAAAATTAACAACATAAAAAACTTTAACATAGGATTATTGTTGATGTTGTTCAGTTCAAATGTCCTCGTCGCGATTGGTCAGGCATGCAAGGCTTCCCTTTCCAAGACTTACGAATTTTTTTGAACCAACACCATCAACGTTAGAATAGGATATAGGGTAGGTTAGCTACTGCTGTTTCATGGTCTTGATTCAAGTCGCTATTCTGGCGGTATGTCAGAGACTTTCCACTAGAAGAAATTCTAGAATCTGAACCTTGAAACTGCAGAAGCTATAACATCACAATTTAGGAAGGATAGGATTAGATAAGTCAGTCAACACTGCTCTGGAATTCGAATCCAAGTCGCGATTCAAGTGGTATGTCTTAAGACTTTCCACTTGAAGACTTACTTGGTTCTAGTATCCAAAGCTGCGGTAGCTTTAACTTACCCAGGGAGGAATGATTCTCCAAGTGACAGCAGAATGTGTCGTCGCAAATGAAAAGGCATGCTAAAAAGCTATCCTTATCATGACATACAACCCACTCTGATGCCGTTTGGAAAATCGAATAAGGTTATGACAACCACTTGGACAACACGTCTGGGCGCCATTTGTAATACGGTAGGGTATGAAGGATTGGGAAAGGTAGTTGGATGAAGGAATAGGATTGGGATAGGTAGAGGATTGCGATAGGTAGTGGAAAAGTAGAGGTAAAGGAGAAAGGAAAGGTAGAATAGGAATATGGGAAAGGAAAGAAAAGAATAAAGGAAAAGTGTAAAGAAAAGGAAGGAAACGGATATGGGAAAAGGAAGGGAAAAGGAAGTGTCATGACGAAGGGACCTGGCACGCTTGCGAGGCACGGCTCAGCTCGCCGGATTAGGGGGGATCTTGCCCCTTCGCCAGACGGAAACCACATTACAAAACATAAATCGTGCCAAAAAACCACCACCACAAAAACCTTACCACACTTCAGGCACTGCGAGGTGAAATTGCAGTCAGGTCTGTAGCCCACCCAACCATGGAACTCGGCTGGACATGTTTTCGAATTCCCCGAACGCGATCACTGCTGCCAGGAGAAACCAACTACCACCGATGCACTGCCAACCTCCTCATCCCCCTGTAATCGTGATTAGCACGCCATCATTACTTTGCCGCAAAAAGAAAAAACCTCTGCTTCAAACTTTCGGCGTGATGAACATTTTTATTTTAAACAAAACTAATAACAAATTTAAACGAAAATCAAAATGACGCAAAATAAAGAAACTCAAAAATCTTGACCAAAAATGAAACTAAAATTTTACTGGAGATAAACAAAATGAACTAGAACTCAAAACAATGCGAAACACTAACCATAAAATAATAAATTAACAGAAAGATATATAAATAACAAAAATCCTAAAACTAACCTTAATCCTTCTTTATATTTTTATGTTTTTATGTTTTAATGTTTTTTTGTATTTTTATGTTTTAATATTTTTTAGAATTTTTATGTTTTGAAGTGTTTTTGTAATTTTATCTTATTTTTTTGTGTTTTTGGTATTTCTTTTCTTATAGTTTAGACGTTGTGATATTCTTGTGTGTTTTCTGTAATTCCTTTATATATCTTTATCTATCTTTATCTTTTTCTTTCTTTCAAGTTCTCTCTTTTTTTTTGTGACTCGCAACCGATCCCTCTCTCACCTTGGCTACACTGGGATTGCTTTCACCCACCTACTTTTCCTGCCTAAAAGGAGCTCCCTGTAGCGGATATGGCCGATAAGTGGCCTCGTACCAACAAAATAGCCTAAGAATCGAAAAGGAAGCGATCACGGCCCTAAACAAACGAGAACTAAAAAAAAACCAACAAATTCTACCACACAACAAAAAGAAATATCGACAAAAATTAAAAAAAAATGAAGAAAATGGTATAAAAAATTTATAAAAAGGTATAAAAAACTATAAAATGAAAAATAAATATAAAAAAAATAACTAAAAATTATACAAATAAATCAATAACAAAAAAAATCACGCCGAGAACACTTATACTACAAAACAGCAACCCGGAACAGAAGTTTTATGTTGGTGCCCTGCGGGCGCTTTTCACCTCAGGCCGGACCTGACTTTGCCCTTGTAATCGGCCACTGGTACAACTTTAAACTTTTAATGCTTATGACGAACATACTGATGTTTTTCTTTGCACAACAATCGATTTAAATTTTATAAATAAATGTAAACAAAATTACTTCGAGCCAAAAAAAATCAACACAATGGTGCAAAAAAAGATCCACAGCTCTGGGATATAATTTTACGGTTACTTGTCGGCCTGGGTACCCACAGGTTCGTATGGACTTTTGTTCCACAATCTTTGGGGTTTTTTTCTTTTTTCCTGTCAGTTTTCCCTTTGCGACATTAAATTTGCCAACTAGGCTAGACCCCCAGAACTAACAAAAAAAATCCACTTTATACTCGCACTAAGAAAAATAAATTCAAACTCACCCGTGGTTTGTTAATATATAAGTATGTATGTACATATAATGTGCTGCACAATTTGGCCGTCAGTAGTTTTTTTATCTCTCTTATTTTTTTCTGCTACCCCACTGCACTAAACAATTTTTTTATATTTTAAATAAATTAAACACACATTTATACCTAGAAAAATAAACTAACTTACATAAAAATTACTTTATCAAAATTTAAACAATCGCACTTGATTTTTTTTCACTTGTCCGTCGACTTTTGACTTTGGTTTGAACATGACTGAACATGACTTTCTTTGCCTCTTCAAAGTCGAACGGTTCGGTTTTGCCATCCACATCATCAACTATCACCAGCCTCTTTAAAAATGTGCCAGGACGACTCACAGTGGCGTAGCATCGCTAGTGTGAATGATGTAGTGGCGTTCGAAATTTGGATTTTATTTTCATTTTCGATTCCTAAAATAATCACAAAATACTACATAATGTACGCATATAAACTTACAATACAATAATAAATACTTACATAAATACATAAAATACTTAACTTAGCATAAACTGCCTATGCACATACAATACATAAATAGATGCGCACATCAGACATACCTAACGATACACTTGAACATAACATATAAATAAATCACTAAGATAAATAACACTAACCATAAATATACATAAATAAACACAGAATACATAAATATAACAAATAAATACATAACATAAAAAAAAATAAACGTCGCACAAAAATTCCTATTCTACTGTCATTCTCATTATTACTTGTTTGTTGTGGACGACGCCTTCACCAAGTTTTTCAAGCTATATCCCGTCAATACAACCAGTTACAGGGAGATTTGCTCTTCGCTTGAACATTACTTTGATCACTATAATCACCCGCGACGGCTCATCAGCGACCGCGGATCATGTTTTAACCACCTAGACTTTAAACAATTTTTATCCGATAAGAATGTTGAACATATACGTGTGGCCACAGCGCTCCTCAGGCTAATGGCCAAGTAGAACGGGTGAATCGCGTCTTGAAGTCCATGCTCTCTAAAGTCGTTGAGCCTCTGCAACATTCCGATTGGGTAAAACAATTATCGCGTGTCGAATATTTGTAATACGGTAGGGTATGAAGGATTGGGATAGGTAGTTGGATGAAGGAATAGGATTGAGATAGGTAGAGGATTGGGATAGGTAGTGGGAAAGTAGAGGTAAAGGGGAAAGGAAAGGTAGGAAAGGAATATGGGAAAGGAAAGGAAAGGATAAAAGAAAAGTGTAAAGAAAAGGAAGGAAACGGATATGGGAAAAGGAAGGGAAAAGGAAGTGTCATGACGAAGGGACCTGGCACGCTTGCGAGGCACGGCTCAGCTCGCCGGATTAGGGGGGATCTTGCCCCTTCGCCAGACGGAAACCACATTACAAAACATAAATCGTGCCAAAAAACCACCACCACAAAAACCTTACCACACTTCAGGCACTGCGAGGTGAAATTGCAGTGAGGTCTGTAGCCCACCCAACCATGGAACTCGGCTGGACATGTTTTCGAATTCCCCGAACGCGATCACTGCTGCCAGGAGAAACCAACTACCACCGATGCACTGCCAACCTCCTCATCCCCCTGTAATCGTGATTAGCACGCCATCATTACTTTGCCGCAAAAAGAAAAAACCTCTGCTTCAAACTTTCGACGTGATGAACATTTTTATTTTAAACAAAACTAATAACAAATTTAAACGAGAATCAAAATGACGCAAAATAAAGAAACTCAAAAATCTTGACCAAAAATGAAACTAAAATTTTACTGGAGATAAACAAAATGAACTAAAACTCAAAACAATGCGAAACACTAACCATAAAATAATAAATTATCAGAAAGATATATAAATAACAAAAATCCTAAAACTAACCTTAATCCTGCTCTATATTTTTATCTTTTTATGTTTTAATGTTTTTTTATATTTTTATGTTTTAATATTTTTTAGAATTTTTATGTTGTGAAATGTTTTTATAATTTTATCTTATTTTTTGTGTTTTTGGTATTTCTTTTCTTATAGTTTAAACGTTGTGATATTCTTGTGTGTTTTCTGTAATTCCTTTATATATCTTTATCTATCTTTATCTTTTTCTTTCTTTCAAGTTCTCTTTTTTTTTTGTGACTCGCAACCGATCCCTCTATCACCTTGGCTACACAAAAAAAAATCAAGCCGAGAACACTGATACTACAAAACAGCAACCCGGAACAAAAGTTTTATGTTGGTGCCCTGCAGGCGCTTTTCACCTCAGGCCGGACCTGACTTTGCCCTTGTAATCGGTCACTGATACAACTTTTAACTTTTAATGCTTTTGGCCTCTTATATCCGTCTTCTTATGACGAACATACTGATGTTTTTCTTTGCACAACAATCGATTTAAATTTTATAAATAAATGTAAACAAAATTACTTCGAGCCAAAAAAAAATCAACAGAATGGTGCAAAAAAACAACCACGGCTCTGGGATATAATTTTACGGTTACTTGTCGGCCTGGGTACCCACAGGCTCGTATGGACTTTTGTTCCGCAATCTTTGGGTTTTTTTCTTTTTTCCTGAAAGTTTTCCCTTTGCGACATTAAATTTGCCAGCTAGGCTAGACCCCCAGAACTAACAAAAAAAAATGTATGTATGTACATGTACATACATACTTATATATTAACAAACCACGAGTGAGTTTGAATTTATATTTCATAGTGCGAGTATAAAGTGGATTTTTTTTGTTAGTTCTGGGGGTCTAGCCTAGTTGGCAAATTTAATGTCGCAAAGGGAAAACTGGCAGGAAAAAAGAAAAAAAACCCCAAAGATTGTGGAACAAAAGTCCATGCGAGCCTGTGGGTACCCAGGCCGACAAGTAACCGTAAAATTATATCCCAGAGCCGTGGTTCTTTTTTTGCACCATTGTGTTGATTTTTTTTGGCTTGAAGTAATTTTGTTTACATTTATTTATAAAATTTAAATCGATTGTTGTGCAAATAAAAACATCAGTATGTTCTTCATAAGAAGACGGATATAAGAGGCCAAAAGCATTAAAAGTTAAAAGTTGTACCAGTGGCCGATTACAAGGGCAAAGTCAGGTCCGGCCTGAGGTGAAAAGCGGCCGCAGAGCACCAACATAAAACTTTTGTTCCGGGTTGCTGTTTTGTAGTATAAGTGTTCTCGGCGTGATTTTCTTTTGTTATTTATTTATTTGTATAGTTTTTAGTAATTTCTTTATATTTATTTTACATTTTATAGTTTTTTATACCTTTTTATTAGTTTTTTTTTATACCATTTTCTTCATTTTTTTAAACTTTTTTGTCGATATTTCTTTTTGTTGTGTAATAGAATTTGCTGTTTTTTTTTTAATTCTCATTTGTTTAGGGCCGTGATCGTTTCCTTTTCGATTCTTAGGCTATTTTGTTGGTACGAGGCCACTTATCGGCCATACCCGCTACAGGGAGCTCCTTTTAGGCAGGAAAAGTAGGTGGGTGAAAGCAATCCCAGTGTAGCCAAGGTGAGAGAGGGATCGGTTGCGAGTCACAAAAAAAGAGAGAACTTTGCGATGCTTTCTTTCTAAGGCTGAGGTAAACTCAGCGTGTCCAAGGTATTCTCGACGAAGCACCAGAAGTCGAGATAAAGATTCCACCAATACTTAGCCAAAATAACAAATACGACCAAATTTTATTTTTCCAATAAATTCCTTTTTATTTATCGTCTTAATAACAACAGGTTTTCTTAAAATAGCATATACAACAATAATTCTGTCCTTAGCGCAAATGCCAAAGAATAATCGG
Source organism: Melanostoma mellinum (assembly GCA_914767635.1). Lineage (NCBI taxonomy): Eukaryota > Metazoa > Arthropoda > Insecta > Diptera > Syrphidae > Melanostoma > Melanostoma mellinum. The sequence goes on from OU612059.1 coordinate 112,856,702, forward strand.
GTGGCCAAAGCCTGTCCTCGATACCTTCAGGAGGATGGGAAGGAGGAATAAACACAAGTAATATTGTCCTTGGCGCAAATGCCAAAGAATAATCAGGTGGCCAAAAGCCTGTCCTCGACACCTTCAGGAGGAAGGAAGGAGGAATAAACACAAGTAAATTTGTCCTCGGCGCAAATGCCGAAGAATAAACGGTTGGCTATAAGCCTGTCCTCGATACCTTCAGGAGGAAGGTAAGGAGGAATAAACACAATAATTCTGTCCTCAGCTCAAATGCCGAAGAATAAACGGGTGGCTACAAGCCTGTCCTCGATATCCTCAGGAGGAGGGGAAGGAGGAATAAACACAAGTAATCTTGTCCTTGGCGCAAATGCCAAAGAATAAACGGGTGGCTGTCAGCCTGTCCCCCCTACACTCAGGAGGAGTGGAGAGAGGAATAAACAAGCAGGGTCTCGCTTCTGCCTTATGTCCAAAGCACCAATGCAATGGAATTATCGTTGAAGCCACTTTTGCGTCAGCAGCTTCCAATATCCGTGAGGATTCCTGACGGGAATTCACATGGAATAAACGTTTGAGCCTTTCCGGACTCTGTCCTCAGCGTACAATGCTGAAGAATAATCGGGTGGCTTTCAGCCTGTCCTCCCTACACTCAGAAGGAGTGGAAAGAGGAATAAACAAAGCAGGGTCTCGCTTCTGCCTTATGTCCAAAGCACCAAATGCTATGGAATTATCGTTGAAACCACTTTTGCGTCAGCAGCTTCCAATGTCCGTGAGGATTCCTGACTTGAATTCACACGGAATAAACGTTTGAGCCTTTCCGGACTCTGTCCTCAGCGTACAATGCTGAAGAATAATCAAGTGGCTTTCAGCCTGTCCTCCCTACACTCAGACGGAGTGGAAAGAGGAGTAAACAAATTTGGATAGCTGGTGCCGTCCTCTCAAAAAGTAAGTGGGATTAGTACCAAGTACTGAAACCCCAAGTTTCAATTAAGTACTGTGTACACTCTACCTAAGCGGAGCAGAAACTTAATCTTACCTGTTCGAGTTACATCCCTATATCATATTTCCTACCACAAGTGAGTGTGAGCTCTATAAATGAGCAAAACCCATTGACCATTGTTTGTGGCGAATGCATATGCAATGTTACATGCCGATGCCTGTGTTTGCATACAACGAGTGGGGTGAATCGGAAACCTAGGAATGTTTAGGTATGTAACTCGTGTGTTGCTGCGGGTGCGGAGGTATGTATTCGGTGCGTTTGTTTGTTTGATTTTTCCGATAAACATATATCTTGTGTATATCGCCCGAATTTTGTTGAACAAAATATCCGCACTGTGACGGTTCGTTACAACTTGAAAGAAAGAAAAAGATAAAGATAGACAAAGATATATCAAGGAATTACAGAAAACACACAAGAATATCACAACGTTTAAACTATAAGAAAAGAAATACCAAAAACACAAAAAAATAAGATAAAATTACAAAAACACTTCAAAACATAAAAATTCTAAAAAAATATTAAAACATAAAAATACAAAAAAACATTAAAACATAAAAACATAAAAATATAAGGTTAATATAAGGTTAAGGTTAGTTTTAAGATTTTTGTTATTTGTATATCTTTCTGTTAATTTATTATTTTATGGTTAGTGTTTCGCATTGTTTTGAGTTTTAGTTCATTTTGTTTATCTCCAGTTAAATTTTAGTTTCATTTTTGGTCAAGATTTTTGAGTTTCTTTATTTTGCGTCATTTTGATTTTCGTTTAAATTTGTTATTAGTTTTGTTTAAAATTAAAATGTTCATCACGCCGAAGGTTTGAAGCAGAGGTTTTTTCTTTTTGCGGCAAAGTAATGATGGCGTGCTAAGCACGATTACAGGGGGATGATGAGGTTGGAAGTGCATCGGTGGTAATTGGTTTCTCCTGGCAGCAGTGATCGCGTTAGGGGAACTCGAAAACATGGCCAGCCGAGTTCCATGATTGGGTGGGCTACAGGCCTTACTGCAATTTCACCTCGCAGTTCCTGAAGTGTAGTAAGGTTTCTGTGGTGTTTTTTGGCACGATTTATGTTTTGTAATGTGGTTTTCGTCTGGCGAAGGGGCTAGATCCCCCCCTAACCTAGCGAGCTGAGCCGTGCCTCTTAAGCGTGCCAGGTCCCTTAGTCATGACACTTCCTTTTCCCTTCCTTTTCCCATATTCGTTTCCTTCCTTTTCTTTACACTTTTCCTTTATTCTTTTCTTTCCTTTCCCATATTCCTTTCCTACCTTTCCTTTCTCCTTTACCTCTACTTTCCCACTACCTATCCCAATCCTCTACCTATCCCAATCCTATTCCTTCATCCAACTACCTTTCCCAATCCTTCATACCCTACCGTATTACAAATGGCGCCCAGACGTGTTGTCCAAGTAGTTGTCATAACCTTAGTCGATTTTCCAAACGGCATCAGAGTGGGTCGTATATCATGATAAGGATAGCTTTTTAGCATGCCTTTTCATTTGCGACGACACATTCTGCTGTCACTTGGAGAATCATACCTCCCTGGGTAAGTTAAAGCTACCGCAGCTTTGTATACTAGAACAAAGTAAGTCTTCAAGTGGAAAGTCTTAAGACATACCACTTGAATCGCGACTTGGATTCGAATTCCAGAGCAGTGGTGACTGACTTATCTAATCCTATCCTTCCTAAATTGTGATGTTATAGCTTCTGGTGGAAAGTCTCTGACATACCGCCAGAATAGCGACTTGAATCAAGACCATGAAACAGCAGTAGCTAACCTACCCTATATCCTATTCTATTTCTAACGTTGATGGTGTTGGTTCAAAAAAATTCGTAAGTCTTGGAAAGGGAAGCCTTTGCATGCCTGACCAATCGCGACGAGGAGATTTGAACTGAACAACATCAACAATAGTCCTATGTTAAAGTTTTTTATGTTGTTAATTTTGTTATTGTATTTCTGTGTCTTACCACACTTCAGATGAGAGACAACAATGTTGAAAGTATGATGCTGCTGTCAGGATCTTCACCTAAACGTTGAAGCCAACCAAGATGCATCCAAACCCGCCTTCCACATCCCCCGGATCAAATTGAAAAATATATAAAAAACATAATAATTAAAACAAATATATAAAAACAAATAATACAAATTTATACCTTTTTTTCGTTTATTCCATTTTTCATATCGTTTTAAGGTTTTAGTGTAGTCGTTTTTGGTTATGATTTTTTAAGTTATTTATTTTTCACTATCAATTTTCATTCTATTGTTTGTGATTGAGTTCAGTATTTGATTTTTTTTTCTTTGGTTTCTTCTCTGTTCTTCGTTTTGGTGTTTTCTTTTTTATAATAGTCATTAACAGTCATGAATAAAAATAAATAAATAGGGTGGCGCAACAGAGCGAGGAACCCCTGGGCCTAGCGCGTTTCTCACAACCATGCCTTGTGAGGGAATGGAGGGGACCTACAATTTTCTGCCGGTTCCAGACGGCTAATCGAGAAAGCGCTTTTCATGGCAATGAATTTACTAACGGAGGACTTGCCAATTCCTCGCGAAAGGCGATACCCGTGGAAAATCATTTGTGCCTCTGCTGGGATTCGAACCTCGAACCTCTGGGTTAGCAGGTGGATATGCTAACCATCACAACAGTCATGAATACTGAAAAGAAAAAAGAACAAGAAATTAGTTTTACTATAGATACGAGGAAAACTAAGCGAGGTTTTGGGGGCAGGTCTCCAGTCAAAAATCCTCAGCCTTCGGGCAAGGAGGATGAAGCAAGTAACGCTGGAGTGGGTGCCGACCAAGGCCAAACGAGCGGGACCATCTCGGTGGAGTTGCGGTCCGCAATCGACGTGGCAGTGGGAAACGTTTGTCAGGCCCATGTAAGTTCTCTCGGGGAGAAACTGACGGAGTCTCTCACAGAGCTGATGAGGGTCAGTCTCTCGGAATTCCAGAACAGCTTGAGTGGACCTGATAATTTAGTACCACCGCCGGTAGAAAGGCAACTTCCTCCAAGTCGTGGAGCCGCATTGCAAAATGCTGGCAATGGCAACGGTCATTCTCAGCTGGATCAGTCTGCGAGGCCGTTTGTTCCGTTGAGGGAAGCAAACCAAAATAGAGATTTTAGGGGTGACAATGGAGCGTACCAAGCTCACTTTCACCCTGAGCAGAACCAGTTTCGACGAAGTCCTTACGGTCACTCGAATTACCCCTCAAACCCGCAAGGTGTCCCCGTCAGGGTTGACAAGTGGGGTTTGAAATTCGATGGAGATTCCGACAAGCTGACCGTGGAGGAGTTCGTCTTCCGTGTAGAGACCCTGCAAAGTCAGTACGACTGTGCCTGGGCTGAGTGTTTGAGAAATTTCCATCTTCTCCTCTCAGTTGCCGCCTATGAATGGTATTGGCAGTTCCAACGGTCTGTTTTTCGTCCCGACTGGCCCACATTGCGCGACGCCCTTAAGAGGCAATTTCAAGGAGTGCGGTCAGATTTCGACGTGGTTCAGGATATTATGGACCGCAGGCAAGGCGACTGGGAGCCGGTTGATGAGTTTTTCGCTGCCATCAAAAGGATGAGATCTCAGCTCAGGATGCAGATTTCTAAAGGTGAGCTGGTGCGCATCCTGAAGAAAAATCTCAATGAACATATAGGCAGGCTTGTGTACCCACAAGTCATTTTTACAATGGACCAGCTGAGAATGGCGTGTAAAGATGCCGAGTACACCTTTCCAGTGGTGAGAGATGGTCCCCGTCAAAAAAAAAAAAAAAAAACAGGCAATGAAGCCCATGGTGTACGAGCTGGAGACTGAGCCGGAGGAGCAGTTACACCCCGCAGACCAATTGGCCGCGTTCCAGCACATGGGAGCCCCACCGAAATCAAGCCGGGTGTATTACGATCCCTCCAATTTGAAGTGCTGGAACTGCGAGCAGCCAGGTCACCTGTACCAGGATTGCACGGCCGCAAGAACTCTGTTTTGTTACAGGTGCGGTGAGGCTGGGGTAATCACTCCAAAATGCCCCAAGTGCAATCCGGAAAACCGGTACAGGAACGTGAAGTCTTCGGGGGAGTCACGTTTCACCCAAACCCCGCAGTAACATCGAAAGAAAACGAAACAAACAAAGTACAAATATTAAAACGCAAAGAAGATAAGCCAAAAGAAGTAAAGAGATTCGAGATTAGGCCTCTTCATATTAGGTTAAGGGATTACTATATGGCTAGGGATAGGATTTTTAATCAGAAAAGTAGCGCGGTTTCGAGAAGAATTTTAAAAACCCGAGAAAGGTTCAAACTTAGAAAAATTATAAGAAAGAGCATTTTGTCGACAGTGGTCGACGTGTCTTCCGACCCAAGGCCTTACGATAGGGTCACTATAGGCAATAAAAACCTGCTAAGTTTGCTCGATAGTGGCGCTAGCGTGAGCATTTTAGGAAAAAGTTGCGAAAAAGTGTTAGATGAACTGAAGATTTCCATGATTCCTCATCAATCTGGTGTTAAGACAGCTGACGGCAAGTTGCATTAAAGTAGAAGTGCTATACAAAGGACGTAAAGCACCAATTGAAATTTATTTGGTCCCAAACCTGGATCAGGAGTTGTACCTGGGTGTAGATTTTTGGAAAGCTTTCCAAATCGCACCGGGTGTGGTGAGTACTATCTCAATGATAGAAGAACAAGCCGACCTGCTAAACGCTCATCAGTTGTCTCTTGAGCAACAGACGAGGTTGGAAGCTGTCAAGATGAAGTTCCTTGACTATGACCGTCACGGCTTAGGTACGACGTCTTTGATGGAACACGTCATAGATACCGGAGATGCGGTACCTGTCAAGCAGCGTCACTACCCTGCTTCCCCAGCGTCGCAAGCCATATTGTATCAGGAATTGGTAAGAATGCTAGAGCTCGGCGTTATTGAGGAGAGCGAGAGTCCTTGGTGTTCACCTGTTGCCCTTATAAAGAAGATAGGCGAAAACAACGCCGTAAAATACCGGTTTTGCCTTGACGCTCGTAATGTCAACTCGGTTACAAAAAAGGATGCTAACCCTCTTCCCCATATCGAAGGGCTCCTCAGTCGTCTACCAGACACCTACTTTATAAGTAGCGTGGACCTGAAAGAAGCATTCTGGCATATACCGCTGGAGGAACAGAGTAGGGAAAAAACTGCGTTTGCGGTACCGGGGAGACCTTTGTACCAGTTAAAGGTTATTCCTTTTGGGTTGTGTAGTGCCGCTCAAAGGTTATGCCGACTAATGGACAAAGTGATCCTTGCACGACTCAGAGATCGAGTTTTCGTCTATTTAGACGATTTGCTTATCATCGCGCCGGACTTTGAGACGCATATCAGTCTGCTAGAACAGGTAGCTGATTGCTTGAGAAAAACAAGCCTCACGATAAACCTAAAAAAGTCCAAATTTTGCTTTAAAGAGCTGAAGTATTTAGGTTATATCGTAGGTGGTGGAAAGTTAAGGACTGACCCGGCCAAGGTCGAGGCAGTCGTTGACTTTCCGCTTCCCAAAAACCCAAGACAGGTTCGTCGGCTACTTGGTCTAGCAGGATGGTATAGACGGTTTATCAAGGACTTCTCTACCCTGACGGCTCCGTTGACCGATACGCTGAAAAAGAAAAACACAAAGTTCGAGATGACTGATGAAGCAATAACAGCTTTCGAGCGACTAAAAACGGCATTAACATCAGCTCCTGTTTTCACGCACCGTGGATTTCAAGAAGCGATTTTACATCCAGTGCGACGCTTCTGATTCAGGTATTGGTGCAGTGCTTTTCCAAAGAAAAACCGACGATGAAGAGAGTCCAGTGTCTTACTTCTCCCAAAAGCTCAATTCGTGTCAACGAAACTACAGTATGACCGAGAAAGAGTGCATGGCGGCTGTAATGGCCATCAAACGTTTCAGGCCCTATGTTGAGGGTATATATTTTACGGTCATCACCGACCACTCAAGCCTCAAATGGCTGATGAGTATGAAAGACCTGAACGGTCGTCTGGCCCGGTGGAGTCTTGATCTCCAATCCTATACCTTCGACATAGAGCACAGAAAGGGAGCGCTAAATGTTGTGCCTGATACTCTTTCTCGGGCACACTTAGAGAGTATTGAGTTGGAAGAAGTAGCGCCCATAATTGACCTGGACTCGGAAGAATTTAAGTCGGAAGAGTACATTAATCTAATTAAAACAGTGAAAGAAGATCACGAGCAGTTGCCTGACTTAAAGGTAGACGGGAACTTCGTATATAAGAAGTGGTTGCCTCCAAGTGGTGAAGAGTGGCTGGAGGAACAGACTTGGCGACTCTGGATTCCTTCTGGTCTCACCGAACAAATTATCGCCAAGTCCCATGAACCACCGAAGTCTGCTCATGGTGGCATTGCCAAAACGCTCCATAGAGTGCGGCAGTACTTTTACTGGCCCAACATGACCGTGCAAATTAAAAATTTTATTAATAACTGTGCAATATGCAAGCAGTGCAAACCTACAAATCAAGTCCAACGTCCCCCTATGTCTACCAATTTTTGTACTGATCGTCCGTTTCAAAAACTTTATGTAGATTTTCTTGGTCCCTATCCCCGATAAAAAATCAGTAATTGTTATATATTTGTTGTCCTTGATCATTTTTCAAAGTTTATGTTTTTTAAGCCACTAAAAGCCGCAAATTCACAAGCCATAGTAAATTATTTAAGAAATGAAATCTTCAATACTTTCGGAGTACCACAAATAATTCACTCCGACAATGGAAAGCAGCTTCAGAAGTTCGGCATCGCCACTTTTAAACTGCGAACTACGCGCCGCAATCCAACGCCTCGGAGAGGGTTAATCGCACATTGCTTGCCGCTTTAAGATCCTATCTTAAAGACGATCAACGCGAATGGGATATTCACCTCAACGAGATCGCGTCAGCATTGCAGAGTTCAGTGCACTCATCTACTGGTGTGTCACCATATTTTGCCTTGTTTGGTACAAACATGATGACACACGCCAGTAGTTACGGGTTGGCTGAACAACTAAATGCGGTGGAGGACGGTGAGCTGATGACCCTTCCGAGGTACGACAGACTGCGGATTATAAGGCAAAAGGTTAAGGAATCCATTTTGGATTCCCAAGAAAAAAGTGCAATACGATATAACGTGAGGTCAAGAGACGTAAAATATCAACCTGGACAAGAAGTGTTCAAGAGAAATTTCATTTTAAGTAACACTTCAAAATATTTGAGTGCCAAGTTATGTCCAAAATATGTTAAATTTCGTATTGTTAAGCCGGTGGGAAAGAATATGTATGAGGTCGAAAACCTTAACGGTAAAATGTTAGGCGTTTATCAGGCAAAAAACCTGAAGCAATAAACATCTGTGATATCTATGTGTATTCTAACTTCATGTAACCTTACATTATACACCTGTGATATTTCTGTTTATTTTTCGTCCCACTATACATTAGTAATTAGCTTAAGTAACATCAATACGTGCAATATTAACTACTGTGATATCACTTTTAAGATTTGTTTTATTTCTTTTTTATATATAGCACCGAGCTATAGCCGAAAGGGCAAAACGCAATAGACACTGTGATATTTAGAAGTTTAAGATGTCCCGCTTTACGCCACCGTTTGTCCACGTAGTACCTGATATTCTGTTTTTTAAAACATTTCAAAGGCCTACGTTTAAGTGCAATATACCTACAAACTGTGATATCTATATATATTTTATTCTAGTCCACTTATGTGTCTATTTTTCAAACAAACGTACCTGATTTAGGTAGAAGTTAAAAACTTTAAATGCAATACAAATCTGTGATATCTACACATATCCTCATACCCCTATGTACCTGATTTATGTTTTGTTTCAATAGCCTCGAAGGCAAACATTTTTTTTTTACTGTGATATTTATGTCACTATTGTCTTTTGTATATGAATTTAATAGACTGCACTTATCTACTCGTTCCACTAAATCATTGATTTGCCCGACTGCAACTAGCTTTGTCTAACACTTCACCGAAAACAATTTTTCTTAAGCATGAAATGCCATAAACACTTACACCAATACGCAAAATGAACCTTTTCTAAACGAATACTGCCTACTCGCTATTCCACCCCCAGCTATGGTAATCCATAACTCAGTCAATCTCACTATTCACTATCATATTTTCATAGATTTATTTATTTATTTATTTATTTACATAGCATAGTTATTTATTTATATTTATTTGTACCCGTAGGTTAGTTATTTTTAAGTATTGTGATAGCTCTAAAGGACTATTCACATGAGCACGACCAACGAACGACGAATAAATCAAGAAATGTGATTTTGAGTACCTTACTAGCATAAATTCCTCACGAATTTTTTCGGAAACGATGGAAACACAGTTCATACTTATTTTTAGGTGGGTAAACTTTTATTTTTGTGCCTAAAATTAAAAAAATTGAGAAAAAAAGTTTATTCGTTACGAATAAGCATCTAGTAGGTACGAACTGTCAGACTTTATTCTCGTTCCACATACCGTCCACACTCCAACGAATAAATTTTTCGCGCGTGCTTAACCTCAAAATCATTTCCCATTTTTGTTTTGCATGTAAATTGTGTTCGTTATTCGTGACGAATGTAAAACACTCATGTGAATGAAATGTCAAAATTAACGAATTTTCGTTCATTCGTCGTTCGTTGGTCGTTGTCATGTGAATAGTACTTAAGCCTTATATTATGTGATACTAGTTGATAAGTACGTGTTTCGTAACTTGTCAACAGATAACATAGATTTGTTTTTTTATGTAGTTTATTGCTATGTTATTTTCTGTATCACGTTTTGGTTAATAAAATATGTATGTTCTAGGTATATTTTTTGTATTTATTTTAAGTATTATTTGTTATTTATTGAAAACCAAAAAAAAATAAAAAATGTCAACAACATCTACTAAAAATAACTTACAAACATACATAATGTAAATTCCAATTGGTGTACGTGGTATATCCCTCGCAGGTTGAAGTAGTCCTATGCCCGGCGATGTTTTGTGGGTTCTTCCCCACGTTACCCAGCCATCCTGCTACTGACGGAGTCTACTACAGGTAGTCTCCTACGCCGGTGTTTTGTTATGGATGCCTGTATTGGCTATTGGGAGAAAGAAAAAAAATTAGTTGAATGATTACGAAACGTAAACAAACTTACCTGGAAATTGTCGATCCTACGTTGACTGGATTTTCTCGGCAAACATCCCAAAACTGAGTAAAGAAACCTAGAATGTAGAAAGGAAAGGAAAAAGTTAATAGAATTGAACAATTAAAAAGGGAAAACACAAATGGAATAAAAATTAAAAATACTCAGCCAGAATTTCGATGCGACAAGTAGAAAAGTAAACAAGCGTCACTTGTCACACCGATACTAGTGAGAGAGGTTCGCGAAAAGTGGAACCTATCTCTGCAACCACCGCTAGAGGCGTCGCTGTCGGCCGAAAAAAATAAGAATGACGGTAGAATAGGAATTTTTGTGCGACGTTTATTTTTTTTATGTTATATATTTATTTGTTATATTTATGTATTCTGTATTTATTTATGTATATTTATGGTAAGTGTTATTTATCTTAGTTATTTATTTATATGTTATGTTCAAGTGTATCGTTAGGTATGTCTGATGTGCGCATCTTTTTATGTATTGTATGTGCATAGGCAGTTTATTTTAAGTTAAGTATTTTATGTATTTATGTAAGTATTTATTATTGTATTGTAAGTTTATATGCGTACATTATGTAGTATTTTGTGATTATTTTGGGAATTGAAAATGAAAATAAAATCCAAATTTCGAACGCCACTACATCATTCACACTAGCGATGCTACGCCACTGTGAGTCGTCCTGGCACATTTTTAAAGCGGCTGGTGATATTGGATGGCAAAACCGAGCCGTTCGACTTTGAAGAGGCAAAGAAAGTCATGTTCAAAACCAAGTCAAAAGTCGATGGACAAGTGAAAAAAAAAAATCAAGTGCGATTGTTTAAATTTTGATAAAGTAATTTTTATGTAAGTTAGTTTATTTTTCTAGGTATAAATGTGTGTTTAATTTATTTAAAATATAAAAAAATTATTTAGTGCAGTGGGGTACTACTGACGGCCAAATTGTGCAGCACATTATATGTACATACATACTTATATATTAACAAACCACGAGTGAGTTTGAATTTATATTTCATAGTGCGAGTATAAAGTGGATTTTTTTTGTTAATTCTGGGGGTCTAGCCTGGTTGGCAAATTTAATGTCGCAAAGGGAAAACTGCCAGGAAAAAAGAAAAAAAAAACCCAAAGATTGTGGAACAAAAGTCCATGCGAGCCTGTGGGTACCCAGGCCGACAAGTAACCGTAAAATTATATCCCAGAGCCGTGGTTCTTTTTTTGCACCATTGTGTTGATTTTTTTTTTGGCTTGAAGTAATTTTGTTTACATTTATTTATAAAATTTAAATCGATTGTTGTGCAAATAAAAACATCAGTATGTTCTTCATAAGAAGACGGATATAAGAGGCCAAAAGCATTAAAAGTTAAAAGTTGTACCAGTGGCCGATTACAAGGGCAAAGTCAGGTCCGGCCTGAGGTGAAAAGCGGCCGCAGAGCACCAACATAAAACTTTTGTTCCGGGTTGCTGTTTTGTAGTATAAGTGTTCTCGGCGTGATTTTCTTTTGTTATTTATTTATTTGTATAGTTATTATTAATTTTTTTATATTTATTTTATATTTTATAGTTTTTTTTATACCTTTTTATTAGTTTTTTTTTTATACCATTATCTTCATTTTTTTAAACTTTTTTGTCGATATTTCTTTTTTTTGTGTAATAGAACTTGCTGTTTTTTTTTTAATTCTCATTTGTTTAGGGCCGTGATCGTTTCCTTTTCGATTCTTAGGCTATTTTGTTGGTACGAGGCCACTTATCGGCCATACCCGCTACAGGGAGCTCCTTTTAGGCAGGAAAAGTAGGTGGGTGAAAGCAATCCCAGTGTAGCCAAGGTGAGAGAGGGATCGGTTGCGAGTCACAAAAAAAGAGAGAACTTTGCGATGCTTTTTTTCTAAGGCTGAGGTAAACTCAGCGTTTCCAAGGTATTCTCGACGAAGCACCAGAAGTCGAGATAAAGATTCCACCAATACTTAGCCAAAATAACAAATACGACCAAATTTTATTTTATCAATAAATTCCTTTTTATTTATCGTCTTAATAACAACAGGTTTTCTTAAAATAGCATATACAACAATAATTCTGTCCTTAGCGCAAATGCCAAAGAATAATCGGGTGGCCAAAGCCTGTCCTCGATACCTTCAGGAGGATGGGAAGGAGGAATAAACACAAGTAATATTGTCCTTGGCGCAAATGCCAAAGAATAATCAGGTGGCCAAAAGCCTGTCCTCGACACCTTCAGGAGGAAGGAAGGAGGAATAAACACAAGTAATTTTGTCCTCGGCGCAAATGCCGAAGAATAAACGGTTGGCTATAAGCCTGTCCTCGATACCTTCAGGAGGAAGGTAAGGAGGAATAAACACAATAATTCTGTCCTCAGCTCAAATGCCGAAGAATAAACGGGTGGCTACAAGCCTGTCCTCGATATCCTCAGGAGGAGGGGAAGGAGGAATAAACACAAGTAATCTTGTCCTTGGCGCAAAGGCCAAAGAATAAACGGGTGGCTGTCAGCCTGTCCCCCCTACACTCAGGAGGAGTGGAGAGAGGAATAAACAAGCAGAGTCTCGCTTCTGCCTTATGTCCAAAGCACCAATGCAATGGAATTATCGTTGAAGCCAGTTTTGCGTCAGCAGCTTCCAATATCCGTGAGGATTCCTGACGGGAATTCACATGGAATAAACGTTTGAGCCTTTCCGGACTCTGTCCTCAGCGTACAATGCTGAAGAATAATCGGGTGGCTTTCAGCCTGTCCTCCCTACACTCAGAAGGAGTGGAAAGAGGAATAAACAAAGCAGGGTCTCGCTTCTGCCTTATGTCCAAAGCACCAAATGCTATGGAATTATCGTTGAAACCACTTTTGCGTCAGCAGCTTCCAATGTCCGTGAGGATTCCTGACTTGAATTCACACGGAATAAACGTTTGAGCCTTTCCGGACTCTGTCCTCAGCGTACAATGCTGAAGAATAATCAAGTGGCTTTCAGCCTGTCCTTCCTACACTCAGACGGAGTGGAAAGAGGAGTAAACAAATTTGGATAGCTGGTGCCGTCCTCTCAAAAAGTAAGTGGGATTAGTACCAAGTACTGAAACCCCAAGTTTCAATTTAGTACTGTGTACACTCTACCTAAGCGGAGCAGAAACTTAGTTTTACCTGTTCGAGTTACATCCCTATATCATATTTCCTACCACAAGTGAGTGTGAGCTCTATAAATGAGCAAAACCCATTGACCATTGTTTGTGGCGAATGCATATGCAATGTTACATGCCGATGCCTGTGTTTGGATACAACGAGTGGGGTGAATCGGAAACCTAGGAATGTTTAGGTATGTAACTCGTGTGTTGCTGCGGGTGCGGAGGTATGTATTCGGTGCGTTTGTTTGTTTGATTTTTCCGATATACATATATCTTGTGTATATCGCCCGAATTTTGTTGAACAAAATATCCGCACTGTGACGGTTCGTTACAACTTGAAAGAAAGAAAAAGATAAAGATAGACAAAGATATATAAAGGAATTACAGAAAACACACAAGAATATCACAACGTTTAAACTATAAGAAAAGAAATACCAAAAACACAAAAAAATAAGATAAAATTACAAAAACACTTCAAAACATAAAAATTCTAAAAAAATATTAAAACATAGAAATACAAAAAAACATTAAAACATAAAAACATAAAAATATAAGGTTAATATAAGGTTAAGGTTAGTTTTAAGATTTTTGTTATTTGTATATCTTTCTGTTAATTTATTATTTTATGGTTAGTGTTTCGCATTGTTTTGAGTTTTAGTTCATTTTGTTTATCTCCAGTTAAATTTTAGTTTCATTTTTGGTCAAGATTTTTGAGTTTCTTTATTTTGCGTCATTTTGATTTTCGTTTAAATTTGTTATTAGTTTTTTTTTTAAAATGTTCATCACGCCGAAGGTTTGAAGCAGAGGTTTTTTCTTTTTGCGGCAAAGTAATGATGGCGTGCTAAGCACGATTACAGGGGGATGATGAGGTTGGAAGTGCATCGGTGGTAGTTGGTTTCTCCTGGCAGCAGTGATCGCGTTAGGGGAACTCGAAAACATGGCCAGCCGAGTTCCATGATTGGGTAGGCTACAGGCCTTACTGCAATTTCACCTCGCAGTGCCTGAAGTGTAGTAAGGTTTCTGTGGTGTTTTTTGGCACGATTTATGTTTTGTAATGTGGTTTTCGTCTGGCGAAGGGGCTAGATCCCCCCCTAATCTAGCGAGCTGAGCCGTGCCTCGCAAGCGTGCCAGGTCCCTTAGTCATGACACTTCCTTTTCCCTTCCTTTTCCCATATTCGTTTCCTTCCTTTTCTTTACACTTTTCCTTTAATCTTTTCTTTCCTTTCCCATATTCCTTTCCTACCTTTCCTTTCTCCTTTACCTCTACTTTCCCACTACCTATCCCAATCCTCTACCTATCCCAATCCTATTCCTTCATCCAACTACCTTTCCCAATCCTTCATACCCTACCGTATTACAAATGGCGCCCAGACGTGTTGTCCAAGTAGTTGTCATAACCTTAGTCGATTTTCCAAACGGCATCAGAGTGGGTTGTATGTCATGATAAGGATAGCTTTTTAGCATGCCTTTTCATTTGCGACGACACATTCTGCTGTCACTTGGAGAATCATTCCTCCCTGGGTAAGTTAAAGCTACCGCAGCTTTGTATACTAGAACAAAGTAAGTCTTCAAGTGGAAAGTCTTAAGACATACCACTTGAATCGCGACTTGGATTCGAATTCCAGAGCAGTGGTGACTGACTTATCTAATCCTATCCTTCCTAAATTGTGATGTTATAGCTTCTGGTGGAAAGTCTCTGACATACCGCCAGAATACCGACTTGAATCAAGACCATGAAACAGCAGTAGCTAACCTACCCTATATCCTATTCTATTTCTAACGTTGATGGTGTTGGTTCAAAAAAATTCGTAAGTCTTGGAAAGGGAAGCCTTTGCATGCCTGACCAATCGCGACGAGGACATTTGAACTGAACAACATCAACAATAGTCCTATGTTAAAGTTTTTTATGTTGTTAATTTTGTTATTGTATTTCTGTGTCTTACCACACTTCAGATGAGAGACAACAATGTTGAAAGTATGATGCTGCTGTCAGGATCTTCACCTAAACGTTGAAGCCAACCAAGATGCATCCAAACCCGCCTTCCACATCCCCCGGATCAAATTGAAAAATATATAAAAAACATAATAATTAAAACAAATATATAAAAACAAATAATACAAATTTATACCTTTTTTTTCGTTTATTCCATTTTTCATATCGTTTTAAGGTTTTAGTGTAGTCGTTTTTGGTTATGATTTTTTAAGTTATTTATTTTTCACTATCAATTTTCATTCTATTGTTTGTGATTGAGTTCAGTATTTGATTTTTTTTTTCTTTGGTTTCTTCTCTGTTCTTCGTTTTGGTGTTTTCTTTTTTATAATAGTCATTAACAGTCATGAATACTGAAAAGAAAAAAGAACAAGAAATTAGTTTTACTATAGATACGAGGAAAACTAAGCGAGGTTTTGGGGGCAGGTCTCCAGTCAAAAATCCTCAGCCTTCGGGCAAGGAGGATGAAGCGAGTAACGCTGGAGTGGGTGCCGACCAAGGCCAAACGAGCGGGACCATCTCGGTGGAGTTGCGGTCCGCAATCGACGTGGCAGTGGGAAACGCTTGTCAGGCCCATGTAAGTTCTCTCGGGGAGAAACTGACGGAGTCTCTCACAGAGCTGATGAGGGTCAGTCTCTCGGAATTCCATAAGAGCTTAAGTGGACCTGACAATTTAGTACCACCGCTGGTAGAAAGGCAACTTCCTCCAAGTCGTGGAGCCGCATTGCAAAATGCTGGCAATGGCAACAGTCATTCTCAGCTGGATCAGTCTGCGAGGCCGTTTGTTCCGTTGAGGGAAGCAAACCAAAATAGAGATTTTAGGGGTGACAATGGAGCGTACCAAGCTCACTTTCACGGAGCAGAACCAGTTTCGACGAAGTCCTTACGGTCACTCGAATTACCCCTCAAACCCGCAAGGTGTCCCCGTCAGGGTTGACAAGTGGGGTTTGGAATTCGATGGAAATTCCGACAAGCTGACCGTGGAGGAGTTCGTCTTCCGTGTAGAGACCCTGCAAAGTCAGTACGACTGTGCCTGGGCTGAAATTTTGAGAAATTTCCATCTTCTCCTCTCAGGTGCCGCCTATGAATGGTATTGGCAGTTCCAACGGTTTTTTTTTCGTCCCGACTGGCCCACATTGCGCGACGCCCTTAAGAGGCAATTTCAAGGAGTGCGGTCAGATTTCGATGTGGTTCAGGATATTATGGACTGCAGGCAAGGCGACTGGGAGCCGGTTGATGAGTTTTTCGCTGCCATCAACCGGATGAGATCTCAGCTCAGGATGCAGATTTCTAAAGGTGAGCTGGTGCGCATCCTGAAGAAAAATCTCAATGAACATATAGGCAGGCTTGTGTACCCACAAGTCATTTTTACAATGGACCAGCTGAGAATGACGTGTAAAGATGCCGAGTACACCTTTCCAGTGGTGAGAGATGGTCCCCGTAAAAAAAAAAAAAAACAGGCAATGAAGCCCATGGTGTACGAGCTGGAGACTGAGCCGGAGGAGCAGTTACACCCCACAGACCAATTGGCCGCGTTCCAGCACATGGGAGCCCGACCGAAATCAAGCCGGGTGTACAACGATCCCTCCAATTTGAAGTGCTGGAACTGCGAGCAGCCAGGTCACCTGTACCAGGATTGCACGGCCGCAAGAACTCTGTTTTGTTACAGGTGCGGTGAGGCTGGGGTAATCACTCCAAAATGCCCCAAGTGCAATCCGGAAAACCGGTACAGGAACGTGAAGTCTTCGGGGGAGTCACGTTCCACCCAAACCCAGCAGTAACATCGAAAGAAAACGAAAAAAACAAAGTACAAATATTAAAACGCAAAGAAGATAAGCCAAAAGAAGTAAAGAGATTCGAGATTAGGCCTCTTCATATTAGGTTAAGGGATTACTATATGGCTAGGGATAGGATTTTTAATCAGAAAAGTAGCGTGGTTTCGAGAAGAATTTTAAAAACCCGAGAAAGGTTCAAACTTAGAAAAATTATTAGAAAGAGCATTTTGTCGACGGTGGTCGACGTGTCTTCCGACCCAAGGCCTTACGCTAGGGTCACTATAGGCAATAAAAACCTGCTAGGTTTGCTCGATAGTGGTGCTAGCGTGAGCATTTTAGGAAAAAATTGTTAGATGAACTGAAGATTCCCATGATTCCTCATCAATCTGGTGTTAAGACAGCTGACGGCAAGTTGCATTAAAGTTGAAGTGCTATACAAAGGACGTAAAGCACCAATTGAATTTTATTTGGTCCCAAACCTGGATCAGGAGTTGTACCTGGGTGTAGATTTTTGGAAAGCTTTCCAAATCGCACCGGGTGTGGTGAGTACTATCTCAATGATAGAAGAACAAGCCGACCTGCTAAACGCTCATCAGTTGTCTCTTGAGCAACAGACGAAGTTGGAAGCTGTCAAGATGAAGTTCCTTGACTATGACCGTCACGGCTTAGGTACGACGTCTTTGATAGAACACGTCATAGATACCGGAGATGCGGTACCTGTCAAGCAGCGTCACTACCCTGTTTCCCCAGCGATGCAAGCCATATTGTATCAGGAATTGGACAGAATGCTAGAGCTCGGCGTTATTGAGGAGAGCGAGAGTCCTTGGTGTTCACCTGTTGCCCTTATAAAGAAGATAGGCGAAAACAACGCCGTAAAATACCGGTTTTGCCTTGACGCTCGTAATGTCAACTCGGTTACAAAAAAGGATGCTAACCCTCTTCCCCCTATCGAAGAGCTCAGTCGTCTACCAGACACCTACTTTATAAGTAGCGTGGACCTGAAAAAAGCATTCTGGCATATACCGCTGGAGGAACAGAGTAGGGAAAAAACTGCGTTTGCGGTACCGGGGAGACCTTTGTACCAGTTAAAGGTTATTCCTTTTGGGTTGTGTAGTGCCGCTCAAAGGTTATGCCGATTAATGGACAAAGTGATCCTTGCACGACTCAGAGATCGAGTTTTCGTTTATTTAGACGATTTGCTTATCATCGCGCCGGACTTTGAGACGCATATCAGTCTGCTAGAACAGGTAGCTGATTGCTTGAGAAAAACAAGCCTCACGATAAACCTAAAAAAGTCCAAATTTTGCTTTAATGAGCTGAAGTATTTAGGTTATATCGTAGGTGGTGGAAAGTTAAGGACTGACCCGGCCAAGGTCGAGGCAGTCGTTGACTTTCCGCTTCCCAAAACCCCAAGACAGGTTTGTCGGCTACTTGGTCTAGCAGGATGGTATAGACGGTTTATCAAGGACTTCTCTACCCTGACGGCTCCGTTGACCGATACGCTGAAAAAGAAAAGCACAAAGTTCGAGATGACTGATGAAGCAATAACAGCGTTCGAGCGACTAAAAACGGCATTAACATCAGCTCCTGTTCTCACGCACCCGGATTTCAAGAAGCGATCTTACATCCAGTGCGACGCTTCTGATTCAGGTATTGGTGCAGTGCTTTTCCAAAGAAAAACCGACGATGAAGAGAGTCCAGTGTCTTACTTCTCCCAAAAGCTCAATTCGTGTCAACGAAACTACAGTGTGACCGAGAAAGAGTGCATGGCGGCTATAATGGCCATCAAACGTTTCAGGCCCTATGTTGAGGGTATGGATTTTACGGTCATCACCGACCACTCAAGCCGTAAGTGGCTGATGAGTATGAAAGACCTGAACGGTCGTCTGGCCCGGTGGAGTCTTGATCTCCAATCCTATACCTTCGACATAGAGCACAGAAAGGGAGCGCTGAATGTTGTGCCTGATACTCTTTCTCGGGCACACTTAGAGAGTATTGAGTTGGAAGAAGTAGCGCCCATAATTGACCTGGACTCGGAAGAATTTAAGTCGGAAGAGTACATTAACCTAATTAAAACAGTGAAAGAAAATCACGAGCAGTTGCCTGACTTAAAGGTAGACGCGAACTTCGTATATAAGAAGTGGTTGCCTCCAAGTGGTGAAGAGTGGCTGGAGGAACAAACTTGGCGACTCTGGATTCCTTCTGGTCTCACCGAAGAAATTATCGCCAAGTCCCATGAACCACCGAAGTCTGCTCATGGTGGCATTGCCAAAACGCTCCATTGAGTGCGGCAGTACTTTTACTGGCCCAACATGACCGTGCAAATTAAAAATTCTATTAATAACTGTGCAATATGCAAGCAGTGCAAACCTACAAATCAAGTCCAACGTCCCCCTATGTCTACCAATTTTTGTACTGATCGTCCGTTTCAAAAACTTTATGTAGATTTTCTTGGTCCATTGTGGATTCCCAAGAAAAAGGTGCAATACGATATAACGAGGTCAAGAGACGTAAAATAGGCGTGTTTTTTTCACAAGGATGTTATGTACCTAACATGATATCCAAAAAAAACGCTTCGTTTTTTTTATTTGTGGGTTGCTGTTCTAAATCATTTGTCAAACCAATAAAAGTCAACAAATGAATTTTTTTTGCCAAATTCGCACAAAAACGCAACAATGTTTGTTAAAAACCCAAAGCAATTGTATAAAGTGGAAAATAAAAATATTCAGTAGTGAAATTAATGCAGGTAAACAATTTTTTTTGTCCGTTTTTTGTTAGTTTGGAAGTGTCAAAAATAGGTCCGTTCACAAATGTAACAAGGTATTTCTCTTGACGCTGTTTACATGCTGGAGTTGAACTCATATGAGAGTGAGATTTATATGTGAGTTGGAAAAAATATTTTGTTACTTGTTTCAAACGAATTAAACTATTAATAATAAAAAAATAAAACCATTTTTATGGAATACTTAACAATTACCATTGAAAAAAATGTCAACATTCACAGAAAAATGTGAAAAGAAATATGCAAAAAGTGCTTTCAGTCACTAAACAGACCATTTTTAATTGCTATTATGTTGTTTTATGTATCTTTATATAAATCTACAAATATAACCCTTGAAATCAATAAAATTCTAAAAATCAAAAATTTTCAGCAACAAAATTGTGGAGTGTGAGTTTGCGTAAGATTAAATTCAGTTACGCATTTGTGAACAGACCCTCTGACACCCATTTTGCTTTTGTTCGAGATACATGAAAGTCTCTAGACGCACCAACATTTAAAAATGAAAAGTCGAAAACCTCATTCGATACTTGATCAAACGTCAAAAGTCTATCCCCGACCGAATCTTAACCATCCTTTTATCCATAACATCGGTTGTCGGGGATGTTGTTTTTGCTTTGCATGTAAAATGATGTTATGTATATAACAGCCCTGTGAAAAAAACACGCCTAATATCAACCTAGAGAAGAAGTGTTCAAGAGAAATTTCATTTTAAGTGACACTTCAAAATATTTGAGTGCCAAGTTATGTCCAAAATATGTTAAATGTCGTATTGTTAGGCCGGTGGGAAATAATATGTATGAGGTCGAAAACCTTAACGGTAAAATGTTAGGCGTTTATCAGGCAAAAGACCTTAAGCAATAAACATCTGTGATATCTATGTGTATTCTAACTTCATGCATGTAACCTTACATTATACACCTGTGATATTTCTGTTTATTTTTCGTCCCACTATACATTAGTAATTAGCTTAAGTAACATCAATACGTGCAATATTAACTACTGTGATATCACTTTTAAGATTTGTTTTATTTCTTTTTTATATATAGCACCGAACTATAGCCGAAAGGGCAAAACGCAATAGACACTGTGATATTTAGAAGTTTAAGATGTCCCGCTTTATGCCACCGTTTGTCCACGTAGTACCTGATATTACGTTTTTTAAAACGTTTCAAAGTCCTACGTTTAAGTGCAATATACAAACTGCGATATCTATATATATTTTATTCAAGTCCACTTATGTGTCTATTTTTCAAACAAACGTACCTAATTTAGGTAGAAGTTAAAAACTTTAAATGCAATACACATCTATGATATCTACACATATCCTCATACCCCTATGTACCTGATTTATGTTTTGTTTCAATAGCCTCGAAGGCAAAAAAAATTTTTTTTACTGTGATATTTATGTCACTATTGTCTTTTGTATGTGGTACCCGTGGTGTGATGGATAGCATGTTCGCTTGTTAATCCAGAGGTTCGAGTTCGAATCCCAGCAGAGGCAAAATTGTTTTTTCCACGGGTATCGCCTTTCGCGATTAATTGGCAAGTCCTCCGTTAGTATTCATTGCCTTGAAAAGCGCTTTCTCGATTAGCCGTTCGGAACCGGCAGAAAATAGTAGGTCCCTTCCAATGCCCTCACAAAGCATGGTTGTGAGAAATGCGCTAGGCCAGGGGCTCCTCGCTCTGTTGCGCCACCCTATTTATTTTTTTTTTATTGTCTTTTGTATATGAATTTAATAGACTGCACTTATCTACTCGTTCCACTAAATCATTAATTTGCCCGACTGCAACTAGCTTTGTCTAACACTTCACCGAAAACAATTTTTCTTAAGCATGAAATGCCATAAACACTTACACCAATAAATACGCAAAATGAACCTTTTCTAAACGAATACTGCCTACTCGTTATTCCACCCCCAGCTATGGTAATCCATAACTCAGTCAATCTCACTATTCACTATCATATTTTCATAGATTTATTTATTTATTTATTTATTTTCAAAGCATAGTTATTTATTTATATTTATTTATAGCCGTAGGTTCGTTATTTTTAAGTATTGTGATAGCTCTAAGCCTTATATATATATTGTACATATAATGTGCTGCACGATTTGGCCGTCAGTAGTTTTTTTATCTCTCTTATTTTTTTCTGCTACCCCACTGCACTAAACAATTTTTTTATATTTTAAATAAATTAAACACACATTTATACCTAGAAAAATAAACTAACATACATAAAAATTACTTTATCAAAATTTAAACAATCGCACTTGATTTTCTTTGCACCTGTCCATCGACTTTTGACTTTGTTTTGAACATGACTTTCTTTCCCTCTTCAAAGTCGAACGGCTCGGTTTTGCCATCCACATCATCAACTATCACCAGCCTCTTTAAAAATGTGCCAGGACGACTCACAGTGGCGTAGCATCGCTAGTGTGAATGATGTAGTGGCGTTCGAAATTTGGATTTTATTTTCATTTTCAATTCCTAAAATAATCACAAAATACTACATAATGTACGCATATAAACTTACAATACAATAATAAATACTTACATAAATACATAAAATACTTAACTTAAAATAAACTGCCTATGCACATACAATACATAAATAGATGCGCACATCAGACATACCTAACGATAAACTTGAACATAACATATAAATAAATAACTCAGATAAATAACTTCTTCTTCTTCTTTTTCATTTTCGGCGTTACGAGTAGTGATCTTGAAGCGATCACAACTCTCCCACTTTTCTGCTTCACACTAGTGATCCGCCTGTGGGGTACGCCGCGTTGACCTCAGAAATCGTCGGCAAGCCTCCCGGTTTTGGATTGTTCCATGTCTGAGGCCAACCAAATGCTGTTGTTTTTGCATTTGCTTGTACCAGGAGTGTTTTGGCCTGCCTTTTCTTTTTCGTCACGAATTTGTTGAAACGTTGTACGATATTGCCTTTTTGACGGGGTTCTGCGGATCTCTCCTTTGAACATGACAATACCAACTGAGCCGGTCGTGCTGAATTTTATCCAAGATGGTACTTTTGACATGAAGGCTTCAACGGATCTTATTACTTCTAATTCGATCAAGCTTTGTTACTCCTGCTGTCATCCGAAGCATCTTCATTTCGGCTGCCGTCAATTTGCTCTCATACTTTTTGTACATTGTCCAACATTGTGAACCGTATGTCAGAGCTGGACGGACAACTGCTGTGTAGAGTCTTCCCTTCAGCTTTGGGGGCATTTTTCGATCACAGAAGATAGCGGAGTTTTCTCGCCACTTCATCCACCCAACGCTTACTCGATGATTGATGTCGTCATCAATAAAATAAATAAATAACACTTACCATAAGTATACATAAATAAATACAGAATACATAAATATAACAAATAAATACATAACATAAAAAAAAATAAACGTCTCACAAAAATTCCTATTCTACTGTCATTCTCATTATTTTCGGCTGACAGCGACGCCTCTAGCGGTGGTTGCAGAGATAGGTTCCACTTTTCGCGAACCTCTCTCACTAGTATCGGTGTGACAAGTGACACTTGTTTACTTTTTTACTTGTCGCATCGAAATTCTGGCTGAGTATTTTTAATTTTTATTCCATTTGTGTTTTCCCTTTTTAATTGTTCAATTCTATTAACTTTTTCCTTTCCTTTCTACATTTTAGGTGTCTCTACTCAGTTTTGGGATGTTTGCCGAGAAAATCCAGTCAACGTAGGATCGACAATTTCCAGGTAACTGGGTGAACACAATGCATACGCATTCGCATACGGAGCCGGAGCCGCAAGAGTTAAAATCAAGTTAACTTCTCCAGCTCCGTCTTGCGTTGTTGTTGTATTCGCATGTATTTAATGTTTTGACATCTCTTGCGGCTGCGTCTCTGCAGCCATTGTGTTCACGCAGTAACTGGGTGAACACAATGCATACGCATACGCATACGGAGCCGGAGCCGCAAGAGTTAAAATCAAGTTAACTTGTCCAGCTCCGTCTTGCGTTGTTGTTGTATTCGCTTGTATTTAATGTTTTGACATCTCTTGCGGCTCCGTCTCCGCAGCCATTAGGCGTTTTTCTTTTTTAGTTCCGAACAGAGAAGTGAAACGTCAAAAACGTAAGAGTATTTCTTTTTCAGTTCAGCGACATCTGAACGCTCAAAATGCTTTTCTTTTTTCTTCAGAGCACTACGCGAGCGCGCTCTACGTGCTCGAAATAATATGACGGGGCATCTAGAGCAAGAGTCTGAGCGCAGCCAACTTCACAGAGCTCAGTTCAGAACACGTTCACGCTGTTCGTTCTCCGTTCAGTTCACGGTTCGGAATTAAAAAAGAAAAACGCCTATTGTGTTCACGCAGTAAGTTTGTTTACGTTTCGTGTTCATTCAACTCATTTTTTTCTTTCTCCCAATAGCCAATACAGGCATCCATAACAAAACACCGGCGTAGGAGACTACCTGTAGTAGACTCCGTCGGTGGCAGGATGGCTGGGTAACGTGGGGAAGAACCCACAAAACATCGCCGGGCATAGGACTACTTCAACCTGCGAGGGATATACCACGTACACCAATTGGAATTTACATTATGTATGTTTGTAAGTTATTTTTAGTAGACGTTGTTGACATTTTTTTTTTTTTTTTTGGTTTTAAATAAATAACAAATAATACTTAAAATAAATTCAAAAAATATACCTAGAACATACATATTTTACTAACAAAAACGTGATACAGAAAATAACATAGCAATAAACTACATAAAAAAAAAACAATCTATGTTTTCTGTATAATAATATATATATATTAGAGTGGTCCTTAGGAAAAAAAAATTTGGGACGCCCCCCAGGTTGGTTCTAAATCAAGAGAAAAAAAATCCCTAATTTTTTCAAATTTTTATTCCTAGCCCTTCCTGACCCTATTTCATTAAAAAGTTTTTGTTTTTTCGATCATCCGTTCAAAGACGGCTGCTGTTATAAAAAAAAATTGTTTATCGAGTTTTTGTTAATAACATGTTAATAACAAATGAAATAATAAATAAAAAAATCTAATTTAATGTTATATCTTTTAAATTGCCGTAGATATCTTTGAAAAAATAATCCATGTCAAAATGTTGCTTACTTTTGGCAGATTGAGTGAAATAAGAAATCAGCCTTTTTGTTTATTAACAATAGAGTATAAGCAAATGATCTTAATTTTATCAAACATACTCGTGGCTGTAGAGTGTTCAGAGACGCTTCATTTGAGCCTTATTCGAAGTCTTTCCGTTAATTAGTTCAAAAATGACAGGAAAATAGGGCCAGGAAGGGTTTGAGAAAAAAATATGAAAAAATTAAGGAATTTTTTTTTAATTTTTTAGAATCGATTTACGGGGCGTCGCACTCAATTTTCGTAAAAAAGTGAAATAAGGACCACTCTAATGTACATATAATGTGCTGCACAATTTGGCCGTCAGTAGTACCCCACTGCACTAAATAATTTTTTTATATTTTAAATAAATTAAACACATATTTATACCTAGAAAAATAAACTAACTTACATAAAAATTACTTTATCAAAATTTAAACAATCGCACTTGATTTTTTTTTTTCACTTGTCCATCGACTTTTGACTTGGTTTTGAACATGACTTTCTTTGCCTCTTCAAAGTCGAACGGCTCGGTTTTGCCATCCAATATCACCAGCCGCTTTAAAAATGTGCCAGGACGACTCACAGTGGCGTAGCATCGCTAGTGTGAATGATGTAGTGGCGTTCGAAATTTGGATTTTATTTTCATTTTCAATTCCCAAAATAATCACAAAATACTACATAATGTACGCATATAAACTTACAATACAATAATAAATACTTACATAAATACATAAAATACTTAACTTAAAATAAACTGCCTATGCACATACAATACATAAAAAGATGCGCACATCAGACATACCTAACGATACACTTGAACATAACATATAAATAAATAACTAAGATAAATAACACTTACCATAAATATACATAAATAAATACAGAATACATAAATATAACAAATAAATATATAACATAAAAAAAATAAACGTCGCACAAAAATTCCTATTCTACCGTCATTCTTATTTTTTTCGGCCGACAGCGACGCCTCTAGCGGTGGTTGCAGAGATAGGTTCCACTTTTCGCGAACCTCTCTCACTAGTATCGGTGTGACAAGTGACGCTTGTTTACTTTTCTACTTGTCGCATCGAAATTCTGGCTGAGTATTTTTAATTTTTATTCCATTTGTGTTTTCCCTTTTTAATTGTTCAATTCTATTAACTTTTTCCTTTCCTTTCTACATTCTAGGTTTCTTTACTCAGTTTTGGGATGTTTGCCGAGAAAATCCAGTCAACGTAGGATCGACAATTTCCAGGTAAGTTTGTTTACGTTTCGTAATCATTCAACTAATTTTTTTTCTTTCTCCCAATAGCCAATACAGGCATCCATAACAAAACACCGGCGTAGGAGACTACCTGTAGTAGACTCCGTCAGTAGCAGGATGGCTGGGTAACGTGGGGAAGAACCCACAAAACATCGCCGGGCATAGGACTACTTCAACCTGCGAGGGATATACCACGTACACCAATTGGAATTTACATTATGTATGTTTGTAAGTTATTTTTAGTAGACGTTGTTGACATTTTTTATTTTTTTTTGGTTTTCAATAAATAACAAATAATACTTAAAATAAATACAAAAAATATACCTAGAACATACATATTTTACTAACCAAAACGTGATACAGAAAATAACATAGCAATAAACTACATAAAAAAAACAAATCTATGTTATCTGTTGACAAGTTACGAAACACGTACTTATCAACTAGTATCACATAATATAAGGCTTAGAGCTATCACAATACTTAAAAATAACTAACCTACGGGTACAAATAAATATAAATAAATAACTATGCTATGTAAATAAATAAATAAATAAATAAATCTATGAAAATATGATAGTGAATAGTGAGATTGACTGAGTTATGGATTACCATAGCTGGGGGTGGAATAGCGAGTAGGCAGTATTCGTTTAGAAAAGGTTCATTTTGCGTATTGGTGTAAGTGTTTATGGCATTTCATGCTTAAGAAAAATTGTTTTCGGTGAAGTGTTAGACAAAGCTAGTTGCAGTCGGGCAAATCAATGATTTAGTGGAACGAGTAGATAAGTGCAGTCTATTAAATTCATATACAAAAGACAATAGTGACATAAATATCACAGTAAAAAAAAAATGTTTGCCTTCGAGGCTATTGAAACAAAACATAAATCAGGTACATAGGGGTATGAGGATATGTGTAGATATCACAGATTTGTATTGCATTTAAAGTTTTTAACTTCTACTTAAATCAGGTACGTTTGTTTGAAAAATAGACACATAAGTGGACTAGAATAAAATATATATAGATATCACAGTTTGTAGGTATATTGCACTTAAACGTAGGCCTTTGAAATGTTTTAAAAAACAGAATATCAGGTACTACGTGGACAAACGGTGGCGTAAAGCGGGACATCTTAAACTTCAAAATATCACAGTGTCTATTGCGTTTTGCCCTTTCGGCTATAGCTCGGTGCTATATATAAAAAAGAAATAAAACAAATCTTAAAAGTGATATCACAGTAGTTAATATTGCACGTATTGATGTTACTTAAGATAATTACTAATGTATAGTGGGACGAAAAATAAACAGAAATATCACAGGTGTATAATGTAAGGTTACATGAAGTTAGAATACACATAGATATCACAGATGTTTATTGCTTCAGGTCTTTTGCCTGATAAACGCCTAACATTTTACCGTTAAGGTTTTCGACCTCATACATATTCTTTCCCACCGGCTTAACAATACGAAATTTAACATATTTTGGACATAACTTGGCACTCAAATATTTTGAAGTGTTA
The DNA here is from genome assembly GCA_914767635.1 of Melanostoma mellinum. Taxonomy (NCBI): domain Eukaryota; kingdom Metazoa; phylum Arthropoda; class Insecta; order Diptera; family Syrphidae; genus Melanostoma; species Melanostoma mellinum. The sequence continues at coordinate 112,884,407 of OU612059.1, forward strand.
CTTAAAATGAAATTTCTCTTGAACACTTCTTGTCCAGGTTGATATTTTACGTCTCTTGACCTCACGTTATATCGTATTGCACTTTTTTCTTGGGAATCCAAAATGGATTCCTTAACCTTTTGCCTTATAATCCGCAGTCTGTCGTACCTCGGAAGGGTCATCAGCTCACCGTCCTCCACCGCATTTAGTTGTTCAGCCAACCCGTAACTACTGGCGTGTGTCATCATGTTTGTACCAAACAAGGCAAAATATGGTGACACACCAGTAGATGAGTGCACTGAACTCCGCAATGCTGACGCGATCTCGTTGAGGTGAATATCCCATTCGCGTTGATCGTCTTTAAGATAGGATCTTAAAGCGGCAAGCAATGTGCGATTAACCCTCTCCAAGGCGTTGGATTGCGGCGCGGAATTCGCAGTTTTAAAGTGGCGATGCCGAACTTCTGAAGCTGCTTTCCATTGTCGGAGTGAATTATTTGTGGTACTCCGAAAGTATTGAAGATTTCATTTTTTAAATAATTTACTATGGCTTGTGAATTTGCGGCTTTTAGTGGCTTAAAAAACATAAACTTTGAAAAATGATCAAGGACAACAAATATATAACAATTACCGATTTTTGATCGCGGATAGGGACCAAGAAAATCTACATAAAATTTTTGAAACGGACGATCAGTACAAAAATTGGTAGACATAGGGGGACGTTGGACTTGATTTGTAGGTTTGCACTGCTTGCATATTGCACAGTTATTAATAAAATTTTTAATTTGCACGGTCATGTTGGGCCAGTAAAAGTACTGCCGCACTCTATGGAGCGTTTTGGCAATGCCACCATGAGCAGACTTCGGTGGTTCATGGGACTTGGCGATAATTTGTTCGGTGAGACCAGAAGGAATCCAGAGTCGCCAAGTCTGTTCCTCCAGCCACTCTTCACCACTTGGAGGCAACCACTTCTTATATACGAAGTTCCCGTCTACCTTTAAGTCAGGCAACTGCTCGTGATCTTCTTTCACTGTTTTAATTAGATTAATGTACTCTTCCGACTTAAATTCTTCCGAGTCCAGGTCAATTATGGGCGCTACTTCTTCCAACTCAATACTCTCTAAGTGTGCCCGAGAAAGAGTATCAGGCACAACATTTAGCGCTCCCTTTCTGTGCTCTATGTCGAAGGTATAGGATTGGAGATCAAGACTCCACCGGGCCAGACGACCGTTCAGGTCTTTCATACTCATCAGCCATTTAAGGCTTGAGTGGTCGGTGATGACCGTAAAATATATACCCTCAACATAGGGCCTGAAACGTTTGATGGCCATTACAGCCGCCATGCACTCTTTCTCGGTCATACTGTAGTTTCGTTGACATGAATTGAGCTTTTGGGAGAAGTAAGACACTGGACTCTCTTCATCGTCGGTTTTTCTTTGGAAAAGCACTGCACCAATACCTGAATCAGAAGCGTCGCACTGGATGTAAAATCGCTTCTTGAAATCCACGGTGCGTGAGAACAGGAGCTGATGTTAATGCCGTTTTTAGTCGCTCGAACGCTGTTATTGCTTCATCAGTCATCTCAAACTTTGTGTTTTTCTTTTTCAGCGTATCGGTCAACGGAGCCGTCAGGGTAGAGAAGTCCTTGATAAACCGTCTATACCATCCTGCTAGACCAAGTAGCCGACGAACCTGTCTTGGGTTTTTGGGAAGCGGAAAGTCAACGACTGCCTCGACCTTGGCCGGGTCAGTCCTTAACTTTCCACCACCTACGATATAACCTAAATACTTCAGCTCTTTAAAGCAAAATTTGGACTTTTTTAGGTTTATCGTGAGGCTTGTTTTTCTCAAGCAATCAGCTACCTGTTCTAGCAGACTGATATGCGTCTCAAAGTCCGGCGCGATGATAAGCAAATCGTCTAAATAGACGAAAACTCGATCTCTGAGTCGTGCAAGGATCACTTTGTCCATTAGTCGGCATAACCTTTGAGCGGCACTACACAACCCAAAAGGAATAACCTTTAACTGGTACAAAGGTCTCCCCGGTACCGCAAACGCAGTTTTTTCCCTACTCTGTTCCTCCAGCGGTATATGCCAGAATGCTTCTTTCAGGTCCACGCTACTTATAAAGTAGGTGTCTGATAGACGACTGAGGAGCCCTTCGATATGGGGAAGAGGGTTAGCATCCTTTTTTGTAACCGAGTTGACATTACGAGCGTCAAGGCAAAACCGGTATTTTACGGCGTTGTTTTCGCCTATCTTCTTTATAAGGGCAACAGGTGAACACCAAGGACTCTCGCTCTCCTCAATAACGCCGAGCTCTAGCATTCTTACCAATTCCTGATACAATATGGCTTGCGACGCTGGGGAAGCAGGGTAGTGACGCTGCTTGACAGGTACCGCATCTCCGGTATCTATGACGTGTTCCATCAAAGACGTCGTACCTAAGCCGTGACGGTCATAGTCAAGGAACTTCATCTTGACAGCTTCCAACCTCGTCTGTTGCTCAAGAGACAACTGGTGGGCGTTTAGCAGGTCGGCTTGTTCTTCTATCATTGAGATAGTACTCACCACACCCGGTGCGATTTGGAAAGCTTTCCAAAAATCTACACCCAGGTACAACTCCTGATCCAGGTTTGGGACCAAATAAAATTCAATTGGTGCTTTACGTCCTTTGTATAGCACTTCTACTTTAATGCAACTTGCCGTCAGCTGTCTTAACACCAGATTGATGAGGAATCATGGAAATCTTCAGTTCATCTAACACTTTTTCGCAACTTTTTCCTAAAATGCTCACGCTAGCGCCACTATCGAGCAAACCTAGCAGGTTTTTATTGCCTATAGTGACCCTATCGTAAGGCCTTTGGTCGGAAGACACGTCGACCACTGTCGACAAAATGCTCTTTCTTATAATTTTTCTAAGTTTGAACCTTTCTCGGGTTTTTAAAATTCTTCTCGAAACCGCGCTACTTTTCTGATTAAAAATCCTATCCCTAGCCATATAGTAATCCCTTAACCTAATATGAAGAGGCCTAATCTCGAATCTCTTTACTTCTTTTGGCTTATCTTCTTTGCGTTTTAATATTTGTACTTTGTTTGTTTCGTTTTCTTTCGATGTTACTGCGGGGTTTGGGTGGAACGTGACTCCCCCGAAGACTTCACGTTCCTGTACCGGTTTTCCGGTTTGCACTTGGGGCATTTTGGAGTGATTACCCCAGCCTCACCGCACCTGTAACAAAACAGAGTTCTTGCGGCCGTGCAATCCTGGTACAGGTGACCTGGCTGCTCGCAGTTCCAGCACTTCAAATTGGAGGGATCGTTGTACACCCGGCTTGATTTCGGTCGGGCTCCCATGTGCTGGAAAGCGGCCAATTGGTCTGCGGGGTGTAACTGCTCCTCCGACTCAGTCTCCAGCTCGTACACCATGGGCTTCATTGCCTGTTTTCTTTTTTTTTTTGACGGGGACCATCTCTCACCACTGGAAAGGTGTACTCGGCATCTTTACACGCCATTCTCAGCTGGTCCATTGTAAAAATGACTTGTGGGTACACAAGCCTGCCTATATGTTCATTGAGATTTTTCTTCAGGATGCGCACCAGCTCACCTTTAGAAATCTGCATCCTGAGCTGAGATCTCATTCGGTTGATGGCAGCGAAAAACTCATCAACCGGCTCCCAGTCGCCTTGCCTGCGGTCCATAATATCCTGAACCACGTCGAAATCTGACCGCACTCCTTGAAATTGCCTCTTAAGGGCGTCGCGCAATGTGGGCCAGTCGGGACGAAAAATAGACCGTTGGAACTGCCAATACCATTCATAGGCGGCAACTGAGAGGAGAAGATGGAAATTTCTCAAACACTCAGCCCAGGCACAGTCGTACTGACTTTGCAGGGTCTCTACACGGAAGACGAACTCCTCCACGGTCAGCTTGTCGGAATCTCCATCGAATTTCAAACCCCACTTGTCAACCCTGACGGGGACACCTTGCGGTTTTGAGGGGTAATTCGAGTGACCGTAAGGACTTCGTCGAAACTGGTTCTGCTCAGGGTGAAAGTGAGCTTGGTACGCTCCATTGTCACCCCTAAAATCTCTATTTTGGTTTGCTTCCCTCAACGGAACAAACGGCCTCGCAGACTGATCCAGCTGAGAATGACCGTTGCCATTGCCAGCATTTTGCAATGCGGCTCCACAACTTGGAGGAAGTTGCCTTTCTACCGGCGGTGGTACTAAATTGTCAGGTCCACTCAAGCTGTTTCTGTGTAGCGCTGGTTAGTTTCTTTTACTTTTCAAATTAAATAAAAAACTCGATTTGTCAAACGTTATAATTGGTAATTTAATTTCTTCAAAAATTATGTGTAGATGTGTAGTGTAGAAGGTTCTCGACAAGAAGACATTTTTAATTGAATGCCAAGGTTCAAAGTACAAAAAATGACAGACTTTATAATTTATATTTACATCTTATTCAAGTGTCATTAAAAGTTCATTTATAGGGTTAGGTTACAATAGTAATTTAATGAGGTGAATACAAAAATTATTAATTCAATGGTTTTCAATTCAATTATTTAATATAATATTATTTATTTTTAATTGTTTATAAAAATGTCATAAACATTCTCCCCCCCGGTGAACGCAGTTCAAAGGCCCTGTTGTATAGGAGCCGGCCCTGGTGAATACCTTCATTTCCATTCATTGAATTCGGCACCTCCAAAATTATGCTTGTCTTCTTATTCTTGGGTGCATGCAAAGAGAAAAAAAAACTTAAGTAGGTACTCGTATAAGAAAAAAAAAACAAGATCAAGTTCAAGGGCAGACAAATTAACAAGAGACTATGCATCAATAGTATTCTTCTCGCTGAAATTCCAAAAGCTTTCGGAACAGTTAACCCATTGAGTAGATTCATACAATGAGGTTATTGTTGTTGGTTTTGCAGTTTTAAGTTGTAACATGTAAGCCAATGAATTCGCCGTGGTAATCAATGCTCTCATCGATAATCAATTATGTTACAAATTTCCGGAATTTCATTCACGACGGTCGTCGGTCAGTGTACCTCTCGAGTAGGTATAATTTTTTTTTTTTCGGTTTTGTGAAAGGTGTGTGAAGTGCAGTGTAATTGTAGAATATAAAAATGATAATTATCATCTATAATTATTGGTAGTGCGGTTACCAATTTTATTTGTTTTATTATTTCAATAATGATTATTTATTGTTGGCCAAGTGATTGATGGCGAAAATTGAAATAATTTTATTTAAATTGGACATAAAATTGATGTGATGTTCGTGCTGGTGGTGGTTCCGGATTCTGTTGCTGCTGCTGTTGAATCCGCATAAGGCGCGGGTGGATCTGTTTGATAAGTTTTTTTTTTATAATAATTTTATTAATTTCATATTTGTTTTAGGTATATTTGATAAATTTTTATTGTTTTATATTAAGGTTTTTTTTTTTTTTTCTTTTCAATTAAGCATTTCATATTTGGTTTTTTGTTGTGGATGTGTGCGTGTGCTTGGGATATTTTATTTCGGTTCGGTCATTGGGTTTTATTTTTTTTTGCGAAATGTTTACCGGCGTATAGGCATTGTAAGCAAGTGTTTGTGTGTAAGTGTTTGAGTGAAAAAAGTGACTCCCTTTTAATTGGAGTGCAAATGAATTGCGAATGGCCGACTTTGCCAAAATATTTAATGACGTCACAACGTCATCAGATTTGATTTTGTTTTTTTTTGTTATAAATAATCATTATTTTGTTTAAAACGTGAAGTGCTGTGCAGTGAATTTATATATTTAATTTAAATTAAAGTGTTAAGTTACTAATGTGTTGTACTCGAGTGTTGTGTTTATATTTTTATTTTGACCAAATGTTGTGCAGTGTACTGTTGAATTTCAATTTGTTAAATGTGAAATGCCGTCGGCAATTTGATCCGACGGGAATTGGATATTTTGGAATGCCGACGGTATTTTGCTGTTTACCAAAATAGATTATTATTATTTTTTATTTGTGTTGTGTTTTCATTTCAAGGTGTATATATTTATTTTGATCTAATTGTATTAAAGAAAATTAACAAGATTTTAATGTGTTTTTATTTTCTTATTTATTTCAATTTCTCTCTTTTTTTTTTTTTCTTGATTTCAGGTTCTAGGTATTCTTTTTTTTTTTTTTTTTTTGTGTTGAGTGGACTGTATGTTGTGTTGAAATTAAATTGTGTTGTGTTGTATTATGTTATTGGTTTTTATTTAAGAAGGGATTTATTTAGATCAGTGTTTCTTCATCGGTTGATTTGTTGCTCGGAAGATAGCAGATTTTTGTTATAGGGCGTTTTATGGTTCCGGTTTTCGTTTTCAAGGTTACGACGCGAATTAGTTCATCGGCTCCGGGATGTGTGTCGGTGATTCTGGCCAGTAACCATTGGTTTGGTGGAAGCCTTTCGTCTTTGACTAGGACAAGTGCTCCGATTTTAGGTTCGGCTTCTTTTCTCGTCCATTTAGGTCGCTGCTGTAACCGGGAAAGATATTCTCCGTTCCATTTACGCCAGAAAGATTCGACGAATGATTGTGTTCTTGTCCATCTGTCGAGATAATTCACAGGTGCTGAAATCGTTATGCTTCTTTGGGGGACGGATAGTAGAGGTTCGCCAATAAGGAAGTGTCCTGGAGTTAAGACGTCTAGGTCATCAATGTTGTCCGATAGAGGGCATAGAGGCCTAGAGTTCAAACAAGCTTCAATCTGGGTAAGAAGCGTGTAGAGCTCCTCGAAGGTTAATCTTTCGTCTCTTACGGTTCTTTTTAGATGGTGTTTGGTTGATTTCACCCCGGCTTCCCAAAGACCACCAAAGTGGGGAGAAGCAGGTGGAATAAAGTTCCAGGTAGTTCCTGAGTTGGCTAGAATTGCTGCAATTTCCTTCCAATCATGCTTGGCTTGTTCTAACATTCGAGCTAATTCTCGGTTAGCACCTACAAAATTGGTGCCACAGTCGCTGTAAATTTGAGCACAAATACCTCGCCGTGCTGTGAATCGACGAAAGGCTGCCAAGAATGCTTGAGTGGTTAGATCTGACACGGTTTCAAGGTGAATGGCTTTTGTAGCCAGACAAATGAAAATAGCAAAGTATGCTTTATAAGTTTTAGCTCCTCTTCCTTTCCAAGCTTTTATTTCAATCGGTCCGGCGTAATCTACGCCGGTATTGGCGAATGGTCTGGCCATTTGTACTCGTGGTGCTGGGAGGCTTCCCATGAGCTGTTGCAGATTCTTCTTTTGATGTCTGAAGCATATTGGACATTTATGAATAAAGCTTTTTACTTGTTGCTTAATACTTATAATCCAATATGACATACGAATATAAGCTGTAGTTAGTTGATTTCCGCCGTGAAGTGTCTTGTTGTGGGCATCTCGAATCACAAGTTCAGTGAAATGATGGTTTGATTTCAGAATAATCGGGTGCTGTTGGTTGTATGACAGCGGTGTATTTTGTAATCGGCCACCAACGCGTAGTATACCATCGCCATCGATGAAAGCGTTTAGTGAAAGCAAAGATTTTGGAATTGTGTTTTTGTTTTCGTATTCACTCAGTTCTTCGGCGAACATGCGTCTTTGTACTGCTTTATGCACCAACAAGGATGCACATTTCAATTCTTCTGTATCTGGTTCTCCTGAAGTCCTTAACATTTTCCTTCTTTTTGCTAGGCCATTTGTTCGAAAGCGGCAACAGAAGGCAATTACCCTGATGATCTTTGAGAGCCGTGAACATCTTAATATGCTTATGTTGATGTCATCATCTGTTGCATAAGAGTTGGCTAATGTGCATTGCTTTTTTACAGCTCGTTTTTCTTCTTCAGTGTCTAATGTAGATGGCTGCTCGGGTACTTCATAGTGCCACTTCTCCCGCAAAAATGAAGGCCCAATCCACCATTGTTCTTGTGCTCCTAACATAGAAGGGGCGATGCCTCTAGATGCTAGATCAGCTGGGTTGTGATGTGTTGGAATGTGTTTCCACATATCGCAGCTGGTGAGGCGTTGAATTTCTGCAACCCTATTGCTAACAAATGTTGTCCATTTGGATGGTTGTGCTTTGATCCACGCCAAGGTAATCATCGAATCTGACCAGGCGTACATCTTCGCATTGGATACGTTGAGCACTGTTTTTGTGTAGTTGAGTAGAGACGCGAGTAGAGCAGCTGCACAAAGTTCAAGTCGTGGTAGACTGATCGTTTTGAGTGGGGCTACCTTGGTTTTTGAAATTAGTAGATGCATGTGGATATTATCGGTGCTGTCAAGTACACGGATGAAGACTACTGCACCATAAGCCTTTTCAGATGCATCACTGAAGCCATGCAGTTCCACTAATTTTCGTGTGTTGTGTGTTTGTATCCATCTTGGGATTTTAATGTGTTGTATCATAGGCAAGTCTCTCCGAAACGCTTGCCATTCTTCCTTTAGATCTAATGGAATCGGTTGATCCCAGTCAGTTCCTCTGCACCATAGTTTTTGCATCATGATCTTGGCCTTGATTACGCATGGTGCAATCCAACCAAGTGGATCGAACAGTTTAGCGATTGCTGATAACATCGTCCTCTTGGTTATTTCTTCGGTGTCGTGTTGAAAGTTTTGAAATGAAAATATGTCTTCTTCAGGATGCCATCTTATTCCTAAGGTTTTGACATGATCGGTGGATTCAAAGGGAACTTCAAAACTTATTTCACAGTCTTCTTTGGGTAAGTCTTGAAGAAGATCTTTGTGGTTGGACATCCACTTGCGAAGTTTGAGCCCAGCTGATGTCAGCAGATTGCGTGTTTGTTCACGTTTCATCAAAGTTTCATCCATAGAATCACCTCCACTGATGAAGTCATCAACATACATCTCCTCCTTGATTGCCATCGCTCCTTTTGGATATCTTTTAAACTCATCCTCAGCGACTTTATGAAGGACACGTATGGCCAAGTAAGGTGCACAAGCAGTACCAAAAGTGACAGTTTTGAGTTTGAAAATCTCAATGGGTTGATCTAGGGTTTCTCTCCAAAGAATCAGCTGATAATACCGATCAGCTTCATGCACAAAAATTTGGCGATACATCTTCTCAATGTCGGCAGTTATGGTGAATTTATATATTCTCCATTTTAAAATTATATCGATTATATTTGTTTGCATTTTTGGACCGATCATCAGGTGTTGATTTAGCGATGTCCCATCGTACGTCTTTGCTGCTGCGTCAAAGACTACCCTTAGTTTTGTGGTGGAACTAGATTCTTTGAACACCGCATGATGGGGAAGGAAGTAATGAAACGATGATTTCAGAATTGGGTCATTCATATTTACTTCCTCCATGTGTTGTAAGCTAAGATACTCCATGATGCATTTGCTGTAGTTCACCTTCAGCTCTGGCTCCTTTTCAAATCGTCTTTCGAGAGATGAAAAACGCCTCATCGCATTCTCAAAGCTGGATCCAAGTTCAGGATAAACTCCTCCTTTGAACGGAAGTCCAACCTCATATCGTCCATCTGGCATACGCTTCGTAGTTTCCAAAAAATGTTTTTCGCAGGTGATATCTTCTTCTGATGGTTGAGTTACGAATGGAATTTCCTCAATTTCCCAAAATTTTCGGATTTGCGTGTCGATATCAGCATGTTGAAAGAAGCTGCGGATGGTTTTTGGAACTGCCTCTGGAATTTTACCTAAAACAATCCACCCAAAGTGAGTGTTTTGAGCAATTGGTGCAATTTCATGCTCATTGCGGATTATTTCGGGTAAAACAATGTCTGGATAAACATCTGCACCGAAGAGTATGTCGATTGGAGATGGAGTACCAAAGTTGGGGTCTGCTGACTGTAAATTGACAAGATGTTCCCAATTGCGAAGTACCATTTTGTGGGCCGGGAGAAGGCCAGTCAACGACTTGAGAATGAACGCCTTTGTTGTTCCTTCAAACATCGAATGCTTGGAAGCAAACATAAGGTCAACGTAGTTTTGACTGGTGCCGTTGCTGACCTGCCCTAACCCTGATACCTTAACGTGTGTGTGGTGTCGTGGTAGGTTGAGTAGCCTTGCTGCAGGTTCGGATATGAAGGTAGCATCTGAACCCGGGTCAATTAGGGCTCGTAGATCCGCAAATTTTCCTTCTCCAGAGTGTACCCTCACGATCGCAGTTGCAAGCAAAATTTGTGTATCATGAAGCTGTGACGCAAAAAAATTCAGTCGAGTACTGCGATTTGATGTGTTGTTACCTGTTGGCTGGAAAACAGGAGCGTTCGGGTTCACAACTACCTGTTCGTTTCGCGGCTGGGTAATTTGTTGCAGTTGAATTGGTGTTGAATTGTTGGTATGAGCGCTTATATTTTGTGTGTGTTGTGAATTAATGTGTAAAAGAGAATGATGTTTTTGATTACAAAAGTAACAGGTACGATTACTCAGGCAATTTCGTGTTGTGTGACTGTAAGCGAGGCAATTCTCACAAACATGAATCTGACGAACAGCCTGCTGCTTCTGCGCGGAATCCATGGCTAAAAACCGTTGACATTTTCTCAAAGAGTTTTGTCCTTGTTTACAAATTTGACAAACGTATTGTTGTGTAGTTGCTTGTGGGTTTTGTCGCGTTTTAGCATGAAATGCTTTAGCTGAAACGGATGGTTTCGTCACTGGCTTGGATTGTGAGGTTGTGTCTGAATTTCCTTGCTATACAATTGCTTCTAGCGTCCTTAAACGGGATTTGAGAAAGCTAGTGAAATCAGAAAATGTAGGCAGGGTTTCTTCATTACCTAGCTTTTCTTCCCATAACTGTTGGGTTTTACTGGGTAATTTCTGAACGAGAACATAAATTAACATTGTGTCCCAATGTTCCACTGGTAATTCTAAATTTTCCAGGGCATGGACGACCTCAGTTGTTGTGTCTAATAAGGTTTTTAGACCTTCTGCTGACTCTTTGGTTTGTGCGGTCTGACCATAGAGAACCTTAAGGTAGGAGTTAACTAAAACCCTCTTATGGTCATATCTCTCTATCAGTAAATCCCATGCCTTTTGATAATTCCCCGTACTCAGGTCTAAATGGTGTAACAAACGTTCGGCATCCCCAGTCAAACTATCTTTCAAAAAATGCATTTTTTGAATCTCGTTCAAATTTGGGTTCTTATGCACGAGAGAAATAAAAATGTCGTGGTAGGAACGCCATGCTGTATACGAACCTGAGAAAGTCGGAGGTTTAATTGGCGGAAGCTTGAGGAAGTTTGTTTGTTGAACTGGTGCTGGTGTCACAGGTATCGGAAGATGATTTGCAGGAAGAGTGGGCGAAGACGGTGGAGGTGGAGCAATTTTGTCGAGGGCATCCATCAATTCACTGCGGTAATCCAGATAGGTATCACGAATCTGATCAAATACAGCCATCAAATCCTCCTTTTTTAACGTCTCTTCAAGCTTCCCTCCACTAACAATTTCCTCATGGTACCTTTTGGCATTGACCAAATTTGCTTCTAAAAGCTCTAAGCGAGTTTTCAAATAATTTACAGTGCGACGAGCTTGGCCTGCCTTTTTAAAATTTGAAAAATCACGCTCTATTTGCGCCAAAACTTCATTTTGCAGCTCCCCAAACGACATATTGTTCTTTTGTTTATCAAATGTAATAAAAAAAGACTAAAAAAATACTTTAAAAAAAGGACTTACTTTGTGTGCCTACAATAAAATGGCGGTGTGTGGTGTTGTTGTTGCGTTGGATTGCACGTCGCGGGAATCCCGATTTGCACAGCACAAATAATATGTGTCTTTTTTCTTTTTTTTTTTTTATCAAAGTGATTTTAATTGAATTTTGAATTTAATTTGATGATTTAAAATTATTTAAACAGTATAATACTCGTAACTATTGAAATGTATATAGATATATATGTATATCTTTATGTACTTGAGTACTTATCTAATATTCACTTTTATTTAAATGTCAAATAAAAGTCAAAGCTAAATTCTCTTTCAAACACTCTTTTTTTTTATTTAATGGCGTAGAAGGACCAATGTTTCTGTGTAGCGCTGGTTAGTTTCTTTTACTTTTCAAATTAAATAAAAAACTCGATTTGTCAAACGTTATAATTGGTAATTTAATTTCTTCAAAAATTATGTGTAGATGTGTAGTGTAGAAGGTTCTCGACAAGAAGACATTTTTAATTGAATGCCAAGGTTCAAAGTACAAAAAATGACAGACCTTATAATTTATATTTACATCTTATTCAAGTGTCATTAAAAGTTCATTTATAGGGTTAGGTTACAATAGTAATTTAATGAGGTGAATACAAAAATTATTAATTCAATGGTTTTCAATTCAATTATTTAATATAATATTATTTATTTTTAATTGTTTATAAAAATGTCATAAACACAAGCTGTTCTGGAATTCCGAGAGACTGACCCTCATCAGGCATGCAAAGGCTTCCCTTTCCAAGACTTACGAATTTTTTTGAACCAACACCATCAACGTTAGAAATAGAATAGGATATAGGGTAGGTTAGCTACTGCTGTTTCATGGTCTTGATTCAAGTCGCTATTCTGGCGGTATGTCAGAGACTTTCCACCAGAAGACATACAAGAATCTGAATCTTGAAACTGCAGAAGCTACAACATCACAATTTAGGAAGGATAGGATTAGATAAGTCAGTCACCACTGCTCTGGAATTTGAATCCAAGTCGCGATTCAAGTGGTATTTCTTAAGACTTTCCACTTGAAGACTTACTTGGTTCTAGTATCCAAAGCTGCGGTAGCTTTAACTTACCCAGGGAGGAATAATTCTCCAAGTGACAGCAGAATTTGACATCGCAAATGAAAAGGCATGCTAAAAGCTATCCTTATCATGACATACGACCCACTCTGATGCCGTTTGGAAAATCGACTAAGGTTATGACAACTACTTGAACAACACGTTTGGGCGCCATTTGTAATACGGTAGGGTATGAAGGATTGGGAAAGGTAGTTGGATGAAGGAATAGGATTAGGATAGGTAGAGGATTGGGATAGGTAGTCGGAAAATAGAGGTAAAGGAGAAAGGAAAGGTAGAAAAGGAATATGGGAAAGGAAAGAAAAGAATAAAGGAAAAGTGTAAAGAAAAGGAAGGAAACGGATATGGGAAAAGGAAGGGAAAAGGAAGTGTCATGTCAGGTCCCTTACCTGGCACGCTTGCGAGGCACGGCTCAGCTCGCCGGATTAGGGGGGGATCTTGCCCCTTCGCCAGACGAAAACCACATTACAAAACATAAATCGTGCCAAAAAACCACCACCACAAAAACCTTACCACACTTCAGGCACTGCGAGGTGAAATTGCAGTGAGGCCTGTAGCCCACCCAACCATGGAACTTGGCAGGCCATGTTTTCGAGTGCCCCTGACGCGATCACTGCTGCCAGGAGAAACCAACTACCACCGATGCACTTCCAACCTCCTCATCCCCCTGTAATCGTGCTTAGCACGCCATCATTACTTTGCCGCAAAAAGAAAAAACCTCTGCTTCAAACCTTCGGCGTGATGAACATTTTAATTTTAAACAAAACTAATAACAAATTTAAACGAAAATCAAAATGACGCAAAATAAAGAAACTCAAAAATCTTGACCAAAAAGGAAACTAAAATTTAACTGGAGATAAACAAAATGAACTAAAACTCAAAACAATGCGAAACACTAACCATAAAATAATAAATTAACAGAAAGATATATAAATAACAAAAATCCTAAAACTAACCTCAATCCTACTTTATATTTTTATGTTTTTATGTTTTAATGTTTTTTTGTATTTTTATGTTTTAATATTTTTTAGAATTTTTATGTTTTGAAGTGTTTTTGTAGTTTTATCTTATTTTTTTGTGTTTTTGGTATTTCTTTTCTTATAGTTCGAACGTTGTGATATTCTTGTGTGTTTTCTGTAATTCCTTTATATATCTTTATCTATCTTTATCTTTTTCTTTCTTTCAAGTTCTCTCTTTTTTTTTGTGACTCGCAACCGATCCCTCTATCACCTTGGCTACACTGGGATTGCTTTCACCCACCTACTTTTCCTGCCTAAAAGGAGCTCCCTGTAGCGGGTATGGCCGATAATTGGCCTCGTACCAACAAAATAGCCTAAGAATCGAAAAGGAAACGATCACGGCCCTAAACAAACGAGAATTAAAAAAAAACCAACAAATTCTACCACACAACAAAAAGAGATATCGACAAAAATGTTTAAAAAAAATGAAGAAATTGGTACAAAAAACAAAACTAATAAAAAGGTATAAAAAAACTATAAAATGTAAAATAGATATAAAAAAATTACTTAAAACTATACAAATAAATAAATACAAAAAAATATCACGCCGAGAACACTTATACTACAAAACAGCAACCCGGAACAAAAGTTTTATGTTGGTGCCCTGCGGGCGCTTTTCACCTCAGGCCGGACCTGAATTTGCCCTTGTAATCGGCCACTGGTACAACTTTTAACTTTTAATGCTTTTGGCCTCTTATATCCGTCTTCTTATGACGAACATACTGATGTTTTTCCTTGCACAACAATCGATTTAAATTTTAAAAATAAATGTAAACAAAATTACTTCGAGCCAAAAAAAATCAACACAATGGTGCAAAAAAAGAACCACGGCTCTGGGATATAATTTTACGGTTACTTTCCGGCCTGGGTACCCACAGGCTCGTATGGACTTTTGTTCCGCAATCTTTGGGTTTTTTTCTTTTTTCCTGCCAGTTTTCCCTTTGCGACATTAAATTTGCCAACTAGGCTAGACCCCCAGAACTAACAAAAAAAAATCCACTTTATACTCGCACTAATGTCGTTTTCCATTGGTAATCCGGAAAAACTCTCCGATCCAGTGCCCCTGTTCTGTATCTTTGGCGATAAGTTATCGCATCGTTTAAAAATGAAACGATTCATTCCCTCTTTATCGCCCCTGGAAAGAACTGGGTTTCTATAAGTGCATGCGATAACTTTCAGTTTCGGTTTCAGTTTGACTGGAATTTCCAATGGAAGGCGATAAGTCTATCTCTCAATCTTGTTTATGAGGTAGTATATTGCTTTTTTTTCCGCAGTTGTAAGTGAATTTGTGCAGCTATCAAAAAACACTTGCATACTTTTAATTGCATTGCAAATTTAATTTGGGATTATTTTTGCTTTGCATTAGACTTGCTTGGCAAATCTTGCGTTTAGGAATTCGCTCTTTTATTTTGCAGCATGAAGTCTACCAACAGTTCTATTTGCGCTTTTGATATTCGCGTACATCTCTAAAAATTTAAATTTTAATATAAGTCCCTAACATTTCAATATTTTTATATTAATTTTACCTTTTTGTGCTCAGCAATAATCATCCTCTTGTCTTATCGCCTGCTACGAACCCAGTGATAAAATTTGACGTATAAAATGAAAAGGATATCGACTTTTGACTATACAGAAACCCGTTTTTACCGCCTTTCCAGTATTTTCATTCCAGTTCGTTGCGCGTGATAAAGTTATCGCCTGTCATCGCTTACAGAACTCCGATGATGCGATAAAACCAATTTCGTTTCAAATCTCACCGTTTCTCGACGAATTTTATCGATGCGATAGTTACAGAACAGGAGCACAGGATGCCAAAGTAACACTTTTATTTGCTTTGAAGTTTCGTTGCTTGTATTGTGTATCGGTGTGAAACGTCGAGCGCTATTTTTTTTTCAGTCACTTTTTTCATTTTTTTCATAATTCACTTAAAACGACAGGAATATGTCTTAAAATGTTTTTAGATTTCATCTCAATTAATAATTTGTTTTCAGGTAACTCTTTTTCAATTTTTAGAGGTGGCAAATCACATTTGTCAATTTTGACGTCAACAGTGTTTCAGTGTGTGAGTGCTTCTGGTTTCGCTTCCTTCTTCAAATCAACAATCAAATTTCTCTTCTTTCGAGGAGAGGAACTGTCATTTGATGCCAATGGAATGATTTGAGAAGCGTTCAGAAGGCTTCCGAACGACCAATGGAAAACGACATAAGAAATTTTAATTCAAACTCACCCGTTGTTTGTTAATATATTAGTATGTATGTACTGTAACGTGCGCTTAGTTCGCAAAAAAAAATAAAACTCTACCTTTCAATTTAATTCTACCACTTTATTCAGTATCTACTTTCGATATACACTTTATTCGAACTCAACTCGACTTTTGGACTATCACTTGTATTTACTCTTAACTTTATCACTCTATAAAAAAAACTCCCCTCTGGTTGCCTCGGGCGGGCTATTTATATCGAATGACATGCCATCTAGAACTCTCCAGTAACTTCTACATTGTCTCCACTCTCCACTGGCTGTCAAACATTTTCTCTCCTTCAAAATTTCTACACTTACACCAGTGCTGCCAGATGTGTTTTCGGTTGAACGTTTTCGATTAGGAAATTGGTATTAAGTGTTGGGTTCACGTTACACTGCCCCCTCCTTAAGATTGTTCGTCCCGAATAATTCCATCTGCAGCCTCGCCACTATATCGATGCAGCCGGTCACAATGAACTACTTTTAACTTGCCTCTTAGTCCTCTTTGGATGCGGTAAACCACGTCGTTAATCCTCGTGACAACAGTATAAGGACCTTCCCAGTTTTGCTGAAGTTTCGGTGACAATCCCTTTTGACGATGAGGATTATAAAGCCACACACGATCTCCTGCTTGGAATCCTGCCGTTGTCGCTTTTGTGTCATACCGTGTCTTCATCCGGTCACTGTAGGTTTTCATCCAGTCCCTTGTTCTTTTATGGATGTCAGCGAGTCTCTCCTTGAGGTCGTCCACATACTCGTTCGTGTCCTGTGGCTCCTCTGTGGGGCATCCAAATTTAAGTTCGCTGGGCAGCCGCATGGTTTTCCCGAACAGGATATCAGATGGTGTTTGTCCTGTCGAGCTATGTACTGCACTTCTATAGGCCAACAGGAATAGCGGTACGTGCCTATCCCAGTCTCTTTGGTAGTCGCCTACGACCTTGGTAAGGTGTTCTTTCAAGGTCCGGTTGAATCTTTCAACCATCCCATCAGATTGTGGATGAAGCGTGTGGTTCTCGTTTTCTTAATGCCAAGTAGTCCGCACACTCCTTGGAAGATGTTTGACTCGAAGTTCCTCCCTTGGTCGGAATGGAGTTCCATAGGCACGCCAAACCTACTCACCCAGTTAAACACAATCTGGTCGACCACTGTTTTGGCCTCTTGATTTGGGATGGCATACGCCTCAGGCCACTTGCTAAAATAGTCCATTACAACCAGAATGTACTTGTTTCCAGCGTTTGTCTCTGGAAAAGGCCCAGCAACATCTACTGCGATCCTCTCAAAAGGCGATCCAACGTTGTACTGATGCATCTTACCTTGAATCTTCCTACCAGGTCCTTTGGTTGCAGCACACTTGTCACATTGACGGCACCATTTCTCCACGTCATCTCTAGCATGTAACCAGTAGAACCGATGTCGCACCTTCTCCAGTGTTTTGTTAACTCCCAGGTGGCCTCCAGAAGGTCCGTCGTGCATCTCCCGCAGAACTTCACTGACTTTCGATTGCGGTACGATCAGCTGCATCACATATGACTTACCGTCAGCGGATTCCCATCTTCGCCTGAGGACACCTTCTTGCACATATAGTGAGTCCCACTGTGCCCAATAGGCTTTGAGAACTGGACTCCTGTCAGAAATGTCTCCCCATTCAGGTTTCTCTTCATTTTCTTTCCATGCGAGAATGGGTTCGATATCTGGATCTTCTTGTTGAGCAGTCCTCACTTCCTCATTGCTTCATCCGCTTATTGGATCAGCTCTTAGTCGCTGAGCGGTAATGATTTCTTTGTCTTCTTGCCGCCTGCAATGCTTGCAATCCACTTTGCAAGGTCTTCGGGATAGCTATCCTTCTTAGTCACATCATTCAGCCTTCGGTAGTCGACACAAAAACGAGTGCTTCCGTCTTTCTTTTTCACTAGCACCACTGGTGACGCCCAAGGACTTTTGGAGTTTTCGATAAGACCGTCCTTCTTCATTGCTGTTATCATTTCCTCAACCTCACCTTGTTTGGCCAGTGGAAGACGTCTTGCGGGTTGACGAATCGGTCTTGCATCTCCTGTGTTGATGCGATGCTGCACCAACTGTGTCCTACCATATTGTCCCTTTTGCGATGCGAAGATGTCAGTGTACTCTTGTAGGAGATTTTCAGCTATCCTTGTTTGTTGGTGATCAAGGTTGGATGAATTCAGTATTTTAGCTCTAATGGTTTTGAGCTCCTCCGGAGTTATAGTTTTTCTTGGGGCTTCGTCTGTGATCTTCGTAATTGCTGCAACTGATTCGCAACGTCCAACGACTTCTCCTTTCTTCAACCTTACATCGTACGGTCTAGTGTTTAGTAATCGTACGGGGACCATTTTGTTTTTCGGTGCTACCAGTGTTTTCCCAATGATGACGCTTTGGGAGGAACACTCTGGGTCTGGTTCCACCATGAGGTATCGAAGGCTTCCAAACTCACCTTCCAGTTTTGTCCAAACGAACACTTCAGAAGAAGGAGGCAGAATCAGATCTTCCGTGATGACAGTTCTCAATGTCGACGTACTTTCGTTCGAATAGGTCATTGGAAGTTCCTTATTTTGGTACTTCAGAACCTGATTACCGATGTCTAAAATAACTCCGTGCTGTTTCATAAAGTCGATTCCAATGATGCACTCGTCACATATATCTGCCACCAGGAATTGATGAGTAAACACTAGATCGGCCAGTCGGATCTTAAGACTCACTTCTCCGTATACTCTTGCTGCTTCTCCCGTTGCGGTTCTGAGACGGTAGCTATTGGTGTTATGAAGCCACGTCGTCTTTACCAGGTCTCGACGTACAATGGAGGCAGTGGCACCGGTGTCGATTGTAGCCACATGTTTGTTCCCGTTAATAGTAGTCTCCACAGTCAGACTTTTGTTGTCTCGTTTAGTCTGAGAGACCTGGATGGTGGTTCTGGGGCCATCGATACAAGAAACCAGCCTCTGCCCCTCGAAGTTCGTTCTTACTCGTTTCCCTGATGGGAAACGGGCTGATAGGCAACGCTGGTGTTGTTGTTACCTTGCTCTGGGTTGGATCTCTTGCTTCCACAATGTTGACAACCGGCTTTATTTGGTGGTAGTCGGCATTGACGCTGTAAGTGCCCGGTCTTGTTGCAGTTCCAACATCTTGCTAGTCCGCTCCGCTGGTTCTTTTGTATTTCAGCTCTTTGGCACGAGCATTCTTCGACTATGGCTTCTCTAAGTCGATGTACTCCATGAGAAGCCTGTTCTGCTGCTTCAATTGTCAATGCGAACGCTAAGGTTTCAGAAAGAGTACGTGTTCTAGCAGTCCGCACAGACCTCTGAAGATGTATATCGGAAATGGCACGAACGAAGGACTCAACAGCAAGCTGGTTGATGATTTCTTCTCCAGCATCCGGGTATGCCAGGTGAACCAGTCTTTCGACGTCTGCTTGGAGCTGCTGTAGACTTTCACCCCTTTTCTGGACTCTGTTATTGAGTTGGACTCGGAAGACTTCTTTCAAGTGGCTATCTCCAAAGCGTTTATCTATAGCTGCCACGAGAGAACTGAAATCGCCGCTCTTACCAGCTGGAACTGTTTGAAGTAATTCAGCTGCTGGTCCTCTAAGAGCAAGAGTCAGTGCAATGTACTTGTCTTCGTCATCCCAGCCATTTGTTGTCGCGGCTGCCTCAAATTGTCTCTTGTAGACTGGCCAAGAAGACTGTCCATCAAATGTTGGGGGTTTCATCTCCTTTTTCTTTGCAAACTCCCCAGCAGACTCTCGAATTTTGATTTTCCGGATCTGGTCTAATTCCTTGGTTAGAACAGAGAACTGTTTATCACATCGGGTTTCTACGATTTCGAAACGATTCTCTACAACAGAAAGCTGTTTCTCCACACCTTCAACGCGTTCGTCTAGGGCACATACATTTTTCTCAATGTTACCCAATTTACCTTCTAGAATGTTTTTCTGACCTTCCAAAACATTCTGTTGCGCCTCAAGTCTTTCGAGAATATTCTGTTGTTCCTTCTTTTGTTCGTTTCGTTGTGCTTCCAGTTGTTCGAGAACATTCTGCTGTTCTTTCTTTTGCTCGCTTCGTTGCTCTTCAATCAGCTTCTTTTGCTCGTTTCGTTGTGCTTCAAGTTGTTCGAGAACATTCTGCTGTTCTTTCTTTTGCTCGCTTCGTTGCTCTTCAATCAGCTTCTTTTGCTCGTTTCATTGTGCTTCAAGTTGTTCGAGAACATTCTGCTGTTCCTTCTTTTGCTCGTTTCGTTGTTCTAACAAAAGTTTCATCATACTAGAAAAATCTATATTTTCACTTACTTCCTCTTCTTCCACTTCTGTTTCAAAAACAAAAAGTGTTTACGTCTTCCCCTTGCTGTTCCAAATAGTTACGCAAGCGCAGGACGAGCTCATTTTTCGATCCCGCTCTAGAAAGATTTCGCTTACCTAACTCACTTTTAAGCTCAATGCAAGTGAGCTCTTCTAACAACTTACCCATTTTTGCCGTATATAATTATTATTTTCTTTTTACTTTTTTTTTTTACACTTTACTAGTCAAATAAGTTTTATTTACACTTCTGACAACAATGTAACGTGCGCTTAGTTCGCAAAAAAAATATAACTCTACCTTTCAATTTAATTCTACCACTTTATTCAGTATCTACTTTCGATATACACCACAGAGTAGATAATACAGAGTAACCACTTCCACCCCTTCAACCCAAAACACCCGCAAAAAGTTTTTCAACACGAATTCAAAATGGCGTCCTATTTCTGATAAAAAAATGGAGTAGTGGTAAGATTCTAAACGTCAATAGAGAAGTAAAAAAAAAACATGACATGTCTTTGACATTTGTCATTTGAGTTTTGAGAATCAACGAATGTGGAAAAATCATGGGATGTTTTATTGTAAGTATAACTAAATTAAAAAGTATCTAGCTTTTACTAATACTCAAAAACCAATAAAATACTAATTTTAAACCGCCGCAGGAAAACCATCACCACAGGACAGGAGTTCATAGAAAATTTAATCAATTCCTTAAAGATGAAGGACTGCAAACTGCAAGTGATGAATCTAATGATTCGCGAAAAGAAAATGTCGAGAAATAATTCCTTGAAGTTCTGAATCTCAAATAGACCTTGTTGGAGACTCGGATATTGTAAGAGGAGTCCCGGTCACTCCCGGTACTGGTACTGGTATTACACCATCTACAGATACCATTCGTCTCACGAGGAAAATCTTTACCCTGAAGGTTGCCACATTCCTTCGATGGGATTAAGGTAAGTACAAATAAAGTTTCTCTGTAATAAAAACTTCTAAAAACCCGATATTTTAAGGACCTCGTAAAAAAACCTGATGAACATCAAACAAGTGACTGCTGAAAGACTTGAGTACTATATACATTATACCCTTACCTTTAGACTTCAATACAACAGTTGGTAAGTCGCGAGTACTGAATCAAATTTCTTTTAGCCGCGGAGGGAAATGAAAAGCCAGCCAAATTCCCTTTGGCTAAACTTATATCAAGGCTGGGTTTTGCGTTTGCAGATCATTAAGGACATAGCCGTAAAAGCTTTCAGACCACCTCCAACAAGTAAAGTCAATCATTCCTATCAAACGTTTTACACAATTCAATTTCAATTTTTGTTTTAGCTTCGTTCCTATTGAGCCAATGTACCCGAACTTTAGGGCAGACATCCCAACAGAACCAAGCATTGACTACTTCAAGCAGTTGTGACAGTCCTCAGAGTCCTTCTATATGTATGCACCAATGATACGTTCGTCTTGATAATCCTTACTTTGAATCAACTAACCAGAACTTTGAGGCAATGAAAATTATTTCGTTAGCCGAACTGCGAACCCAAATCTATGTACATTGATTTTGTAAGCTTTTATCTGTACAGTGTACACCAAGCAGTATCGCAAAGCCCAAGAATCTGTCATTGAATGTAAAAAGAACCTCTTGAAAATGGAATCTGAATACAACAAAAGAGCAAAAGCAGAGTTCATCTTCTGTCGCGTTGATGGAAGCGAGTTTGAAGGCTATTTAATGGCTTGTGGGGTCAGTGCTAGATAGGTGTCACTTAATGAGTAATTCAGTGCCTCCGTTCTGAACCAGTACAACGTACAAGGTGAGCCTTATTTATCACTTCGTATTCGAAATGTAATGATTTATCTACTGTAGGATATTTTGGAGATCCTCAAGGCCGACAACAAATTTAGGGAAGTTCCACTGGTGAATCGTTGGCTATACAAACCGATTGGAAGCTCACAGCGAGAAGGGAAATGGCTGCAAAGAATAGGTCTGTTCAATGTGCAGTGCTCCAGTGCGCACTGGGGAATGTCAACGCACTGAAATTATCTGTCAATACACTGATTACCTGCTCCGGATTTGATTTCACATCGAACACATAAGAGCTAAAACTCACGTAGCACTCGACTTTTATAAATTACTTTCCTCCATTTGGCAATAAATATGGTTTTATTTCTTTCATAGATGTATGAAAAGATATGAAATATCAAAATGAAACCCAAATATTGAGTTATAACCCAATTGCCAACAAAATATACTTTGCTTTGCAATTAATCTTTTTGGCGTAAACAGCTGATTTCCAATTGACAGCACTGAAAACCTCAACCCCAGAAAAAACCTGGGGCATGGCAGTGCGCACTGAGTGCTTGCACCGGACGAACATCGAACACAGTGCAAATGCACTGGTGCAGAAAAAATGTCACATCGAACTCATCAGTGCGATTTCAGTGCGCACTAGGGCGCCCCAGTGCGCACATCGAACAGACCTAATGTTAGTGTTATGTACATTTTAAATGATTTCTGAAACTCATAACATATATTTTCTTAGGACTACATTATAGCTGTGTGCATGTTAAGTGTCCTCAAACTGGAGACCCAACGTCAAGAGCTCTTCACAACATCGTCTGTGCCGAAGTTGGGAAAACTGGTGAATTGGGAAATCCTTCTGATACAAATCAACCAGGGCCTAGAAGAGTGCAACAAGGAAACGCCGGATTTGCAATCCGTTGGCAATAAATGCAAAAAGTGCCAACAGTTTAAAGTGTTAACAGTCCGGTCCAACTCTTATCAACTCAATTAAAATATTCAATTAGATTTATTTTCATTATTGTTTTCTTTATTTTGTTTTCCACCATTACTGGCCAACATTACTCCTTACAACTTTTTGACTTTTCTTGTTGCTATTATCCGATGATGGATTCTTATTTGTATTGCCACTAATCCCATTATTTTGTCCGTATTTGGAACTTTTTTGTGACAAATTTATATTCAAATTGGTGCTGGGGCAACCATCAACCAACCAACTACGGCTTTCAACTACTTCACGTTGATTTTGGGGTTTGGTCCAACTTGTTGTTGCTGTTCCTGCTGAAGTTGCCTTTCTACCTAATGCTACTGCTGGAAAACTCCAAGAATCTAGACTAGGAGCACTTGCTTCGAATGTAGCGTTTTTTGCTATCTCCTCTTCTGCTTCTTTTTGACCAAGTTGAATTTTTTGGAAATTGCTCGATGTTTTACTGAAACATTCTCAATGTTCAAATTCGAATTCGAAGCAACCATATCATGGAGCATGGAAGGAGTTCCTTCTCACGTGACAAAGAAGAGTACCTAGGAAGACAATTTGAACAAAGGCGATAATAACTTAATTAAACTTATAATTTTTACCGGCACTCGGTTTCCATTGCGTTGCAAATTTGAATTATGGTTCACATGGCCACTTATTAATGTTTCACCAACAGTTATTCGTAAAATTCTTTATAGTGTTGGAGTGATGCTAAAAGCATCTGCATTCCTTGTCGGATGGTATCACCTCAGCTGCAGATGCTGCAGATTTCCTCCTTGTTGTGGCGATGGGTGTAGCCACCAAACACTATCATATGATTGCCCGATATAGTGGCTGTGTGGAAAGCACGTTTGCGTGGTATATTTGTGTCTCGAAGTGCAGTTTTTGGATAAAGAATTTCTGTCCAATGAAATTTGTCTAATTGAAACGAATAAATACGGTCGGATAGTTTAGAAAATCTTGCCAAACTTGTCATTATGCCACCAAATAAGAGTCATTATGCCACCAAATAAGAGTCACAAATAAGAGCCACCAAGAGAGTTTGAATGCTGACACCTCGTTTCCACTTAGAATCGGGTAATCGAATCGGATTATGATTCAGATTTCGATGCAGATATTTACTTACCCACTGAATCGATTAATCTAGGTATAGAACACACTCTTTTGAATCGATCCAGCTACAAGAGTGGTGTATCGGATCTGGTAATCCTATTTCAATTCGATGTAGGTATACACTGCCACTAATTCGAATTGAAGTGTGATTCAGTTCTAAGTGGAAATGAGGTAAGATTTGACTCAAGAAGCACTAACACATGTTACTCTTCAAAGAATATACCTTAAGACCCATAGGTGGTTCACTCACTCAAAGGCAATGGGTGCGTTCGAGAAAAAATGGGTAGCATAACTAGGATACCTTTGTATCCGGGTAAGTTTTCGAACGACTAAGATTAGGTATCTGTCAAATCAGAAACAGCTGATAAATCGAAGTGAAAACAAACCAAACCAAATATGTTTTAAAAATTGCAAACAACACGAACCACTTTTTATTCGATTGCAAACTTCTTCACAATCGTTTACTTCGTAAACAATGTCGTTTAGATTAATTAGGAGCACCATATTTTAAATTTTATGTTTACAAAAAACAATTTTGCAACAAAGCACTATGACAGAAAGCAAAACAAAAATGAATCCAAGTCAGCTGTTCTCAAATTTCAAATTGGGTATCTTGCTATACCATGATTTTTAATGTACCTTTGGATCGCTTTCCCCTCAAAAGATGTTTTGCAGTCAGCTGCTTTTTAACATGGGATTACACTAACAACAAATGTCACGAAAGGAATCTAGTTCGTCTTAGGTAAAAATCCGAACGCAACCAATTACGTTAAACTAAACAGAAATTTATTTGGGTGTCCCATCGGTTTTAAAATGAGTGCTTCCCAGAGTGAAACCAATGGAAAGCGATATTATTGTTTTAAGAAGATTTGACTGCGGGAATCTTTTTGAGAACTAACCAGTTAAAAGAAGCATCTCATGGGAATGAATAAACCAGAGAACCAATAGGTAATCCGCGAAGAGTGTTTGTTAGTTAGCTTAGAATTTTAGGGTCAGCTTTTACTTCTGTATAAACAAAGTTCTCTAATTTTTCATATTCAATATTTTGATACAAGTTAAACACTTTGCAAGAATTTGACATTGAATCTGACATCATTGTCTTGAGTTTTTTAAGATGCCAGTATTTGAGCAAAGCAATTCTTCTTCGAATGTGCATATCCTTCGACTTGAAAGGTTGGAACTAGCGCTTGCTTGGAACATAGCATCGTAGGGACGCGAAACGCCTCAATTAGTTCTTATATGATGTGTTATGATGTGGAGAACTACCACGAAGCAAAATGTCTCCGATTGGAGAGAATGAGTTCTCTACCGGCGGGAATTCTCGAAAATCATCTTGCATAGTCATACGAGTTTTGCAGGGATGCCGAAACTAGACATGGCTCTGTACAGCTCGTCTCTGTAAATACTGTCATACACGGTCTTCAAATCGATACCATACCGATATTATTAGCAGAGTTGAGAAACAATAAAGTGCTCCTAGTTTAAATTTTAGGGTTCATAAGACCAGAATTCCTCATAATAGAGTTCGTGTATGGGCCAGTGCGTAGTTTGGAATATGTTTTGATTGTTGAGGTTATTTGTGAATTAGTAAGTGGTGAATGAGATTTGGAAATCAAGATTTTGTAAGGATAAATAAATATATAAATAGGATGGCGCAACATAGCGAGTAACCCCTAATAACGCATTAACAAATGAAGTTCGCGTAAGTCGAATGTTCGATTCGCTACTCATAAAACCCTTAATTGGAAACTTAAACGAATACTTGAGTATATGAATGTACTTACTGATGATCCTGATATGTTTGCAATTTGTTGATTCATTTTCTTTTTAAATAACTAACAATTATTCTACAAATTTTAGTTTTTCTGGCGCTTAAACAAACTTTTCGCTTCGAAATTCACACAAATATATTGGGCGCGTTCGTTGCAATTCAGATTTTAAGATTAACTGAAAAACTTATTCAGTTTTGCGTCGAACGGTCTTCTAAATTTTTTGTCAGATTTGAATGGTATTGGGATTCACCTTTCAATTCTGCTAGGAAAGATTTGATAAGAAATAAATAATTTCTTGTAGTTGGTTCAAAATAGTATTAACTTATAGTCCAAAGCATTTCTCTTCAATATTTGTGATTAGAAATATGCGTGTAACTACAATTTGAATAGACTTCGAGTGAAAATGTAGCAAATAATTTTCTTAAAAATCTATTTCCTTTGTAAGGGTTTCCATTAATAATCTTTAATTATACGACAAATTGCCTAAAAATAAATTAGGGTTCAGTTTAATGAAAAAGTTCACTACAAAAATGTTTCCACAAAAAGCTAACCGAAAAATACAAAGTAAAGTTCAATTGTCATGTAGGCTATTTATCGCATCTGACAGCTTAATAAACTAAATCTAGATTTTCAGCCTGCTTTTCTTGACTGAAAAACTGAATCGGTAAAAACTAACAGCTGATGAGTTGTCAACTGAAAAACTTAACGTCTGGCCAATCAGAGGCCGAGAATAGTTAGTTAATCTGAAAATCTGAATTGCACCGAACGCGCCCATTGTTTGACCATCTGTCATTATATAACCTACCACACCAGGTGCTATCGTGTGGGGAGTTTAAGGCTATGTGCAAACTAGTATGTTCTGAAAAACTTAACAAACCGCCTGCATCGGTATGAAATTTTTTAATAATTTTTGTCTTTTTCAGTGAAATACTGGTCAAAATGGAAAAAAATGTTGTTTCCTGCAACTTAAATTCATTTTTCTAAGTTTTATGCTGCATGAAAATTAAAAATTATCGAATTTTTTGCAACCAAAAAATTTTTTTTTACTTTTCAAACTCAACTGATTTTTGTTCTCTGAAAAATCAATGGCGGCTGTGGTAAACGTGGGTTCCCGGTCGTGGTAAACGCGGGTTCCCGGTTTAATTTTAGCTTGTAGGCAAAACGCACTACCTTGCTGCAGTGGTTCTACTCTGTGATATACACTTTATTCGAACTCAACTCGACTTTTGGACTATCACTTGTATTTACTCTTAACTTTATCACTCTATAAAAAAAACTCCCCTCTGGTTGCCTCGGGCGGGCTATTTATATCGAATGACATGCCATCTAGAACTCTCCAGTAACTTCTACATTGTCTCCACTCTCCACTGGCTGTCAAACTTTTTCTCTCCTTCAAAATTTCTACACTTACACCAGTGCTGCCAGATGTGTTTTCGGTTGAACGTTTTCGATTAGGAAATTGGTATTAAGTGTTGGGTTCACGTTACAGTACATATAATGTGCTGCACAATTTGGCCGTCAGTAGTACCCCACTGCACTAAACAGTATTTTTATATTTTAAATAAATTAAAAACACATTTATACCTAGAAAAATAAACTAACTTACATAAAAATTACTTTATCAAAATTTAAACAATCGCACTTGATTTTTTTTTTCACTTGTCCATCGACTTTTGACTTTGTTTTGAACATGACTTTCTTTGCCTCTTCAAAGTCGAACGGTTCGGTTTTGCCATCCACTATCACCAGCCTCTTTAAAAATGTGCCAGGACGACTCACAGTGGCGTAGCATCGCTAGTGTGAATGATGTAGTGGCGTTCGAAATTTGGATTTTATTTTCATTTTCAATTCCTAAAATAATCACAAAATACTACATAATGTACGCATATTATAAACTAACAATACAATAATAAATACTTACATAAATTCATAAAATACTTAACTTAACATAAACTACCTATGCACATGCACATACAATACATAAATAGATGAGCACATCAGACATACCTAACGATACACTTGAACATAACATATAAATAAATAACTAAGATAAATAACACTTACCATAAATATACATAAATAAATACAGAATACATAAATATAACAAATAAATACATAACATAAGGAAAAATAAAATCCGCACAAAAATTCCTATTCTACTGTCATTCTTATTATTTTCGGCCGACAGCGACGCCTCTAGCGGTGGTTGCAGAGATAGGTTCCACTTTTCGCGAACCTCTCTCACTAGTATCGGTGTGACAAGTGACACTTTTTTACTTTTTTACTTTTCGCATCGAAATTCTGGCTGAGTATTTTTAATTTTTATTCCATTTGTGTTGTCCCTTTTTAATTGTTCAATTCTATTAACTTTTTCGGCTGAACTTTGCTTCTCCGGTACGGGAGTTGGGGGCTGAAACTTTTTTTACAGGTTGGGGGGCATCTAAATAGATTATATTAAAACTCATTATGTGTGAGTTAAGCCCCTAAATTGTAAAATAAATGTTTTAAATTTTCGTTTTTAACCTCACTTTTGATTTTTTTTCTCCTTAAAATCATAAAAATTGAATGAAAACAAACACTACCGAATAAAACAACACTTCTTATATATACTGTAACGAACGTGGATCCCAGAAAACTCGCCCTTAAGCGATTCTTATGCTATGTCCGCACCTGAGAGATAAACTTGTTTAACTCAAAACAATCCCAAACCAACATGATAACCAAGTGGTTTGCCATACAAAACGAAACCTTTTTATTCACTGGGTTCCGTGATAACCTACTCGAAACCAAGCGCGCTGAATGCACTATTTCCAACATTCCATTGAATTTGACATTTAAGAGTGTGGAAGTGAGTGGAGAGAGAATGAATTCTCTCATACGTCGTTGACGTTCTGCTCACACTCTATGTCTGTCTCTTTTTAACTTAAAACAAAAAGATAAACTTTAAACTTTTTGGCATATGCGGACACTACTTGGTTAACTCAAACCAAACTGGAACGAAACCCAGGTTAACTTCAGGTGCGGACAAAGCATTAGTGCGGCTTTTATAGGAAATGTCTGCTTTCCAACCACCTCCTCATCATTCCAGTCTCCATTGTCATTTTATTGGAAGCTTTCCAAGGCAATCTTTCATTTTAAACGTCATCCAGAATCTCTCTCTGTTAAAGTTTTCAGGCTTTCTTTAAATCAACTTGAAATCGTTTTATTCAGAATCGCCATCGAATTCCCAGCAATTTCATGTGCCATACTTGGGGAATTCATGTGGAACTCAAGTTTGACGTCTCTTGGCTTTGGGGGTATTAACCTCATTTACCTATTGCCTTCCTCAGTCCACTGGGGTCACACAAGTAAGTCCGTATCCTCAAACATTTGGTAAAGACAGGTAAATTATTAATTGAAATCACCTGCGATGCTTCTTATCTTTTTTTTCTCGGGCAGGTGCATTGTTGGAGAAGGTGCTTTGTTGAAGAAGGCGCATTGCTGGAGAAGGTGACGGATTGTGTCGCAATTGACATCTGGCCCTTGACAGAAGCGGGGCGCCGAACAACACAGCAGAGTTTTAAAGAGAATAGAATAAATAAATAAGTAAATGAAATTATAATTGTACAAATGTTTCTTGTTCTTTGCATTCTCAGGGGCAGGCTCAATGCAAGTGGGTGGTGCGGAGCGAGCATCATAGGCCTAGGCGAGATATTATGGCCTAAGCTTTCGTAGATTCGTCACACTGCCCCCCTCTTAAGACTCTGAGCTCCTGCTGAGTCCTTGTCGTGTTTTGAAAAGTGTTAAGCGATCTACGTGAACTACCTTAGTCTTTCGACTGCCCTTGCACTGAATTCTATACACTAGCTCTGAAAGTTTTTCGATGATCCGAACTGGGCCCTCCCAATCACTTTGCAATTTAGGTGATATTCCTCTCCTGCGTTTTGGATTGTGGAACCATGCCTCGTCACCTGGAAGAAACTCAATAGGGTTTTTTTTTATGTCGTATCTCGTTTTCATAGAATCGGCTGCAAGGTTAAGGTTATTTCGCGCTATTTCATGACCTTTCTGTAGCCTTTGCTTTTGTTCCTGTACGTAAAGAGGAACTTTTTCATGTGAGGTATTCACGGATCCAAAAGCTAGATCTGCCGGGAGCCTTACCTCGCGTTCAAGATTGAGATAAGCTGGAGAAAACCCTGTCGCTTCGTGCTCTGCCGACCGGTAAGCTAGGAGGGCTGGTTGTAGATGACGGTCCCAATCTGTTTGATGACGATCTACAAATTTGGCAAGGTAGTCTAATAGTGTTCGATTGAACCTTTCCACCATACCATCTGACTGTGGATGCAGAGGAGTGGTTCGTGTTTTCTCGATTCCAAGCAACGAAAGTGATGATCGAAACACCTCGGATTCGAAATTTCGCCCCTGATCCGAATGTATCACTTGGGGGACTCCAAACCGACAAAATACTTGATCAACCAAAGGTCCAAGAACTATTTCAGCAGTTTGGTTGGGAACGGCGAAGCATTCGGGCCATTTTGTGAAGTAATCCATGACCACTACGATATATCCATTTCCCTCTATGGTTCTAGGGAGTGGACTTAAGATGTCGATTGCAACGCGTTCAAAAGGACATCCTGGTCGACTGGGTTGGAGTGCTCCTCGGGTTCTTCTTTGGGGTCCACGTCGAGCAGCACAAGTTTCGCAGGTCATGCACCACACCTTAACATCTACCGTTCGACCTACCCAAAACAAACGTTGTTTCACTTTGGATAAAGTTTTCTTTTGGCCTAAATGGCCACCGGAGGGGCTGTCGTGAAGTGATGTGAGAATTTAAGGAACTACGATGAGTTTCCTAGTTTTATTCTTGGTTTCTTCCCAAAGTCGAACTAAGATTCCATCCTCTAAACTAAGCTGTTCGTACAAGGCCCAGTAAGATTTTAACTCCGCACTTTGGTTTGCGATGCTAGTTTTATCGGGGCGATTACCTTCTTCTTTCCATCTTATTAACGTCGCTAGAGAGCTATCCTTTCTCTGTTCTTCATAAAGGTTTCCTGAAATGGAAGTAATAAGAACATTTTTCGATGACTCTTCTTCTATCTCTTCGGCTCTCGAGCAATGTTTGCAGTCACCACACGCTCTTCGAGACAAAGCGTCAGCGTTTCCGTGTCGTGCGCCTGGTCGGTGTTCAATTTGGAAGCTATATTGCTGCAAGATTTCAAGCCACCTTGCCATTTGTCCTTCGGGGTGTTTGAAGTTGCACAGCCATCTCAAAGAAGCATGATCCGTGCGGATAGTGAACGTGCGGCCAAATAGGTAATGATGAAAATGACGTGTAGCTAGAACGACAGCTAAAAGCTCCCTCCTAGTTACACAGTAGTTTCTTTCTGCACGGCCTAGAGTTTTGCTGAAGTATTCTATGACGACTTCCTGATCTCCTTGTTTTTGGCTTAGTACCGATCCAATACCAAAGTTGGAAGCGTCGGTATCCAAGACAAACTCATCGGTGCAGGTAGGGAAAGCTAAGATTGGTGCGGAGGTTAGTTTTTCTTTTAGCTTTTTGAACGTACCTTCACAGTTAGAGTTCCAAGAAAAACGGCGATTTTCCTCCGTCAGCTCGGAGAGAGGTTTGGCTATAGTTGAGAATCCTTCGATGAATCGACGGTAGTACGAACAAAGTCCGAGGAAGCTTCGCACCTGCTTCTTAGTCTTCGGAATTGGCCACTGTTTTACGGCTTCAATTTTTTTGGGGTCGGTTACTAGCCCATCTTCTGATACGATGTGTCCTAGGTAGTGTACACTCTTTTGTAGGAAGCTACATTTGGATGGGTTAAGCTTCAAGTTGGCAGTTCGCAGGCGTCTAAAAATCTCTGCTAGGATCAGAAGGTGTTCCTCAAAGGTGTGACTATAGGCAATAATGTCATCTAAGTAAATCAAGACAGTCTGCCAGGACATTCCTTGAAATACTTTGTCCATCAATCGTTCAAAAGTAGCGGGGGCGTTGCAAAGCCCGAAAGGCATCACATTAAACTACCATAGTCCATCTCCCGTCGAGAATGCGGTCTTTTCCTTATCTTTTTCATCCATTTCTACTTGCCAGTATCCACTCTGGAGATCCATTGTGGAAAACCATTTGGCACCGGTCATGTTGGAGAGGATGTCGTCTATTCTCGGTAACGGATAGGAATGTTTTTTTGTGTTGTCATTAAGGAGCCGGTAGTCCACGCAAAATCGGTATGTTCCATCTTTTTTTTTTACCAACACGATAGGGGATGCCCAGGGGCCTTTGCAGGGTTCTATAACATTTCTGTCCTTCATGTCTTGAACGAGTTGTGCCACTTCTTCTCGTTTTGCTAAAGGAATTCTACGTGGTGGAACTTTGATAGGCTTGGTGGTCCCAGTATCTATGGTATGCTTGGCTAGGCGTGTTCTCCCCTGGTCGTTGGGCTGGGATGAGAAAACATCCTGATAACAAAGAAGAAGGTCTTGATATTGAGTTATCTGTTCCTGGTTGATCCCTTCTGGCAGTATTTCCATTAAACCTTGTAGATGTTTTGCATTTGAAGGGGTGCGAGGGGCGGTGTCACACACATCAGCAGCACATGCCTTTCCGACCAACAAATCTTTTGGTAAGATCACTTCTTCATTAGAAGTGTTAATCATCCGTAGCATCAGTTGGGGTTGAGACGTATCGACCAGAGTACGGGCTAGATGAACTCCTCCAGGTAATTGATTTTCGTCACATGGCTCAACCAAAGCTGACGTATTTCGAAGATTTAATGGCCATGGTATCGGGAAGACTGTTTCTGACCAGGCTGGGAGAACTTCTGAATTTCTTGTCACAAGAAGAAGGTTAAGAGCTGCTCGCGACATTTGTAGGGGAAATTTTCTTCCGTGAACTCCTAATGATAGTTCTGCGAAATCCAGACTGCATTGATTATCTTGAAGGAAGTCGATACCTAGTATTGTTGGGATCTCGCAATCTACTACGACAAAAGTTTGGTTATATTCTCTTTTACCTAATATCAAAGTGATTTCTGCTGAGCCCAACGACCAAAGAGTACCTCCAGAAATTCCTTCTAATCGCACTCTTTGTCCACATGGTAGCACAGTTTTTGGGAGATGCTTCTCGCTTATGACCGACACATCAGCTCCAGAGTCAATTAGGAAGTAGTGTTTCTTTCCCGGAAGATAGCCTTCCAGTGACAGGCCAGCTCCGTTGGTCACTCCTACGAAGATAGAATTTGAATTCGAATTACAAGCGGAAGCTACGTTGGGTTTGGGGGAAGAAGTATGTGATGAAGCGATTTGATTTGTTTCTGCTGGTGTTCGCTTCTCAACGCCGGCAGATTTTAGTTTTCCGACGAAGTTTTGTCTTTTGTGGCATCGTAGCGCAGAACGCGTTTATGACAGCGTTGATCAATTCGAGATGTTATCTCTTGCGCAACCCTGAGGGCCTCAGACAGATTTTTGGGCCGTGACACTGTGACCAAATTTTGAACTTGATCGTTTTGTATGCCTTCAATGAACTGGCTAAGGACTATCTCTTCGACAACTTTTTCAGCCCCATCAGGAAATGCAGAGGTTGCTAAACGCTGAAGATGAGTAGCGAACTCTGGCAGAGATTCCTTAGGTTTTCGGAGCCGGTTTCGTAGTAAGGTATAACTCGTGCGGTCGTCCAAGCTAAAACGCTGTCGCAGAAGTTCCTTCAGGACTCCGTACAAGAAAGGCTCCCCCTGGGCATAGCACTAAGCACAGTCAAAGCTTCTCCTCGAAGCTGCATCGCTAGCCCATGGGCTTTTTCATATTCGGTCCAACCATGAAACTTAGATACAATTTCAAACTGGGTCTCGTAATCAGTCCATGAAGCGGTTCCATCGTAGGGTTGTACTAATTTCGGGTTAAAAGGTCGGTATATACCTGTTTGGGATGTGGCCGGAGCCAGTGGGATCAAGAAAGGGTTCCCTGCACACTGTACCATTTGAGATACCTGTGGATAAGAGGTCACGTTTGCACTTGCCAGCTCAGCGGCATACAATGTAGGAGGCGGTTGAGTCGTCTGCGAATTTGAGTTTGGTGCCCTCGTTGCATCGATCGGAGGAGGTGGGTGCAATATATGTGGTATCCTGGATCCTGGACAACTAGCATGCTGTGGGTTAAAGTCGGTATTTCCAAAGAATCGATCTCCCGATAATGCATTCTTCGTGGACGTAGCGTCGCAGAGTTGATGAGACGATTGCGTTAGTAGCGGTGCGCTTAGTTCCGGTGGTGACGGAAGCGGTTGCTGAATTGGTCTTGGGAGTAGCGGTGTGAATTTGTTGTAGTTGATGTTGTGGTTGGTTCAGCGGTTCACCCAATGTGATGTTTGGGCTGGGTATGTGATCGACTTCGCATGGGAGAAAAGGGTTGGTTGATGACCATGGTCGAGGGGAAGAATGGGAGGACACTGCTGCTGCAAAAGTCCTATTGCTAACTGTTCTCTCCAACTCCTCTAGTTTTCTCTCCACGCTTGTCTGCCGGTTGGCTAACTCAGCTTTCCACTGTGTGAGTTTCGCTTCCCAAAACAAAGTCTGGTTGTTCGATTGTTGTTCCAAGAGCGCTTTTATTTCATCCATATTCATTTTGCGGCGGCTTGAATTAACAAATTCTTGATACCCCACACCTGACACCAGTGTAACGAACGTGGATCCCAGAAAACTCGCCCTTAAGCGATTTTTAGTGCGGCTTTTATAGGAAATGTCTGCTTTCCAACCACCTCCTCATCATTCCAGTCTCCATTGTCATTTTATTGGAAGCTTTCCAAGGCAATCTGTCATTTTAAACGTCATCCAGAATCTCGATTTTTAAAGTTTTCAGGCTTTCTTTAAATCAACTTCAAATCGTTTTATTCAGAATCGCCATCGAATTCCCAGCAATTTCATGTGCCATACTTGGGGAATTCATGTGGAACTCAAGTTTGACGTCTCTTGGCCTTGGGGGTATTAACCTCATTTGCCTATTGCCTTCCTCAGTCCACTGGGGTCACACAAATAAGTCCGTATCCTCAAACATTTGGTAAAGACAGGTAAATTATTAATTGAAATCACCTGCGATGCTTCTTATCTTTTTTTCTCGGGCAGGTGCATTGTTGGAGAAGGTGCTTTGTTGAAGAAGGCGCATTGCTGGAGAAGGTGACGGATTGTGTCGCAATTGACATCTGGCACTTGACAGAAGCGGGGCGCCGAACAACACAGCAGAGTTGTAAAGAGAATAGAATAAATAAATAAGTAAATGAAATTATAATTGTACAAATGTTTCTTGTTCTTTGCATTCTCAGGGGCAGGCTCAATGCAAGTGGGTGGTGCGGAGCGAGCATCACAGGCCTAGGCGAGATATTATGGCCTAGGCTTTCGTAGATTCGTCACACTGCCCCCCTCTTAAGACTCTGAGCTCCTGCTGAGTCCTTGTCGTGTTTTGAAAAGTGTTAAGCGATCTACGTGAACTACCTTAGTCTTTCGACTGCCCTTGCACTGAATTCTATACACTAGCTCTGAAAGTTTTTCTATGATCCGAACTGGGCCCTCCCAATCACTTTGCAATTTAGGTGATATTCCTCTCCTGCGTTTTGGATTGTGGAACCATGCCTCGTCACCTGGAAGAAACTCAATAGGGGTTTTTTTTATGTCGTTTCTTGTTTTCATAGAATCGGCTGCAAGGTTAAGGTTATTTCGCGCTATTTCATGACCTTTCTGTAGCCTTTGCTTTAGTTCCTGTACGTTAAGAGGAACTTTTTCATGTGAGGTATTCACGGATCCAAAAGCTAGATCTGCCGGGAGCCTTACCTCGCGTTCAAGATTGAGATAAGCTGGAGAAAACCCTGTCGCTTCGTGCTCTGCCGACCGGTAAGCTAGGAGGGCTGGTTGTAGATGACGGTCCCAATCTGTTTGATGACGATCTACAAATTTGGCAAGGTAGTCTAATAGTGTTCGATTGAACCTTTCCACCATACTATCTGACTGTGGATGCAGAGGAGTGGTTCGTGTTTTCTCGATTCCAAGCAACGAAAGTGATGATCGAAACACCTCGGATTCGAAATTTCGCCCCTGATCCGAATGTATCACTTGGGGGACTCCAAACCGACAAAATACTTGATCAACCAAAGGTCCAAGAACTATTTCAGCAGTTTGGTTGGGAACGGCGAAGCATTCGGGCCATTTTGTGAAGTAATCCATGACCACTACGATATATCCATTTCCCTCTATGGTTCTAGGGAGTGGACTTAAGATGTCGATTGCAACGCGTTCAAAAGGACATCCTGGTCGACTGGGTTGGAGTGCTCCTCGGGTTCTTCTTTGGGGTCCACGTCGAGCAGCACAAGTTTCGCAGGTCATGCACCACACCTTAACATCTACCGTTCGACCTATCCAAAAGAAACGTTGTTTCACTTTGGATAAAGTTTTCTTTTGGCCTAAATGGCCACCGGAGGGGCTGTCGTGAAGTGATGTGAGAATTTGAGGAACTACGATGAGTTTCCTAGTTTTATCCTCGGTTTCTTCCCAAAGTCGAACTAAGATTCCATCCTCTAAACTAAGCTGTTCGTACAAGGCCCAGTAAGATTTTAACTCCGCACTTTGGTTTGCGATGCTAGTTTTATCGGGGCGATTACCTTCTTCTTTCCATCTTATTAACGTCGCAAGAGAGCTATCCTTTCTCTGTTCTTCATAAAGGTTTCCTGAAATGGAAGTAATAAGAACATTTTTCGATGACTCTTCTTCTATCTCTTCGGCTCTCGAGCAATGTTTGCAGTCACCACACGCTCTTCGAGACAAAGCGTCAGCGTTTCCGTGTCGTGCGCCTGGTCGGTGTTCAATTTGGAAGCTATATTGCTGCAAGATTTCAAGCCACCTTGCCATTTGTCCTTCGGGGTGTTTGAAGTTGCACAGCCATCTCAAAGAAGCATGATCCGTGCGGATAGTGAACGTGCGGCCAAATAGGTAATGATGAAAATGACGTGAACGACAGCTAAAAGCTCCCTCCTAGTTACACAGTAGTTTCTTTCTGCACGGCCTAGAGTTTTGCTGAAGTATTCTATGACGACTTCCTGATCTCCTTGTTTTTGGCTTAGTACCGATCCAATACCAAAGTTGGAAGCGTCGGTATCCAAGATAAATTCATCGGTGCAGGTAGGGAAAGCTTAGATTGGTGCGGAGGTTAGTTTTTCTCTTAGCTTTTTGAACGTACCTTCACAGTTAGAGTTCCAAGAAAAACGGCGATTTTCCTCCGTCAGCTCGGAGAGAGGTTTGCCTATAGTTGAGAATCCTTCGATGAATCGACGGTAGTACGAACAAAGTCCGAGGAAGCTTCGCACCTGCTTCTTAGTCTTCGGAATTGGCCACTGTTTTACGGCTTCAATTTTTTTGGGGTCGGTTACTAGCCCATCTTCTGATACGATGTGTCCTAGGTAGTGTACACTCTTTTGTATGAAGCTACATTTGGATGGGTTAAGCTTCAAGTTGGCAGTTCGCAGGCGTTTAAAAATCTCTGCTAGGATCAGAAGGTGTTCCTCAAAGGTGTGACTATAGGCAATAATGTCATCTAAGTAAATCAAGACAGTCTGCCAGGACATTCCTTGAAATACTTTGTCCATCAATCGTTCAAAAGTAGCGGGGCGTTGCAAAGCCCGAAAGGCATCACATTTAACTGCCATAGTCCATCTCCCGTCGAGAATGCGGTCTTTTCCTTATCTTTTTCATCCATTTCTACTTGCCAGTATCCACTTTGGAGATCCATTGTGGAAAACTATTTGGCACCGGTCATGTTGGAGAGGATGTCGTCTATTCTCGGTAACGGATAGGAATGTTTTTTTGTGTTGTCATTAAGGAGCTGGTAGTCCACGCAAAATCGGTATGTTTCATCTTTTTTTTTAACCAACACGATAGGGGATGCCCAGGGGCCTTTGCAGGGTTCTATAACATTTCTGTCCTTCATGTCTTGAACGAGTTGTGCCACTTCTTCTCGTTTTGCTAAAGGAATTCTACGTGGTGGAACTTTGATAGGCTTGGTGGTCCCAGTATCTATGGTATGCTTGGCTAGGCATGTTCTCCCCTGGTCGTTGGGCTGGGATGAGAAAACATCCTGATAACAAAGAAGAAGGTCTTGATATTGAGTTATCTGTTCCTGGTTGATCCCTTCTGGCAGTATTTCCATTAAACCTTGTAGATGTTTTGCATTTGAAGGGGTGCAGCCTTTCCGACCAACAAATCTTTTGGTAAGATCACTTCTTCATTAGAAGTGTTAATCATCCGTAGCATCAGTTGGGGTTGAGACGTATCGACCAGAGTACGGGCTAGATGAACTCCTCCAGGTAATTGATTTTCGTCACATGGCTCAACCAAAGCTGACGTATTTCGAAGATTTAATGGCCATGGTATCGGGAAGACTGTTTCTGACCAGGCTGGGAGAACTTCTGAATTTCTTGTCACAAGAAGAAGGTTAAGAGCTGCTCGCGACATTTGTAGGGGAAATTTTCTTCCGTGAACTCCTAATGATAGTTCTGTGAAATCCAGACTGCATTGATTATCTTGAAGGAAGTCGATACCTAGTATTGTTGGGATCTCGCAATCTACTACGACAAAAGTCTGGTTATATTCTCTTTTACCTAATATCAAAGTGATTTCTGCTGAGCCCAACGACCAAAGAGTACCTCCAGAAATTCCTTCTAATCGCACTCTTTGTCCACATGGTAGCACAGTTTTTGGGAGATGCTTCTCGCTTATGACCGACACATCAGCTCCAGAGTCAATTAGGAAGAAGTGTTTCTTTCCCTGAAGATAGCCTTCCAGTGACAGGCCGGCTCCGTTGGTCACTCCTACGAAGATAGAATTTGAATTCGAATTACAAGCGGAAGCTACGTTGGGTTTGGGGGAAGAAGTATGTTTTGAAGCGATTTGATTTGTTTCTGCTGGTGTTCGCTTCTCAACGCCGGCAGATTTTAGTTTTCCGACGAAGTTTTGTCTTTTGTGGCATCGTAGCGCAGAACGCGTTTATGACTGCGTTGATCAATTCGAGATGTTATCTCTTGCGCAACCCTCAGGGCCTCAGACAGATTTTTGGGCCGTGACACTGCGACCAAATTTTGAACTTGATCGTTTTGTATGCCTTCAATGAACTGGCTAAGGACTATCTCTTCGACAACTTTTTCAGCCCCATCAGGAAATGCAGAGGTAGCTAAACGCTGAAGATGAGTAGCGAACTCTGGCAGAGATTCCTTAGGTTTTCGGAGCTGGTTTCGTAGTAAGGTATAACTCGTGCGGTCGTCCAAGCTAAAACGCTGTCGCAGAAGTTCCTTCAGGACTCCGTACAAGAAAGGCTTCCCCCTGGGCATAGCACTAAGCACAGTCAAAGCTTCTCCTCGAAGCTGCATTGCTAGCCCATGGGCTTTTTCATATTCGGTCCAACCACGAAACTTAGATACAATTTCAAACTGGGTCTCGTAATCAGTCCATGAAGCGGTTCCATCGTAGGGTTGTACTAATTTCGGGTTAAAAGGTCGGTATATACCTGTTTGGGATGTGGCCGGAGCCAGTGGGATCAAGAAAGGGTTCCCTGCACACTGTACCATTTGAGATACCTGTGGATAAGAGGTCACGTTTGCACTTGCCAGCTCAGCGGCATACAATGTAGGAGGCGGTTGAGTCGTCTGCGAATTTGAGTTTGGTGCCCTCGTTGCATCGATCGGAGGAGGTGGGTGCAATATATGTGGTATCCTGGATCCTGGACAACTAGCATGCTGTGGATCGATCTCCCGACAATGCATTCTTCGTGGACGTAGCGTCGCAGAGTTGATGAGACGATTGCGTTAGTAGCGGTGCGGTTTCTCTCCACGCTAAGCTATTATTAGTTTTGTGGTTAGAAAATGAAACTTTTTTATGAATTTCTAACCACAATAGCAATAGCTTAAAATTCGCGCGAATTTTAAGCTATTATTAGTTTTGTGGTTAGAAAATGAAACTATTTGTGGTAAGAAATTCATAGAAAAAGTTTCATTTTCTAACTACAAAAATCCCACTTGCCTTTTATGAATTAAAAATTTCCCACTTAAAAATACCGTCTGGTATCACTTAAACAAGTAATGTCAAAGCAAGTCAAAGTAAACATTTATAAATTATTAAAAATGTTAAATTAAGTGATTTTTCCGCAATAAAATAGTGAAATGTATTGTGACGAATCTACGAAAGCCTAGGCCATAATATCTCGCCTAGGCCTGTGATGCTCGCTCCGCACCACCCACTTGCATTGAGCCTGCCCCTGAGAATGCAAAGAACAAGAAACATTTGTACAATTATAATTTCATTTACTTATTTATTTATTCTATTCTCTTTAAAACTCTGCTGTGTTGTTCGGCGCCCCACTTCTGTCAAGTGCCAGATGTCAATTGCGACACAATCCGTCACCTTCTCCAGCAATGCGCCATCTTCAACAAAGCACCTTCTCCAACAATGCACCTGCCCGAGAAAAAAAAGATAAGAAGCATCGCAGGTGATTTCAATTAATACTTTACCTGTCTTTACCAAATGTTTGAGGATACGGACTTATTTGTGTGACCCCAGTGGACTGAGGAAGGCAATAGGCAAATGAGGTTAATACCCCCAAAGCCAAGAGACGTCAAACTTGAGTTCCACATGAATTCCCCAAGTATGGCACATGAAATTGCTGGGAATTCGATGGCGATTCTGAATAAAACGATTTCAAGTTGATTTAAAGAAAGCCTGAAAACTTTAAAAATCGAGATTCTGGATGACGTTTAAAATGACAGATTGCCTTGGAAAGCTTCCAATAAAATGACAATGGAGACTGGAATGATGAGGAGGTGGTTGGAAAGCAGACATTTCCTATAAAAGCCGCACTAAGAATCGCTTAAGGGCGAGTTTTCTGGGATCCACGTTCGTTACACTGGTGTCAGGTGTGGGGTATCAAGAATTTGTTAATTCAAGCCGCCGCGCCGCAAAATGAATATGGATGAAATAAAAGCGCTCTTGGAACAACAATCGAACAACCAGACTTTGTTTTGGGAAGCGAAACTCACTCAGTGGAAAGCTGAGTTAGCCAACCGGCAGACAAGCGTGGAGAGAAAACTAGAGGAGTTGGAGAGAACAGTTAGCAATAGGACTTTTGCAGCAGCAGTGTCCTCCCATTCTTCCCCTAGACCATGGTCATCAACCAACCCTTTTCTCCCATGCGAAGTCGATCACATACCCAGCCCAAACATCACATTGTGTGAACTGCTGAACCAACCACAACATCAACTACAACAAGTTCCACCGCTACTCCCAAAACCAATTCAGCAACCGCTTCCGTCACCACCGGAACTAAGCGCACCGCTACTAACGCAATCGTCTCATCAACTCTGCGACGCTACTTCCACGAAGAATGCATTGTCGGGAGATCGATTCTTTGGAAATACCGACTTTAACCCACAGCATGCTAGTTGTCCAGGATCCAGGATACCACATATATTGCACCCACCTCCTCCGATCGATGCAACGAGGGCACCAAACTCAAATTCGCAGACGACTCAACCGCCTCCTACATTGTATGCCGCTGAGCTGGCAAGTACAAACGTGACCTCTTATCCACAGGTGTCTCAAATGGTACAGTGTGCAGGGAACCCTTTCTTGATCCCACTGGCTCCGGCCACATCCCAAACAGGTATATACCGACCTTTTAACCCGAAATTAGTACAACCCTACGATGGAACCGCTTCATGGACTGATTACGAGACCCAGTTTGAAATTGTATCTAAGTTTCATGGTTGGACCGAATATGAAAAAGCCGATGGGCTAGCGATGCAGCTTCGAGGAGAAGCTTTGACTGTGCTTAGTGCTATGCCCAGGGGGAAGCCTTTCTTGTACGGAGTCCTGAAGGAACTTCTGCGACAGCGTTTTAGCTTGGACGACCGCACGAGTTATACCTTACTACGAAACCAGCTCCGAAAACCTAAGGAATCTCTGCCAGAGTTCGCTACTCATCTTCAGCGTTTAGCAACCTCTGCATTTCCTGATGGGGCTGAAAAAGTTGTCGAAGAGATAGTCCTTAGCCAGTTCATTTAAGGCATACAAAACGATCAAGTTCAAAATTTGGTCGCAGTGTCACGGCCCAAAAATCTGTCTGAGGCCCTGAGGGTTGCGCAAGAGATAACATCTCGAATTGATCAACGCAGTCATAAACGCGTTCTGCGCTACGATGCCACAAAAGACAAAACTTCGTCGGAAAACTTAAATCTGCCGGCGTTGAGAAGCGAACACCAGCAGAAACAAATCAAATTGCTTCATCACATACTTCTTCCCCCAAACCCAACGTAGCTTCCGCTTGTAATTCGAATTCAAATTCTATCTTCGTAGGAGTGACCAACGGAGCCGGCCTGTCACTGGAAGGCTATCTTCCGGGAAAGAAACACTACTTCCTAATTGACTCTGGTGCTGATGTGTCGGTCATAAGCGACAAGCATCTCCCAAAAACTGTGCTACCATGTGGACAAAGAGTGCGATTAGAAGGAATTTCTGGAGGTACTCTTTGGTCGTTGGGCTCAGCAGAAATCACTTTGATATTAGGTAAAAGAGAATATAACCAAACTTTTGTCGTAGTAGATTGCGAGATCCCAACAATACTAGGTATCGACTTCCTTCAAGATAATCAATGCAGTCTGGATTTCGCAGAACTATCATTAGGAGTTCACGGAAGAAAATTTCCCCTACAACTGTCGCGAGCAGCTCTTAACCTTCTTCTTGTGACAAGAAATTCAGAAGTTCTCCCAGCCTGGTCAGAAACAGTCTTCCCGATACCATGGCCATTAAATCTTCGAAATACGTCAGCTTTGGTTGAGCCATGTGACGAAAATCAATTACCTGGAGGAGTTCATCTAGCCCGTACTCTGGTCGATACGTCTCAACCCCAACTGATGCTACGGATGATTAACACTTCTAATGAAGAAGTGATCTTACCAAAAGATTTGGTGGTCGGAAAGGCATGTGCTGCTGATGTGTGTGACACCGCCCCTCGCACCCCTTCAAATGCAAAACATCTACAAGGTTTAATGGAAATACTGCCAGAAGGGATCAACCAGGAACAGATAACTCAATATCAAGACCTTCTTCTTTGTTATCAGGATGTTTTCTCATCCCAGCCCAACGACCAGGGGAGAACACGCCTAGCCAAGCATACCATAGATACTGGGACCACCAAGCCTATCAAAGTTCCACCACGTAGAATTCCTTTAGCAAAACGAGAAGAAGTGGCACAACTCGTTCAAGACATGAAGGACAGAAATGTTATAGAACCCTGCAAAGGCCCCTGGGCATCCCCTATCGTGTTGGTTAAAAAAAAAGATGGAACATACCGATTTTGCGTGGACTACCGTCTCCTTAATGACAACACAAAAAAAGATTCCTATCCGTTACTGAGAATGGACGACATCCTCTCCAACATGACCGGTGCCAAATAGTTTTCCACAATGGATCTCCAAAGTGGATACTGGCAAGTAGAAATGGATGAAAAAGATAAGGAAAAGACCGCATTCTCGACGGGAGATGGACTATGGCAGTTTAATGTGATGCCTTTCGGGCTTTGCAACGCCCCGCTACTTTCGAACGATTGATGGACAAAGTATTTCAAGGAATGTCCTGGCAGACTGTCTTGATTTACTTAGATGACATTATTGCCTATAGTCACATCTTTGAGGAACACCTTCTGATCCTAGCAGAGATTTTTAAACGCCTGCGAACTGCCAACTTGAAGCTTAACCCATCCAAATGTAGCTTCCTACACAAAAGAGTGTACACTACCTAGGACACATCGTATCAGAAGATGGGCTAGTAACCGACCCCAAAAAAATTGAAGCC
Organism: Melanostoma mellinum; assembly: GCA_914767635.1. Lineage (NCBI taxonomy): Eukaryota > Metazoa > Arthropoda > Insecta > Diptera > Syrphidae > Melanostoma > Melanostoma mellinum. The sequence continues at coordinate 112,928,186 of OU612059.1, forward strand.
GTACAACAGTGGCCAATTCTGAAGACTAAGAAGCAGGTGCGAAGCTTCCTCGGACTTTGTTCGTACTACCGTCGAATCATCGAAGGATTCTCAACTATAGCCAAACCTCTCTCCGAGCTGACGGAGGAAAATCGCCGTTTTTCTTGGAACTCTAACTGTGAAGGTACGTTCAAAAAGCTAAAAGAAAAACTAACCTCCGCACCAATCTTAGCTTTCCCTACCTGCACCGATGAATTTATCTTGGATACCGACGCTTCCAACTTTGGTATTGGATCGGTACTAAGCCAAAAACAAGGAGATCAGGAAGTCGTCATAGAATACTTCAGCAAAACTCTAGGCCGTGCAGAAAGAAACTACTGTGTAACTAGGAGGGAGCTTTTAGCAGTCGTTCTAGCTACACGTCATTTTCATCATTACCTATTTGGCCGCACGTTCACTATCCGCACGGATCATGCTTCTTTGAGATGGCTGTGCAACTTCAAACACCCCGAAGGACAAATGGCAAGGTGGCTTGAAATCATGCAGCAATATAGCTTCCAAATTGAACACCGACCAGGCGCACGACACGGAAACGCTGACGCTTTGTCTCGAAGAGCGTGTGGTGACTGCAAACATTGCTCGAGAGCCATTTTTAATAATTTATAAATGTTTACTTTGACTTGCTTTGACATTACTTGTTTAAGTGATACCAGACGGTATTTTTAAGTGGGAAATTTTTAATTCATAAAAGGCAAGTGGGATTTTTGTAGTTAGAAAATGAAACTTTTTCTATGAATTTCTTACCACAAAAGTTTCATTTTCTAACCACAAAACTAATAATAGCTTAAAATTCGCGCGAATTTTAAGCTATTATTAGTTTTGTGGTTAGAAATTCATAAAAAAGTTTCATTTTCTAACCACAAAACTAATAATAGCTTAAAATTCGCGCGAATTTTAAGCTATTATTAGTTTTGTGGTTTGGAAATGAAACTTTTTTATGAATTTCTAACCACAGCGCGAATTTTAAGCTATTATTAGTTTTGTGGTTAGAAAATGAAACTTTTTTATGAATTTCTAACCACAAAACTAATAACTATTTTCATATTTAGCATGAGCAGCTTAACCCTGCGGAAAAAGGGTTAAAATAATGAGACCCGCGAAGCGGGCCATGCGGAAAGCTGTTGCATACGGAAATTAATTGCTATTTTCATATTTAGCATGAGCAGCTTAACCCTGCGGAAAAAGGGTTAAAATAATGAGCCCCGCGAAGCGGGCCATGCGGAAAACTGTTACATACGGAAATTAATTGCAAATAAGCACTTGTCTGATGAATTTTTATACTTTCACTACTCTATTTCCTAACATTATTGTAAATTCGTACGTATTTCCATCTAACGACAAAAATCCCACTTGCCTTTTATGAATTAAAAATTTCAAACTTAAAAATACCGTCGGGTATCACTTAAACAAGTAATGTCAAAGCAAGTCAAAGTAAACATTTATAAATTATTAAAAATGTTAAATTAAGTGATTTCTCCGCAATTAAATAGTGAAATGTATATATAAGAAGGGTTGTTTTATTCGATAGTGTTTGTTTTCACTCAATTTTTATGATTTTAAGGAGAAAAAAAATCAAAAGTGAGGTTAAAACCGAAAAATTAAAACATTTATTTTACAATTTAGGGGGTGAACTCACAAGTAACTTTTGAAATTTATTCTATAGAAACGCCCCCCCAACCTGTAAAAAAAGTTTCAACCCCCTAGTCCCGTACCGGAGAAGCAAAGCGGCCCCGATAATGGATCTGGGGGTCAATTCCCGATCTGTGAAGCTGTGAAGTGATAAAAAAAATATCATTTCAGTTTTCACACGGCTTTTTCATTTTATCACTTCAGAAAGGCACCCTAAGCGATTCTCTATCTAAAAATGAAAAGCAGTTGTCAAACTGAGTTCTAAAAAGTACTAAAGCGTTCTAAATGATAAGTTCTGACAGCTGTTTGTCAGTTTTCAATTTTATTTTGAGTTTGCAAAAGGTTTTTAATTTTTTTGAGAATAATGTCGGCTATTGTATTGCAAATAATTATAAATAATGGACAGCGCTCTGAACAAAGGTATCATTTAATGTTTTATTTGGATTCTATGCTGTGATTATACTTTATTTCTTTTCTAGAAACAGACTTCGGATATTGAGACGTTCTCTAAGAGATGGGCAGAATCCATTCCAAATAACAACTGAAGAGCACTTTGTGGAGTTGTACAGGTTTCAAAAGCATTTATGTTTGGACTTGATTAATGAACTGAAACCGTTCTTAATCGAAACAACACGCAGAAATGCGCTTCCTTGCCATGTCAAGGTTCTATGTGCTCTGCGTTTTTATGCTACTGGGAGCTTTCAACGAGCTGTAGGACAAGATTCTCTTTCATCATTGTCGCAAACATCTGTGAGTCGGTGTGTAACAGAGATTTCAACAGCGCTGAACAGAATTGCACACAGATATGTGCAGCTTCCAACGAAGGATGAATTTGCAGACATAAAAGGGAAATTTTACGAAAAATTTGGATTCCCCGGCATAGTTGGATTAGTTGATGGTACCCACATTAAAATATCAGCTCCTAAAAAGGAAATCGAACATGTGTTCTATTGCAGAAAAGGTGGGCATTCAATGAATGTCCAAATCGTTTGCGATGCAGATTTTATTGTTTTAGCTGCAAACGCACAGTATGGAGGAACGGCCCACGATGCCTATGTTTGGAGGCGTTCGAGAGTTAAGCCAACTTTACAAAATCTATATGACGAAGGCGAACGAAACTTTTGGTTACTAGGAGATAGCAGGTATCCGTTACAGCCGTGGTTGATGACTCCATTTCTCCCAGAAAACTCAGAGGCAGAGAATCGGTACAACGCATGCATAAACAAACAAGGGCTCTTGTTGAGCGATGTATCGGTATTCTTAAGAGCAGATTTCGCTGCCTCGCTAAAGAGAGGGTACTATTTTATAATCCAGCTAAAGCAGGAACTATAATTAATGCATGTGTAGTACTCCACAACGCACTGATTAGAGCGAGAGTTCCCTTTTCGGAAGACTTGGAGTTGGACAACGATACTGAAATTGATTTCAGTGCATCAGCATCAGACGTAACCAGTGGACACCCTTCAAACCAAATTCTCCTTGAAGGAAGGCGAATCCGAAGCCGAATTGCTGCTCAAGTATTTAGCCCATAATATATGTATACAATTGTAAAAAATAAATAAATAGTATGCTCATAAATTTTTTAAAATTTTTTTTCTTTATTGATTGGAAAGTTTTTCTTAAAGAAGATTCAGTTTTTCTTTAATATCTTTTTGGATACTGTTACATATTGCTGCTGAAGCAGGCAAATTAGAATTTGTTCAATTTCTATTAAAAAAAGGAGCTACTGTTGAGTACGAGGTTATCAAGACTGCACTGCTTTGCATTGTGCTGCTATAGGTGGGCACTTAGAAATATTTCAATTTCTGTTAGACAGAGGTGCTAGCGTTCATGTGGGAGAAGGCATTGAACCCATTGCTTTGCAATGTGCTGTTAAAGGGGGAAACTTGAAAATAGTTCAGTTTTTATTGGGCCAAAATATAGACAAAGGTACTGATATTAATGCAACAAACTATGACGGCGATACTGCTTTAAATGAAGCTGCTGGATGTGGTCGTTTGGAAGTAGATCAATTTTTGTTAGACAAAGGAGCTAGTTTTGAAGCACGAAACGAAGAAGGATGCACTGCTTTGCATATTGCTTGTGAGGTGGGCTGTTAAGGCATAGTTAAAGCTCTGTTAGAAAAGGGATCTGATGTTAATGTATTAAGCGAAAAAAATGGCGATACTCCATTACATGAATCTGCTAGAATGAATTGCTACGATATAGTTGAATATCTTGTAGAGGAAGAAAAGGCTACTATTGATGTAAAAAACTTTAGAGGTGAGACTCCTTCCGATTTGGCAGATTCTAATGGTTACAAAGATATAGTTAAGTATCTTAGTCTTCGAGTAAGGGAGTGTCCCAAAACCTCGGAAAGTCTGGCTGATGATAAAAATGTGATACAGTATCAAAAAGTGACAGAAAATAAACACCTAACTATAACTAATAGAGCAATAAAGACCAGTTTCTGTGTAGGGATAATGACCATGTTGACAAGTGTGGCTATTGGATGTACTGCTATTCATCTTAGTTTATCAATATCAGCTACTGCTGCATTGATTGTTGGGGCCATTGCTGGTGGCATTACATATGCAGTATTAAAGCCTAATAATAGGCTAAATGAATGTGAAGTGAATAGGCAAAGCTAACCTCAAATGCCTGAGGACGAATGTTGCATGTCATATTAGTTCTTGCATTTTATGTCATGCGTGTGAAAATGGTGGCTCCCCACTCTGTCAGCATTTTGTTTGCAATTCCTTTAATCTTGGACGTATCATTTTCCACGTTTGATAGGCATCGTAGGCCAGTAATCTCACATAATATTCAGTAAGAGTTCCTTGAGTTTCGAACCCATCCACTAAAAAGTAAACCTAAGTTGTGGTTCCTGAAAAGTCAAGTTCTTCAAACTAATTTACCAAAACTAGCCACATAATGTTAATCTTTTTTTATTAATTGATTTATAATCATATCCAACTTAACAGAAATATTTTTTTGATTTGCGTTGTTGGCCTCCATAAGGGCGATCTGCTTTTCTTTAAGCTTTATTTTTTTTTCCTGTATTTCAATTTTCTTGCGCTCTACCTCTAAGTAGGCCGCAAGAGCTTCGTCCGTTGAGTTCGTAACCACTTTTCGTTAACGGGCAAGTATTCCTCTCCTTGCAGGGTTGGGAGTTGGTTGTGGCGATGTTGAAGTGCCAGGAATCGGTGTTAGATGTGGTGAACTAAAAAGTGGAAAGGGTTCCTCATATTGTGGAGCGACTGCTGGGTCGATTTGGAGTTAGATGAGAGTTTCGTCCTCATCTGGTTGCTGAATTCTCGACTTTAAAAGAAAAATAGTGTTGAAAATATCGCTTTCTACAAAATGCAACTTTCACATTATAACACTTTATCATGATCAGCTGTATGCTCTTAAAATCAAACGTCATACTACTTTACCTCTGTCATTTCCTTTTTCTTATCCTTCTTCTTCCTTGAACTTCTGTAAAGATAAGTCGTATTTTCTAATCCTAAAATAATTTTGAAATCATTAACTATTAAAATAAATTCCTGAAGTAATTTAATTATTTAGCTTGTTGTCTTTTATTTACAAAGTAGATTTATTAAATTTCCAAAAGGTTATGGGCCCAGGTAATCACCTGCACTTTGTACAATAAATAAATTGTTTTTTATATGGACACAAGCAAAGCCACAGATACAAAATCCTTTGAGGACGATTCTGCAATTGACGATACAACACTTACGGATCAAACAATAGATTTGAGTAATCAAGACGACGGAGAACTCACCGAGCCAGAGACACCCGGTTTTAGTATGGCTGAATCAAAAATTTACCACATTCATCGTTTCAACGGGCAGAATTATCAATTATGGCGACGACAGATGGAAATTTACATGGCTGAAAATAAACTCAAACCGTACATTATAGGAACAACACCAAGACCCAGTACCAATGGTCAAGCTTGGGATGATAAAGATGCTGAAGCGCAAGCATTCATAATGAAAGGAATAGAGTTGGAACAATTAAAATATCTTACAGACTGTACTACAGCTGCTCAAATGTGGTCGAGATTGAAAACTGTTCATTCTGAAAGAAGTGAGCAGTCAACACAAGTTCTTCTTGAGAAGTTTATTTATTCCAAATTAGAAGAGGAAGAAAGCATGGTGGATTACGTAGCCAGAATAACATCACTCACGCAGCGACTGAAAGATATGAACCTTGAACAAAAGGAGCCAGTAGTTATAGTAAAAATTCTAAGCAGTCTACCAAGTAAGTTTGATCACGTAAGAACTGCGTGGTATGCAGTGCCACGTGCTGATCAAAACCTTGAACGTTTAACAGACCACTAAGTCAATGAGGAGTCTCTTATTAATCTTCGATCGAACAACGGAGAGAACAACACAACAACAAGAGCAGCCTATGCAGCTAGTAGCAACAAATTCAGACGTAAGAATTCAAAGAGAGCAAGCAACGAAAACAAACAGCAGCGATCAGGTAAATGTAATTATTGTCAAAAGCAAGGGCATTGGGCAAGAGATTGTTTTAAGCGACAGCGAGATCGACAAAACAAAGTTTTTTTTTTTTTTTTTTTTATAATTAACGCGCACATCAAGGGGTTATGAATACCCTTATAATGTTGTTAAACACAGTGCGAGCATTTAGGAAAATAGGAGAGGATTTGAAAGGAGACACCGATGCACGTTGCTTTTGAATTTTTGTGAATCGTAATGAAGGGGAAATACTGAGCTAAGTAAAGCATTCCACATTCGGGTGGTGCGACTGAAATACGAATCTCTATACTTGACTGTACGCCCAAAAATGGGCTCAAGGTAAAACTGATGAACATTCCTAGCGAGGCGGGTGTTGCGGCTAAATTGTTTCAGGGGAGGAATGCAACTGGCTACTTCACTAGAGCACTGCTTGTGAGAAAAGCGATAAAAGAGAGTGAGACAGGCAACATTTCGACGATGTTCAAGAGAATCAATCGATTCTACGATTGAACTATCACCTATCAGTTTTAACGCTCTATTTTGTACTCTATCAAGGAGGTGCAAAGATGTTTGAGAAGCACCTGACCAGATATGGATGCGGACGAAGGCCTTATAAATTGTAGCCAGATCAGAAGGGGTAAAGAACTTCCTACATCGTCTCAAGAAGCCTAAGCATTTTGCAGCATTTTTGGCGACTTCAAATATGTGGTCATTCCAACGAAGATCATCGTTTACACACATACCAAGTACTGACAGCTTTTCGGTTTCTTCGATGCAGGTACCATTCATGGATAATGGCAATGGGGGAATGTTAAGCTTCAACGACAAGAGACAGCATTGAGTTTTCGAAGCATTGAATTCTACTCGGTTCATAATACCCCATGCAACAATGCTGTCAAGGTCAGAATTCAATGAGCTTATCATACGCAACCGTTCCAGTTCCACATCCGAAGAGCAGGGACGTGAATTTGGAAACGAATATGAAAAGCTGAGGGTCGAGTCGTCAGCAAAACAGTTAAGTGGACTAGAAGTTTCAGACAAGAGATCATTAATGAAAATGAGGAAGAGAGTCGGAGACAAAACGGAGCCCTGGGGCAAACCAGCATTTATGAAGTGGGTATCAGACTTGAAACCATCCAACACAACTTGTATTGAACGGTCGGAAAGGTAGTTTCTAATCCAACGAAGAAGAGACTCATCGATACCAAAAGCACGCATTTTCGATAAAAGAGCCTGATGCCAAACTCTATCAAATGCTTTAGAAATATCAAGCGCAATAATCTTACTTTCTCCAAAACAATGTAAAGATTGGTTCCACTTTTCAGTGAGATAAGCCATCAAATCACCAGTGGACCGTTTGCTACGAAAGCCGTACTGACGGTCATTAAGTAGCTTTCGTTCTTCAAGATATTTCATAAGTTGACGGTTTATCAACTTTTCCATGACCTTGGAAAGAAGGGACGTTAGTGCAATTGGACGGTAATTGGAAGGGGAGGAAGATTCGCCTTTTTTAGGGACCGGCTGGACAAATGCAGTTTTCCATCTGCTCGGAAAAATCCCAGCAGAATAGGAAAGATGGAAAAGTTTACGCAGTGGTTTTGCCAGCGTAGAAGAACACCTCTTCAGAATAACGGCGGGGATACCATCTGGACCAGCGGATTTATGTATGTTTAGATCTTTGAGGACTCTCGCAACCGAGCGAGTTCGAAAGAATATCTGCTTCATCAAAGAATTTGCAGCCTCGAGCTCAGGTGGAGCCACTATGCTATGAGGAAGTGTCGAGTTGGCAGCAAATTGAGCTGCCAGCAAATTGGCTTTGTCGATGGAGCTGACATACGGAGAGTCATTGAAGACGAGCGTTGGGACCGATGACGTGGTCGAGTTCTTAATGTTCTTGACAAAAGACCAGAAGTTTTTATTTCCTTTTTGACACAATAGTATTTTTTGCCTTACTTTTTGGTCATGTAAAAACTTAGTCCTTTGTATCTGAGCGTTACAGATATTTCTGGCCCGTTTGAACAAATTTCGGTTTTCTACAGTCGGGTTGTCTTTAAATTTTCGAAAACTACTTTCTCGATCCCTAATCGCCTCTTTACAGCTTGAATCAAACCACGAATTCTCTTTAGGGGTGATACTTTTTGTTCTGTGAGGAACAAAATTTCTCATGCCGTTAAGAATTACGTTAGATATCATATCAGCTGATGCATCAACATTTCCGTCAAGAAAGCACAGTGACCAGTTAAAATTTCGAAAGAAATTATTCAGGCCGTCCCAATTGGCTTTCTCGTATTGCCACACAGTTCTCTTAGGGACTTTATCTTTTTTTACAGTGACGGAAATCGAAGAATCTACCGATATGACACAATGGTCCGATTTGCCTAAAGGAGATGATACTACAACCCTGTATTTTTCGGGATGAGAAGTGAGAAATAAGTCAAGAGTGTTGGCCGCATGGCCTTCAATATCTGGAACCCGAGTGGGCTCATCAACAAGTTCAGTTAACTGGTTAAACTCAGCGAAGATCTCAACACACTTTCCTTCGGGTGTTGTCTGGCCAGAATGTCGAAGCCAACCAGAATTGTGTACATTGAAATCGCCCGCAATTGCGATTTCAGTGTGAGGATACAGGGAAACAATTCTTATTATGGAGTCAGATAGCGCATCAAACTCGTTAGAGGTTGACTTGCTATCTAAATTGGGGCTTCTATACATGAAACAATAATGAATGATATGCTTACGGACGGTGAATTTTAACCACATGAAATTAAAGTTCGTATTAGAACAGAGGCCGTATTGTGGTAGAAGCTGGTAAGCAATATCATTCCGAACATATACGGCGAGGCCATGGGAGGAAAAGAATAATGGCACTAAGCTATATCCAGGCAGGTTGAACTCTGAAGGATCAGAACCAACACCCACCTGAGTTTCACTCAATGCCAAAACAGCTGGCCTGCATTTAGCAGTGTGAGCGTACACAGAAAAAAAATTCGATCGCAACCCCCTAATGTTGCTAAAATCGACTCTTAACTTACCCGACATCACAATTCACAAAAACACACAAAACAAAATATCAATCGCAGACGCTATCTAAGTTTGATCAACAAGTGTAGATCTATTAGAAAACCAAAGCAAATTACTAGCGGTGTTATGCCCAGCCAGCAACTTGACTTTGATAAACCAACGGAATCAACACCGTTGATCAACTATCCGCCAGCAAACCCACAGCTTCATTGACTGCACACATTGCCTAGATAAGATAAGAAATTATCAAATCGAAGAAATGTGTGCAGCCAACAAAACTATGCGAGTGGTGTGGGGGAGGAGATGGTTGAAAGGTACGCACTGTGTTAGGTCTATTTTTTTTTTTTTTTTTTAGATTGATTGAGTGGCACACAGCACTGAATAGAATTAATTCACTGAATTAATTTGTGTGGCGCGACGCGGCAGGAAAATTTGTTCGATTATTGTTTTAAAGGGTAGGTGGATAAATGTGATCTCTTTTTTTTTTTTTTTTTTTATGTTTGTTTGTTGGGCGAATTTTATTGAGATTTAACGGACACAAGCGCGGTGCGTGTTTTCGCAGTTGATAGCAGATCGGATCCTCTTGATGATAATAATCATTGTTCTCCTAGTTGGAAAGAATCTATAATCATATCCAACTTAACAGAAATATTTTTTTGATTTGCGTTGTTGGCCTCCATAAGGGCGATCTGCTTTTCTTTAAGCTTTATTTTTTTTCCCTGTATTTCAATTTTCTTGCGCTCTACCTCTAAGTAGGCCGCAAGAGCTTCTTCCGTTGAGTTCGTAACCACTTTTCGTTAACGGGCAAGTCTTCCTCTCCTTGCAGGGTTGGGAGTTGGTTGTGGCGATGTTGAAGTGCCAGGAATCGGTGTTAGATGTGGTGAACTAAAAAGTGGAAAGGGTTCCTCATATTGTGGAGCGACTGCTGGGTCGATTTGGAGTTAGATGAGAGTTTCGTCCTCATCTGGTTGCTGAATTCTCGACTTTAAAAGAAAAATAGTGTTGAAAATATCGCTTTCTACAAAATGCAACTTTCACATTATAACACTTTATCATGATCAGCTGTATGCTCTTAAAATCAAACGTCATACTACTTTACCTCTGTCATTTCCTTTTTCCTAATCCTTCTTCTTCCTTGAACTTCTGTAAAGATAAGTCGTATTTTCTAATCCTAAAATAATTTTGAAATCATTAACTATTAAAATAAATTCCTGAAGTAATTTAATTATTTAGCTTGTTGTCTTTTATTTACAAAGTAGATTTATTAAATTTCCAAAAGGTTATGGGCCCAGGTAATCACCTGCACTTTGTACAATAAATAAATTGTTTTTTATATGGACACAAGCAAAGCCACAGATACAAAATCCTTTGAGGACGATTCTGCAATTGACGATACAACACTTACGGATCAAACAATAGATTTGAGTAATCAAGACGACGGAGAACTCACCGAGCCAGAGACACCCGGTTTTAGTATGGCTGAATCAAAAATTTACCACATTCATCGTTTCAACGGGCAGAATTATCAATTATGGCGACGACAGATGGAAATTTACATGGCTGAAAATAAACTCAAACCGTACATTATAGGAACAACACCAAGACCCAGTACCAATGGTCAAGCTTGGGATGATAAAGATGCTGAAGCGCAAGCATTCATAATGAAAGGAATAGAGTTGGAACAATTAAAATATCTTACAGACTGTACTACAGCTGCTCAAATGTGGTCGAGATTGAAAACTGTTCATTCTGAAAGAAGTGAGCAGTCAACACAAGTTCTTCTTGAGAAGTTTATTAATTCCAAATTAGAAGAGGAAGAAAGCATGGTGGATTACGTAGCCAGAATAACATCACTCACGCAGCGACTGAAAGATATGAACCTTGAACAAAAGGAGCCAGTAGTTATAGTAAAAATTCTAAGCAGTCTACCAAGTAAGTTTGATCACGTAAGAACTGCGTGGTATGCAGTGCCACGTGCTGATCAAAACCTTGAACGTTTAACAGACCACTTAGTCAATGAGGAGTCTCTTATTAATCTTCGATCGAACAACGGAGAGAACAACACAACAACAAGAGCAGCCTATGCAGCTAGTAGCAACAAATTCAGACGTAAGAATTCAAAGAGAGCAAGCAACGAAAACAAACAGCAGCGATCAGGTAAATGTAATTATTGTCAAAAGCAAGGGCATTGGGCAAGAGATTGTTTTAAGCGACAGCGAGATCGACAAAACAAAGTTGATGATAATGATCATTGTTCTCCTAGTTGGAAAGAATCAATTAAAGCTCATCCAAGTTGTCAGGCATCAGTTTCAGATAGGAGTTCTCATTTGTTCAATTTGCAATCAGTAGCAACAAAAGGTAAGATAAGAAACCTGTGGTATGCGGACTCCGGAGCTACCGACCACATGTCGTTCCAGAGGGAGTGGTTCAAGAACTTCACCCCATTTGAAGATGGTAATTGTGAAGTGCGTGTTGGAGATGGTCGAAAATTACAAGTAGTAGGAATTGGCGACGTTGACGTTCATACTACAAAGTTTAAAGAAGCTAATGTTATTCATACTATTAAAGACGTTCTTTTTGTTCCAGACCTTGGCCGTAATTTTATATCTGTTTCAAGATCTATAGAAAAGGGTATGAAGGTTATTTTCGAAGAAGGTGCTCAACGTGTCGTTTTTATGAAAAATCAGGAAGTCGTTGCGGATGGTGTTCGAGAAAACAGGCTTTACAAAATGAACTTGGTGCCAACAAAGACTGCTCAATTAAACGTTGCATCGTCAAGCACATTAATGCTGTGGCATGAGCGTTTAGGTCATTTCAATTTTAAGACGCTGCGAGAAATGAATAACAAGGGAGTTGTAGACGATCTTAAAATCAAACAGATGTCAAATGAAGATCCATTCTGTGTAGGCTGCGCTTACGGCAAGCAACATCGTCAAACTTTTCCAAAGTTCGGAGCTAAGAGGTCAAGTATTGCTGGTGAAACCTTTCATGTTGATCTCTGCGGTAAGATGAGCATTTCATCAATTGGTGGTGCTAATTATTTGATGTTATTAAAAGACGATTTCTCAAGATACTGTTATGTTTATTTTCTCAAAAATAAAACAGATGTGTTAGTCAACCTAATGATGTTTTGTACAGATGTTGAAGCCCATGGACATACCATCAAGCGTTTGAGATCAGATGGTGGTCTGGAATTTTGCAATGAGTCTGTTCGAGATTTTCTTTTGAAGAGGGGAATCAAACATGAGATTTCTACCCCAAGGGCTCCAGAGCAGAATGGTTTTATCGAGAGGCAGAACAGAACAGTAATCGAGAGTGCAAAATCTATGCTACACGAGAAACAACTTCCCTTATATTTTAGGGCTGAGGCTACACATACCGCAGTTTACGTGAAAAATCGAACGGCATCACATACGATCGGAGGAGTAACGCCTTATGAAAAATGGTTTGGTTCAAAACCATCGGTGAAAAATCTTAGAATTTTTGGCAGCGAAGTTTATATACACGTTCCAAAAGAGCAGCGAACTAAATGGGAGAAAAAATCAATGAAATGTCTAATGATTGGCTATAATGATGAAAGTAAAGCGTATAGAATTTTCGATCCTGTTGGCAGAAAAATATTAATCAGAAGAGATGTGATATTCAATGAATGGGAGCCGAGAATCCACGAAATAGTTGAAAACTGTATTTCAGGTGAGATAAATTGTAAAAATGAAACATCTGATTTGCAGGATGACGGTTCCACTGAAAAGACAAAGCCTAAAAGAATTTATAAGAATCCAAAACCTTCAGTTCATAGAAGCCCGTATAACACGAGACAACGTGCAAAGCCAAATAATGAAGAGTTGCCTGATCAAGAGCTGACAGTAGCTGAAGTTTGTGCATGTGAGCTGGAACCGAAGACCCTGGAAGAAGCCATGACAGCAGCAGATTCGCAAAAATGGTTAGACGCAATAAATGAAGAGATCGACTCACTGGAAACCAATAAAACATGGGTGCTGATCCCAAGAAAAGAGCAAGAGCATGTCATATCTAACAGGTGGGTGTTTAAAATAAAGTATAAGTCAAACGATGCGATAGATAAATACAAGGCAAGACTAGTCGCAAGAGGTTGCTCACAGAAGTATGGTATTGATTTTGAAGAGACTTTCACTCCGGTCGTTAGACACGATTCTGTAAGAACTGTATTAGCAATAGTAGCCGCCCAAAACCTTGAAATGTATCAGTTCGATGTCAAAACAGCGTTTTTACACGGCAATATAGAAGAGCGTATCTGTATGGAGCAACCTTATGGTTTTGAAGACGGTGATCAAATTTGTCTCTTAAGTAAAAGCTTGTATGGCCTTAAACAAGCATCGAGGCAATGGAATAAAAGAATTGTTGAATTCCTGACACAATTTGGATTGGAACAATCAAGAGCTGATCCATGTATATTTGTTTGCAAGGTAAAAGAATCTATAACCTACTTAGCACTTTATGTAGATGATGGGCTCATATGTGGGAATGATGTTATATTCATAAAACAGCTGTTAAATAACCTTCACCAAGCATTTGAAATTACTTTCAGAGAAGCCGAATATTTCGTGGGTTTGCAAATTAATCGAGATAGAGATAATGGGACTCTTAAAATCTATCAAAGCATTTATACAAATAAAATTTTAAGTCGTTTTAATCATGCTAATTGTTCATCTGTTTCTATACCCGCAGAGCCTGGAATAAAATTTACGAAAGATGAAAAAGTCAATAAGCCTGGAGTTTTTCCCTATAGAGAAGCGATTGGTTCGCTGATGTATTTGATGGTGTGTACACGACCAGATATCTCGTACATTGTCGGTGTTCTTAGCAGATTTATGGAGACTCCTTCATTAACTCATTGGCAAGCAATTAAACGCGTTTTAAGATTCTTGAAAGGAACATTAGATCGAGGAATAACCTTTAGTAGAGATTCCAACTGTACTGATATGATGGTCTACTGTGATGCAGATTGGGCTGGGGACCTTGAAACGTGGCGAAGTACAGTAATCCCCGGATAAATACCCCCCGCTTAGTTGCGTTACCCGTTTAATTGACCTGAATCCTAGGCAAAAAAAAGATCACATAAGAAATATACATAAAATTTCCCGTTTAAATGCATTCCGCTTAATTGCGTTTCCCGGTTAAATGGTCCAAAAATCAAAACTCTTTTTTCAATTTGAAGCAAAATTGCCCGGTTAATTGAACGAAAAAAACCAAATCATTGAAGTCACTTTTTGCTTACACCTCAAATGATTGATGATGAATTGGTCGCATTGTTGGGCGCCTACAAGTTAATAGTCAAATTGACATGACTTAAATCGTTGTGAGATTTTTTACTCTCTCGTGAGCACTCTCTTTTGTGCACTGATACGAAAAATCGCTGTGCTGGAACAGGATTCGACTGACTTTCACCGAATTTCGGTGCATTTCGTGCGAATTTTCAGTAAAGAAACACACCTATTTATTATTAGGTTTGTTCGTTAAAACCCTGGGGTCGCCACAAATCGTTTTTTTGATAAACCTAAGGTCGCCCTGAATGTCAAATTGAGTGTTTTTTAGCCCTGGGGTTGACCTGGGTTTTCCCTCAACTCACCCTAGGTTTTTGCTGTGGCGAGTTGAGGGCTGTCAAATGGCATGTATTTTTATTCAAATGACAGGGATGTGTGGTGATTTTGTGGCTTTGCGTTTTTTGAGAATTGGAAAACCCAGGTTTTTTTGACAACTCATAAGATTGTCAAGAAAACTTGGGTCAACCTTGGGTAAAGTTCAACGAACGAGCCTATTGTTTGCTGAAACATCAGAGTTTAGCGACTGCAAATTAAAATCTTGAAAATGTGTAAGGAAACAATGCAGGTGAATATTACAGATTCTTACCATGATATAATGTTCTAGCCAAATAAAAAGCAAATCTGACTAATTCCCTCTTGTACGCTTGCTAAAGATATACGCACGGATTATGTACTAATTCATAATTTATGTGTTGTGTACATCATGAAAAATTGTTCCTTTTCAATCATTCCTAGGCTGAAATTGTTTTGTTCTTTTTTTATGTCTTACTATTATATGTTAATTTTCCGTTCAATAAAATTTTGATTTTCATTAAAAAGGTTCTTCTTGACTTTCTTGCCAAAGTCGTAAAAAAAATCGCTTTATTGCGTTTTCATTTCAATTAAGCGGGGTTTTTCAAAATGGGACAGCAGATCAATTAAGCGGGATTCTTTTAATTGCGTTCCCCTGTTAAATGCGTCTAAAGTTGTGCATTTAAGGTGACGCAATTAACCGGGGAGCACTGTACAACAGGATGGATCGTGCTATTAAACGGAGGCATAATTGCTTGGAGTTCTAAGAAACAAACCGTGACTGCGACATCAACAACTGAGGCCGAGTTTGTAGCTCTATGTTCTGCAACGAAAGCGGCTATACACTTGAGGAGACTACTGTCAGATCTGGACCAACATCAGACTAAACCTACGATTATAAAATGTGACAACCAAAGAGCAATTACACTGGTTAAGAGTCCTGAGTCATCAAAAAGAACAAAACACATCGACACACAGTATTTTTACACATGTGATATGCAGAAAAGGGCGGAGGTAGATGTGCAGTATGTCCCGACTAATGACCAATTAGCTGATCCTTTAACAAAGGCATTACCAAAAGAGAAATTTCGAAGGTTGGTTGAGCAGTATGGGCTATTGGATGATTGATGCTAGTTTCTGAAAGCGAGAGGGAGTGTTGAAAATATCGCTTTCTATAAAATGCAACTTTCACATTATAACACTTTATCATGATCAGCTGTATGCTCTTAAAATCAAACGTCATACTACTTTACCTCTGTCATTTCCTTTTTCCTAATCCTTCTTCTTCCTTGAACTTCTGTAAAGATAAGTCGTATTTTCTAATCCTAAAATAATTTTGAAATCATTAACTCTTAAAATAAATTCCTGAAGTAATTTAATTATTAAGCTTGTTGTCTTTTATTTACAAAGTAGATTTATTAAATTTCCAAAAAATAGTATTTAAAATACAAATAAAATTCAAAACTTGTTGGATACTTACAACGATTTCTCCAAACCCGATCTCGTACACAGAATCCGACACCCCTTGAACGGATTCAGGAGTAATAATGCCAATTACTCTTTTCTCTGTGTCAGAAAGGTCTTTAATTGGAACCAACCCGTTAACCCCGCTTCGGAGTAGCTGCTCCTTAATGGCACTATCCTTGCCGCGCACATTGTTACTTCAAAGAAAAAATATTTTATTTACTATGACAATTTACTAATGACTAATGACTTATTAGTATATTTACTCACACGAGGTCTTTCCAATATTTGCGCCACCTTACCCCATCCTTCAAGGCTCCTCCAAGGCTGTTAAGCTTCCCACTCAAGTCAGCCCATTCGTTGTCGCGAGTGTGGGCCCCGTCAGCTGATGAAAATCTGTTGATAGAATAGTTTTTAATTGAACAAGTAAAATAATTATATTTATTAACAAAATGTAATATTGATAGTACCTACTTGTCAGTGGCCAAATCTGGTCTTTCCTCCAGAAAATCAATTAAAACATTTTTCTGGATCTCCGATGCCTTTGCTCCACGTCTTACTTTCACAGCCATTATTTATCATTTCAATTTTTCACCGACCGATTTGACAATGATAAAAAGTTTATCATATGAAAAAAATTTGACATTTGAGTTACCATTTTATGTCATCGAGAATCGGATTTAATGTGAAGCTGTGATAAATGTTTTCACTTCACAGCTTCACAGATCGGGAATTGACCCCCTGGTGTTATCAAGGCTGGCTTTGCCGGTGAGCATATCCCAAAATGCCGATTTCCCAGCTATATTGGACGACCGAAACACGTCCGGGTTATGGTCGGTGCATTGGAAGGTGATTTATTTGTCGGCCCAAAGCGGAGGAACATCGAGGTCTGCTGAGCATAAGATACCCAATGGAGCATGGAATTGTGACAGATTGGAATGATATGGAGCGTATTTGGAGCTACATTTACAGTAAAGAAAAACTGGCCACAATCACAGAAGATCATCCTGTTTTGCTGACAGAAGCGCCATTAGACCCTCGAAGAAATCGAGAAAAAGCGGGCGAGTTCTTTTTTGAGGGTATTAATGCTTCAGCTCTTTTTGTTTCCATGCAAGCAGTGCTCAGTTTGTACGCAACTGGACGAGTAACTGGCATTGTTTTGGACTCGGGTGATGGTATGACACATGCCGTTCCTATATACGAAGGATTCGCAATGCCCCACAGTATTATGCGGGTAGATATCGCTGGTCGAGACACACAGAACACTCTAACGAAAAGAAGGATCCAACTTTCGATCAACGGCTGAATTCGAAATAGTCCGATCGATCAAAGAAAAGATGTGCTATCTGGCTAGTAATCCATAAAAAGAAGAAAACATTGAAGCTGAAAAAGCAGCTTACACATTACCCGTTGGAAGGACACTTGAGGTAAGCTACCGTTTCGTTTTTATTAAGTTGAAATTTAATTCTTGTAACCTTTAGATTGGTCCAGCACGATTTAGAGCTTCCAGAAGCTGAAATGGATTTGAATTCCGACCCAGTACCGTGTCACAGGACTTGCACAATCTCGAGAAACTCGACCTATCTTATGCCGAGGTGTTGCGACGAGTAGATGCATGTAAACAACCCTACCATCGAAGGAAATAAAGACACCTTTTACTTGCATATATTTACATGCACAATTTACCATTCAATTAAAGGGAGATATTGAGAAGTGATGAAGTTTGCTGTAACAGATTCGATAGTTTTAAATATGTATATCGAACGCGTCTTAGCGATAGAATTGCTTATATATATAGTTTATACATTTCATTAAAGAAAAGGCAGGCCAAAACACTCCTGGTACAAGCAAATGCAAAAACAGCAGCATTTGGTTGGCCTCAGACATGGAACAATCCAAAACCGGGAGGCTTGCCGACGATTTCTGAGGTCAACGCGGCGTACCCCACACGCGGATCACTAGTGTGAAGCAGAAAAGTGGGAGAGTTGTGATCGCTTCAAGATCACTACTCGTAACGCCGAAAATGAAAAAGAAGATACATTTCATTAATATTGTTCGGATGATAAAACAATAAAAATGTGATAACTGATAAGACCTATGCGTTATTTGTATGGCGGAATAACAGTGGCAAGAGGGGTTGGTTTCTCTTCAACGACGAGAGACAGCTTTGGTTTTTGGAAGCATTAAATACTACTGCGGTTTGTTATTGTAATTCCAAATCAAAAGTGATTTTTACTATGCTACCATATTTAAATGGCAAGTGAAATCACTTTTGATCGGGAATTTTTTAAAATGTTGTTTTAATTGAAAATGTGATAATGCAGGTTTGTAGTCAATGCAATACCTGATTACTAAATATATAATTTGTAGCTGTATGTCTATTCATATACAAGTGACGCCATCAAATACACGAAGAGTGTTTCAATTTCTGATTTTGATAGAAATTCTTGGTACATTTTTTGGAGTTACATCTATATTAATAGACATAGAGCTATAAAGTATATATTTTCTGATTAGAAATTATCAGCCATATTATGGTTGTCAACTATCAATTAATTGATACACGATAAGTGCTATCAATTAATTGATAAATCGGTATTATGCATGCCAATTGATAAATTTACTTCCATTGTGAACAGTGTGCTCGTACTAAGCGTTGACACACCCCACATCTACGTACAAAGCGACCATTTTAATTTCCTGCATTCAATGAACACTAAACACATTTAACTTCAAAATTTAATTTGGAATGAATTTTTTGCTATACGGCACAGAAAAAACACTTCGCGATATAGCCCTTATGCTAGTCAAGCACGTACCTGTGTATTGGTTACACGATTCCAGTAAATTAAACCAAAAAAATGCTCACCAACGACGAATTTGCGATTAACTGAAAAATTTATAGATATCAAAAAAGTTGATAACCATAATCCCGAATAAGCAACCAGAGACGTTCACAATGGATCGCAAAAAAGCATTTCATTCACAACTGATCAAAAGTTCTGATGGTTGTTATCCGTAATACCACTTAACCAATTACATTGATAAACGACCAAATTTATAAAGTATCGTATTGATATTTGACAACCATAATAGGGCTGTATATTTATCACAAAGCTCTTTAATAAAAAAATTTTTTGAAGAAATTCCTTATCTAAAGCCGTTTCCATTGGTTTTAGTCAAAAAAAGTAGAAAATGATAGCTTTTGAACTAAACTTTTTTGAAACATAGCTCGCATTGAAAATCTCATGATGGATCTTTGTAGCTAATACAATAGAGACTCCGAAAATGTATAGTTCGTAACCGTAAGTGTAGCCATTCATCACCAAATGTTTTTGATTTTTCAGATAAAGTTAGCTGATTGGAAGTCGTGTTATGATCCTACACTATTACTGAAAAAGATTAACAGCCTTATTATGGTTGTCAAATATCAACACGATAATTGATAAAATGGTTCTTTTATCAACATAATTGATAAATCGGTATTCTGGTTGTCAATTATCAATATTTTTGCATCAGCTGTTTTTCAGGTTGATTTGCAATCTATTGTGAACTGTGTTATTGTTAAATTTCGTATTATGGTTGTCAAAATAGTTGATACATATCAATTTTTTAGTCAACCACAAAAATTCATTTGACAAATCTATCAACTATTTATTATCCAACAAAATTGTTAATTTCAAATCAAAAAAAGCAAAAAATGTCGTCAATAGAATTGTTTTTTGGAATTTATGATGAACATGAAAGGAGTGTAGTGCAGCAAACAATTATACGCAGGATTATACGAGATAGTTCGAACCCGCTGGACTTAGAAGAACATATTGTAATGTGCACCCAACATTTCATGCTGATTTCCTAATTGAAAACGTCAAACCGAAAACACAAGTGCTGGCAACGCTATAATGGAGTGCTATAATGGCAGACGTTCTTTGTTAGTGAGTGTGTGTGTGTGTGCAGAAAAATACCGGGAGGGGAACTTGTTTAGACATCATGGTTCATAGAAAAACTACTAGAAATCTCTCGATGTTTCACACCCCTATATAAAGAGGGAGCTGACGCAACCAGGAGTCAGTTTTATTTATAGAGTGATAAAGTTAAGAGTAAATACAAGTGATAGTCCAAAAGTCGAGTTGAGTTCGAATAAAGTGTATATCGAAACTAGATACTGAATAAAGTGGTAGAAATAAATTGAAAGGTAGAGTTTTATTTTTGCGAACTAAGCGCACGTTACATTGGTGTCAGAAGTGTAAATAAAACTTATTTGACTAGTAAAGTGTAAGAAAAAAAAAAGTAAAAAGAGAAATAATAATTATATACAGTGAAAATGGGTAAGTTGTTAGAAGAGCTCAACTGCATTGAGCTTAAAAGTGAGTTAGGTAAGCGAAATCTTTCTAGAGCGGGATCGAAAAATGAGCTCGTCCTGCGCTTGCGTAACTATTTGGAACAGCAAGGGGAAGACGTAAACACTTTTGTTTTTGAAACAGAAGTGGAAGAAGAGGAAGTAAGTGAAAATGTAGATTTTTCTAGTATAATGAAGCTTTTATTAGAACAAAGAAACGAACAAAAAAAAATGATTGAAGAGCAACAGCAAAATATTCTCGGACGTCTGGAAGAGCAACGAAACGATCAAAAGAAGGAACAGCAGAATGTTCTCGAACAACTTGAAGCACAACGAAACGAGCAAAAGAAGCTGGTTGAAGAACAACGAAGCGAACAAAAGAAGGAACAACAGAGTATTCTCGAAAGACTTGAGGCGCAACAGAATGTTTTAGAAGGTCAGAAAAACATTCTAGAAGGAAAATTGGGTAACATTGAGAAAAATGTATGTGCCCTTGACGAACGAGTTGAAGGTGTGGAAAAACAGCTTTCTGTTGTAGAGAATCGTTTGGAAAGCCGATGCGATAACCAGTTCTCTGTTCTGTCCAAGGAATTAGACCAAATCCGGAAAATAAAAATTCGAGAATCTGCTGGAGAGTTTGCAAGGAAAAAGGAGATGAAACCCCCAACATTTGATGGGCAGTCTTCTTGGCCAGTCTACAAGAGACAATTTGAGGCAGCCGCGACAACAAATGGCTGGGATGACGAAGACAAGTACATTGCACTAACCCTTGCTCTTAGAGGACCAGCAGCTGAATTACTTCAAACAGTTCCAGCTGGTAAGAGCGGCGATTTCTGTTCTCTCGTGGCAGCTATTGATAAACGCTTTGGAGATAGCCACTTGAAAGAAGTCTTCCGAGTCCAACTCAATAACAGAGTCCAGAAAAGGGGTGAAAGTCTACAGCAGCTCCAAGCAGACGTCGAAAGGCTGGTTCACCTGGCACACCCGGATGCTGGAGAAGAAATCATCAACCAGCTTGCTGTTGAGTCCTTCGTTCGTGCCATTTCCGATATACATCTTCAGAGGTCTGTGCGAACTGCTAGAACACGTACTCTTTCCGAAACTTTAGCATTCGCATTGACAATTGAAGCAGCAGAACAGGCTTCTCAGGGAGTACATCGACTTAGAGAGGCCATAGTCGAAGAATGCTCGTGCCAAAGAACTGAAATACAAAAGAACCGGAGCGGACTAGCAAGATGTTGGAACTGCAACAAGACCGGGCACTTACAGCGTCAATGCCGACTACCACCAAACAAAGCCTGTTGTCAACATTGTGGAAGCAAGAGATCCAACCCAGAGCAAGGTAACAACAACACCAGCGTTGCCTATCAGCCCGTTTCCCATCAGGGAAACGAGTAAGAACCAACTTTGAGGGGCAGAGGCTGGTTTCTTGTATCGATGGCCCCAAAACCACCATCCAGGTCTCCCAGACCAAACGCGACAACAAAAGTCTGACTGTGGAGACTACTATTAACGGGAACAAACATGTGGCTACCATTGACACCGGTGCCACAGCATCCATAGTACGACGAGACCTGGTAAAGATGAAGTGGCTCCATAACACCAATAGCTACCGTCTAAGAACCGCAACGGGAGAAGCAGCAAGAGTATATGGAGAAGTGTGTCTTAAGATCCGACTGGCCGATCAAGTGTTTACTCATCAAT
This sequence comes from Melanostoma mellinum, assembly GCA_914767635.1. NCBI lineage: Eukaryota > Metazoa > Arthropoda > Insecta > Diptera > Syrphidae > Melanostoma > Melanostoma mellinum. Next base: position 112,950,445 of record OU612059.1, read on the forward strand.
TCCTGGTGGCAGATATATGTGACGAGTGCATCATTGGAATCGACTTTATGAAACAGCACGGAGTTATTTTGGATATCGGTAATCAAGTTTTGAAATACCAAAATAAAGAAATTCCAATGACCTATTCGAATGAAAATACGTCAACACTGAGAACTGTCATCACGGAAGATCTGATTCTGCCTCCTTCTTCTGAAGTGTTCGTTTGGACAAAACTGGAAGGTGAGTTTGGAAGCCTTCGATACCTCATGGTGGAACCAGACCCAGAGTGTTCCTCCCAAAGCGTCATCATTGGGAAAACACTGGTAGCACCGAAAAACAAAATGGTCCCGTACGATTACTTAACACCAGACCGTACGATGTAAAGTTGAAGAAAGGAGAAGTCGTTGGACGTTGCGAATCGGTTGCAGCAATTACGAAGATCACAGACGAAGCCCCGAGAAAAACGTTAACTCCGGAGGAGCTCATAAACATCAGAGCTAAAATACTGAGTTCATCCAACCTTGATCACCAACAAACAAGGATAGCTGAAAATCTCCTACAAGAGTACACTGACATCTTCGTATCGCAAAAGGGACAATACGGTAGGACACAGTTGGTGCAGCATCGCATCAACACAGGAGATGCAAGACCGATTCGTCAACCCGCAAGACGCCTTCCACTGGCCAAACAAGGTGAGGTTGAGGAAATGATAACAACAATGAAGAAGGACGGTCTTATCGAAAATTCCAAAAGTCCTTGGGCGTCACCAGTGGTTCTAGTGAAAAAGAAAGACGGAAGCACTCGTTTTTGTGTGGACTACCGAAGGCTGAACGATGTGACTAAGAAGGACAGCTATTCACTGCCGAGGATCAGTGATACCCTGGATGCCATGGAGGGAGCCCAGTGGTTTTCGACGCTGGACTTGAAGAGTTGATATTGGCAAGTTGATATCCACCCTGATGATCGGGAAAAGACGGCGTTTTCTACAGGTAATGGGCTCTGGCAGTTTAAAGTTATGCCGTTTGGGCTATGCAACGCTCCGGCAACATTCGAGCGTTTGATGGAGTGCGTTCTTCAAGGACTGACGTGGAAAGCTTGCCTAGTCTACTTGGATGATGTGATTGTTTACGGGAAGACATTTGACCAACATTGCAAGAACCTAAAAGCAGTGTTTCAGAGACTTCGAGAGGCTAACCTTAAACTGAATCCGGAAAAATGTGCACTTTTCAAAACCGAAGTTAAGTATTTGGGACACATCATCTCTTCCCAAGGAGTGAGGACTGATCCTGAAAAAGTTGACTCCGTCAAAAATTGGCCAACACCACAGGACAAACATCAACTCCGAAGCTTTCTTGGTCTTGCCACATATTACCGACGTTTTGTTAAGAACTTTGCTGGAGTTGCAAAGAGTTTACATCAGCTCACCGAAAAAGGGAAGCAGTTTAAATGGTCAGGTGAGTGCGAGAAATCTTTTCAGGAACTCAAATACCGCCTCTGTAACGCTCCAGTACTGGCACATCCAACACCTGGCAACACGTTCATCATCGACGCTGATGCAAGCAACGTTGGAATCGGGGCGGTACTATCCCAAGTGCATGATGGCGAAGAGAAAGTGGTGGCATACTACAGCAAGGTCCTCTCAAAACCCGAAAGAAACTACTGCGTGACCAGAAGGGAACTGCTAGCTCTTATCTTGGCAACAAAGCACTTCCATAAGTACATCTATGGACAGAAATTCCTTCTGCGGACAGACCATGGTGCTCTGAACTGGCTGTTGAACTTCAAAAATCCAGAAGGTCAAGTCGCAAGGTGGATAGAAAGACTGCAGACTTATGATTACCAGATTCAACACCACAGAGGAAAGTTGCACTCAAACGCTGACGCATTATCCCGAAGACCTTGCAAAGTCGATTGCAAGCATTGTAGGCGGCAAGAAGACAAAGAAAATATTACCGCTCAGCGACTAAGAGCTGACCCAATAAGCGGATGGAGCAATGAGGAAGTGAGAACAGCTCAACAGGCGGATCCAGATATCGAACCCATTCTCGCATGGAAAGAAAATGAAGAGAAACCTGAAGGGGGAGACATTTCTGACAGGAGTCCAGTTCTCAAAGCCTATTGGGCACAGTGGGACTCACTATATGTGCAAGAAGGTGTCCTCAGGCGAAGATGGGAATCCGCTGACGGCAAGTCACATGTGATGCAGCTGATCGTACCGCAATCGAAAGTCAGTGAAGTTCTTCGGGAGATGCACGACGGACCTTCTGGAGGCCACCTGGGAGTCAACAAAACACTGGAGAAGGTGCGACATCGGTTCTACTGGTTACATGCTAGAGATGACGTGGAGAAGTGGTGCCGAACATGTGACAAGTGTGCTGCAACCAAAGGACCTGGTAGGAAGATTCAAGGTAAGATGCATCAGTACAACGTTGGATCACCTTTTGAGAAGATTGCAGTAGATGTGGCTGGGCCTTTTCCAGAAACCAACGCTGGAAACAAGTACATTCAGGTTGTAATGGACTATTTTAGCAAGTGGCCTGAGGCGTATGCCATCAAAAATCAAGAAGCCAAAACGGTGGTCGACCAGATTGTGTTCAACTGGGTGAGTAGGTTTGGCGTGCCTATGGAACTCCAATCCGACCAAGGGAGGAACTTTGAGTCAAACATCTTCCAAGGAGTGTGTGGACTACTTGGCATTAAGAAAACGAGAACCACACCGCTTCATCCACAATCTGATGGTTGAAAGATTCAACCGGACCTTGAAAGAACACCTCACCAAGGTCGTAGGCGACTACCAAAGAGACTGGGATAGGCACGTACCGCTATTCCTGATGGCCTATAGAAGTGCAGTACATAGCTCGACAGGACAAACACCATCTGACATCCTGTTCGGGAAAACCATGCGGCTGCCCAGCGAACTTAAATTTGGATGCCCCACAGAGGAGCCACAGGACACAAACGAGTATGTGGACGACCTCAAGGAGAGACTCGCTGACATCCATAAAAGAACAAGGGAACGGATGAAAACCTACAGCGACCGGATGAAGACACGGTACGACACAAAAGCGACAACGTCAGGATTCCAAGCAGGAGATCGTGTGTGGCTTTATAATCCTCATCGTCAAAAGGGATTGTCACCGAAACTTCAGCAAAACTGGGAAGGTCCTTATACTGTTGTCACGAGGATTAACGACGTGGTTTACCGCATCCAAAGAGGACTAAGAGGCAAGTTAAAAGTAGTTCATTGTGACCGGCTGCATCGATATAGTGGCGAGGCTGCAGATGGAATTATTCGGGACGAACAATCTTAAGGAGGGGGCAGTGTAATGTGCACCCAACATTTCATGCTGATTTCCTAATTGAAAACGTCAAACCGAAAACACAAGTGCTGGCAACGCTATAATGGAGTGCTATAATGGCAGACGTTCTTTGTTAGTGAGTGTGTGTGTGTGTGCAGAAAAATACCGGGAGGGGAACTTTTTTTTAGACATCATGGTTCATAGAAAAACTACTAGAAATCTCTCGATGTTTCACACCCCTATATAAAGAGGGAGCTGACGCAACCAGGAGTCAGTTTTATTTATAGAGTGATAAAGTTAAGAGTAAATACAAGTGATAGTCCAAAAGTCGAGTTGAGTTCGAATAAAGTGTATATCGAAACTAGATACTGAATAAAGTGGTAGAAATAAATTGAAAGGTAGAGTTTTATTTTTGCGAACTAAGCGCACGTTACAATATGTATGTGTGAATTTCAGTTTTATTCAAGTTTTTCAATATACATGATCAATTTTAGATTCATACATTTTCTTTTTTTTTTCTTTTTTTTTTAATTATGCAATTCAATTTAATTTCATCTAATCAAAACTGAAAGTCTGCGATATCAGCTAATATTGCAAATCTTTTACTGCTTCCATATTTTATTTTGTTTTAGCTAAACTAAAAGCTTCCCAATTTGTTAAATAGTATTACGTTCTCATAAAGCAATATGACTCAATATTTATTACTAATTTTGTTTTAGCTAAACTAAAAGCCCGATGAAAGTCTTTCTTTTTTTTCTTTATATAGATTATGTTTTATGCATTTTTTATTTTTGCTTTTTTAATAAATATTTTTTTCAAAAATCCTGTTTAAAACGACTTCTTTGCATTTTTAATTTTTGCTTATAGATACATTTTCTCTCAAATTGTATAGACTCATTATTTATCTAATTAAGGGGCCAGTTATAGCGATCAGGAAAACGAATCAGGAAAAATTTTCTAATGGAATAATAACTATGTTTTCGTTGCAATTGAATAACAAATGTTATACCAATCGATGGCAAATCACTCAAAGAATTTTTTGTGCCCAAAAAAGATATAATAGAACAAATATTTTGTGTTAAATTTGTATTTTTCTATTTTCCTGTTCCAATTCCATCAGGAAAATAGAAAAATACAATTTTAAGGCAAAGTATTTGTGAAATTGAACATTTTCTTGACAAAAAAAATTCTCTGGGCTGTTTACTATTGATTGGTATAGCATTTCTTATTCAATTGTAACGAAAACATAGTTATTATTCCATTTGAAAATTTTTCCTGATTCGTTTTCCTGATCGCTATAACTGGCCCCTAACCGGCAGACGGCTTAGGGCCATGCTTGTAATTCTTTTTTTAACTTTAAGTTCATATTCTTTCGAAAAAAAACAATAAAGATAATAAATAATAACAATAATAATAAGATTCATACAAAACTTTCGACTTTCGAAACAAGCTTTCTTAGAAGTATTAGCCGATATTGACGACAAACTGAAACCAATAAAAAGACGACAGTCGGTTCCTAATATACTCAAGCTAGCAGCAGTCCTGAGATTCTTTGCCCAAGGAAGCTACCAGCTTAGCGTTGGGAATGATTTCAATGTCGGACTGGCACAGCCAACAGTGTCGGTTGTACTTAAGGAGTTGTTAAATGTTTTAGAAAGACACATTTGTCCTTAATGGATAAAATTTGACTATTCTCAAGAAGAAGAACGTCGGGCAAAAATATTCTTCTTCGAAAAAAGTAGAATCCCAAACGTAGTAGGCGCTATTGATGGAACACATGTGAAAATAATCGGCCCGAGTAAAGATCTTCGACATGTCTACTATAACCGAAAGGGATTTTATAGTATAAACGTTATGCTTGTAAGTTCATTTCCAGTGCGAAAATATTTATTTTGCATTCATTTTATATTTCTCAGGTATGTGATCACCAAATGCGTATTAGATATATAAATGGAAAAAATCCAGGTTCTTCACATGATGCTAACGTCTGGAATATGTCTCAATTAAAGGCAAAATTAGAAAATGATTACCGAAACGGAAGAACTGATTTTCGGATTCTTGGTGAGCATCGTTTCGGTTCATTTGTGGTTGTTACGATCTAAAATAAGTATTTTAGGAGACGGAGGTTATTCTCTATCACCGTTTTTGATGACTCCATATAGGAACCCTGAAGAAAATTCACTACAAGCAGCGTTTAATAGAAAGCATGCACAGGGTCGAAATATTATCGAACGTACTATTGGAGTTTTAAAAAGCCGTTTTAGATGTATATTACAGCCTCGAGAACTCCATTACACAGCAAAAAAAGCAACACAAATAGTAAATGTTTGTGCAGCTCTCCATAATATCTGTACTTATTATAGATTAGAAATCCCTGAAGTCGAGGGCGAAGCAGAAAACATTATTTATTTATTTATTTATTTATTATCCATCTATCGAGTTCATAACTCTTCTAGACTTAACAATATTTACATAAACTATATAGAAAAAAGTAAGAGCAAATATTAAACAATAAGTAGCAAAAAGAATTATCTTGCATATGTACATATATATACAAACATGCTACGATACTAGACTCAAAACAATAGTTTTGAAAACCTCTCTGCTTAAACATAAGTCTATATTTTGATAAACGCAATTAAATTCATGACTAGAACGTGAAATCGGATCTGATCTACCGTAGTTTGTATAAGACCGGGGAACAAAAAACAGAATCGGCCTCGTCCTCAACTGTCTTGAAGGAGCATATAAAGAAAAAAAAGAGAGAGCTTTAGGACAATCAATTCGATTACAGAGAACATCTCTAGCAAGCATAACTAAATAATACTTCCTCCTAGCTTCGAGAGTCTTTAAATCTATTAACAGACATCTTGCATTGTAGTTAGGTAAAATATTATCAACCCAATTTAGTTTACGCAAAGCGTACCTCGAAACTTTTTTTTGAACGGATTCAATACGATTTATACCCACCCTATACAATGGACACCATATACAACATGCGTACTCAAGAAGCGATCTTACAAGTGAAATATATAAAGATTTAATCGTGTAAGGATCCAGAAATTGTTTTGAGTTTCGCATGATGAATCCAACTAATTTATTAGCCTTAGAAATAACGTAGTCCAGATGCAAGTTAAAGGATAGCTTTGAATCGAAAATAACGCCAAGGTCTTTTTGTCTATCCACTGATTCAAGTTGAATGTCAGAAATGACGTATGAATGATCTATAACATTAGGCGACCTGGTAAAGGTAATGCTCTTACACTTTGCTATATTCAAAAATAATCGATTTTCAACACACCAAGCTGACACTTCATCTATATCACGTTGAAGTCGATAACAATCCAATTCTCACTTAATTGGCCTAAAAAGCTTAAGATCATCTGCAAAAAGCAAACATTCCGAATATCGAATTCTTGGTGGTAGATCGTTTATAAATAATATAAAGAGGAGAGGTCCTAAATGACTCCCTTGAGGAACACCTGAGTGATTAAAAATTTCTTTTGAAACAACCGTTCCAATTTTTACATATTGTTTACGATTGGTCAAGTAACTTTCAAACCATATACATAAGTAGGCTAGAGTGAAAACCTAACAATTTCAGTTTTTTTAGCAGAATATCGTGTTGAACTCTATCAAACGCTTTGGAGAAATCTGTATAGATAGCGTCAACCTGATTTCCACGTTCAATACCTCTAATGCAGAAGTTAGAAAACAAGGCTAGATTAGTCACTGTTGACCTACCACTAACAAAACCATGTTGATCTACTGATATACTTGAACTAACCTCATCATAAAGACATTTCTTCACAATCGCTTCAAAAACTTTCGGTATCAACTTCAGTTTTGAAATGGGTCTGTAATTAATAACCTCTTGTTTTGAACCTGATTTATAAATTGGACTTATCATCGACAATTTCCAGTCATCTAAAAAGTTACCAGTGGAAAGCGATAAGTTGAAAATTTTAGTAAGTGGAGCCGCAAGACTTAAGGAACACTTCTTAAGTAAAGCCGAGCAAAAATTATCAGGGGTTAGTTTGAAATCGGACTTCAAAGATGAAAGCTGAATCAAAACCTGGTCCACTGACAAAGTTAAGCTTCCAAGATTATTTAGTGTTTCACCACTTTGAATTACGTGCGAATGAGGAACGGGATCTAGAACAAAGTTGGACTGAAACTAAGACGCAAACATATCACATATAACGTCCTCACTATTGGATGACTGATCAAGGTAATTCATGCAAGTTGGAATCCCATATGACTTACGTTTTGAATTAACAAATTTCCAAAAGGCTCGAGAATCACTTTTAATATTATTCTCAATATTACGCATATAGCTTTTATATACAGATTTTTTCGCAGACTCATATTCTTTTCTACATCGTATATATCGAAGGTGCAGGCTAGGATCTTTTCTGTAATTTTTATGTGCCTTAGAAAGTTTATTTTTAAGGTTACGTAATCTATTATTGAACCAGACAGGCTTATTTTTATGTTTTCTCTCTTTAAATGGAATAAAAAAATTATATGCTTCCTCAATAACAGCAGTGAAAGAATCGTAACACTCCTTTAAGTTACGAGAACGAAGAGCTTCATCCCAATCGATGGCGTTAAAAAAATTATTCAATTCATCATAATTAGCTTTGCTGAAATCCCGAACAGAGTAAAACTCACGTTTATCAAAATTAAGCTTATCGAAATTTAAGAATTTTAAATCAAATTGCAAGGCAAAATGATGCTTTCTATTTTCAAAAATTGGAGTTTCTGATTTAACTAAATTTGCTTCAACTTCAGTATTAATAAAAACTAAGTCTAGAATTCGTCCTAATAAGTTTAAAACATAGTTGATCTGGTTTAAATTAAAAGACAGCATATAATCAATGAAACTCGACTCCAATTCATTTGAGACGTTGAAAGGAAGTAAACATTTATCTTTTTCAGAGTAAATCCATTTTATATATGGGAGATTAAAGTCCCCTAAAATAATTATATTAGAACTAGGCCCTAACATATTAAAGACTTTAAGGATGTTATTGATATGCATCTGATAAATACTCATATTAGAGTCAGGTGGAATATATGATACAATAATATAAAGATTATTAACTCCAAATGGCAAGGTTACTTCCACACATAATTGTTCAGCAGTTTTGAATTCAAGTGGAACTTCTCTACATATAAAATATGATCTTAATGCTAGTAAAACACCACCACCTCTGACTAATCCAGTATCTTCAAACGATCTATCTCTTCTGAACACATTAAAATCAGCAGACCGGCATAGTTCAGCGGAAAGGACATCTTCAGACAACCATGTCTCAGTTAACGCAATAATGTGATAAGGGCAACAGGATACAGCAACATAGAAATCCATCGTCTTAGTTTTCATACCACCAGCGTTTTGGTAATATACAGAGAGCATATCAATAGAGGTATGAAGAGCAGGAGAGAAGTTGAGACTATTAGTTATTGAGGTTCTCTCAGCTGTCGTTGGGTCTTCGCTTCTTGCTTCGAAAAAATTCGTGAACCACAGTATGCGTAGGCCAAAAAGATACATCACATAGCAAATTGAAGAGCTCTTGGTTCCTCCGAACTTTGATTTCGAAGGAAGAGTACTCTTTCTCTGGCGACATCACAAATTTACGGATAGAGAGATTTGATAAATTAATTGATGAGCTCTTCTTAGCAATGTAACTTTGTATCAAATGCTCCGAAGTAGAATCAGAAAGCCGGGATACAAATATACTTCTTGCGGGTGGTAAAGCGATGAGTATGTCTACATTCGAAGGGTCCGAAATCAGATTAATTTCACTCAAAGTATTTGTATTTGAGATAAGGAGCTCCTCGTCCACAATGGAACTTGTTGAGGTATTCAGTGGCTTGGCAGAACTGAATACACTGGAAGAATAGGATCTTAAAGTAGAGTCACTTACGTGGGATTGCACATCTAAGCTTCTGACTGATCCAGAACGTAGTACCCTTGTACTTGACGTTGAAGGCAATTGACGTAGTTGATCTTGTTGACTATGCTTTTTTTGTTGTTGTTGTCGTTTTTGCTGTTGTTGTTGTTGCTGTGGTTGTTGTTGATGTTGCTGTAGTTGTTAATGATGTTGCTGTTGATGATGTTGTTGTTTGTGTTGCTCTTGTTGTTGTTGTAGCTGTTGTTGTTGATGATGTTGCTGTTGTTGTTGATGGTGCTGCTGCTGCTGCTGCCTCTGCGGTTGTTGTTGATGTTGTTGTTGTTGTTGTTGTTGTTGTTGTTGTTGTTGTTGTTGTTGTTGTTGTTGTTGTTGTTGTTGTTGTTGTTGTTGTTGTTGTTGATGTTGTTGTTGTTGTTGTTGTTGTTGTTGTTGTTGTTGTTGTTGTTGTTGTTGTTGTTGTTGTTGTTGTTGTTGTTGTTGTTGATGTTGTTGTTGTTGGTATTGCTGTTGGTGCTGCTGCTGCTGCTTCTGCGGTTGTTGTTGTTGTTGTTGTTGTTGTTGCTGTTGTTGTTGTTGTTGTTGTTGTTGTTGTTGTTGTAGTTCTTGCTGCTGCTGTTGATGTTGTTGGTGTTTATGTTGTTGTTGTACGGGGATTGGCTTGGGTGAAGGGGTAAGGAGAATTAACGGAGGTTGAGATGCCACTACTGGGGTCAGAACATCCGGTTCATTGCTTTTAAAGGAATTCGACATAACACTTGTGCAGGCAACGTCAAGTCGAAAATCTCTTTTAACTCCCTAAAAATTGAGTTCGCACTATTAAACAGTTTTTTGAGCTTAACAATTTTCCAATGTAGTTTATCTACTGAGATCTTATCATGATCCTGACAGTAAAAGTGAAAGCCAGGAACAGAAATAAACTTATCAGCATCTTTGCCTTTGAGACCAACGCATTTAGCATGTACTTGCTGAAGGCAAACATCACAAGACACCATTATGTCGCTATAACTTGTAAATTTTTTGCACACTAAGCAATTTAATTCGCTCATTCTCACTTGGGCGTTTTACGTGAGCTACACAAAAAGTAATTTTTTTTTTTTTTTTTTAATATAAGTGGCTCGGCAACCCTTCACTTTGTTATTGAAATTGATAATTAATCAAAATTTCCTTAAAACTTGAATAACTTTTAAAGTATTTGACACACAATAAAGTATAACACCTTTTCTTAAAGCTGAAGAAATTCTCTACAAGTTTTAAGTAAGAGAATAAGATAAATTGCACTCTGGGCAAAGTTTTGAAAACACTGTTAATGTTATTATTTTTGACACTGTTAATTGACAAATGTGAATAGTCACAGTTTATAATAAATTAATTTTGCAGTTCGCACACTAGCACTATACAATCGAAGGACCCAGATGTTTTATTTGATAGGGCTACTTATAAAACCGATCTACGAAAACTAATAATGCTATGCAAACGGCTGAAATTTATGAAATTCGAAAAAAATTCGAGAGCACTAAACTGAACACTTGGCGATAAGACAGGGTTACCACCATTGAAAACAATGATGCTTTATCAGACTCTACAGATACAACATTCATTGAAGGCAGTCGTATAAGGGATTCCATCGCAAGCTTTATGCACAACGAATAAATAAATAATAAGGAAATTAATTTTATGGCAAAATTAACAGTCTTTTTATTTGTACAGTTCGTTTTCATAAAACAATAAAGAGTAAAATTCATAGACTTAAAACTAAAAATGGATCACAATTCATAAAAAAACACAGAACTAAAAATAAATCACAAAACTCATATGATTTGAACTTAAGAAAAACATCAAAAACTTAAAAATAATTAAACTGATGGATCATCAGCATCATGCTGGTACATAATATTGTGTTTGGCCTGTTCAATTTGCAAAAGTTTTATTTTTAGATTCAATTTAGCTTTTCGATCATTCTCCTTACTCTTCATGTTTCTTTTATAGAGTTCCAATTTTTCTTTTTTAATTTTGATAAGTTCACTTTTTTTCTCTTTTTTTAATTGATACGTTTTCTTTGTGTAGTATGTGGTATCCTGGGCACTTTTTTCCAAACTTAGCATACTATTTTCTATTCCTTTCATAATGTTTGTCATGGTATCGTAAAACGTTTCCTGCGCCGACGTCTGTTTTTCCAACAGGACAGTTCTTTGGTTTTCATTTGCTTCTTTGTATCCAGTGTTTCTTCGACAAGGTCTTGAGGTAGGTAACTGTACTGCAACTTCTTCCACATCTTCTTGCTCATCATCCGACATAAAGCTCGAAACCCCCAATCCGAATTCGGTTCCAGGCGGATCAATGCACTGGGGAAAATGCATCAGACTACTGACTGCTTCTTCGATGTCCGTCAGTCGGTTCAATCTGTTCGGCCCACCACCAGTCGCTGTCATTTCCACTTTGTTTTGTGTCATTTTTTTCTTAACTTTGCACTTTAGGTCCGTCCATACCTAAATATATAAGGGTTGTTTTGAATCAATTCAATATTGAATTTATGGATGTAATTGAATGCTCACTCTTTGCCACTTAGTCGATTCCCTTTGTGGAGGTCCTAAACTGTTGAGTTCCACAGCTATATCCTCCCATTTCTTGGCTAAAATTGGTTTGGCGCTGATTCCTTTCGCAGTTTCGGGGTTTTCGTTCATGATTGCCACCAATCTTTCGAGTTGTCTTTTGTTGCTTACAATTCTGTTCCTAAATAAAATAAAATAAGTTAAATGCAATATCAAAATGCATTGAATACAAAATACTTACATTTTTCAGCCAAAATTCAGTGCGTAGACCACAACAAACAACAAATAATAAAAACAAACGCCATCTTAAGTCCCATTCACAATATCATTTTATTCAATATTCACAATGGACGAAAATTTATCAATTGGCATGCATAATACCGATTTATCAATTGGTTGATAGCATTTATCGTGTATCAATTGATTGATACTTGACAACCATAATAGGGCTGTAAAAATTTAATAGACAACAACCAACACTGTGTGTTCAAATTACCTTTTTTTCTCACTGCACCGCTTTGCTTCAGATTATTATCCCTGGCACTACGTCTGTCGTTTTGCTTTAGGTACCTCCAGCGCAGCGTGTAGAATAATTCCACGTTCTGTTTGTTAGAATAAGGTTCACACTAAAAAAATAAAATAAAATAGTGCTGAAACTGAAAAGAATATATTTGGATTAAATGAAAAATGAGAATTACCTGGTAAGCTGTTGATGGTGTGTTGTGGCTGCCGGTTGATAGAGTAGTACTCAAACTCATGCTAGTAAATAGTTTTTTTTATTCATGCCAAAGCATGAATGAAAAAGGGTATGAGTAATGCACTACCAGAGTGAAGAGCGCCGACATATAGTCGTTGGGCATTGTTGGCACTAAAAGTTGACTACTCGATGGGTCCCATTTTCGCTGTGTCTGAGGTGGAAAGATAAGATGGCAACAGGGTGGTTAGAAAGACTAAATCTTTTTTGGGAATCCTCAAAGTAGGTAATAGGTAAAGAAGTTCAAGGGGTGAGCTTTTGTTTTTCTTTATGCTATTGGAAATGGGTGTAGGAGGAGAAATAGGTCAGTTATTGAGAGACGATTAAAACAAATGGAAATGGGAAATGAATTTTCGAGTGGGTGGAATGCCTAAACGTTGAAGAGGGAGCCGGATTCATTTCTATAAATCAGTTTAGTGCGGAAGGCAGTGAAACTGCTGTTTAGAAGTTAAAAGACATTAATATATTTTAAATAAAAGTTTTTTTGTGAAGCCTTTGTGATAGGCAGTGCATCAAAGTAATTTGGATAGACAAAAAAAAGGAAAAACTATTTTGATCTGGATCCAGTAGACACCGCCAAAGAAATTGAGAAAAAAAAGGCAGAAAATCCACGGGTAAGGAAATAGTGAATGTGTAGCTATGAAATTTTGTTTTGTGATTTTTTAAAATGGATAGGCAGTGTAGTCTTTGTGTTTTTTTTTATATGGAAATTAGGCAATTTTATAATGAGGTTTTTGTTTTTGGTGTAGTACTACCTTCAGGCGGTCACCAGGCCAAGGGCAAAAAGGTCGTGACCGTCCAACGTTCACAAACGAGTTGGAGCTGCACCGGCATTTTAAATAATAAATCAACGGTTTGGAACTTGATACACTTTTTTTTTTGCGTAAATAAACTTTATGATGAACGAAACTATGATTTGTACTATTTGTAACGCGATTGGATTTTCCGAATCCAATTAATAAAATATAATAAACGAAATTAAAACGATTAAACGAAATGCACAACCGGTGTGCCGCGAGATAAACAGACGAAATGTCAAACGCGCTGATAAACTAAAAAGTGTAACACTCAGCAGGTAGGCTGCTGACACCACGGCTAAACTCAGCTGGGCTGGGTTCGTAAACAAAAAAAAGGTAAGCGTAGCGCGATTAAAAACGATCGCGAATAAAATGACCGATTAAATAATTATTACAAGACGAATTAAAATGTATTATTTCTCAGTACAGGGTGTACTAAGAAAAGTGGGCGCCAGGAAATTTTGTGGTGAAATTTCCAAACCAAGAATGAAGTCTGTAATAGTTAAAATATCATATAAAATACGCAAGTTAAATTCCCAAAGGGATTTAAAGCTATTTATTTTGTTTAACTGTTGGGAAAACCGTACAAGAAGTTGGATTAAAAACCCAAATCTTTTCAACTATAAAATTACAATGGTGGACGGTTAGGTGAACCGTTCAAAAGGTAAACAAATGAAAATAACCGGAGAATGAAACGTTAATTGTTCTTTCCCGAAAAGAACAATTATTAAAACTAAAAAGGATCGTGTGTCTCACAATTTAGAGAATTTCGTTGGCAAAGAACAACCGAAACTATATTTGACAACACTTGCAAGAAAACTTTAAAACTCTACTTATCTTTTTTTCAGCTACTCCTTCCTCCTTCAAATTTTCTATGTTCGTCCGTCTGACGTTTTCTCCTCCTTTCTCAATTCTAATCCTTTCACTGACTCTGAACAATTTCCAAGAACTTTTCTTACAATTTTAAAAACTAATCTTCAAAACTTTTACAAACTATCTCCAACTTTCACTTTCTAAACTTTCTTTTTCTCAATCTCAATTTGCAAAATAAAACCACTCGTTAACTAGGTCAACCAAGAAGTGTTTGATCTTGTCAGTTTGTCCTTTCTCGACTTTCAAATTCACCCACACATTCATACAATCAGCCAATCGTGTCTCGAGGTTTTCTGTCACGTCTTTCTAGCACATGCAGCCTTATGGCTGACAAGCACCTCCGTTGTTGAATTCCAGCGAGACCTTTCACTCGCACAATTTTCCAAGCACATTGAACTGAAAAAGTTGTTGGGGGTTTGTTCCCAAAACTTATCCAGCTCATTAGTCGAGATCGGACCCCTCCCATAAAATATGTCGAGAAAAATGAAAGTTCCTGAAAGTTGAAAATAATACTTCTGGGCATTTTCCCAGTTACTCTACTATTTATAATCTACTGAGTCAGGGAAAGGATAAAATTCTCAATGTTACAACTTTTCGAAGATTGAAGAAGGGAGAAAAAGCTAATAAAACTAAAATGAACTACTTTACCCTATTCGGTGGATCTTTGCGCAGATTTGGGGAAAAGGGAAAACTATTAACGTTTCATTCTTATGATTTGGTTTTACAAAACAAAAGTTAAATTTAGGATGTTTACACTTGCAGCACTACGCTGCACAGTGTATTTCATAACGAAGTATGGCTTTCACACGGGCCATTTCAATTGTTCTCTTCGGTGATATGTGTATGTATGTGTATAGTGTTGTGTGTGTGATATCCTGCTTGTGTAGTGTGTGTAATGAGGTGTGTGCATGATGATGAGTGTAAAGTGATATAATGATGTTATAGGTATATGGATGTAAGTATGTTTAAATGATGATATGTGAATGTCGATGAATGAGTATGATGATGTTTGTGATTGACGAAGTATGGATGACATTCAATTTGATAAATGATGTGCGAGTCTCCAGAGGTTTCTGGCTCGACACACCAAACGCCGACATCAGTTCAGCTCATCCGCTGATTACGACATGCACCTATTTTGTCATTTGCTCAAAGCTATGTTTCGACCACATTGCTAAGAGCAAACAACGGAGAAATGATGGGACGAAGAAATGATAGGGAAGGGTTTGAGGAAAAAGAGAGGGATATCGAAATGTACATAACTAATTGTAAGAAAGGTTTTTGTTGCGGGAAAATTTACCGTAACAAACTTGCCGCAAAGCAAAAAAGAAATACCAACAACAACAACAAGAGAAGAAAGCCCGTGGGAATACCCGGGTTTCACAAGTAATACGTTTTTTTTTTATATTGTTTTTTTTTTTTTTTTGTGCAAACCACAAAGTGCTAGAAGGAAGGTAGGCCGTGGAATTTAAATTCGTACGCGGTCAAAATAAATTTGCAAATAATCCGCGAATACAACAAGATCGAAATTGAGACAAGAAACAGTGGCGGCCCGATTCAAGGGAAACCGCAACATTATCAAGAATTGCTGCGAAGTCGTTCCAGATGCAGAAGGCGAAATTAGATTTAAATTTTATAGCGTGATATTTGTTTTTTTTTTTATTATTTATTCAAACTTTTTGTTCTTTTTTTTATTTTATTATTGGTTTTTGTTTTGGTAATAGCGAGGCGAATCGAAAAGATTTTCTAATTTGTGTTGTGCTGAATATTTTTTGTTTGTGAGATAGTGTCTAGCGATCCAAAGAAGGCCCATCCCCCTAAAAGAGAGCTCTTTTTTTTGAGGTTATACGAAGTAGGTTCGGGAAGACGATTCAATTCCTTCCGTGATCAGAACAGCGCATTTTAGGAAATCAGGTTCAGCGATTGATCTCGCGGAGAAGGAAAACAAAGAAAAACCTTAACGATTAACATAGTGATACATTCAATAGAGATATTTGTTTTTTTTTTTTGTTGTGCTCATTGGAGGGTGAAGAAGTGTTTCACTCGGGAATTAAAGTCACACCCATATTTCATTTAATTTTTTTTTTTGATAATTTTCCCATCTATCTTTGATTTTTATTGGATTTTTTATTGCTTTCTTTTGTTTCGCCATTCATTTGGTTTTATAGTATGTAAGTTAGATACCATTTTCTTTTTTTTAGTTAGTAAGTTTTAAATTAATTTTATGTTTTTTTTTATTTCCTTTTAATAATAAATGTAAATCACGCTATTCGTGCATGAACATCTGCGTGTTTGATCCATTTTTAATTCCGGGTGATAATGCTCAATAAAGAGTAATAATCACATGGGGTGGTAAGAAGGTGGTGAGGATGCTGTGGTAGGGGTGTTGGCAGTTTCGCAGGTTTTTGTTGGGGAATTCCAAATCATCGGCCGCCGGAGTTCCAGGCTGGGAGGGTTTTGGCCATGCTGCACCAAGACCAGCAGCTCCTGGGGGTCAACTATGTAACCCTATTCTACTTTTGATTCTATTCGAAAACCATTTGCGATTCTACTTTCAACTGGCACTACGTATGAAATAAGAATCGAACGATAGTAATACCAACATATTCTCACAAAATTGTTCGATTTTCGAACGAGTCTACCGTGTTTGACAGACGTAAAAAAGAAAAAAACTATTTTTGTTATCAATTTAATTTTTTAACAACAACCGCGTTGCGGTTTGGTTCTTTTCTTATGAAAATCGTGAACGGAAAGAGCAAATTGAACGACGAAGAATTCGCGATAAGTCAAATATATTTGAGCTTAGTGATAAAAGGTTTGTTACAAGTGCATTGAAAAGAGTTATTTTAAAGTCTTCATTTCAGTTTTATAAAAAGTTATCGACTATCAAAAGAGGCTTTTAGATATTTGCTTGAAAATATTTCGAGACAACTAAGGATTCGCCGAAGACAAAGTTCAATCCCAGACATTGTTAAATTATCGTCAACTTTAAAATTTTTGGCAACAGGAGGCTACCAGCATCAAATAGGAGCAGATAAAAATGCTGAGGGCCAACTATGTAACTCGATTCTACAATAAAAATGTTCGAATTCGCAAAATTCTAACTCCGCAATTCTATAGGACGCTTTAGTGTTCGAAAGTCGAACAGTGCATTTTCTTTTTCGGATATTTGGCAAGAATCCGAAAGACAAAGTTCAATCCCAGACATTGTTAAATTATCGTCAACTTTAAAATTTTTGGCAACAGGAGGCTACCAGCATCAAATAGGAGCAGATAAAAATGCTGAGGGCCAACTATGTAACTCGATTCTACAATAAAAATGTTCGAATTCGCAAAATTCTAACTCCTCAATTCTATAGGACGCTTTAGTGTTCGAAAGTCGAACAGTGCATTTTCTTTTTCGGATATTTGGCACTACCGAAATCTAATTTAGATACAGAAATGGTTCGAATTCGGAAATTATCGTTCTAATACAAATGTGTTTGCGAGCAAGGAGTAAGTACACATGAACGGAAAGCAAAAATGTAAGTAATTTTTTTTTGTATTGAAATTCATCAAAAATTATATACTTATTTGTATAAAAACCATTTTTTATCCACTTAGGAATTCATCTAAAACTCCTAACACCAAACTGTCTCAATTTGAGATTATAGTAAATTATATGGGCAAGCACCCCGATCTGTGCAAAGGATATTTAAAAACCTCGGAGGCGCGAAAAAAAACAACTCATTTGTGCTGGTAGCCTCCTGTTGCCAAAAATTTTAAAGTTGACGATAATTTAACAATGTCTGGGACTGAACTTTGTCTTCGGCGAATCCTTAGTTGCCTCGAAATGTTTTCAAGCAAATATCTAAAAGCATCTTTTGATAGTCGATAACTTTTTATAAAACTGAAATGAAGACTTTAAAATAACTCTTTTCAATGCACTTGTAACAAACCTTTTATCACTAAGCTCAAATATATTTGACTTATCGCGAATTCTTCGTCGTTCAATTTACTCTTTCCGTTCACGATTTTCATGAGAAAAGAACCAAACCGCAACGCTGTCCATTGTTGTTAAAAAATTAAATTGATAACAAAAATCGTTTTTTTCTTTTTTACGTCTGTCAAACACGGTAGACTCGTTCGAAAATCGATCAATTTTGTGAGAATATGTTGGTATTACTATCGTTCGATTCTAATTTCAAACGTAGTGCCAGTTGAAAGTAGAATCGCAAATGGTTTTCGAATAGAATCAAAAGTAGAATAGAGTTACATAGTTGGCCCCCTGGACTCGCACAGCAAGCAGTATCAAAAATAATGGCCGAAGTCTTGGAAGCAATTGAGAAGGTAATGTGCCCGATGCTCATATGTTTCAAAATGAGCGAAGACGACAAAAAGAAATCTAAAAGGTACTTTTGGGAAAAGGCTGCCATACCTAGAGTTATTGGAGTAGTGGATGGTACACACATACAGATAGTGCGTCCGGCCAAGAGCGAGCAACTGTTTTTCAATAGAAAAATGAAACACAGTATTAACGCTATGGTGGTAAGACCATATACATATATAAAAAAATTACTTACATTTTTGCTTTCCGATCATGTGTACTTACTCCTTGCTCGCAAACACATTTGTATTAGAACGATAATTTCCGAATTCGAACCACTTCTGTATCTAAATTAGATTTCGGTAGTGCCAAATATCCGAAAAAGAAAATGCACTGTTCGACTTTCGAACACTAAAGCGTCCTATAGAATTACGGAGTTAGAATTTTGCGAATTCGAACATTTTTATTGTAGAATCGAGTTACATAGTTGGCCCCCTGGAGTGTGGATCATTGGTGGTGGTTTAAGTGAAAGGCATGTATGTTGTGTTTTGGTTGAGGTGAGGTGCGACCGGGAAGTCAAGACCCCCCCCCTACATCCGGCGAGCTAGGCCGCGCTAGCAAGCATGCCAGACTTCCCGGCGTACATTCCATCCCTTTCCTTACCCTTCCTTCCATCCACATCCTATTTTCCTACCTTTCCTTCTCCTAATGTGAAATTCCCTTCACTTACCTTTCCTGTTTTGTGTCATTCCAGTGGTATTCCTGTTCCTTTATCCCACTAATTTCCTACCCTTACTTAACGTTCAAAATTTCCTATTCCACCATACCTACCTTATTCATTTCCTTCCAATTCAACAGCCTATTTCCTTCTTCAAATCCTACCCTTCCTTACCATAATCCTTAGAGGAATTCATCCTTTCCTCTTGTCGTAACGTTATCGGTCGCTGAGTTATGAGAATCTGTTTCAAGTATGTCTTCGAGGGGAAGGTCACAGACGAACCAATCGAAATGCGACCTGATACAAGATCTCATAACACAGCAACTGAACCTTTCCACTCCCATCCTGAAAAATTTCGTTGGGTATTCGAGCCTTAAGAACTATCGTAAGTCATGAACAAGGAAAGCTTCAAAGCATACCTGTTCATTAGCGACGAAGTATCTTAGACTTGAATAACCAACAATAACCCTGTGTTAGTATTAATGTCGTTTTTTTTAATTCATTAACACCACACTCCAGGGTAAAGAGATAAGCAACAAAAGAAAACCGAAACTGTCAACGATACCTCAACGAAGAGCAAAAAAAAAATCCACATGCACCGAAACACACCCCTTCAAACACCCCAGCATTTTTTAAGATACACAAATAAATCAAAAACAACAATACACATAATTTAAAATTACAATGGGGTTAGTAAGATTTTAGAAAATATTAGTTTTGTTAATTATATATATGTTCTACATTTTAAAATTTTATCCGTGGGTTCCTGTATAGTGTTTAATTGTCAACGGTCAGATAGTCCGAGGAAGGAGGCCTGAAAATAATGTAACGTGCGCTTAGTTCGCAAAATAAAACTTCACTTATTACTTTATTTCTACCACTTTTATTCAGTATTTCAACTCAACTCAACTTTTGGACTATCACTTGTATTTACTCTTAACTTTATCACTCTATAAACAAAACTGCTCTCTGGTTGCCTCGGGCGGGCTATTTATATCGAATGACATGCCATCTAGAACTCTCCAGTAACTTCTACATGTTCTCCACATTTGCCGTCAAGCATCTCTACACTCACACACACTGGCTTACAAGCAACGCCTGTCATTTATACCATTCCATTATAGTGCTGCCAGTTGTGTTTTCGGTTGAACGTTTTTCGATTAGGAAATTGGTATAAAATGTTGGGTTCACGTTACACTGCCCCCTCCTTAGGATTGTTCGTCCCGAATAATTCCATCTGCAGCCTCGCCACTATATCGATGCAGCCTGTCACAATGAACTACTTTTAACTTGCCTCTTAGTCCTCTTTGGATGCGGTAAACCACGTCGTTAATCCTCGTGACTACAGTATAAGGACCTTCCCAGTTTTGCTTAAGTTTCGGTGACAATCCCTTTTGACGATGAGGATTATAAAGCCACACACGATCTCCTGCTTGGAATCCTGTCGTTGTCGCTTTTGTGTCATACCGTGTCTTCATCCGGTCGCCATACACTGTGGCCCATGTCCCTGTTCTTTTAAATCTATCTGTAAGCCTACCCACCGCTATGTTTGAATCACAGACATAACAATTTCGGAACCACTTCTCCACGTCACCTCTAACATGCAGCCAGTAAAAGCGTTTTCGCACGTTCTCCAGCGTCTTGTTGACTCCCAGGTGGCTTCCTGTAGGGCTTCTATGCATCTTTTGTAAAACCTCTTTGATTTTCGATTGAGGAACAATAAGCTGCATTACAAAGGATTTACCGTCAGGAGATTCCCATTTGCGCTGGTGTACGCCTTCTTGCACGCGAAGCGAGTCCCACTGTGCTTAATAGGCTTTGACAACAGAGCTTTGGTCAGAAATGTCGTTCCAGTCAGGTTTCGTGTTGTTCTCTTTCCATTTGAGAATCGGTCCGATGTCTGGATCCTTCTTTTGAGCAGACCTCAATTCTTCCTTGTTCCATCCGAATATGGGTTCCACTCTCATCCGCTGAGTCTTGGTCTCTACTTTCCGCCAGCAATTCCATTGGGGGTTTTCTACCTGATGTCCAATTCGGTATTGATAAGTCTGCGGTCTTACTCTACAGCTCGCGGATTGATTTTCTTGGACTTCACAACGTCGACAAGCAGTTTCAGTTTTAATTGGTGGCAACCGGCATTGTCGCTGTAAGTGCCCCGTCTTATTACAATTCCAACATCTGGCAAGTCCGTTCCGCTGGTTCCTTTGTAGCTTAATTCCTGGGCATGATCCAGCCTCGAATATGGCTTCTCTTTGACAATGTACCATTTGAGAAGCTTGCTCAGATGCTTCCATCATTAATGCAAACTCTAGAGTTTCGGAAAGAGTTCGTGTTCTAGCAGTTCGCACAGATCTCTGAAGATGTTTGTCAGAAATGGCACGAACGAAGGACTCAACAGCCAGATGGTTGATGATTTCTTCTCCAGCATCCGGGTATGCCAGGTGAGCCAGTCTTTCGACGTCTGCTTGGAGCTGCTGTAGACTTTCACCCCTTTTCTGGACTCTGCTATTGAGTTGGACTCGGAAGACCTCTTTCAAGTGGCTATCACCAAAGCGTTTATCTATAGCTGCCACGAGAGAACTGAAATCGTAGCTCTTACCAGCTGGAACAGTTTGAAGTAATTCAGCTGCTGGTCCTCTAAGAGCAAGAGCCAGTGCTATGTATTTGTCTTCGTCATCCCAGCCATTTGCTGTCGCAGCTGCCTCGAATTGTCTCCTGTAAACTGACCAAGACGACTGTCCGTCGAATGTTGGTGGTTGTACTTCTCTTTGCTTTAGACAATCTCCACAAGTTTTCCGTAGCTAAATTTTCCGCATCTGGTCTAGTTCCTTAGCCATGTTTTCGATTCGTTTCTCCAAAGTGGCAAGCTGACTTTCGCATTGACTCTCAAGCTTGGAAAATCGTTTCTCAACACATTCAATGCGTTCTTCTAGGCCACAAACATTTTTCTCAATGTTACCCAATTTGCTTTCTAGAATGTTTTTCTGGCCTTCCAAAACATTCTGTTGCGCCTCGAGTCTTTCGAGAATGTTCTGTTGTTCTTTCTTTTGTTCGTTTCGTTGTGCTTCCAGTTGTTCGAGAACATTCTGCTGTTCCTTCTTTTGCTCGTTTCGTTGCTCTTCAATCAGCTTCTTTTGTTCATTTCGTTGTGCTTCAAGTTGTTCGAGAACATTCTGCTGTTCCTTCTTTTGATCGTTTCGTTGTTCTTCCAGATGTCCGAGAATATTCTGCTGTTGCTCTTCAATCAGCTTCTTTTGTTGTACTTCGAGTCTTTCGAGAACATTCTGCTGTTCCTTCTTTTGCTCGTTTCGCTGTTCTAACAAAAGTTTCATCATGCTAGAAAAATCTACACTTTCACTTACTTCCTCTTCTTCCACTTCTATTTCAAAAACAAAAGTGTTTACGTCTTCCCCTTGCTGTTCCAAATAGTTACGCAAGCGCAGGACGAGCTCATTTTTCGATCCCGCTCTAGAAAGATTTCGCTTACCTAACTCACTTTTAAGCTCAATGCAGTTGAGCTCTTCTAACAACTTACCCATTTTCACTGTATATAATTATTATTTTTCTTTTTACTTTTTTTTTTTTACACTTTACTAATCAACTCGTTTTTTTTTCAAATAAGTTTTATTTACACTTCTGACACCAATGTAACGTGCGCTTAGTTCGCAAAATAAAACTTCACTTATTACTTTATTTCTACCACTTTTATTCAGTATTTCAACTCAACTCAACTTTTGGACTATCACTTGTATTTACTCTTAACTTTATCACTCTATAAACAAAACTGCTCTCTGGTTGCCTCGGGCGGGCTATTTATATCGAATGACATGCCATCTAGAACTCTCCAGTAACTTCTACATGTTCTCCACATTTGCTGTCAAGCATCTCTACACTCACACACACTGGCTTACCCCGGGGCTACACGAACAAGATATGGTAAGCCATTTACAATACATTCGAACTTTCTTACATACACAGCCAAAATTTTCGAAATTGAAACCCAACTGGTATGGAATATTGAAAGCCACCCGAGAAGCAGTTTCAGTAGCCATGAAATTGACAGCTTCTTCAAATACCCTCAAAAAGAGAAAAGAGTGCCTGGAAAAAAACTTTGAATTTCAAATTTCTTGTGGGTGCCATTTTGAAAATATAAAATGACATGTCGATTGAAAGCCATTTGCCTGGCAAGTTGTAAGTCGCCTACATCACAGCAGAAACACTAACAGGAATTTGACATAGTGTATATGTAAGCTGATGGCTTACCATATCTTGATCGTGTAGCTGCAGGGTTACAAGCAACGCCTGTCATTTATACCATTCCATATATAATAACAAAATTCTACTTTAGTTAAATTTTACTATATTTTTAGTTTGGTTACTTACAGCCGTATGGTTGCAAAGTTTTAGGTGTCGTTTTTGTAGTGTTTAGCCCGTTTGCAGTGGTTAATCCAAGGACGGTGATCTGAAAAATAAAAACAAAGGTTTATATTAGTAAAGAAAATAGTTAGAGCGTTGGGTCAGTATAGTGTGATTATTGTTAGTATTAGATTGGCGTTAGGTAAGGTTACGTTAGATTATCGTTAGTATAAGCGAGTTTAGTGTAAGGTTATTGTTTGTTTATCGTTAGTGTTAGTTTAGTGTTAGTAGGAGATTACTGTCAGTATAGTGTTAGGGTTTTTGTTAGTTTAGCGTTAGGTTGTTGTTAGGTTATCGTTAGCGTTAGTTTAGTGTTAGTGTTAAAATATCGTTAGTGTTAGATTAGCGTTAGTGAGCTTAGTGTTAGTGTTAAATTATAGTAAGTGTTAAATTATCGTTAGTGTTCGATTAGAGTCAGTGAGATTAGTGTTACGTTAGTTTATTGTTAGATTATTGTTAGTATAAGGTTAGTGTTAGAGTAGTGTTAAGTTACTATAATTTGTGGGTCTTAGTTTTTGGTTGGTTTAGTAAACAGTGTAATGAGTGAAAGTAAGAGGAAAGAAACAAGTAGTAATCAAAATAGAATAGTTACCCGTGCGATTGAGAAAAAGTTGCTAGGAGAAAATCCCAGAATGTCTTTCGCTGGACACTCTCCCAAACAGGTGGGTCAGCCGAAGGAGACCAGTGGTAGCAGCAGTCAGCGCCCTACATCCAAAAGCCATCTTCCACCAGATCTGCAAAAGAAAACAAATGAAAAACAGTCTAGGTCCCGCCAAACCGTCAGTCTAGGTCCCGCCAAACCGATAGGTCCCCACAGGGGCTTGATAGGTCGTACCAAAGACTTGAAGAGCAGTTTTCCGGTCCGCAAGCAAGGCAGACTCAGCTGAACCAGTCAGCGAGACCGTTCGCACCGACAGTGAACCACGGGTTGAGGGCAGGGTTTCAAGCGAGCTATCATGAAGAGCGAGCTCAATTTTCAGGTAATCCCAACGGTAGGTGGAATCCTCAAGGATCGTATCCGCATCATGAGGGCCCCAGGGCAAAGCCTATTAAAAAAAATAAATGGGGATTGAATTTCAACGGCAATCCTGAAATACTTACCGTCGAAGATTTCGTTTTCAGGGTGGAGACCCTACAGAGCCAACATGTTTGCTCCTGGGCTGAGGTTTTGCGGGATTTCCATCTGTTGCTCTCAGGTGCTGCCAACGATTGGTACTGGCAGTTCCAACGCGACAATTATCGGCCGGATTGGCAGGTACTCAAAAACGCGATCATGCGGCAGTTTAGGAACGCCAAAACCGATTTCGACAAATTGCGTGAAATTATGGATAGAAGGCAGGGCACCTGGGAGTCTTGCGATGATTTCTTCACAGCGATTTCGAAGTTGAAGCACCAGCTCAGGATGCAGATACAGGAAGAAGAGTTGGTTAGGTCCTGAAAAGAAATCTTAACGAAAAGTTAGGAAGCTTGGTGTACCCTCAAGCGATTTATACGTTGGATCAGCTGAGGATGTCTTGCAAGGACGCGGAGTCGGCTTTTCGTGGTCGGGTGAAAGAAGCCCAAAAGCAGTTCAAACCACCGAATAGGTACAAAGTTAATGAGTTGGAAGTGGAGGATGAGTCCTCATGCGAGGAAGAGCAATTAGCGGCTTTTCAACACTCAGGGGCTAGGCCGAAGCAGAATCAGGTCGCTACAGACACTAGATCGGTAAGGTGTTGGAATTGCAAGTCGACGGGTCACTTTTACAAAGACTGCTCAGCGGATCGGACCTTGTTTTGTTATAAGTGTGGAAGAGAAGGGGTAATTACACCCAAATGTCCGGTATGTAACCCGGGAAACCGGAATCGGAACGCGAGGTCACCGGGGGAATCGCGTTCGAACTAAACCATTGATTAGTACCCCGAGTACAAGAGCAGTTAGACAACGAAAAAGTAAAGCTATTGATAAGAAGTAAAGAAGGGGAAACAACGAGAGGAAAAGATTTGAAATAGTACCTCTGCACATTAGGTTAAGAAATTATGAAAAGGTTAGGGAAAAAATATTTGGAAAAAGAGTAGGGGAAGTGTCCAATAGAATAAAGAAAACTCGACAAAGGTTTCAGTTACGAAAACAAGAACGGAAAAACATAGTGGCGACAGTGATCGGAACTGATTCAGATCCTAGACCGTACGCCAAAGTAGTTATAGGTGAAAGAGAAATCATGGGGCTTCTTGACAGCGGCGCTAGTGTTAGCATATTAGGTAAGGGTTGTGAAGAGTTTGTAGCCGAACAAAAAATACCCGTTTTGCCACACATATCTGGAGTTAAAACTGCCGACGGGAAAACCCAGGCAATAATAGGAAAAATTTGTGTAAATGTGAAGTATAACAGCCTTATTTATAAACCCATAATAGGGAGCGAATAGCGCTATGTTCCTCTTATAATACCTCTGAACAGAAAAACCTATTTTTAAAACTTTTTGAACGTAACATAGAGGTGGAATATCCTGAACGCCGATTTAGGTAGTATAGCGACTGAATAGGTTTATGTCATCGCTATTGTGAAATGACAAGGAAATATTAGTACGCCGGCGGATACATAGATGGCTTTCAGAGACCGGTTTGTTTTCGATAGTGAAGTACACCTGTGTATTACCGCTCAATGCTATAAATTAGATTATAGATTATAGATAGGTAAGATATACTTACCATAACTATAATGGTTTATAAATAAGAATTTTTTTAACGTAGAATAGAGTGCTATTCACTACATAACTATTCGTCCGTTCAGAGCTATTTAGGGAAATCTAATAAATACGGCTGTAAGTGTTTAACAGAAAAAATTACGTTGTATTTGGTTCCAAATTTGGACCAAAATTTGTATTTAGGTGTTGACTTTTGGAAAGCGTTTCATATCGCACCAAGTATTGTGAGTTCCATATTAAGTGAAGAAGCTGACTTAGATTGTGCCCATCAGCTATCTTTACAGCAAAAAGCAAAATTGAATGCGGTTAAGCAAAGATTTCTCGACCACGAACGTCATGTTTTGGTAAAAACTTCGATGATGGAAAATATGATAGATACCGTGAATGCTGACCCTGTCAAGCAGCGACACTATCCTGTATCTCCAGCGGTGCAAGCCTTGTTGTACAAGGAAATCGATAGGATGCTGGAGATGGGCGTGATTGAGGAAAGTGAAATCCCTTGGTGCTCACCCGTTACACTTATCAAAAAGGTTGCAGCAGATAACACTGTCAAGTACAGGTTCTGCTTAGATGCTAGGAAGGTGAACGCGGTGACCAAAAAGGATGCGAAGCCTCTCCCCCACATAGAAGGACTTCTTAGCAGACTGCCAGACACGTACTACATAAGCAGTGTCGATTTAAAGGAAGCCTTTTGGCAGATACCGTTGGAGTTACAGAGTAGAGAAAAAACTGCGTTTGCGGTACTGGGGAGACCTTTGTACCAGTTTACGGTCATGCCCTTCGGGTTGTGCAATGCGGCTAAAAGATTGTGCCGTCTAATGGACAAAGTAATCCCTGCACGACTCAGGGACCGTGTTTTCGTGTATCTGGACGATCTCCTCATCATCGCTCCTGACTTCGATACACATGTCACTCTGCTAGAACAGGTAGCCGATTGCCTTAGAAGAGCGAACCTTATCATTAATTTAGCAAAATCAAAATTCTGTTTCAAAGAATTAAAATATTTAGGTTTTATTGTCGGAGGAGGGAAGTTGAAAACCGATCCGGCGAAAGTCGAAGCAGTTGTCGATTTTCCATTACCTTAAAATACAAGACAGGTTCGTAGGCTACTTGGTCTAGCAGGGTGGTATAGGAGGTTCATCAAAGATTTCTCTACCTTAACAGCTCCATTAACCGATATGTTGAAGAAAAAGAATGAAAAATTTAAGATGTCTGAAGAGGCGATAGTTGCTTTTGAAAACCTTAAGTCAGCATTAACGACAGCACCAGTGCTTACACACCCCGATTTCACTAAACGCTTCTTTATTCAGTGCGATGCATCTGATACTGGAATCGGGGCGGTGATGTTTCAAAAGAAAAAGAAGATCAGGAAAGTCCTATTTCATACTTTTCCCAAAAGCTAAATTCATGCCAAAGAAATTATAGCGTTACCGAGAAGGAATGTATGGCGGCAGTCATGGCCATCAAAAAGTTTAGGCCCTATGTTGAAGGGATGGATTTCACCGTAATCACCGACCACTCTAGTCTAAAATGGTTGATGACGATGAAGGACCTTAACGGTCGACTAGCTAGGTGGAGTTTGGAGCTGCAGTCATTCACTTTCAACATAGAGCACAAAAAGGGAAGCCTTAACGTAGTACCTGATATGCTTTCTCGAGTACATGTTGAAAGTATAGAGCTAGAACAAATAGCACCATTAGTTGATCTGGATTCGGAATATTTCGACTCAGAAGAATATAAAAACCTGATGAACAAAAAACTATAGAACAAAATAGTGAAATATTGCCTGACTTGAAAGTACAAGACAACTTTGTATATAAGAAGTCACTTCCCAGTGAAAATGATGTTTTGTCTGAACACACTTGGCGGCTGTGGCTATTGACATAATGCCTGGTTTCCACTTGCCATTTTTTAAGTGATGAATGACCTAATTTTCTGTCATCGAGAAAAATGACAAGTGGAAATTGCAAAAATTGACAGTCATTCAACTGACGAACAGCATCGGTCATTTTTGGGCAGTAAATTTGAATGACAAGTGGAAATTGGCTGATTGACAAGCGAAATGTCACTCCATCATTCACTGACATTTATATTTTTTTGGCATCGTGTTGAATCTTTTGTCAATGAAGTGACGAGTAATAACACGAGAAAACATACATAAATAATTATACTATGGTATGAAAAAAATTCAAAAGGAAAAAAATCGAAGGCAGAGAAAATCAATCCTCCATAAAAATTGTAAGCAACTTGTAGGTGTTGTGTTGCAAGCCCCATAAGAACTAGGACATGAATGATAATTCATGGCAAAGCATTTCTTTGGCTGTAGGAGTTCCAAAGGCTGAAGCCATCTTGAGATGGAACTCACTAATTGAGCTCGCGTTTGATGCGATACTGGGCCATAAATCAGCACACTCTTTTCCAACACCACCAGTGAAAGCTGAACCTTTTATTTCACCTTGATTGTTGACTGTTCACCCCGGCATCCTCAAAGTATATACACACCCCGTCCCTCCTCCTGAAAGGTTTTCTTTGCTTTATAACCACAGCAGGCATAACATAAATTTAATCAGTGATAATCCACTAGCAGTTCAGAAATGACAACACAAGTGGAAAAAGCGCTCATTGAGTTGACAAATCATTATGTCAAAATTTCTTTATCAATGAAATGACAACAAATTTTTTGACAGTAAATGACACAAATGGAAATGAACTGGCAATTGTATCATTAGCCCTGTACACACTATACAATTAGTTGGACAGACTTCGTTTGATGGAAGTTGGATGGTCTGATGAACTTTGCGTTCACACTTATCCAACTTGTCGTCCAACTTTATGTCACAGACCTATCAACTCCCTTCAACTTCTAGATTTTCAAAATTTTTTGAAAACCATCCAACAAATTGGACAAGCGGTCGTATGAAGAGTTCACACTGTCAAACATTGGTTTGTCAAACCTAGGTTTGTCCAACTAATTGTACAGTGTGAACAGGGCTAATACTGACAAGATTTTGATCTGTCAAACTATGTCATTTTATGGTACTTTCCATTGGTTTCACTCGGGGAAGCACTCATTTTAAAAACCAATGGAACACCTAAAATTGTTTTTGCTCAACTTAAGGTGTTGGCTTTGTGTGAGTGAAACACCAATAGCACGTGAAAAATATTTCCTGTGGAAAATTTTCTATTTGACATTTGGGTACATGTATTAGTGCTTCTTGAGTGGATTCTCATTTCAAATCGAGAAGCGGCTGTCACTTCTCAGAATCATGAGAAGCGATCTTTTTGCACCAATGGAACGGTTTGAGAATGCTTCTGGACGCTCCTGGACGGTTCTTTTCGTCCAATGGAAAGTGCCATTAGTGACATGTGGAAACACAGCATAACTGCCCGAACACAATGGTGTAGCTGTAGCTGTAGTACGTCGCGCTGTCAAATTAAAAGTCAGAGTGCAGCTGAGGAATGTAGCACAGCTCGTCCACAATGGTGTAGCGCAAGATGTCAATTTTGCTGAGCCATTTTGCTTTGTTTTCTTTTTTTTTTCTTTGTGAAACGTCAAAATGTAGCGCTGCAGCGCGCTCAAAGTTGAAGTTGAGTCAACTTGTACTACAGCTTCAGCTACCGCTACAGCTAGTCCCCTATTACATGATGTCTCACGAGCCCAGTCTCACATGAGTGCGAAAAAGAAAGGAGATGTGAGGAAATGAGATGCACAAAAAAATTCCCGATGAGTACCGTGCCGATTTTTAGCAGTCTCATATTGACGTTTCTCTTTTCACATATTCGTTTTTGCTATGTTGCTTTCATCGCTTTGTCATTTTTTTTTTCATTAAAAAAAATTATTTTCTTACAAAGAAGACAGACGTCAGACCACTTTGTTCTTTGTTGCCATCGAAATAAATTAAGTTTTTCATTTTAATGACTTCACTTTTTCAACTATTCACTACTTGCTCTTCTGTTAAAACTTTAAACATCCCAGTATTACTGAATGAATTTTTAAGTTAAAAACTATTTTGCCATGATTAATTTGAACAAAATTCTTACAAGTATTCGTCTCTCAACTCAAATTTATCAATTTTCTGTAAAATTAAACGGTCGCAATATGTGTAAAATAGCTGTGACGGTAGACCCAGAGCTGAATGAAAAGCTGGACAAGGAAGAACTTAAACATCGTCACCATTCGGGTATTATCAAAACTGGAAACCTTAATGCACCACAACACATCATCGAAGCGATTCACAGATCTGTAGGAGACTTTCCAATCAAATCACTTTTAAATGATGGAAAAGTACTTAACCAATACCTATATAAATTCTCGACATCCACCACCTGAAAATAGAGATGTTGAACAAAAAATTCATGAAATATCTCTTGAATTGGATGAGAAGTATCCAATGCCAGATGAAGATGACCTTTCCGAAGAAGAGCTTGAAAGAAAAAAACAAGCCCGCCGACAGAAACTCAAGAAGACACTGAAGGAACGAACATTTGCATGGAAGCCAATTCATTATGGGGCTTATGAGAGCTTAGTTTATGCGATTGGTCGAAGCGCACAGGAATACGCAGTGATTTCTAGTATATTCAAGCAAATACAAAACAGAGAACCAGAATTTAAGCCGAGAAGTTTCTTTGATTTTGGTTCTGGAGTGGGAACTGCAATGTGGGCAGCGAGTGGTTTATGGAAGGAATCGATATTTGAATATTGAATGTGGATTCTTCGAGAGAAATGAACGATCTTTCGGATTTAATCATGAGAGGTGGAAATGATAACCAACATCCAATTTTGAGGAACGTTTACTATAGGCAGTTTTTGCCGAGCATTGATACCAAATACGACCTCGTAGTCTCAGCTTTTAGCCTTTTTGAAATGCGCAGTGCAAACGACCGAAAAGAAGTCGTACAGAACTTGTGGAGGAAATGCGACGGTTATTTAGTTATTATCGAAGAAGGCAGTAGAAAAGCATCAGAAATAGTCAATGAAGCTCGTTCCCATGTACTCACTCAGAAAGATCCAGAACTGGTTGGTCACGTTTTTGCTCCGTGTTCTCATGACCTCCGATGCCCGAGACTTAGTTCCGAAGGGGACTAAACTCCATGCAACTTTGAAGTATCCCACGAAACCTCTTGGTCTGGGTGAGAAAATCTCTGGAAGCAAATCAAAACGCTTCAGTTATGTGGTGTTGAAAAAAGGCCCGAGACCAAACCCAAAGGACAGTTGGCCTCGAATTGTAAGGCCAACATTGGTTCGTTCAAAGCATTCAGTTTGTCGGATGTGTACATCAAAGGAAATTCTACAAGAAATTGTTTTTACAAAATCCAAACACGGACACAATGCATACAGGTGTGCAAGAGCCTCTAAATGGGGCGATAGGTTACCAATTGAAATCGGAGATGTATGGGAAGATAAAAAGGAAAGGAGGAAACCTGAAAGTAAAGAAAACAAGGCTGAAGGAGACGTTATGACAGAATCAAAAAATGAAACTACGTAATACTTTTGTTATTTTGTAAATAGAATTAAAGTTTAAAAGCCCCTTTAACTCGAAAAAAAAAAAAAAAATAAAGATTTTTTATTATTTGCAGAAAATCCTCTCCGCCTTCAATTACACTACTAAGTAACGCACCTAACTTTAGAAACTTTAAATGAAACTGAATTGAATGCTACTTGATTCTATAACTTCCACAACTGGTTTGACGACCGCGCGTGGTACCCCCTGAACGCATCATCGGTGGAACGATTTACTTCGGCTTGATGGTTACCTCCGCTGCATTATATCGTATGATGTGGTTACTGAATATCACAGTGGACATAAGAAATGCATACGTGTTCCTCGCCCCATTCTTTTCTACACTTACTACCATAGTGACAAAAGTATCTGTTGACAAAGGAAATCCATGTAAGTAAAAGCAAACCTTTTTTAACTACTTGAGATTGTCTCACCTTTTTCTTCAACTACTAGAGCACTGGGGCTGGTTTGGTCGCCGCGGCAATGATTTATATAGTCTCTGGCTCACGCTCCGTTGCTGGTTCCTATGACAAAGAAGGAATTGCAATCTTCTGCAGAACCTCGAGACATTTCGTGCCGTGTTGGCGATGGACCGACGGTAGCTTTCCACGCAAATGGTCTCTTGAAATAAATTCAACTCGATGATGCTTCCCCGCACATACCAACAAACTTGAATTTTCTACGTTACGGAACATATGACAGGGCCGATGAGTGGTGCGTATCTTTTCCTGCCATACGGCGAACCGAGTCCTCTTCCCATTGTCAATCCGGTTGTGCTCATACAAGAGGGAACACTTGAAGCAAGTGTTACAACTGGGCTGCCATTTGCTGTGCACCAAACAATTTTGCGTGGTGTTCATCCAGAAATTAGAAACTTTATAGACATTGGAGTCATGGACAACACTGAAATCGTTATGCGGATAGCTACACGTATTCAAAGTGAGGAGACATTTTACACCGATCTCAACGGACTACAAGTAAATTTAATATTAAATTCTGAACATATTGAGTCGTGCGACTTAACAGTTTTTTCTTTTATTTTAGATGATAAAACGAAAACGATTCCAAAAGATCCCCCTGCAAGCTAATTACTATCCAATACCTTCTAGCATATACATTGAAGACGACAACTTGCGGTTGACCATTGTATCAGCACAGCCGCTTGGTGGTTCTTCGTTGCGTGCAGGTGAAGTTGAAATCATGCAAGACAGACGCTTAGCTCAAGACGATGAGCGGGGCCTAGGGCAAGGAGTTCTTGACAATAAACCAGTGTAGCATATATTCCGACTGGTTTTAGAAAAAATCGAAACATGTTCAAAACCCATCGATGAATATGCAGGTGGATTCCTTACCAAAATCGCTTACAATGAATACCAGACTCTTCTACATCCTGCTGACAAATTTATTTGGGTGGAAAACGATTGGGTTGGTGTTGAAAGGTCTTTCGGAGAGGTTCATGAACAACTAGAAGATGGCGTTGAGATAGCCGTCATGCGAAACCTTCCAAATCTTGAAAACAATAAAAAGAAAAAATTGAAACTGAGTACGGGGTTGATTATTCATAGAAGCAACCTCATGGAATGCAATAGCGATAGCCATCGATCGGGAACTGTAAGCACATATTTCAAAAATTCTGACTTAGTCAAAGCTTAATGCTGTTTCTTCTGTTTCTAGAATAGCATTAAACGACTTTTAAGTCTTTCGGGTGATGATATGAACACCAACATCTACACTACTCCCTTGACATTTATTGGGAAAAGGAATGAGATAACAACGGATGAAGTTAACTTCTGTCCTATGGATACCAAAGCATTTATCATTCAAAGATGTCCAAGGATGTCAATGAACCGGCGAACGCAAGAATTGGCCCGATGCGAAGCTAGCTGGCCGTGCTCCAAATTGGGGAAATCATTTAAGAGCAATAAATGTCTAAGTACTCGATGCTAAGTACGGCAGCAGGACACACACTGTGATTATCATTGATGCCAATGATAAAATGCATTTTTACGAAGAAACAATGCTAAGCGACGATCCTTTTGCCAAATAGAATAGCAAACGTAGAACAATTTTTCAAAAATGGAAATGGACTAAACATGTCCATTTTCATTTTCAATGCTTCAGTGCTGGTATCAACTACCTACCTCAAAAAATATAATCTTGTGTACAATCAAGTAAAAAAAATGCTTTTATTTTTCATAACAGCAATCGATATTTTTTAATTAAAATAAACAAATCATTTTGTTAAAAAAATGGTTCAGTTTAGCTTTCTACAACGGGTTGACTTTAATATACAATATACATAGTTGGAGTTGTTTACTTTTTATATTTCTCTGTATTCTGTTTTTAACACCTTTAGATGCTCCTTTCCTAGCTCCTTTGACGATTCCCTTGAACGTTCCAGCGTGTTTTCCATGTTTTCTGTTTTTAAAAGAGAAATACTATTTGAAAATAGTAACAAAGAAAACAAAAATTGAACTGACTTACCTTTTGTTCAAAATATTCCTGCTCAGAGGAACTTAAGCATACGGATCCAATTTTTCCTTTTTCCTCATATCACCTTGAGCTTTCTTTGTGGAGTACATAGATGATGTCGTTTGCACCGAATAACCTGAATGACCAGAATTTACTGATGCAGCGACTGGTCGGTGAATACCTTTGCCACCAGCTGTGTACTTTGAGGTTTCTGTGCGTCCTGATTTTATACTCATTGATTCCATTGCTTTTCGTTTGCGACTGGGCGCAGCAACACGTTCTTCTTCTATATAGCTGACTTTGGCTTCATGAATCATGAATAGTTTTAACGACAATCTTGTCATTTAGGGTTTTGCGGGTCTCTATGAGGATTTTGAGGCATCTATGGATTGAAATAATATTTTACTCTAACTAGCTTTAAAAATACTCACTTCAAAATACTCACTTCAAACGAGCATCTTTTACAAACAGAACAACTGGTTTTGTCGTTGGTTTGGAGTTCTTTTTTAACAAAGGTGAACGAACCATGTACACTTCTTTTTTTCCTCCACGTTTTAACCCAAAGCCTTTTCTGCTTCGGTTTTTCATTCTCCAAAGCCTTTCTCGCACAAGTTCAGCAATCCTAATACAATAAACTCATCTCCACTGCTGTCTGTGTCTATGTCCTCAATTGCATTCGATGCACAGTTTAACAACAACTCTAATAATTGTTTTTCTTCCATACCGAAATCTGTCTATTTTTTAAATCAAAAGCTGTAAAACCAAATTGTTATTTTTGTAATTTTATGAAGCAACTTACTTTATTTAGAGAAAAATACAACTTTGAAATTTATAAAGTGACAACAAAAAAAGGATTGAAAGAGAAATGAAGAATTGTCAAATTTGAGACGTGAGCCTTCAAAATTGAACATGTAATAGCGATTGTCTCACGGGATGGAAATTTAAAAGGAACGTCAAAAGTGAGACATGTCTCGTGAGACATCGTATAATAGGGGACCTACTACTACGCATTGTGTTCACTCTTATGGCATTTGCCTACTTTCGACTTTGACAGCGCGACGTACTACAGCTACAGCTACACCATTGTGTTCGGGCTATAAGGAGTTGTTGTTTTCCCATGTTTTCCCATGAGCGATGTGTTGCTGAAGTGAACATAAGTGCATATAGAATTTCGATAAAACACGCCTAATGTAAACAAATGGTTGTTGCGGGCAAGAGAAGTAAAGGTTTGCCATCTAATTAATTTCTTATCTCTGTTGCGGGGCAAGAGAAGTAAAGGTTTGCCATCTAATTAATTTCTTATCTCTGGTGCGGACATAGCATGTGATTATAGATTCCCAATAGCTGAGTTTCATTGGAGTTGTTCGGAGTTCATTATGCAACTAAAAATACGGCTGACAAATTTCATTTCATCATTTAAGTATCAGTTAGGTTATCTTAAGTCTTTTATTATTAAACAAGTAGTGTTATTAGTAAAGTAAATAAAAACAAGTGCACACCAAAGTGTGTACAAACAAAAGTGACATTTGTATTTTCATTATGTGCCTTGTAATAACCAGAGACCACAGAATGATTGAATAGCCAACAAACGATCAACTTCACTTGAACAGAAGCTCCTTCAAGTAATATTTTCAAGCAACAATGATTGCGTGTAGGGCTCTTTAATCTTAAAAAACAAATATTTTCCGAAAGAATTCAGCGTTTAAAAATGATATAATGATATAACACAAGATTTGACGCGGTTAAGTGTCTACTTTTTATTTTCGTGGTCTGATTTTTTTTAAAGTTGGGGGGTTCATTAAAATTTCGTGTCGAACAACATCCATGTTCCCCATTCTTATCATTTTCTCTTCCCAGATAGCAATGTTTTCTCTGAAATATGACTATTTTAGTATCTTAACATCTTATATACACGTAACGATCTGGTATTTACTTACTTGTAGTTGACCAATCTGTCACGAAACATTTGAAAATAGGTTTGTTTTTCTATATCGCTTAGACTTGACCATTTCTGAGTCATACTGGCGTGCCATTCCCGATAAGTTTGGTTTGGAGCTTGAGGAGTAAGTTCTCTCTGTTTCGATATATACATTAAAAAAGCGGATGCTGGTTTCTTTGGTCGCTCTAACTGAGCAATGCGTTTTTTTGTCATAAGTCTTTCTTTGGCAGCAATAGCTTGCTTTTTTAATTGCTTCATCTCAGAGCGCTGTTCCTCAGTTATTTGGCAATCATATTTAGCACGTGTCTCAACATAAATAACTTTCTCCTTTCTATATTCATCCTGAAATTTTTCCTTAAGCGCAGGATCGACAGTTTCCCACTTTTTAGAAATCTCTTTGATAATATCGGTGGCTTTGAAATGGGGATTTTGAACTATAATTATCGGCCGTAATTGTTTAATGAAACGAAAGAAGGGTGTCAGAGGTTTTTTTGGTTTAGGTGGTAGGCCAACTTTTTCCTCGAGGCTTTTTGATCCAGCAAAAGATCGATGTTTGTGAACACTTTGTGTGAAACCAAAAAATCACTTAAATTAATTGAATAAACATTGATTTGAATATACCTATTGAGACTTGTGAATACCCGAAGAATATCATTTCTTTCCTTGAATGCAGTTCTAATCGAAAACATATCTACGTCAAAGAAAAATAAGACAAACTCCTTCAAATTATAAATTAACGTAACCTATGCGTACTCATCTTAAAAGGTTCTAAAGAAGAGATTAAACCTTAGAGGAATAAAGAACAAGAGGAAAACCAGACACACACCATGGCATCTGCCCACGAACCCTTGTATAAAGAAAATAGTCTATAATCGGACACCTTTTTTTTGTGATTATTGTTCGTCACTAAGGTGCGCCAACATCGGCGGAGAAGATTACGAAAAAAAGAATGCTCATGGTGGAATGTATGAGGTTAGGCGCGTATTTCCTAAGAGATAGAGAGAAAGGCATATATAATGATTTTTTTAAATTTATTTATGCTTCCTGCTCTTACATATTGCACCTTTGTGGAATACATTCCAACTTTTGTGGAATACATTCCAGTTTTTGTGGATTTTTCATATACAAGGGTTAAAAAAGTAAGGCCGTGTGTGAATTGCGTTAATATGTGTGTTAAGCACGGGTCACACAGAGCTGCTTGCCAGCGGCGAGTCGAGTAGCCGCTACTGCCAGCCGCTGATCAGATTCGTGTGAACATGAAACTCACCACACTCGCTGCCAGCCGGCGAGTAATTACCAGCGGCTGGCAAAGTTGAACATGTTCAACTTTTGGCTGCTAGCAGCGGCTGGCAAAATAAAAAAATACTGATACACATTCTATTTAGTAATTATTCATTCGAAATGTGTGTCAAATATAATAAATAGGGTTAAAAATTAGAAATAATATTCAAAAACAAATTTTTTTAATGGTTTTCTGCAGCTGTGTGTGACCGGGCTGCCAGCCGCTGGCTGCTTCTGCTACTACCAGCAGCTGGCAAGAAGCTGCTAGCAAGCAGCCATGTGTGACCCGTGCTTTAAAATTTATCCCGCGTTAAAATTTGACACAAATGAGGTGAATAAAATGGGTTAAAATTTATTGATCTGTGGAGCAGGTTAAAGTGTGTTAAAATTTGACGTTTCTAGCGATAGAGAAATTGGCTCTTGCTTTGCATTCAATTCAAACAACGAAATATGAATCAAGAAAAAAAAAAACACGAAGGCAAGCTTGAAAACCATACATTAAATGTCAGTTAGAAATCAATTAATTTATAGTAATTTAATGCTTTTGTTTTCTAGGGTTTCAAGAAGAAAAATTAAATTTAATTGAAATTAGGATAAGTCTGGATGAAAAAACAAGAATTAATACAAAACACTTTTTTTGTAAGCCAAATACGAATTTATTGTTTTGTTTCTTTTGAAATATTGAAATGTATGAAAGATATCAGCCATGAAAACAAATTTTCAGAGTTATTATACCGAATAAATCAATAAATCAAAATGGGAATTTTGTTTGAATATTTTTCATTGTTGTTTTAAAATATGACATTAGAATCGAGAACAATAAATGAAAAAGATTTTTTCGAATTTTAAGCTATTATTAGTTTTGTGGTTAGAAATTCATAAAAAAGTTTCATTTTCTAACCACAAAACTAATAATAGCTTAAAATTCGCGCGAATTTTAAGCTATTGTAACGTGAACCCAACATTTTATACCAATTTCCTAATCGAAAAACGTTCAACCGAAAACAACTGGCAACACTATAATGGAATGGTATAAATGACAGGCGTTGCTTGTAAGCCAGTGTGTGTGAGTGTAGAGATGCTTGACAGCAAATGTGGAGAACATGTAGAAGTTACTGGAGAGTTCTAGATGGCATGTCATTCGATATAAATAGCCCGCCCGAGGCAACCAGAGAGCAGTTTTGTTTATAGAGTGATAAAGTTAAGAGTAAATACAAGTGATAGTCCAAAAGTTGAGTTGAGTTGAAATACTGAATAAAAGTGGTAGAAATAAAGTAATAAGTGAAGTTTTATTTTGCGAACTAAGCGCACGTTACATTGGTGTCAGAAGTGTCAATAAAACTTATTTGAAAAAAAACGTGTTGATTAGTAAAGTGTAAAAAAAAAAAAAGTAAAAAGAAAAATAATAATTATATACAGCGAAAATGGGTAAGTTGTTAGAAGAGCTCAACTGCATTGAGCTTAAAAGTGAGTTAGGTAAGCGAAATCTTTCTAGAGCGGGATCGAAAAATGAGCTCGTCCTGCGCTTGCGTAACTATTTGGAACAGCAAGGGGAAGACGTAAACACTTTTGTTTTTGAAATAGAAGTGGAAGAAGAGGAAGCAAGTGAAAGTGTAGATTTTTCTAGCATGATGAAACTTTTGTTAGAACAGCGAAACGAGCAAAAGAAGGAACAGCAGAATGTTCTCGAAAGACTCGAAGTACAACAAAAGAAGCTGATTGAAGAGCAACAGCAGAATATTCTCGGACGTCTGGAAGAACAACGAAACGATCAAAAGAAGGAACAGCAGAATGTTCTCGAACAACTTGAAGCACAACGAAATGAACAAAAGAAGCTGAATGAAGAGCAACGAAACGAGCAAAAGAAGGAACAGCAGAATGTTCTCGAACAACTGGAAGCACAACGAAACGAGCAAAAGAAAGAACAACAGAATATTCTCGAAAGACTTGAGGCGCAACAGAATGTTTTGGAAGGTCAGAAAAACATTCTAGAAGGTAAATTGGGTTACATTGAGAAAAATGTATGTGCCCTAGACGAACGCGTTGAAGGTGTGGAGAAACAGCTTTCTGTTGTAGAGAATCGTTTCGAAATCGTAGAAACCCGATGTGATAAACAGTTCTCTGCTCTGACCAAGGAATTGGACCAGATTCGGAAAATCAAAATTCGAGAGTCTGCTGGGGAGTTTGCGAAGAAAAAGGAGATGAAACCCCCAACATTTGATGGACAGTCTTCTTGGCCAGTCTACATGAGACAATTTGAGGCAGCCGTGACAACAAATGGCTGGGATGACGAAGACAAGTACATAGCACTGACTCTTGCTCTTAGAGGACCAGCAGCTGAATTACTTCAAACAGCTCCAGCTGGTAAGAGCGGTGATTTCAGTTCTCTCGTGGCAGCTATAGATAAACGCTTTGGCGATAGCCACTTGAAAGAAGTCTTCCGAGTCCAACTCAATAACAGAGTCCAGAAAAGAGGTGAAAATCTACAGCAGCTCCAAGCAGACGTCGAAAGACTGGTTCACCTGGCATACCCGGATGCTGGAGAAGAAATCATCAACCAGCTTGCTGTTGAGTCCTTCGTTCGTGCCATTTCCGATATACATCTTCAGAGGTCTGTGCGAACTGCTAGAACACGTACTCTTTCCGAAACTTTAGCATTCGCATTGACAATTGAAGCAGCAGAACAGGCTTCTCAGGGAGTACATCGACTTCGAGAGGCCATAGTCGAAGAATGCCCGTGCCAAAGAGCTGAAATACTAAAGAACCGGAGCGGACTAGCAAGATGTTGGAACTGCAACAAGACCGGGCACTTACAGCGTCAATGCCGACTACCACCAAACAAAGCCAGTTGTCAGCATTGTGGAAGCAAGAGATCCAACCCAGAGCAAGGTAACAACAACACCAGCGTTGCCTATCAGCCCGTTTCCCATCAGGGAAACGAGTAAGAACCAACTTCGAGGGGCAGAGGCTGGTTTCTTGTATCGATGGCCCCAAAACCACTATCCAGGTCTCCCAGACCAAACGCGACAACAAAAGTCTGACTGTGGAGACAACTATTAGCGGGAACAAACATGTGGCTACCATTGACACCGGTGCCACAGCATCCATAGTACGTCGAGACTTGGTAAAGATGACGTGGCTCCATAACACCAATAGCTACCGTCTAAGAACCGCAACGGGAGAAGCAGCAAGAGTATATGGAGAAGTGTGTCTCAAGATCCGACTGGCCTATCTAGTGTTTACTCATCAATTCCTGGTGGCAGATATATGTGACGAGTGCATCATTGGAATCGACTTTATGAAACAGCACGGAGTTATTTTGGATATCGGTAATCAAGTTTTGAAATACCAAAATAAAGAAATTCCAATGACCTATTCGAATGAAAATACGTCAACACTGAGAACTGTCATCACGGAAGATCTGATTCTGCCTCCTTCTTCTGAAGTGTTCGTTTGGACAAAACTGGAAGGTGAGTTTGGAAGCCTTCGATACCTCATGGTGGAACCAGACCCAGAGTGTTCCTCCCAAAGCGTCATCATTGGGAAAACACTGGTAGCACCGAAAAACAAAATGGTCCCCGTACGATTACTAAACACCAGACCGTACGATGTAAAGTTGAAGAAAGGAGAAGTCGTTGGACGCTGCGAATCGGTTGCAGCAATTACGAAGATCATAGACGAGGCCCCGAGAAAAACGTTAACTCCGGAGGAGCTCATAACCATCAGAGCTAAAATACTGAGTTCATCCAACCTTGATCACCAACAAACAAGGATGGCTGAAAATCTCCTACAAGAGTACACTGACATCTTTGCATCGAAAAAGGGACAATATGGTAGGACACAGTTGGTGCAGCATCGCATCAACACAGGAGATGCAAGACCGATTCGTCAACCCGCAAGACGCCTTCCACTGGCCAAACAAGGTGAGGTTGAGGACATGATAACAGCAATGAAGAAGGATGGTCTTATCGAAAATTCCAAAAGTCCTTGGGCGTCACCAGTGGTGCTAGTGAAAAAGAAAGATGGAAGCACTCGTTTTTGTGTGGACTACCGAAGGCTGAATGATGTGACTAAGAAGGACAGCTATCCCCTGCCCAGAATCAGTGATACCCTGGATGCCATGGAGGGAGCCCAGTGGTTCTCGACGCTGGACTTGAAGAGTGGATATTGGCAAGTTGACATCCACCCTGATGATCGGGAAAAGACGGCATTTTCTACAGGTAATGGGCTCTGGCAGTTTAAGGTTATGCCGTTTGGGCTATGCAACGCTCCGGCAACATTCGAGCGTTTGATGGAGTGCGTTCTTCAAGGACTGACGTGGAAAGCTTGCCTAGTCTACTTGGACGATGTCATTGTTTACGGGAAAACATTTGACCAACATTGTAAGA
The DNA here is from genome assembly GCA_914767635.1 of Melanostoma mellinum. Classification (NCBI taxonomy): domain Eukaryota; kingdom Metazoa; phylum Arthropoda; class Insecta; order Diptera; family Syrphidae; genus Melanostoma; species Melanostoma mellinum. The sequence goes on from OU612059.1 coordinate 112,992,321, forward strand.
ACCTTAAAGCCGTGTTTCAGAGACTTCGAGAGGCTAACCTTAAACTGAATCCAGAAAAATGTGCACTTTTCAAAACCGAAGTCAAGTATTTGGGACACATCATCTCATCCCAAGGAGTAAAGACTGATCCTGAAAAAGTTGACTCCGTCAAAAATTGGCCAACACCACAGGACAAACATCAACTCCGAAGCTTTCTTGGTCTTGCCACATATTACCGACGTTTCGTTAAGAACTTCGCTGGAGTTGCAAAGAGTTTGCATCAGCTCACCGAAAAGGGGAAGCAGTTTAAATGGTCAGGTGAGTGTGAGAAATCTTTCCAGGAACTCAAATACCGCCTCTGTAACGCTCCAGTGCTGGCACATCCAACACCTGGCAAAACATTCATCGTCGACGCAGATGCAAGCAACGTTGGAATCGGGGCGGTACTATCCCAAGTGCATGATGGCGAAGAGAAAGTGGTGGCATACTACAGCAAGGTCCTATCGAAACCCGAAAGGAACTACTGCGTGACCAGAAGGGAACTGCTAGCTCTTATCTTGGCAACAAAGCACTTCCATAAGTACATCTATGGACAGAAATTCCTTCTGCGGACAGACCACGGTGCTCTGAGCTGGCTGTTGAACTTCAAAAATCCAGAAGGTCAAGTCGCAAGGTGGATAGAAAGATTGCAGACCTATGACTACCAGATCCAACACCGCAGAGGAAAGCTGCACTCAAACGCCGATGCATTATCACGAAGACCTTGCAAAGTGGATTGCAAGCATTGCAAGCGGCAAGAAGACAAAGAAATCATTACCGCTCAGCAACTAAGAGCTGACCCCATAAGCGGATGGAGCAATGAGGAAGTGAGGACTGCTCAACAGGAGGATCCAGATATCGAACCCATTCTCGCATGGAAAGAAAATGAAGAGAAACCGGAATGGGGAGACATTTCTGACAGGAGTCCAGTTCTTAAAGCCTATTGGGCACAGTGGGACTCACTATATGTGCAAGAAGGTGTCCTCAGGCGAAGATGGGAATCCGCTGACGGTAAGTCATATGGGATGCAGCTGATCGTACCGCAATCGAAAGTCAGTGAAGTTCTTCAGGAGATGCACGACGGACCTTCTGGAGGCCACCTGGGGGTAAACAAAACACTGGAGAAGGTGCGACATCGGTTCTACTGGTTACATGCTAGAGATGACGTGGAGAAGTGGTGCCGAACATGTGACAAGTGTGCTGCAACCAAAGGACCTGGTAGGAAGATTCAAGGTAATATGCATCAGTACAACGTTGGATCGCCTTTTGAGAGGATTGCAGTAGATGTGGCTGGGCCTTTTCCAGAGACCAACGCTGGAAACAAATACATTCTGGTTGTAATGGACTATTTTAGCAAGTGGCCTGAGGCGTTTGCCATCCCAAATCAAGAAGCCAAAACGGTGGTCGACCAGATTGTGTTTAACTGGGTGAGTAGGTTTGGCGTGCCTATGGAACTCCATTCCGACCAAGGGAGGAACTTTGAGTCAAACATCTTCCAAGGAGTGTGTGGACTACTTGGCATTAAGAAGACGAGAACCACACCGCTTCATCCACAATCTGATGGGATGGTTGAAAGATTCAACCGGACCTTGAAAGAGCACCTCACCAAGGTCGTAGGCGACTACCAAAGAGACTGGGATAGGCACGTACCGCTATTCCTGATGGCCTATAGAAGTGCAGTACATAGCTCGACAGGACAAACACCATCTGACATCCTGTTCGGGAAAACCATGCGGCTGCCCAGCGAACTTAAATTTGGATGCCCCACAGAGGAGCCACAGGACACAAACGAGTATGTGGACGACCTCAAGGAGAGACTTGCTGACATCCATAAAAGAACAAGGGAACGGATGAAAACCTACAGCGACCGGATGAAGACACGGTACGACACAAAAGCGACAACGTCAGGATTCCAAGCAGGAGATCGTGTGTGGCTTTATAATCCTCATCGTCAAAAGGGATTGTCACCGAAACTTCAGCAAAACTGGGAAGGTCCTTATACTGTAGTCACGAGGATTAACGACGTGGTTTACCGTATCCAAAGAGGACTAAGAGGCAAGTTAAAAGTAGTTCATTGTGACAGGCTGCATCGATAGAGTGGCGAGCCTGCAGATGGAATTATTCGGGACGAACAATCCTAAGGAGGGGGCAGTGGAACGTGAACCCAACATTTTATACCAATTTCCTAATCGAAAAACGTTCAACCGAAAACAACTGGCAACACTATAATGGAATGGTATAAATGACAGGCGTTGCTTGTAAGCCAGTGTGTGTGAGTGTAGAGATGCTTGACAGCAAATGTGGAGAACATGTAGAAGTTACTGGAGAGTTCTAGATGGCATGTCATTCGATATAAATAGCCCGCCCGAGGCAACCAGAGAGCAGTTTTGTTTATAGAGTGATAAAGTTAAGAGTAAATACAAGTGATAGTCCAAAAGTTGAGTTGAGTTGAAATACTGAATAAAAGTGGTAGAAATAAAGTAATAAGTGAAGTTTTATTTTGCGAACTAAGCGCACGTTACACTATTATTAGTTTTGTGGTTACAAAATGAAGCTTTTTTATGAATTTCTAACCACAAAACTAATAAAAGCTGTTGCATACGGAAATTAATTGCTATTTTCATATTTAGCATGAGCAGCTTAACCCTGCGGAAAAAGGTTTGAAGTAAAGAGCCCCGCGAAGCGGGCCATGCGGAAAGCTGTAACATACGGAAATTAATTGCAAATAAGCACTTGTCTGATGAATTTTTATACTTTCACTACTCTATTTCCTAACATTATTGTAAATTCGTACGTATTTCCATCTAACGACAAAAATCCCACTTGCCTTTTATGAAATAAAAATTTCCCACTGAAAAATACCGTCTGGTATCACTTAAACAAGTTATGTCAAAGCAAGTCAAAGTAAACATTTATAAATTATTAAAAATGTTAAATTAAGTGATTTTTCCGCAATAAAATAGTGAAATATATATATAAGAAGTGTTGTTTTATTCGATAGTGTCTGTTTTCATTCAATTTTTATGATTTTAAGGAGAAAAAAAAATCAAAAGTGAGGTTAAAACCGAAAAATTAAAACATTTATTTTACAATTTAGGGGGTGAACTCACAAGTAACTTTTGAAATTTATTTTATAGAAACGCCCCCCAAACCTGTAAAAAAAATTTCAAGTCCCAACTCCCGTACAGGAGAAGGAAAGCGGCCCCCCAAAATTGTAGCCAAGGATGAACAAAAAGTGAAAAAGCAACAAAGGAAGACATACGAGTAGGTTTGAGTCCGCCCCAAATTAACCTCCATTTAATGATTGTTCTGTTTTCTTTGCAGGCTCCTTAGAGACATTCTGACATCGGACACAACGCAATGTAAAAAATTCAGGAAAAAAAAATGTCGTTGCTCTGCAAAAGTTGTTGCTAGAAGCCTAGAAGTTGTTCTGTTGCCAAGCTGCTCCGTTGAAGTGAGTATTTTTAAAGTAAAGCTAGCTAGAATAAAATGTTTTTATTTCAATCCATAGATGCCTCAAAATCCATTATCGGCTATGGTTGGCGACACTAAACGCTTCTGTCGAGTCCAAATTGGTTACTTGCTTAAAAACCAATGCAAAAGGCTTACAGCTGAAGAACTCATTAAGTGCGTTCCTGGTGACAATGAATTTACCCATCGCCGACTGAAGAAAATCCGCAAACAAATTCGCCATGAAATCAGACAAAAACACAAGAAAGATACCAAAAATGAAAACTTATCTTTATTACAGAATTGTCTGTAGAAGGAAATGGTACAGTTGTCTCGCCACTTCATCCATCATTTTAAAAATACATTTTGTGTTAAAATTAAAATGCGGGATATAATTTTTTTTGATTTATTGACCTATGAACTGTACAATTTTGGTTAATTTACTTCGAACCATCTTTTTATGTTAACAAATGTTCAATTTTTTAGCTTTATAGTGTAGTAACACTCTTGAGCGAATGGACACAAACGCTCCGGCCCAGAAAGTCTTCGAATCCAATCCCGAGGGACGGCGCAGTAGAGAAAGACCGCGACTCAGGTGGCGCACGAGTTATGTGTGGTGCCGCGACGTTTAGTAAAAAAAAACAAATGTTAACCTTTACAATGCGTTTATTTAATCAGACTCGAGTCACAATAATAAGTGTCATGCTATTTATACCGAAATAATTCAATAAAAAGTGTCTAGTTTACAAATAATGTTTAGGATGGATGAACTGTGTTGGTATTCAATAAAAAGTGTTTAGTTTACAATTAATGTTTAGGATGGATGACCTGTACTGGTTGCTGGAATGAATGTGCTGATGGTTGTTGGAGTGTTAGGTTGGATGACTTGTGCCGGAATGTGCTGATGGTTGGTGGATGGTTGTATTACGATGGGTTGTATTACGATGGGTTGGTTGCAGGGCGGTGACCTGCATAAATGCGCCGTTTGGTGATATGTTGCGGTTACATTCGTAAATCCTCCCCTCTTGGAGTGAGCTACGGTTAAAAAAGCTGTAAGCGTCTTTTGCCGGAGCTAACATGATGTTAAATGCAGGAGTTGGTGTTTGCTGATCTCCAGTATTGGTGTTGTAGGATGACGTCTTTGAATGATCGGTAGTTTTTATATGGTATATCATAAGTAGTACTCCAATGATATATAGTTGAAAGGACGGTATAATTGATGATGATTTTCTGTTGGGTGCTTCTTTGAAGGTAGTGGATTGCCTCTTTGTTTTCGAAGTGATATTTTTTAAGAGTCTAGAGGTTAATATTCGGCGTCGGTGACGTGCAGACGTTGTTAAATGATGTTGGATAGATGTGCGTTTCTTCAAAGAAGAGGGTGTCTGTATTCTCGTACGTGATTTTGTTGACTTCGATACTGCAGTTCAGGAAGTTGATTAGGAATTTACCTTGAAGATATTGTTTTTCGGGGCCACATGTTGATTTGATCTCTGTCTCAGGACTGTTCAGGAACAAAATGTAGTTTGGTTCTGGTTGGAAAATCTGATGTTCGTCTTCTACATCTAGGGTCTTGCAGTGTGCTGGCCTGTTTTTGATCAGATTGGCAATGCAGCTGGTCTCGATGCTGACATCTTGGGATGTGGTTGCTTTACAGTAGAATACATTTTCTATTTTTTTGGCATTTTTCATCAAAGTATTGAATTTCATTGTTGTTGAGAATGCAAAAGGGTTTAGTGGAAAGTAGCTTGTTTTTTATTGGAATGGGTATAAGGTGGAAAAAGGAATATGTTTCTTTCTTAAGGGAAGGGATTTGGATGTTAAAAATTATGTTTGAATGCTAATAGTATGATTGAAGTTCCAACAACTCATAGATATGTTCGTTTGATTTAATATCGACTGATTGATTTTGTAAAGAATGGTATATAAAAGTTAATTCGTTATTACTAAGGATCTGTTTTGAGATAATGCTTAGTTTAGCAAGAACTATGGACTCTGCTATGCTAGCCAAATGGTTGTTCAATAGTTCTTTGTTGAAATTGATCTGATTTAAATACTGAATATATCTTATTGAGTTTTCTTCTGTTCTGATTTTATTTCCTAGCATTTTTTTAGTATGAAGCAAGTAGTTTTCGATATGTTTTTGTTGATCGTTAATATGATTTGTGATATTATCGAACCTTTCAATCATTTGTTTATTAAGCCTATATTGATGATTTTCTTGTTCCTCAAAAGTTTCCTGTCTTTGAGTTAGTTCTTCAATTTTTTTTTTGATATTTATAGCATCGTCCGCGTCCATGTTTCCTGTTATACTTTTCACAACTGTTCCTAGGCCATTTATTAGTCCTCTTTTTCGTCTTAAATTGGGTGTTAGAGTTTTGAGTTTACTTTGTAGTTGCTTGTATTTAATTTGTATTACTTTCAGAGATTCGTTAAAGTCGTCAATGGTTTTGAAGACCTCTAGTGAGCTACCTATTGCTTAAATGTTTTCCTCGTATTTCTGAAGCTGAACTATATGTATTAAGTTTTTGTATGTCTGTATTGTCCTTGCAGTTCCTAGTTTTATTGTTAAAAGTCTGTGGTTGTTAGTCAGGTCTTGTATTTCCATTTTCTGTCCTGTTGTTGTCTGTATTAGGATTATTACTGCTAACCTGAAATTTACGTTTTCTTTTAATTTTAGATTTATGTAGTTTCTGGTTGTTAGTTGTAAGAACTGTAACAATTCTATTATTCTTGGGTCTATGTTTGCTAAATCTTGGAGTGAGCTTGTTTCTTCTATTTTCTTTCCTATATATTGTAACGTGCGCTTAGTTCGAAAAATAAAACTTCACTTTTTATTTAATTCAACCACTTTTATTCAGTATCTAAACTTTATTCGATCTCAACTCGACTTTTGGACTACCACTTGTAGACAATTTACTCTTCACTTTATCACGCTATAATCAAAACTGCCCTCTGGTTGTCTCGGGCGGGCTATTTATATCGAATGACATTTCCTCTAGAACTCTCCAGTAACTTCCACATGGTCTGCAACTCTACACTATTTTTGGCTGTCAAACATTTTCTCTCCTACAATATTCTACACTTTCACTAGTGCTCCCAGATGTGTTTTTCGGTTGAACGTTTTCGATTAGGAAATTGGTATTAAATGTTGGGTTCACGTTACACTGCCCCCTCCTTAAGATTGTTCGTCCCGAATAATTCCATCTGCAGCCTCGCCACTATATCGATGCAGCCGGTCACAATGAACTTCTTTTAACTTGCCTCTTAGTCCTCTTTGGATGCGGTAAACCACGTCGTTAATCCTCGTGACAACAGTATAAGGACCTTCCCAGTTCTGCTGAAGTTTCGGTGACAATCCCTTTTGACGATGAGGATTATAGAGCCACACACGATCTCCTGCTTGGAATCCTGACGTTGTCGCTTTTGTGTCGTACCGTGTCTTCATCCGGTCACTGTAGGTTTTCATCCGTTCCCTTGTTCTTTTATGGATGTCAGCGAGCCTCTCCTTGAGGTCGTCCACATACTCATTCGTGTCCTGTGGCTCCTCTGTGGGGCATCCAAATTTAAGTTCGCTGGGCAGCCGCAAGGTTTTCCCGAACAGGATGTCAGGTGGTGTTTGTCCTGTGGAGCTATGTACTGCACTTCTATAGGCCATCAGGAATAGCGGTACGTGCCTATCCCAGTCTCTTTGGTAGTCGCCTACGACCTTTGTGAGGTGTTCTTTCAAGGTCCGGATGAATCTTTCAACCATCCCATCAGATTGTGGATGAAGCAGTGTGGTTCTCGTCTTCTTAATGCCAAGTAGTCCGCACACTCCTTGGAAGATGTTTGACTCAAAGTTCCTCCCTTGGTCGGAATGGAGTTCCATAGGCACGCCAAATTTACTCACCCCGTTAAACACAATCTGGTCGACCACCGTTTTGGCCTCTTGATTTGGGATGGCATACGCCTCAGGCCACTTGCTAAAATAGTCCATTACAACCAGAATGTATTTGTTTCCAGCATTGGTTGGAAAAGGCCCAGCCACATCTACTGCAATCCTCTCAAAAGGCGATCCAACGTTGTACTGATGCATATTACCTTGAATCTTCCTACCAGGTCCTTTGGTTGCAGCACACTTGTCACATGCTCGGCACCACTTCTCCACGTCATCTCTAGCATGTAACCAGTAGAACCGATGTCGCACCTTCTCCAGTGTTTTGTTTACTCCCAGGTGGCCTCCAGAAGGTCCGTCGTGCATCTCCTGAAGAACTTCACTGACTTTCGATTGCGGTACGATCAGCTGCATCACATATGACTTACCGTCAGCGGATTCCCATCTTCGCCTGAGGACACCTTCTTGCACATATAGTGAGTCCCACTGTGCCCAATAGGCTTTGAGAACTGAACTCCTGTCAGAAATGTCTCCCCATTCCTGTTTCTCTTCATTTTCTTTCCATGCGGGAATGGGTTCGATATCTGGATCCTCCTGTTGAGCAGTCCTCACTTCCTCATTGCTCCATCCGTTTATCGGCTCAGCTCTTAGTCGCTGAGCGGTAATGATTTCTTTGTCCTCTTGCCGCCTGCAATGCTTGCAATCCACTTTGCAAGGTCTTCGGGATAATGCATCGGCGTTTGAGTGCAGCTTTCCTCTGTGGTGTTGGATCTGGTAGTCATAGCTCTGCAATCTTTCTATCCTCCTTGCGACTTGACCTTCTGGATTTTTGAAGTTCAACAGCCAGCTCAGAGCACCGTGGTCTGTCCGCAGAAGGAATTTCTGCCCATAGATGTACTTATGGAAGTGCTTTGTTGCCAAGATAAGAGCTAGCAGTTCCTTTCTGGTCACGCAGTAGTTTCTTTCGGGTTTCGATAGGACCTTGCTGTAGTTTGCCACCACTTTCTCTTCGCCATCATGCACTTGGGATAGTACCGCCCCGATTCCAACGTTGCTTGCATCTGCGTCGACGATGAATGTTTTGCCAGGTGTTGGATGTGCCAGCACTGGAGCGTTACAGAGGCGGTATTTGAGTTCCTGGAAAGATTTCTCACACTCACCTGACCATTTAAACTGCTTCCCCTTTTCGGTGAGCTGATGCAATTTCTTTGCAACTCCAGCAAAGTTCTTAACAAAACGTCGGTAATAATTATGTGGCAAGTCCCAGAAAGCTTCGAAGTTGATGTTTGTCCTGTGGTGTTGCCCAATTTTTGACGGTGTTAACTTTTTCAGGATCAGTCTTCACTCCTTGGGAAGAGATGATGTGTCCCAAATACTTGACTTCGGTTTTGAAAAGTGCACATTTTTCTGGATTCAGTTTAAGGTTAGCCTCTCGAAGTCTCTGAAACACGGCTTTTGGGTTCTTGCAATGTTGGTCAAATGTTTTCCCGTAAACAATGACATCGTCCAAGTAGACTAGGCACGCTTTCCACGTCAGTCCTTGAAGAACGCACTCCATCAAACGCTCGAATGTTGCCGGAGCGTTGCATAGCCCAAACGGCATAACTTTAAACTGCCAGAGCCCATTACCTGTAGAAAACGCCGTCTTTTCCTGATCATCAGGGTGGATGTCAACTTGCCAATATCCACTCTTCAAGTCCAGCGTCGAAAACCACTGGGCTCCCTCCATGGCATCCAGAGTATCACTGATCCTCGGCAGGGGATAGCTGTCCTTCTTAGTCACATCGTTCAGCCTTCGGTAGTCCACACAAAAACGAGTGCTTCCGTCTTTCTTTTTCACTAGCACCACTGGTGAAGCCCAAGGACTTTTGGAATTTTCGATAAGACCGTCCTTTTTCATTGCTGTTATCATTTCTTCAACCTCACCTTGTTTGGCCAGTGGAAGGCGTCTTGCAGGTTGACGAATCGGTCTTGCATCTCCTGTGTTGATGCGATGCTGGACCAACTGTGTCTTACCATATTGTCCCTTTTGCGATGCGAAGATGTTAGTGTACTCTTGTAGGAGATTTTCAGCCATCCTCGTTTGTTGGTGATCAAGGTTGGATGAATTCAGTATTTTAGCTCTGATGGTTTTGAGCTCCTCCGGAGTTATAGTTTTTCTCGGGGCTTCGTCTGTGATCTTCGTAATTGCTGCAACCGATTCGCAACGTCCAACGACTTCTCCTTTCTTCAACCTTACATCGTACGGTCTGGTGTTTAGTAATCGTACGGGGACCATTTAGTTTTTCGGTGCTACTAGTGTTTTCCCAATGATGACGCTTTGGGAGGAACACTCTGGGTCTGGTTCCACCATGAGGTATCGAAGGCTTCCAAACTCACCCTCCAGTTTCGTCCAAACAAACACTTCAGAAGAAGGAGGCAGAATCAGATCTTCCTTGATGAAAGTTCTCAGTGTCGACGTTTTTTCGTTCGAATAGGTCATGGGAAGTTCCTTATTTTGGTACTTCAAAACCTGATTACCGATGTCCAAAATAACTCCGTGCTGTTTCATAAAGTCGATTCCAATGATGCACTCGTCACATATATCTGCCACCAGGAATTGATGAGTAAACACTAGATCGGCCAGTCGGATCTTAAGACACACTTCTCCATATACTCTTGCTGCTTCTCCCGTTGCGGTTCTTAGACGGTAGCTATTGGTGTTATGAAGCCACGTCGTCTTTACCAGGTCTCGACGCACTATGGAGGCTGTGGCACCGGTGTCGATGGTAGCCACATGTTTGTTCCCGTTAATCGTAGTCTCCACAGTCAGACTTTTGTTGTCTCGTTTGGTCTGAGAGACCTGGATGGTGGTTCTGGGGCCATCGATACAAGAAACTAGCCTCTGCCCCTCGAAGTTGGTTCTTACTCGTTTCCCTGATGGAAAACGGGCTTATAGGCAACGCTGGTGTTGTTGTTACCTTGCTCTGGGTTGGATCTCTTGCTTCCACAATGTTGACAACCTGCTTTATTTGGTGGTAGTCGGCATTGACGCTGTAAGTGCCCAGTCTTGTTGCAGTTTTAACATCTTGCTAGTCCGCTCCGCTGGTTCTTTTGTATTTCAGCTCTTTGACACGAGCATTCTTCGACTATGGCTTCTCTAAGTCGATGTACTCCATGAAAAGCCTGTTCTGCTGCTTCAATTGTCAATGCGAATGCTAAAGTTTCAGAAAGAGTACGTGTTCTAGCAGTTCGCACAGACCTCTGAAGATGTATATCAGAAATGGCACGAACGAAGGACTCAACAGCAAGCTGGCTGACGATTTCATCTCCAGCATCCGGGTATGCCAGGTGAACCAGTCTTTCAACGTCTGCTTGGAGCTGCTGTAGACTTTCACCCCTTTTCTGGACTCTGTTATTGAGTTGGACTCGGAAGACTTCTTTCAAGTGGCTATCTCCAAAGCGTTTATCTATAGCTGCCACGAGAGAACTGAAATCGCCGCTCTTACCAGCTGGAACTGTTTGAAGTAATTCAGCTGCTGGTCCTCTAAGAGCAAGAGTCAGTGCAATGTACTTGTCTTCGTCATCCCAGCCATTTGTTGTCGCGGCTGCCTCAAATTGTCTCTTGTAGACTGGCCAAGAAGACTGTCCATCAAATGTTGGGGGTTTCATCTCCTTTTTCTTTGCAAACTCCCCAGCAGACTGTCGAATTTTTATTTTCCGGATCTGGTCCAATTCCTTGGTCAGAACAGAGAACTGTTTATCACATCGGGTTTCTACAATTTCGAAACGATTCTCTACAACAGAAAGCTGTTTCTCCACACCTTCAACGCGTTCGTCTAGGGCACATACATTTTTCTCAATGTTACCCAATTTACCTTCTAGAATGTTTTTCTGACCTTCCAAAACATTCTGCTGCGCCTCAAGTCTTTCGAGAACATTCTGCTGTTCCTTCTTTTGCTCGTTTCGTTGTGCTTCAAGTTGTTCGAGAACATTCTGCTATTCCTTCTTTTGCTCATTTCGTTGCTCTTCCAGCTTCTTTTGTTGTACTTCGAGTCGTTCGAGAACATTTTGCTGTTCTTTCTTTTGCTCGTTTCGTTGTGCTTCAAGTTGTTCGAGAACATTCTGCTGTTCCTTCTTTTGCTCGTTTCGTTGTTCTAACAAAAGTTTCATCATACTAGAAAAATCTACATTTTCACTTACTTCCTCTTCTTCCACTTCTATTTCAAAAACAAAAGTGTTCACGTCTTCCCCTTGCTGTTCCAAATAGTTACGCAAGCGCAGGACGAGCTCATTTTTCGATCCCGCTATAGAAAGATTTCGCTGACCTAACTCACTTTTTAGCTCAATGCAAGTGAGCTCTTCTAACAACTTACCCATTTTCGCTGTATATAATTATTATTTTCTTTTTACTTTTTATTTTTTTTTTTACACTTTACTAGTCAAATAAGTTTTATTTACACTTCTGACACCAATGTAACGTGCGCTTAGTTCGCAAAAATAAAACTCTACCTTTCAATTTAATTCTACCACCTTATTCAGTATCTACTTTCGATATACACTTTATTCGAACTCAACTCGACTTTTGGACTATCACTTGTATCTACTCTTAACTTTTTCACTCTATAAACAAAACTGCCCTCTGGTTGCCTCGGGCGGGCTATTTATATCGAATGACGTCCAGTAACTTCCACATGGTCTGCAACTCTCCACTGTTTTGGCTGTCAAACATTTTCTCTCCTAGAATTTCTACACTTACACTAGTGCTCCCAGATGTGTTTTTCGGTTGAACGTTTTCGATTAGGAAATTGGTATTAAATGTTGGGTTCATGTTAAAATAAGTTTGAAAACTAAGGCTATGTTTTTCAATTTGTGTAGACAGAACCATCCAGATGCAGATTTAATTTTTCATGCCTCAGATTGTCAAAAGTTTAGACTTTTTCACTGCATATGCAATTCATTCGGCTCTTTCTCTAACTCTAACAACTGCAGCGATAAATGCTTTCAGATAGAAAATGTACATGAGTTTAAATACCTAGGACTAACCATTGATTCTAGTTTGAGTTTTTTAAATACACTGATAATTTAAGAAAATATCTTCGATTCGCACTCAGGAATTATTAATATCTAAGCAAAGTTTTCTCCATTAATTTGCTTATGAAAATCTACTACGGTGTTTTTGATTCAAAACTGCAATATGGAATTGCTTGTTCGGGAGGATCCTATAAAAATTAAATCCATCCTCTATTAATATTACACAAACACGTACTGAAAAAAATTTGTAGAAAGCCTCGTCTCTCTCTATTTAAGGATTTGAACATTCTTCCCGTTCGACATCTGTACTGCTATAAAGTTTTAGTGGTTTTCTTTGTTAGATCGCGTAATCTCAATTTTAGACAAATTGCTAGCCGTATCTTGCGGGCAAATTTTTTGAACCAAGTTCCTATACCGGATTTCCGGATTCATTTGTTTACTACCGAGGGTCACCCCACTCGTTTATCAATATTTTTGAATTTTATAAAATTTAATACTAAGTCAAATGTGACAGTAACACTATTTTTACAAAAATATCCTTGTCACATAATATTTCTTTATAGATTATAAAATGTTTAAGAAAATTTATATTGTTAAATAAGGATTTTTAAGAAATAAACAAACATCAATCAATCTATCTATCTATCTATATCTCGTACATTTGTATTAAAATATATTTTTTGATTTGTTAATGGGAAACTACTAAACTAGGCACTTAGTTTGAAGAATTCGATTTGTTTCGTTAAAAAAAAAAATTAAAGAAAACTCTCTTCCATCCGAAAGAATGTCTTAATACAAGTTTTAACTTAATACTCGTGTCTACTTACGATTTGTCCTATCGTCTAAGTAGATTTTTCGTTATCATACTCTTAAATGGTGTGGCACTTACAGACAGTCACAAAAGTAATAATACACCTAACCCCAGACACAAAAATACCGTTAGATACAAATTTATTTTTTTCTTGTCATACTGCTGTAAACCAAAATAACGGAATTTTTTTTCTTTGTTGTTATTTCATTAATTCTAGCCAAATGCAAAAAAATATCATGCTACAAAAGTTTGTATACAGGTTGTTTTCTTTTTTTTTGGTTTTACATAGTTAAAACGATTCTTCTGGTCAGTTAATACTTTTAAGTGAATTTTAGTTCGAAAGGTAATTCATATAATCTAAATTGAGCTCAGTAAAATTAGAAATATCCATATAAAAACAATCGTGTATACTTATTTTTGTGACTGTGTGTATATACTTATGTATGTATCGCGTTCACTGCCACGGGTGGCGGCAGTCTTTTCGTAAACCCCACCATCGTAAGAGAAGAAATCTCGGTAGACATACTGTAACGTGCGATTAGTTCGAAAACTAAAACTTCACTTTTCAATTTATCTCAACCACTTTTATTCAGTATCTATACTTTATTCGATCTCAACTCGACTTTTGGACTATCACTTGTAGACAATTTACTCTTCACTTTATCACTCTATAATCAAAACTGACCCTGGTTGCGTCAGCTCCCTCTTTATATAGAAGTCTGAAACATCGAGAGATTTCTGGTAGTTTTTCTATGAACCATGATGTCTAGACAAGTTCCCCTCCCGGTATTTTTCTGCACACACACACACTCACTCACAAACAACGTCTTCCATTATAGCACTCCATTACAGCGTTGCCAGCACTTGTGTTTTCGGTTTAACGTTTTCAATTAGGAAATCAGCATGAAATGTTGGGTGCACATTACACTGCCCCCTCCTTAAGATTGTTCGTCCCGAATAATTCCATTTGCAGCCTCCCCACTATATCGATGCAGCCGGTCACAATGCACTACTTTTAACTTGCCTCTTAGTCCTCTTTGGATGCGGTAGACCACGTCGTTAATCCTCGTGACAACAGTATAAGGACCTTCCCAGTTCTGCTGAAGTTTCGGTGACAATCCCTTTTGACGATGAGGATTATAAAGCCACACACGATCTCCTGCTTAGAATCCTGCCGTTGTCGCTTTTGTGTCGTACCGTGTCTTCATCCGGTCGCCATACACTGTGGCCCATGTCCCTGTTCTATTAAATCTTTCTGTATGCCTACCCACCGCTATGTTTGAATCACAGACATAACAATTTCGGAACCACTTCTCCACGTCACCTCTAACATGCAGCCAGTAAAAGCGATTTTGCATGTTCTCCAGCGTCTTGTTGACTCCCAGGTGGCTTCCTGTAGGGCTTCAATGCATCTTTTGTAAAACCTCTTTGATTTTCGATTGAGGAACAATAAGCTGCATTACAAAAGATTTACCGTCAGGAGATTCCCATTTGCGCTGGAGTACGCCTTCTTGCACGCGAAGCGAGTCCCACTGTGCCCAATAGGCTTTTACAACAGGGCTTTGGTCAGAAATGTCGTTCCAGTCAGGTTTCGTGTTGTTCTCTTTCCATTTGAGAATCGGTCCGATGTCTGGATCCTTCTTTTGTGCAGACCTCAATTCTTCCTTGTTCCATCCGAATATGGGTTCCATTCTCATCCGCTGAGTCTTGGTCTCTACTTTCCACCAGCAATTCCATTGGGGGGTTTCTTCCTGATGTCCAATTCAGTATTGATAAGTCTGCGGTCTTACTCTACAGCTCGAGGATCGATTTTCTTGGACTTCACAACGTCGACAAGCAGTTTCAGTTTTAATTGGTGGCAACCGGCATTGTCACTGTAAGTGCCCCGTCTTATTACAATTCCAACATCTGGCAAGTCCCTTCCGCTGGTTCCTTTGTAGCTTAACTCCTGGGCATGATCCAGCCTCGAATATGGCTTCTCTTTGACAATGTTCCAGCTGAGAAGCTTGCTCAGATGCTTCCATCATTAATTCAAACTCTAGAGTTTCAGAAAGAGTTCATGTTCTAGCAGATCGCACAGATCTCTGAAGATGTTTGTCAGAAATGGCACGAACGAAGGACTCAGTAGCCAGATGGTTGATGATTTCTTCTCCAGCATCCGGGTATGCCAGGTGAACCAATCTTTTGACGTCTGCTTGGAGCTGCTGTAGACTTTCACTCCTTTTCTGGACTCTGTTATTGAGTTGGACTCGGAAGACTTCTTTCAAGTGGCTATCACCAAAGCGTTTATCTAAAGCTGCCACGAGAAAACTGAAATCGTAGCTCTTACCAGCTGGAACAGTTTGAAGCAATTCAGCTGCTGGTCCTCTAAGAGCAAGAGGCAGTGCTATGTATTTGTCTTCGTCATCAAAGCCATTTGCTGTCGCAGCTGCCTCGAATTGTCTCCTGTTAACTGACCAGGACGACTGTCCATCGAATGTTGGTGGTTGTACTTCTCTTTGCTTTAGACAATCTCCACAAGTTTTCCGTAGCTCCATTTTCCGCATCTGGTCTAGTCATTTTGATGAGTGGAGTACAAAAGAAGACAGTCACCAGGTCGATACATTAAGTTGGAAGTATGAAATATATGGCTGGGGCATTTAACCCAATCGTGTGATCTGAGATGGGAAGGCAAAGTTCGAAAGAAATAAAGTTATATCCCTTTTTTAGATTTTCGAGTGGGACACAGACACCTCACTCTTAAAACTGATTCCTTTTCCCAATCAAATACAACGATATCTTCATTCATAAAAGAAATAAAAAATTGTTTTTTTTTGCGTATCTGGTCAGATCTTCTTCGATGCTACACACAAAAAACTTTAAGATTTTTTTGTTCTCACTAAGCTGGTTTTGGTTACAAAATCAATTTATATTTTTTTCTGTGTGGAGAAAGCGATTATATGCTTTTATTTTCGAGCTTGATGTGAATGAAAATCCAAAGGATTAAGGAATCCTGCCACAGGATTGTTTGATTTAATTAAATTTATTCATACCTTGTTGATGATCAGGTATCAGTATCAGGAACATCTTTTTCGCGTGCCTTAACTATCACCCGAAGTTGCTTACGTTTTACCAAACCTTTTACCAAACCTAGTGGTTCTACTATCAGCAAATGTCGCTTCATTTGGTGGACCCATTACGGTTTTAGATTTTTTTCTGGTGGCTCCGTAGATGATCCGGTTGTATCTGGACATCGTCAATTATCTCCTCTTATATAATTTTCTTTCCCTCGACAGCTTTATTTTTGAAATAGACACTCCTAGATAAATTTAAATTAGTTCAAGAAACATCTTACTTACTTACTTAGGTGGGCAGTACAGTTCGGGGTGAACCTGGGCCTCAACCAACATCCTTCTATAACGACTTCAATTTCGGGCGAGCTCTCTCCAGTTTCGCACTCCAAGTCGGTTAAGGTCTTCATCCACTTGATTGCACCACCTAAGACGAGGTCCTCTCCTTCCGCGATTTCCCTGCAATGTGCTTTCAAACACCCGACGAGCCGGAGCGTTTGGGTCCTTCCGCTCTACATGGCCCAACAATCGTAGGCTCGCAATGCGTATTCTTCTGGCTATGCCGCATACGACCAAAGATCGTTCGGAGAATTTTTCTTTCGAAACGACCAAGAGTTTCCTCATCCGCTTTCGATAAGGTCCATGCTTCCGCGCCGTAAAGCAGGACTGGGATAATTCGATTCTTATAAAAGGTTACCTCGGTTGCTCTGGAGAGGGTTTTGTTTCTCAATTGCCTTCTTAACCCAAAGAAGCAACGGTTGGCAAGAGTTATTCTCCGTTTGATCTCCACACTGATGTTGTTGTCCGTGTCTACAGCGGATCCTAGGTAAACGAAGTCCTGTACTACCTCGAAGTTATGTCTGTCTATTGTGACGTTTTGTCCAATTAGTCGATGTTCTGTGTCCTTGCTTGATGACAACATATACTTCGATTTGCCCTCATTAACCATCAAACCCTTTTTGCCGCTTCTGTTTCAATACTCGCAAAAGCGTCTGCGTAGGCGAGTAATTGTACAGACTTTTGAAAGATTGTTCCCCTGGTGTTGACATTTGAGTTTCTTACAATCCTTTAAAGTATGATGTTGAAGAGATCGCACGACAGTTTGTCGCCTTGCTTAAAACCTTTTTCGACATCAAAGGTCTCGGTGAGTTCCTTCCCGACCTTGACGGAGCAGCGTGAGTTCTCCAAAGTCATCCTGCATAGTCGTACGAGTTTTGCAGGGATGCCGAAACTAGACATAGCTCTGTACAGCTTGTTTCTGTAAAAACTGTCATACGCGGCATTGAAATCGATAAAGAGATGTTGAATATCGATATTATGTTCTCGGTTTTTTTTCCAAGATCTGCCGTAATGTGAAAATTTGGTATATTGTGGACTTCTCTGGTCTAAAACCACATTGATAAGGACCTATCAAGTTGTTGACGTTGGACTTCAGACGTTCAGTTATTACAGCAGACAATATCTTATAAGCGACGTTAAGGAGGCTTATCCCTCTATAATTATCGCAGTTGTGAGGGTCTCCTTTCTTTAGGATCGGGCATACGATACTGAGGTTCCATTCATCGGGCATGCTTTCTTCCGACCATATCATGCAGATCAGCTGGTGCATACTACTTTCCAGCTGATCTCCAGCTGCCTTGAAAAGTTCGGCATCAAGGCCATCTGCGCCTGCAGTCTTATTTCATTTAAGTTTGCATATAGCACGCTTAACTTCTTCTAGGTCGGGTTCAAGAAACATCACTCTCATAAAATTGGTATACTTAATGATTGCCTCGTCTTCACTTTCCTGCCGCTCTAAATGTTCCTTTTCTGTTTGAATAGTGTTTAATTAATGCAACATTGTTTCATAATCGACACTCTGTTGTTGTGGATGGTGGTATATTGGCTATTTGGGAAAAAGAAAAAAAATGCATTGAAGTACTGCACTCAAAAACGTAAACAAACTTACCTGGGACATTGTTGATCCTACGTCGGCGTCGACTGGAATTTTTCTGCCAAATGTTCCTGAACCAAGATAGAATACCTAAAAAGTAAAAAGAAAAGAAAAATGAAACAAAATGCTTTATTAAAAAATATCGAAAAACACAAATAAAAATGAAAAATACTCAGCCAGAATGTCGCTGTAAAAAAATAAACAAGAAGTGTCACTCGTCACACCGATACCAATAAGAGAAAGCGAACATTGGTGTGGAACAAGTGGAACTAGCTTTGCAACCACCGCTAGGGGCGTTGCTATCGACCCCAGTATAATGGAAGTGACAGTAGAGTAGGAATTTTTGTGCGAAGTTTATTTTTTTATATTATGTATTTATTTGTTATATTTATATATTTAGTATTTGTTTATATATATTTATGATAAGTGTTATTTATTTTAGTTATTTATTTATTTATTATGTTCTAGTGTATCGTTATGTATGTCTGATGTGCGCATCTATTTATGTATTGTATGTGCATAGGTAGTTTATGTTAAGTTGAGTATTTTTTGTATTTATGTAAGTATTTAGTATTGTATTGTAAGTTTATATGCGTACATTATGTAGAATTTTGTGATTATTTTAGGTATTGAAAAGAAAAAAGAAAATCGAAATTTCGAACGCCACCACATCATTCACACTAGCGATGCTACGCCACTGTGAGTCGTCCTGGCACATTTTTAAACAGACTGGTGATAGCGAATGATGTGGATGTGGATGGCAAACCGAACCGTTCGACTTTGAAGATGGACAAAAAGTCGTCCAAAGTCAAAAGAAGTCGTAGTTGTAAGATTTCTCCTTTTTTATTTTTGAAATTTTTTTATTCCTTTAATGTAAGTTTAGTTTTTAGTGTTTAATTCATAGACGTAGTATAGTTTTTAAATATTTTAAGTAATTCGAAAATATTTTTGTGAGTAGTGCCCGGGAAAAAGATCGGAGCAAATATCAAATAAGGCGAACGCATTGGTACATATATGTATTTTTGAATATGCATTGATCGCACATACCACGGGTAAGTTTATGTTCAATTTTTTTTAGTGCGACATTATATAGGATTTTTGTTAGTTCTGGGGGTCAGGGCTAGCAGATTTAACATCACAAAAGAGAAGTCTGTCAACGAGTAGTGGAAAAAAAGTCCATACGAGCTTGATGAATAAATTCTCCATAGTTGGATATGAGTCTGTGGGTACCCAGGCTACCAAGTTAACTCTTAATTAGATCTCAGAGTCGTGGGTACAAAATTGTTTACATTTATTCATAAAATTTAAATCAATTGTGCAAAAAAACAAACATATGTATGCTCATCATATGAGCATATAAGAGGCCAATAACAACATATTGCACCAGTGGTCGATTACAAGGGCGAAGTCCCGGCCTGAGGTGTCAAGCGCCCGCAGGGCCTAACATTAAACTTTTGTTCCGGGTTGCTGTTTTGTAGTATAATTGTTCTCGGCGTGATATTTTTGTTATTTATTTATTAATTTCATTTTTAGTAGTTTTTTTTATATTTATTTTAAATTTTTTTTTTTTATACCATTTAGCTCAATTTTTTTTTTTACAATTTTTGTCGATATTTCTTTTTGTTGTGTGTTGAATTTGTTGTTTTTTTTTTTTCTATGTTCTCGGTTGTATAGGGCTGCAATCGTCTTCCTTATCTGTCCTTAGGCTCTTTTGCATAGTAGAACGAGGCGACTTTGCGGCCATATATCCGCTACAGGGAGCTCCTTTTAGGCAGGATTGGAAGTAGGTTGGTGGAACCAAGACCCTCGAGCCAAGGTAGTAAAGAAATCGGTCGTAAGTCGAAAAGAGACCTAGAAAGAAAAAAAAGGAAATATAAACCAATTTAGAAAAAAAAAATTAAAGTAAATTACAGACAACATACAAAAACAATTAAACTACAGAAAGAAAGAGATACAAAAACAAAAAGGGGAATACAAAAACACAAGAAAAATTAAGATAAAATTCTAAATTTATAAAAAATTATAAAAATACAAAAAAAAAAACATAAAATCATAAAAACATAAAGTAGGATTAAGGTTAGTTTTAGGATTTTTTGTCATTTATTATATCTTTCTGTTAATTTATTATTTTCTGGTTTTGTTTAAATTTTAGTTTCATTTTAGTTTTATTTGAGTTATTTTGCTTCATTTTTGCTTAAATTTCAAATTTCATTTCGGTCATTTTTTTTGATTGAATTGTTTTGGTTCATTTTGTTTAAATTTCAATTTCTGTCTGTAAGTTTTTTTATGAAAATAGAATTGTACATCACGCCGATGTGTTGAATTAGACGTATTTTTGTTCTGAGCTCGTGATGGCGTGCTAAGCACGATTACATGAGGATGAGGAGGTTGGCGATGCATCGGTGGTGATTGGTTTCTCCTGGCAGCGGTGATCGTGTTCGGGGAACTCGAAAACATGGCCGGCCGAGTTCCATGGTTGGCCCACGAAACCACTGCAATTTCACCTCGCAGTGCCCGAAGTGTAGTAAGGTTTTTGTGGTGGTGGTTTTTTTGGCACGATTTATGTTTTGTAATGTGGTTTCCGTCTAGCGAAGGGGCAAGATCCCCCCTAATCTGGCGAGCTGAGCCGTGCCTCGCAAGCGTGCCAGGTCCCTTCGTCACGACACTTCTTTTTCCCTTCCTTTTCCAATTTCCGTTTCCTTCCATTTCTTTTCACTTTTCCTTCATCCTTTCCTTTCCATTTCCATATTCCTTTCCAATCCTTTGCTTTTTCCTCTACCTCTACTTTCCCACTACCTATCCCAATCCTCTACCGATCCCAATCCTATTCCTTCATCCAAACTACCTTTCCCAAACCTTCAACCATTACCATATTACAAATGGCGCCCAGACGTGTTGTCCAAAGTGTTTGTCAGAACCATAGTCGATTTTCCAAGCGGCATCAGAGTGAGTCGTATGTCATGATAAGGATAGCTTTTTAGCATGCCTTTTCATTTGCGACGACACATTCTGCTGTCACTTGGAGAATCATTCCTCCCTGGGTAAGTTATAGCTACCACAGCTTTGGATTTTAGAACCAAGTAAGTCGTCAATTGGAAAGCCCTAAGACATACTACTTGAATCGCGACTTGGATTCGAATTCCAGAGCAGTGGTGACTGACTTATCTAATCCTATCCTTCCTAAATTGTGATGTTATAGCTTCTGCAGTTTCAAGGTTCAGATTCTAGTATGTCTTCTGGTAAAAAGTCTCTGACATACCGCCAGAATAACGACTTGAATCAAGACCAAGGAACAGTAGTAGCTAACCTACCCTATATCCTATTCTATTTCTAACGTTGATGGTGTTGGTTCAAAAAAATTCGTAGGTCTTGGAAAGGGAAGCCTTTGCATGCCTGACCAATCGCGACAAGGACTTTTGAACTGAACAACATCAACAATAATCCTATGCTAAAGTTTTTTATGTTGTTAATTGTGTTATTGTCTTTCTGTGTCTTACCACACTTCAGAGAGAGATACCAATGTTTAAAGTATGATGCTGCTGTCAGGATCTTCACCTCAACGTTGAAGCCAACCATGATGCATCCAAATCCGTCTTCCACATCCCCCGGATCAAATTGAAAAATATATAAAAAAACAAACAAGTTAAAACAAATATAAAAACAAATAATACAAATTTATACCTTTTTTTTCGTTTAGTCCATTTTTTCATATCGTTTTAAGGTTTTAGTCGCTTTTGGTTAGGATTTTTTAAGTTATATTTTTCGTTGTCATTTTTTTCATTCATTTTTTTTTAGTTAAGGATTTAGTTCAACACTTGCGTTTAGCCTTTGGTTTCTTCCTTGTTCTTCGTTTTGGTGTTTCTTTTTCAAAAGTGATTAACAGTCATGAATACTGAAAAGGAAAAAGAACAAGGCTTAGTTTTACTATAGATACGAGGAGTACTAAGCGAGGTTTTGGGGGCAGGTCTCCAGTCAAAAAGCCTCAGCCTTCGGGCATGGAGAGTGCAAGTGGTGACGCTGAAGAAACAGCCAACCAAGGCCAAACGTGCGGGGCCATCTCGGTGCAGTTGCGGTCCGCAATCGATGTGGCAGTGGGAAACGCTTGTCAGGCCCATGTAAGCTCTCTCGGGGAGAAACTGACGGAGTCTCTCACAGAGCTGATGAGGGTCAGTTTCTCGGAATTCCAGAAGAGCTTAAGTGGACTTGACAATTTAGTACCACCACCTGTAGATAGGCAACTTCCTCCAAGTCGTGGAGCAGCATTGCAAAATGTTGGCAATGGCAACGGTCACTCTCAGCTGGATCAGTCGGCGAGGCCGTTTGTTCAGCCGAGGGAACCAAACCAAGCAAGAGATTTCAGGGGTGAAAATGGAGCGTACCAAGCTCACTTTCACCCGGAGCAGAACCAGTTTCGACGAAGTCCTTACGGTCACTCGAATTACCCCTCAAAACCGCAAGGTGTCCCCGTCAGGGTTGACAAGTGGAGTTTGAAATTCGAAGGAGATTCCGACAAGCTGACCGTGGAGGAGTTCGTCTTCCGTGTAGAGACTCTGCAGAGTCAGTACGACTGTGCCTGGGCTGAGATCTTGAGAAATTTTCATCTTCTCCTCTCAGGTGCCGCCTATGAATGGTACTGGCAGTTCCAGCGGTCTATTTTTCGTCCCGACTGGCCCACATTGCCCGACGCCCTTAAAAGGCAATTTCAAGGCGTGCGGTCGGATTTCGACGTGGTTCGGGACATTATGGACCGCAGGCAAGGCGACTGGGAGCCGGTTGATGAGTTTTTCGCTGCCATCAACTGGATGAGATCTCAGCTCAGGATGCAGATCTCTGAAGGTGAGTTGGTGTGCATCCTTAAGAAAAATCTTAACCAGTATTTAGGAAGACTGGTCTACCCGCAAGTCATCTTCACAATGGACCAGCTGAGAATGGCGTGTAAAGATGCCGAATACACCTTTCCAGTGGTGAGAAATGATCCTTGTCAAAATAGACAGGCAATAAAGCCCATGGTGTACGAGATTGAGACTGAGCCGGAGGAGCAGTTACACCCCGAAGACCAATTGGCCGCGTTCCAGCACATGGGAGCCCGACCAAAGTCAAGTCTGGTGTACAACGATCCCTCCAAGTTGAAGTGCTGGAACTGCGAGCAGCCAGGTCACCTGTACCAGGATTGCACGGCCGCAAGAAACTTGTTTTGCTACAGGTGCGGTGAGGATGGGGTAATTACGCCAAAATGCCCCCAGTGCAATCCGGAAAACCGGTACAGGAACGTGAAGTCTTCGGGGGAGTCACGTTCCACCCAAGCCCCGCAGTAATAACTAAATAAAAAGAGACAAACAAAATACAAATATTAAAGAGAGAAGAAGACAAGCCAAAAGAAGTGAAGAGATTCGAGATTAGGCCTCTTCACATTAGATTAAGGGATTATTATATAGCTAGGGATAGGATTTTTAATCAGAAGAGTAGCGCAGTTTCGAAAAGAATCTTAAAAACTCGAGAAAGTTTCCAACTTAGGGAAAATATTAGAAAAAGTATTTTGTCGACGGTGGTCAACTTGTCTTCTGATCCAAGGCCTTACGCTAGGGTCACTATAGGCCATAAAAACTTAATTGGTTTGCTCGATAGTGGCGCTAGCGTAAGCATTTTAGGGAAAAATTGCGAAAAAGTGTTGGAAGAACTGAAAATTGCCATTGTTCCTCACCGATCAGGTGTTAAGACAGCTGACGGCAAGTTGCAGTCAATAGTCGGTAAAATTAAAGTAGAAGTGTTATACAAAGGACGAAAAGCACTGATTGAATTTTATTTGGTCAAAAACCTGGATCAGGAGTTGTACCTGGGTGTAGATTTTTGGAAAGCTTTCCAAATCGCGCCGGGTGTGGTGAGTACTATCTCAATGATAGAAGAACAAGCCGGCCTGCTAAACGCTCATCAGTTGTCTCTTGAGCAACAGTCGAGGTTGGAAGCTGTCAGGATGAAGTTCCTTGACTATGACCGTCACGGCTTAGGTAAGACGTCTTTGATGGAGCACGTCATAGATACCGGAGATGCGGTACCTGTCAAGCAGCGTCACTACCCTGTTTCCTTAGCGGTGCAAGCCATATTGTACCAAGAATTGGACAGAATGCTAGAGCTCGGCGTTATTGAGGAGAGCGAGAGCCCTTGGTGTTCACCTGTTGCCCTTATTAAGAAGATAGGCGAAAACAACGCCGTAAAATACCGGTTTTGCCTTGACGCTCGTAAGGTCAACTCGGTTACAAAAAAAGGATGCTAACCCTCTTCCCCATATCGAAGGGCTCTTCAGTCGTCTACCAGACACCTACTTTATAACCACCGTGGACCTGAAAGAAGCATTCTAGCAGATACCGCTGGAGGAACAGAGTAGGGAAAAAACTGCGTTTGCGGTACCAGGGAGACCTTTGTACCAGTTTAAGGTTATGCCTTTTGGGTTGTGTAATGCCGCTCAAAGGTTATGCCGTTTAATGGACAAAGTGATCCCTGCACGACTCAGAGATCGAGTTTTCGTCTATCTAGACGATTTGCTTATCATCGCGCCGGACTTTGAGACGCATATCAGTCTGCTAGAACAGGTAGCTGATTGCTTGAGAAAAACAAGCCTCACGATAAACCTAAAAAAGTCCAAATTTTGCTTTAATGAGCTGAAGTATTTAGGTTATATCGTAGGTGGTGGAAAGTTAAGGACTGACCCGGCCTAGGTCGAGGCAGTCGTTGACTTTCCGCTTCCCAAAAATCCGAGACACGTTCGTCGGCTACTTGGTCTAGCAGGATGGTATAGACGGTTTATCAAGGACTTCTCTACCCTGACGGCTCCGTTGACCGATACGCTGAAAAAGAAAAACACCAAGTTCGAGATGACTGATGAAGCAATAGCAGCGTTTGAGCGACTGAAAACGGCATTAACATCAGCCCCTGTTCTCACGCACCCGGATTTCAAGAAGCGCTTTTACATCCAGTGCGACGCTTCTGATTCAGGTATTGGTGCAGTGCTTTTCCAAAGAAAAACCGACGATGAAGAGAGTCCAGTGTCTTACTTCTTCCAGAAGCTCAACTCGTGTCAACGAAACTACAGTGTGACCGAGAAAGAGTGCATGGCTGCTGTAATAGCAATCAAACGTTTACAGTCATCACCGACCACTCAAGCCTTAAGTGGCTGATGAGTATGAAAGACCTGAACGGTCGTCTGGCCCGGTGGAGTCTTGATCTCCAATCCTATACCTTCGACATAGAGCACAGAAAGGGAGCACTAAATGTCGTGCCGGATACTCTTTCTCGGGCACACTTAGAGTATTGAGTTGGAAGAAGTAGCGCCCATAATTGACCTGGACTCAGAGGAGTTTAAGTCGGAAGAGTACATGAATCTAATTTAAACAATTAGAGAAAACCACGAGCAGTTGCCTGACTTAAAGGTAGACGGGGACTTCGTATACAAGAAGTGGTTGCCTCCAAGTGGTGAAGAGTGGCTGGAGGAACACACTTGGCGACTCTGGATTCCTTCTGGTCTCACCGAAGAAATTATCGCCAAGTCCCATGAACCACCGAAGTCTGCTCATGGTGGCATTGCCAAAACCCTCCATAGAGTGCGGCAGTACTTTTACTGGCCAAACATGACAGTCCAAGTTAAAAATTTTATAAATAGCTGTGCAATATGTAAGCAATGCAAGCCTACAAACCATTTTCAACGTCCCCCTATGTCTACCAATTTTTGTACTGATCGTCCGTTTCAAAAACTATATGTTGATTTTCGTGGTCCCTATCCGAGATCAAAAATCGGTTATTGTCCTTTATCATTTTTCAAAGTTCATGTTTTTCAAGCCACTAAAAGCCGCAAATTCCCAAGCCATTGTAAACTATTTGAAAAATGAAATATTCAATACGTTTGGAGTACCTACCACAAATAATCCATTCAGATAATGGAAAACAGTTTCAGTCAAAGCAATTTCAGAACTTGCTTCAGAAGTTCAGCATCCGCCACTTTAAAACTGCGAACTACGCGCCGCAATCCAACGCCTCGGAGAGGGTTAATCGCACATTGCTTGCCGCTTTAAGATCCTATCTTAAAGACGATCAACGTGAATGGGATATTCACCTCAACGCGATCGCGTCAGCATTGCGAAGTTCAGTGCACTCATCTACTGGTTTGTCACCATATTTTGCCTTGTTTGGTACAAACATGATGACACACGCCAGTAGTTACGGGTTGGCTGAACAACTAAATGCGGTGGAGGACGGTGAGCTGATGACCCTTCCGAGGTACGACAGACTGCGGATTATAATGCAAAAGGTTAAGGAATCCATTTTGGATTCCCAAGAAAAAAGTGCAAAAAGATATAACGTGAGGTCAAGAGACGTAAAATATCAACCTGGACAAGAAGTGTTCAAAAGAAACTTCATATTAAGTGACATTTCGAAATATTTAAGTGCAAAGTTATGTCCAAAATATGTTAAATGTCGTATTGTTAAGCCTGTGGGAAATAATATGTATGAGGTCGAAAACCTTAACGGTAAAATGTTAGGCGTTTATCACGCAAAAGACCTGAAGCAATAAACATCTGTGATATCTATGTGTATTCTAACTTCATGTAACCTTACATTATACACCTGTGATATTTCTGTTTATTTTTCGTCCCACAATACATTAGTAATTAGCTTAAGTTAAATCAATACGTGCAATATTTACCCTTGTGATATCACTTTTAAGATTTGTTTTATTTTTTTTATTTATACATAGCACCGAACTATAGCCGAAATGGCAAAATGCAATAGACACTGTGATACTTAGAATTTTAAGATGTCCCGCTTTACGCGACTGTTTGTCCACTTAGTACCTGATATTATGTTTTTTTAAAACAGGTCAAATACCTACGGTTAAGTGCAATAAACAAACTGTGATATCAAATTTATATTTTAATCAAGTCCACTTATGTGTCTTTTGAACAATTAAATGTTCCTGGTTTAGGTAGAAATTATAAACTCAAAATGCACTGTGATATTTACATATATGCTATGTCTTTGCTTGTTTTAAAACAAGTACCTGACTTTTGTTTTCGAAAAATACACTGCAATACAAATCTGTGATATCTACACTCATTCTCATATATAACGTCCCTGATGCTTGTTTTGTTTCAGTAGCCTCGAAGTCAATTTATTTTTACTGTGATATTTATGTCACTATATTGTCCTTTATTTATGACTTTAATACACTGCACTCCTCCACCTATTTTACAAAACCGTAATTTGCCCGACTGCAACTAGCTTTGTCTAACACATCACCGAAAACAATTGATTTTAAATAAGAAATGCAATAAGAAACTTAAGAAACACCCAAGAATGCAAAACGAACCTTTTCTTAACGAATACTGCCTACTCAACATTCCCTCCCCTAGCTATGGTAATCTATAGGTCACCCACTCTCACTACTCACTATCATAAGACTAAGTATATGTTAAGTATTGTTTCTTATTTGTTACTTATTTTCATAGATTTATTTATTTATTTATTTATTTATATAGTATAGTTATTTATTTATATTTATTTATACCCGTAGGTTAGTTATTTTTAAGTATTGTGATAGCTCTAAGCCTTATATTATGTGATACTAGTTGATAAGTACGTGTTTCGTTACTTGTCAACAGATCTATGTTATTTATTTTTTTAGGTAGTTTATTGAGATGTTATTTTTTTGTCAGTACGTTCTATAAATAAAATATGTATGTTTTTAGGTATATGTTACGTACTATTAGTTATTTATTAAAAATCGAAAGCAAAGAAAAAGATTCAGATCTACTGAAAACAACAAAACAACTTACATACATATGTACGAACATACATTCCATTTGGTGTACGTTCAGTGCCGGATTTACTTTTTTAGGGCCCATAGGCGGAATTTTTGTGGGGGCCCCTTTAAGATGAAAATTTTTCATATGAAGGGAAAATCACCATTTCAGTTGAAAATTTTTTTATTTATTAATAAAAGATAACAATACTTTAAGAATTATTAAGAAAAGTTTTACAATATATTATTTTGAAATCATTTTTCGACTTTTCTCGTCAGCAAAACTATCAATTATGTCATCGAAATTTAACTCATTTAGTAGATCCGATTCCATACTCATGACCGTCAAACTTGTCAATCTATCTTGCTTCATGCATGTTCTGAGATTTCCTTGTAATAATTTCAATTTCGAAAAAGCTCGTTCGCTCGAACAATTTGTTGTCATCACAGTTAAATACATTTTTAGAGCAATGCTTACATTCGGAAATGATTCATGCAAGTCATTGTCACACAAAAGTTTATAAAGCTTTGCTTCAAAGCTTATTTGCATATTTTTCTAGTACTTTCTTCGTCACGTGCATCGACTCTAATATTTAATTCTCTAGCCAATTCTCGAAATTGAATAAGTTCATTAGCTAAATTTTTTCCAAATCTTGATTATATAGATCAACTAATTGCTCTGAATAATGTCGAATATCGGAGATTGGCAGATCATATAACTGTCTAAAAAATCCAAAGTAGCTATTGACATTATCGTAAGCCGAAATTCTTTCACTCAAAGAGCTACTTACTTTGTCAAGTATGGGTATGTAATGATGCACTCGGAATCTTTGAGCAAGAGAGCTGAATGAAGCTTCGGTATTTTTTTTACCTGGCGAGCTTAATCGTACACTATGTGTTCGATTTCTCTTTTCTGTCATGCCATACTCAATAGTTCCAGATATATTTTTTCCTGCATTTTCGTAGTGATTGAACTCAGTTCTTTTTTCTTCAATCGACGATTTTAGCGATTTAAGTAAAGCTATAGATGTATTCAAATCCGTTTTGGGACTTTGCAATTTCAAACTCGTGTTGTTTATCATTTGCAAAATATCGTTCCAAAAATTTTCGTAAATACCAGTTTCTAATTTGGACATAATTTGATGTAAACCATCGTCATTCGCTACTGAAAGTTTTAATTAAATGCTGCGATATTCACTGTAATGAGTTATCAACGATTTCACAGCATCAGCTCGAGAAGACCATCGAGTAGTCGAAACTCTTTTTGGATTTATGATTCGGTCCTTTATTGATTTTAAAGAGCTTGATAAATGTTCTTGTAGGTTAGCAAAACGATCTGATGACGAAGTAAAAAAAAACATAAATGTTTTCAAGAAAATCGAAAAATTTCTGAGCTTCAACACAGCAAGACATTACATCCGTCCCAACGAGATTAAGCGAATGGCTGAAGCATGGAATATAAAAGGCCAAAGGATTCTCATCTCTTAAGAGTTTTTGGAACCCGCGATTAATTCCACTCATAACAGCGGCATTATCATGAGATTGTCCTCGACAATTTTTAATATCTGTATTATGAGAATGTAAATATTCTTTTACTGCTATAAACATTTGTTCGGCTTTATGACCTGTATTTAGCATCATACCGAAAAAACGTTCTATTGGTTCACTTTGATAAATATAACGCACAGTTAGTACAAGTTGATCATTGTGAGCAGCGTCAGTGGTGGAATCTATTGAAATTGCAAAATATTTTGCTTTATTTAAATCATAAATAATTCGATCAACGACTTTTTTATTCATTACTTTTAACAATTCTTTGTAAGTAGTCGAAGAAAGGTAATTTTTTTTTTTTTTAATTTTACCCATTTTGTATTTTTTCAAATATCATAAAATCTATGGGTTTTTGAGTGCAATTATCAAAAAGTTTTTTTTTATTATTGTTTAGTTCATCTGTAAAAAATAAAGAAACTCCATGTTTACCAAGCATTTTCTGCAAAAAATGACCTCAAAGTGAAAACTTTGTTTCGGGAAGAAAATTTGAACAGCACTTAAAATTGAAAATCTGGCAACCCTTAACCTGTGAAAGCTAAACTTAAATACAGTCTTAAAAGTTGTTATTTCTACAAAAAATCAAGACTATGATTATGTCTCTACCATTAGTATTGACAGAGATATCGAATTTAACATAGGTCATAGTACACAAAAGTTAGCCTTTTCTTAAATTGTCAAAAAGTGATGTCAAAGTTGAGAACTGAGCCTAACTGTGGAACATTTCTTTTCTTAGAATATGACCAAAAATCACACCCCAAAGGATAATACACGAAGTACGGAACACCCTGTATAATTTAATATGAGTGAAATAATGAGTGAAATATTTGTTAGCTGGGCTACTTAGTTTTCTACATTGGTTTGCTGTTTAATTGTTAATAACTAATCTCGAGCTGGATTTCGTGGGTTACTAGACTACACTCCGGTTTGCAGATCAATTATTTATAAACGTTCACGCGCTTGGCTACGGGGGTTACTGTACTCTGGTTTGCCGATTATTTATTTATATACATTTACACGCTGGGCTACGTGGGTTACTGCACTCTAGCTTGCAGTTTAAGTTTTTATTAATTATTAATAAATATTCGCGAGCTGGGCTACGTGGGTTACGGCACTCTGGTTAGCAAAATATAGTTATAAACAAACTCACGAGCTGGACTACGTGGGTTACTGTACTTTGGCTTGGAGTATTCTATATTTTTAAATAATTTTTCTAAAAAAATTTCAATTTGTGGGGGCCCCATATTTTGTGGGGGCCCCTAGGCGCCGCCTAGTCCGCCTATATGGTAAATCCGGCTCTGTGTACGTTGTTTCCTTGTATATTTATTCTATAATATTATCACAGTTCATTTCTCATTTTCAAAATGAATTTGGAGTGTTGTCCACAACTTATTTTCCTATACAAAGCTATATGAAAAAAAGTTGTGGACAACATTCCAAATTCATTTTGAAAATAACAATGAACTGTGATAGTACTATAGAGTAAATATACAAGGGTTGTTTATCCCACGCAGGTATAACTGTTTTGAGTCAGATGCCCGGCTATGTTTTGTGGGTTCTTCCCCACGTTACCCAGCCATCCTGCCACCGACGGAGTCTACTACAGGTAGTCTCCTACGCCGGTGTTTTGTTGTGGATGGTGGTATATTGGCTATTTGGGAAAAAGAAAAAATGTATTGAAATACTGCACTCAAAAACGTAAACAAACTTACCTGGGAAATTGTTGATCCTACGCCTTGTATATTTATTCTATAGTATTATCACAGTTCATTTCTCATTTTCAAAATGAATTTGGAATGTTGTCCACAACTTTTTTTCCTATACAAAGCTATATGAAAAAAAGTTGTGGACAACATTCCAAATTCATTTTGAAAATAACAATGAACTGTGATAGTACTATAGAATAAATATACAAGGTCCTACGTCTACTGGAATTTTTCTGCCAAATGTTCCTGAACCAAGATAGAATACCTAAAAAGTAAAAAGAAAGGTTCAGATTCTAGTATGTTAATTTTGTTATTGTCTTTCTGTGTCTTACCACATTCAGAGAGAGATACCAATGTTAAAAGTATGATGCTGCTGTCAGGATCTTCACCTCAACGTTGAAGCCAACCATGATGCATCCAAATCCGCCTTCCACAGCCCCCGGATCAAATTGAAAAATATATAAAAAAACAAACAAGTTAAAACAAAAGGTCTGTTCGTTGAACTTTCCCCAGGGTTGACCCAGGTTTTCTTGTCAAAAAAATCTGGGTTTTCCACTCCTCAAAAAACGCTTAACCACAAATCACCACACATCCCTGTCATTAAAAAAAAAATACATATCATTTGACAGCCCTCAAATCGCCACAACAAAAAGCTAGGGCGAGTTGGGGGAAAACCTATGGCAAACCTGTGGCTCAAAAAACACTCAATTTGACATTCAGGGTGAATTAAGGTTTCTCAAAAAACGCTTTGTGGTGACCCTAGGGCAGCCCCAGGGCTTCAACGAACAAACCTAAATATAAAAACAAATAATACAAATTTATACCTTTTTTTCGTTTAGTCCATTTTTTTCATATCGTTTTTAGGTTTTAGTGTAGTCGCTTTTGGTTAGGATTTTTTAAGTTATATTTTTCGTTGTCATTTTTTTTTAGTTTAGGATTTAGTTCAACACTTGCGTTTAGCCTTTGGTTTCTTCCTTTTTCTTCGTTTTGGTGTTTCTTTTTTTAATAGACTTTAGATTTTTAGATTTTTAGATTTAGATTTATTATTTCGTAAATTTGGGTACATAATGAACAATATCAGTTTAAAAGCTTGGCTTTATGCCATCTGCCTGGTTGACAAAACATAATTATTTCTATGAATTAGAAGAAAAAAAAAAAAAGAAAATCTTCATTAATTTAAATTGATTGATTTTACTATTGAATAGATATGTGTACTATAAAAGCAATAACTATAAGTTCAGAAAGTTTCAGTCATAATTTTGTGTCTATAATTTAAAGCAAGTTTGCAGTAGAGGTATAATTTTGGTACTTCAACTTCATTAAGCATTCGTATAACTTCGTTTTCCGTTATGAAATCGCTTCCAAAAGTGTTACGTCTGATCTCTTTCAGGACAGGACATTTTCCCATAAAATGAATAGTATCTTCTCTTTCGTTTAAATTGCAGAGCGAGCAGATAATAGGTAAATCTGGTCTTTGTGGCATGAAGTTTAGCTGCAATAGTTCACCTCGTAACCTGGCCATCATCGCAATTTCGTTGACTCCATTTATGTCCTGAAAGTAATTCCTCTCATTCAAATTGTGATTGAGTCTACAATAGAGTTCTCTATGCAGCGATCCTGTTGTGTTATTCAGAAAACTTTCTCTACACTTAAGGTCCACTGAAGAAATAAGCTGATAAAGCGTTTTTTCCAATTAATGAAATCATAATTATCCAGATTCAGGTCAACCTCACAATCTCTGGCTAAGTGCATCCATTCAGCATACCAACTTGTCTTAGAATTTATGACTTGAAGAGCTGCTATTTTGGGGAGTCGATGATTTTCCATTTTCATAACTTTTAAAACATAGTCAACTTGCATTTTTAGTGTTTCTATGAAAAGAGGCGATAAACCTGTTTCCAACATAACCATGTAGTTGGGCATGTTTGGTGGCAGTCCAAAGATTCGTTTAATATAGTAGCGCAGAAGCTTCTACACCGTTTCATATTGCCTAGCTCCCCAGATTTGTGCTGCATAAAACAATATTGATTTTGATACCGCTTGAAACACTAGGAATTTGCTACTATGGGCAATATTTTTGTTATAAAAGCATTGTTTCCACGATGCGCTGATCGCACATTTGGCCTTCGCCAGCTTCTCCTTCAAGTGCTTCTCCATATTTAAGTTCTTTGTGAGTTAAAGTCTAAGATATTTGTATTCGGTAACAATTCAATGGCTAGGTCATTGTAATACCATTTTTCATTGGTATTTGTCCTGAAAAATTATTATTTCTTATTTGTCTCGTTGGGGTTCTCCCATTAGGTTGGTTTTGATAATAATTGTTAATATTTCTATTAGCTTGATTTTGATTCGGATAGTTATTGTTGCTATAAAAAGGGTTTTGATTAGTGTAATCATTGTTTCTGTTAAAATTATTTTGATTAGTGTAATTGTGTCTGTTATTTTGAAAGTTTGGAGAAGTTGTATTTTGGTACTGGTTTTTATATTGAGTGTTATATTTATTTTCTAAACGTAAATTGAATTCATCCTGACCTATGTATTTAT
Source organism: Melanostoma mellinum (assembly GCA_914767635.1). Taxonomy (NCBI): domain Eukaryota; kingdom Metazoa; phylum Arthropoda; class Insecta; order Diptera; family Syrphidae; genus Melanostoma; species Melanostoma mellinum. Next base: position 113,026,058 of record OU612059.1, read on the forward strand.
TTAAGATGGTTCTTATTTCTACTAAGTTATATTCATTACAAATTTCTCTAGCTAATGCTCCTGCCGTAACTTCTTTGATTTTTGAAACTAAAGCACTGTATAAACTGTTTGCTACCTCTAGCCCTTGTTCATTAAAAGTTGCACATTCTGTTATGTAATTAATTATGTTTTGAATCTTATCTGTTTATTGACTAATACTATGTACCTTTAAACTGTAGATCTGCTTTAAAATTGTTCCCTGGTCCCTCGATGGTCTAAAGTGAATTTTCAAAATTTGTTTGCATTCTTCCCACGTTGTTGGTGTCGACTGCTAGGTAGTTCTTCGCTGCTCCTTGTATCTTCTCATTGTTAATAATGGCGAACACAAGATTTCGGTTATCCTCTCCGAATTGCTCAATTATATGTTCTGTGCTGGCGATGAACGAGGGTAATGTGCCCTGTTTTCCAGTGAAGTTTTCCACAAATTTCAGTCTCTTCTCAATTATTATCATTATGTTTTGTTTCGTGTTTTGTCGGTTTAAAATTTCCGTTAAGGTTAATAGACACTGCTCCATGATTTGAGCCATTTTTTTTTCTTTCTTCACAGTCACAATTTCACTTTTGAATGCGGACCGTTTCTTTTTTATTTGGATTGTAAGGTCCTTCAAAAAAGTCACTTTATTTTAATCACCCTTTGATAATTTGTGTATATCGATTTCACTTGGATTATTAGATCCTTTAGCAAAAGTCACTTTATTATAATCACAATTATGTATATCGATTCGTACTTTGATTATTAGTAATTTTTTGTTTTTTCTTGAAAAGTCACTTTATTATAATCCCGATTAAATTATCTCGATTATTAGCTTCTTTCTAAAACAAAAACACTTTATTATAATCTTAGGTTTCTCGTTCGTATCACTATCCTCTAACGTTAAAATAAGAGGACAACCGACTGTGCCAATTATATTTTATTTGGCCACAAATGAAATAAAAAATATTACATTGGGCCAAAGGCCTCTTAAAATTTAACTAAACTAAACATCAAGGTAGTCCGCTGTCCAAGCGAGGCTGCAACTAACAAGGTGATATACGTATTATTGGGCGATTCAGTTGGATTGTCGATTGGTTTTTATATGTGAATCTTGATGACCATGTATTTTGATTTTGGCTTGTGTCTGACTGCGATTGAACTTCTGCTGCTGATGTTGTGCTTTTATTTGGGTCGTTGGTTGACTGCCCGCAATGTGCTTACTCTTATTGTGGCTTTGCTATGTCTTATATAACTCGCGCGTTAAGAACAACGGGAGATAAAAGCCCGTACTCAAATGGTCGTGACCTTAAAAGTGCCGTCAAAAACCCCTGAAATTCTAGTGCACTCACAAGAAATCTACCCAGGCTTATATTTGGCCAATACCGTGGTAAAAGTGAAGGACGGAAAAGTACCAGTACCCGTCCTGAATTCAACAACAAAAAATTTTTATATTAATAAAAAGTTTACTCCTAAATTAAGCAATTTTAATCAATTTAAGATCGTAGACAATAAGTCTCCAAATATCTATAACATACAAAGCTCAAAGCTACCGTGTAGAATAAATTCATTGCTAAAGGCATTAAAGTTAAATCCTTCTATGAGTATTGGGGAAAGAGCTAGTATAGAAGAAATATGTAGTCAATACAGTGATATATTTCATTTGGATGATGACCTTTTAAGCTATACCGATGTTCTTTCTCATAAAATAACTGTGAAAGTGGACCAAGGGCCAATAAATCAAAAACAGTATAGATTACCTCAAATTGCTAGAGATGAGATAAACTCACAAGTCAAAAAAATGCTTGACGATGGAGTTATTTCTACCAGCAAATCACCATGGACTTCTCCACTTTTGGTCGTTCCTAAGAATTCGGGACCTGACGGACAAAAGAAGTGGAGAGCCGTTTAAAACTCAACGCAGAGAAATGCAAGTTTCTTTGCAGAGAAGTGGTATACTTGGGTCACATCTGCTCTGAAGACGGTGCGAGACCTGACCCATCAAAGACTTGTTGCGTAACTAGTTACCCACCTCCCAAAAATATCATAGAAGTTCAGTATTTTCTGGGATTTGTAAGTTATTAGCGTAAGTTTGTGCCAAATTTCGCAACTATAGCTTTTCCCATAAACAATCTTCTCCGAAAGAACACACAATTTAGGTGGAGTGACGAATTTCAACGGGCTTTTGAAGATCTAAAAAAGGCAGTAACATCCCCACCAGTTTTGATATACCCTGATTTTACTGAAACATTCATCCTTACAACTGATGCTAGTGGTGAAGCGTTGGGTGCAGTATTGTCACAGGGAAAAGTAGGAGAGGATAGGCCAATCGCTTTTGTTAGTAGATCCTTAAGTCCGAGCGAGAGGAGGTATTCGACCATAGAAAGGGAGCTCCTAGCTGTTGTATGGGCGAATAAAAATTTCAGAACATATTTGCTAGGGCGACCGTTTATAGTCTACAGTGACCACCAACCACTGAAAGGAGTATTTAACGTGAAAGACCCAACAACTCGTCTTGTTAACTTTCACCACAAACTCTCAGAATACGACTACAAAATTGAGTACAAACCCGGGAAAATAAATACAAATGCGGACGCATTGAGTCGTATTTCTAGGCCTGAAGGTCAGTGTCTGGCAGTAACGAGGTTACAAGCAGCACGGGACCAAGTCAAAAATTCAAATGGTCGAAACTTACAGGGGGATGATAATATCACGGTAGTGAAAGAAAGTCAAGTCGATTCGGTTAGAAAGGGTACTGGGAATTGGACGTTTCTATCCAACCCAGATGAAATCCAAACAATATTAAAAGATTTCCATAACTCGCCACTGGGGGGCCACCAAGGTGGAAAAAGAACCTTCCAACGCATCTGACGACAATGCAGGTGGAAAGGTATGAACAAACAGATACTGGACTATGTAAAAGAGTGCCCAGAGTGTCAGAAAAATAAGAGTTCACTACTTACTAAAATGCCAATGGTACTGACAGACACCCCATGCCTCCTGTTCGAAAAAGTATATATGGACATGGTCGGTGTACTTCCGTTAACATATTCTGGTAACAGGTATATTTTGACTTTCCAGGACGACCTGACCAAGTATATGACATGTGTAGCAATTCCTGACGCGGAAGCATCTACTGTTGCAAGAGCTTTTTACGAGGAGACCGTTACAAGGTTCTGTATACCAAAAGTACTAGTCACAGATAATGGAACTAATTTTACTTCGAAACTTTTTTCGGAAACTTGTAAGCTTCTAGGGGTTAAAAAGGTTCACATTACCGCCTATCACCCACAAGCAAATGGATCGCTGGAACGCAGTCACAGACCCTTAGCGGAATATCTAAGGAGTTTCGTTGACAATGATGACCGGTGCTGGGACCAATGGTTGAGACAGGCGAAGCATGTTCACAATAACACCGAGCATTCAGCTACCAAGTTAACCCCAACGAAAAGTTTGTATGGCTTTGAATTTGAAATGCCAACTAATTTAAAGGGCAAACCTGCACCCCTTTATAATACCGAGCATTATCCAAAGCTTCTGAAACATCAGATACAAAAAACATACGAACTAGCGAAGAAAAACTTGGAGGTTGCTAAACGAAAAGCAAAGCAGCAATACGATCGACAGAAAAACCCTGTTACGTTTGCTGTTGGAGAAAAAGTTATGCTTAAGAACCCTACTAGGAAAAATAAGTTCTCTCCAATAAGGATAGGGCCCTATGAGGTGGTGTCCGTTAACAACTCAGTAAACACCACTATTTTAGCCGGTAGAAAAGCCAAAAGGGTGCATAACAATCAACTCAAACGTTTTCACTGTCAGAAATAAATCTATTTTCATATTTTTCAATAAATCTCTAATAATCAAATCCTTTTCAAAAGTTTACTTATTCCATAGTAATAACCCAAAGTTTTTCTTTTCAGGTATCAAAATAAATTTTATATTTCTAAGCAAAACAAAGTTTTATGTTATATTTTTATTAAGTATTGTATTTCTTTTAAATTAAAAAAGGGTAAAAGGAAGGAAACATTTAAAATGTATAGATTTATAATAATTTCATTGGTAGTTATAGGGGTAGATTTGACTAGACCACCATACGAAATCGAACGTCTTCGGGAGTCACCAGTGTTTTTCGAAACAGTGGGGCGTGCAGTTTTTTACAAGGACAAGTAGACTGTATTGACAAAGTTTACACCGTTGGAGTATCCGACCGTATTGGCAGTGACAGAGGACTGCATTGAAAAGGTTGGAAAAATCTGTCAAAATGTCCCTGACAACCAATACCAGGAGCGTTGCGTGCGGAGGTTGCAACAGCTGGAGCTCAATCTTGACATGCTGAGGCAAGATGGCCAACGTTTAAACGCCATTTTTCAACTCCCCTCTAACCGCCAAAAACGAGCTCTGGACTTCATTGGACAGTTCTCAAAATGGGCCTTTGGCACTATGGACAGTGAAGACTCACAGAATGTGTATAGCCGGCTTCAGGTTTTAAAGAAGGATGAAGATGAGACCATCTAAATTATGAAAAATCAAGTATCGGTTGTGTCCTCGAACGATGAAAAACTTTCCAAGCCTATTACGCAGCTGACAGCCGAAATCGAAAACATAACGGCGGAAACAGAAGGATTGTCCAATACAATTGGGAAAAGTCTGAGCACCCTAGATAACGACACAATGCAAATGAAGTTGGATATCAACGAAATTGTTGCACTTATTACGGTAAAGATGATAGAATTGCAAAATCGTCAGTTCAATGAGCTATCTATTGTAGATGATCTCTTCAAAAACAGACTGCATCCTTTTATTCTAAATGCAAGCAATTTAACTAAGACTTTGCAGGCAGCAGGTGTAAGAAGTGAAGACGTTTTTGGGGACTTTACAATACTCCATCAAGCCGCAGAAACGTCAGTTTTTCCGAACCAAGGCGATTACTTTAAAAAAAAATCATACCACTGCCGGAAAACTGTCGTTATGAGTTACATAAGGTATACCCAATGCCAGCAGTATACAAAAAGGATTGGGATCTAGTCATCGACAACAGATTCGAGTACATCGCTGAATCCAAAAATCACGCACTATTGGGAATACTAAGTCATGATGATTTCCAGAGGTGCGTGCTGGTATCTGAGACAAAGGCAAACTCGAAAGTTGCCATTTGCAGTTTCTATGCACCGCTGTTAACATCTGGTTCTAAGCATTGTCTAGTTGAACTTTTACAACATGCTGTTACATCCGAAACTAGTTGTAAATATGTTGCAGTCCCAGCAAACGATGGCGTCCTGCTTAAAATGTCAGCAGCTAACCACTGGTTTTTCAGTTGTAGAAAGCCATTGATACTAAACCTAATGTGCGTTGGGATTCGTGAGCAAGCAACTCTGGAGGGGTTGGGAATATTCAAACTACATCAACCTTGCGACGCCAACACCAAAGAACTGAAATTCTCATACCAACGAAATCTCGCAACACTTGGGGAATACAAGCAGCCATTGGTTAACCACTCACAGCTCTTGGAAGAGCTGAGAGATCCAATTCGAGTCAAAAGCCAACCAACTACGTCGAAACCATGGAGTTTCAAAGTGGGAGACCACAAGAAAATAGTCAGCGATATTTTGGATGGTAAGCGTTCCCTTCAAGAATTGCAACAAAACCTCTCAAATTTGGAAACCACAAGAAATACGAGAAACATGGCATGGGAAATATCATTCCACAGATATTCGCTACTTTTGTTATCGACCTTGGGAGTGATAACCGTTGCAGTCATCGTGTTTGTGGCAGTCTTCAGGAGAAGGAAGAATCTGATACCAACAGCTGCCAATACAGTCATATGCATGGATCAACGTTTCCCATCGTCACAAATAAGTGATGACGAGCCAAAACGAATCAGCAAAACTAAAAGAGCACCTGAAGCACCAACTCGCCAGTCGAACAAGGGAGCTACGTATGCGTGTGTCTAAGTTTTGTTTGGTTTTTTTTGTTTGCTATAACATAATGATGGTTTCCTTCTCATGTAAATGTAAACTTAAGGAAAAATTCTTTGTATCAGTAAATTTTTATAAATTGTTAAATCAAAAAAAAAAAAAAAAATTTAAAATTAAATTTTAGATTTTGTGCCACAATATAATGATGGTTTCCCATGCGAAAAAAAAGAAAGAAAAAATGTTTATTTATGTCAATTAATTTGTATAAATTGTAGAACTAAAACATTCTAACTAAAGAAAAATAAAGAAGTTGAAGATTATATTTTGAATTTTATGCCATAATTCCATCAAGTATCGTGTAAGTTTAAAAAAAAATATATATATATATATAAATAATAATAATATATGTCAATAAATTTTTGCAAATTGTAAAATTAAAACATTTTAATTTAAGAAAAAAAAAATGTTCAAAAGTATATGTTGTTTGAACGAAACTACAACATTATTATATGTAAATTCAAATGTAAGCTTAATTAATATTCATTAATTTATAAAATAAGAGAACTTAAGAACATATATCTGCGTAAAATGAAAATTTCTCCAGATTAAAATAAGTGTTAAATTCATTTTTCAATGGGAAAACGCGAATGATAAGTGAGTTCAATTGTATTCACCAAATGAATCGGTCGTGTCTGCTTTCAGTGCAATTATTAATAAAAAGCACAAAACCACATCCATGTTCTCCAGCGCAAGAACACATTCACGAGTGGTGTACAGCATATCACGAAGACCTGCAGCGGTTTCGCGACTCAAGGATGGCTGACCGAACAGATGCTGCATTTGGATGTGCACCAGAATGCGCTTATGGTCATACCTATCTTTTAAAAGCTGCCAAGCTTTCTCATAACAAGCTGCTTCTACCGATAGGTTTTGCAAAAACCTTTCTGCATCACCCACCAAACAAGACTGTAAGAAGTGCAGCTTGTCGATGTCATCTAAGGTCTTGTTTTGATGCACCAGAACATGAAATTTGTCCTGGAAAGCTCTCCAGGTGGTGTACGAACCGTCGAAATTAGGCAGATCTATTCTTGGAAGACGAATGCCCGAATGCGACGTTGCACCAACAGCGGCAGTACAAGGGGTGGAGCACCCGTATTTACTTGGGCTGCCTTCGCTGTAGCACACTTATCCAATGTATCCACCAACACGGCACGGTATTCTAAATACAATTCGTTAATTTGCTCGTACACCACCATTAATTCCTCCTTTTGCAGGCCTTTTTCTAGCATCCCAGCACCGAAAATCGCTTCGTGATATGACTTTGCCAAAGCCATATCTGTTTCCAGCATCGACAAACGACCTGACGCATATGCCTTAACCTTCCGATCCTTCGGCGACTTTTTATAATTCGTGAGATCTTTTATAATTTTATTAAGCAGCATTTTCTGCAGCTTCCCGTGAGAAAGAATTCTAAAGAATTAAAAACACACAAAATTCACTTCTTAAAACCACTTTGCTTTGTATTTCGATTTGTAACAAAAAGTTAGTCATATGACTTTGTGTATAGTAACCTCATTAATATCTTTGTTTTTGTTTATAAAATATTTGACATATGTGTTTGTGGACTGTATTTATCGACCTGTTTATTTTATGTTATATGTAATATTCAGTTTGTTTCAGTACACTGATATTAATAGTTATTTGGACCTTGGATGCTTTGTTGACTTTAAAGCTGCTTTTGACAAAGTCAAAGCCTTAATAATTTACAAGCTAACTTGCTTAGGTCTTTCACGGAAATTTTCTCTGACGTATTCGAAACTCATTTTTTCATCGAATGCAAAGGTATGGGACGGATGTTAGCTCTCCACTACATTTGAAACTACGGCAGGTGTTCCACAAGGATGTATTCTCAGTCCGTTACTCTTTGCTCTTTTCATAGACGAAATCAGTGATGTCTTACCTGGTGGCATTGTTGCTGGTAACACCAGGATTAAAGTCTTGTTATACGCAGACGACTTGGTTATGTTTGCAGACAATCCTTTTTCGCTCCAGTTGCAAATAAACAGGTTAAATTCCTTTTGTAAGTCTTGGGGCCTGTGCATCAATACCGAAAAAACCAAAATCATGATCTTTGAAGTACTAGAAGACTTCCAGAAGAAAGTTGGTCATTAAACTCTACACGGATTGAAGTTGTGTAGGAGTTTAAGTATTTAGGTGTTAACAAACAATTTAAGTTTTGTCAAACACTATCGGGAAAAGCAACCAAGCCAAATTGGCTTTAAATCTGATGTGGACTAAGTTTTTCTCAAACCAAAACGTCGATATATCGTCTAAATACCAAGTGTTTAATGTAACGGTAAATACATGTTTGTGTTATGGTGTAGAAGTTTTTAGGTACATATACCTTGAAGTTTTTGAATGTTTTCAAAGGCATTTTTTCAAGCGCCTGTTTCGACTCCCAAACTACAAACCGAATTATGCAATAAATGTAGAGTCAGGTATAGCTCCAATATATGTACAAAATCTCAAGGCCAACGCAGACTTTATCACTAAAGTAATGAAAAGGAGTGATTCATGTTTACACAAGATAATTCTGAAAAAAATACTACAAACCAATGCATCCCCTTTTAAGGAGTGGAATCAACTAGCCATTAATCATGACTCCTCTTTAAATTTGTCGGAGTCTAAAATCGATAATTGGCAAGCACAGTTTGCTGATGTGTTCGCGAATGTTGACCAAAAAATTTTTATAGAAAATCTTTCTAGAGCAAGTTCGTTCGCTTCCAGACTTATCTACAGGCAGTTAAATCACCAAATAAATTCAAATGTCAGTTATTTCCGAAAAGAATACTCAGCGTCCGAGATAAGCATTATATTTAGAGCTAGGGTAGAAATTTTGAATCTAAATTACATACCTCACCGAAATGATCGGCCGCAGCTTTGTACTTTATGTAGCAGAAGAGAAAATGAAGATATGTATCACTTCATAGCAATCTGTCCAATAATACAGGAAATTCGAGGTTTATATTTTCAAAAAAGTTTTTTGACATTGCCGAAACTTTATGATACTTTAAATGGATGCCGGGTTTGGCTTAATTTGTACAAGTTTTGCAAACATGCCATTATTTATCGCAACAGTTTCCCATAAGTTGAGAATTTTCCCAGTTAGTGCAGTTTCTCGAGTACACCTTCCTTTTTTATTTTTTTTGCTGCAAATCATTTAAAATTGTTTTTTTTTGTGTTTCAAATCACGTTAAAAATGAAAATTGTATAACACTTTATGTTACAAACCAATCAAAATTTAAAATAAATAATTTACTACGCTTTCTTTTTTTAACACATGTAAAGAAGAACTCGTAAAATTTTAGAAACACTACTGTACTTTTATACTTTTTCTCATTTTGTTTCTAAATTTATAATATTGAACTTGTTTGAAATGATTGTAAGACTTTATGTAAATATTACCTATAAAGCTTTACACTTTTATATTTTTCTTTATTTTTGAACTCAAATGAAATGTTATTTCAGGCACTTTAGCAATAAAGCCATGTCCTTATTCTTAAGAAAACTAATTGTTACGAATATTGATGTATTAAAGAATCTTTCTATCTATCCATCTATCATCTATCTATTTGGACCTTGTACCCGATATGAATTGGGATCTAAGCTTGTTAAGGGTTTGGTTTGCTGAGCATAAACATATAATAATGTAGCGTGCGCTTAGTTCGCAAAAATAAAACTCTACCTTTCAATTTAATTCTACCACCTTATTCAGTATCTACTTTCGATATACACTTTATTCGAACTCAACTCGACTTTTGGACTATCACTTGTATTTACTCTTAACTTTATCACTCTATAAACAAAACTGCCCTCTGGTTGCCTCGGGCGGGCTATTTATATCGAATGACATTTCATCTAGAACTCTCCAGTAACTTCCACATGGTCTGCAACTCTCCACTGTTTTGGCTGTCAAACATTTTCTCTCCTAGAATTTCTACACTTACACTAGTGCTCCCAGATGTGTTTTTCGGTTGAACGTTTTCGATTAGGAAATTGGTATTAAATGTTGGGTTCATGTTACAATAAGTTTGAAAACTAAGGCTATGTTTTTCAATTTGTGTAGACAGAACCATCCAGATGCAGATTTAATTTTTCATGCCTCAGATTGTCAAAAGTTTAGACTTTTTCACTGCATATGCAATTCATTCGGCTCTTTCTCTAACTCTAACAACTGCAGCGATAAATGCTTTCAGATAGAAAATGTACATGAGTTTAAATACCTAGGACTAACCATTGATTCTAGTTTGAGTTTTTTAAACACACTGATAATTTAAGAAAGTATCTTCGATTCGCACTCAGGAATTTTTAATATCTAAAGCCTAGTACGCTGCTGATGCGAAACGAAATTTTTCGTTGATCTCCACGAGCACGACGGAATCGTGAACGAACACTCAGCGAAAAATATTTTTGTAGAGTATAATCAGCTGTTTTGAAAAAGTGACAGTCAAAGTCAAGTCAAAAGTGTCACCAGAAGCAATAAAACAAATTAATATTTTTAACATAAAATGTGTTTACAAAACTAACTAAGAACCATATCCAGGAACTACATTTTCGAATACTGTGCTTGAATATTTGTGTGGGTGAATCCGGTGATAGGTTGACTCGTGCCACTAAGGTAAGCTCAGGACTATAAAGTGCATTAGTTGAATACTCAACGAATAAACATTTTTTGTCAACATTCAGGTATCGGAACAATTGAGTTGAATCCGGCAGCGAACGGACGCAACGGATTCTATGGGTCGGGCTCTTTATCCACAGGAAACCTCAGTTTCGGTATCCAGGTGGTTCCAACAAAAATACGACGGAAAAACTTGAACAGCACGAAGTAAATTTCCAAGTTTTCAACTGTTTTTTTAAATAAAAGATAAGAAATCCAAAATTAAATAAACCTTTTTATTCAGTTTTCATTGATTCGGCCAATGCTTCGACTACAATGAGTGTTGGTGTGCTGAAAAAGTAGTTACTGGTTGGGTGTTCTTTGAAATGTTCGTCACCTTGTTCTTCATAGTCGGTTTTCGTTGTCTCTTGCTCCAAACCAGACATTCAAACTTGCTGAATCAGCCATAAAAATTTTGTGCGGTGATTGGAAAAGCCTCATCTCTAGTAATTCCTTATTGATCCGTTCTTTGCGTCCTGGAAAATGATTTTCTTTAAAATTGTAATTTGGAAGTTGCCTTCTAAGAAAGTGTACCTGGCAATTGAACGCATCCACTGGTCATAAATACATTCTGTGCTAAATGGAAGCTCCTCATCGGGGCGAAACATTTTGAAACGTAATCCAATCATTTCGGCAAGGCCAGATTCAGAGCTTAACTTGGTTAGAATAGCAATTGGGTTGCTCGTATTGATTCAACTCCGACGTGTAGCTAAACATTCAAAATTACTTTTTCAAAGTCCATGTTCACTATTCACACCCACTTCAAAACTACTTTATCTATTTATTTCAAACTTTGTTTAAATAAAATTCTTCTATTTTCCATTTAATAAAATTCTATTGAAATGGCACAATAAATAAACAAACTGACAAAAAAAATAGAACTGTCAAAATTTCGCAAGCATTTATTGCCCCGGGAGATAAACGATGGACGGAAAAGTGTGGAGAATTATAAAAAATTGTAGGAAGAAATCTATTACAACTATCCACCTAAGGAACCCTTTTCGCAGAGCAGCAGCGTACTGCACGACGAAAAGGTGAGCGAAATTTTTCGTTTACGATTCCGTCCTGTCATTTTTGTATGGGATTTTTCTTTTCGTTTCAGCAGCGTACTAGGCTTAAGCAAAGTTTTCTCCATTAATTTGCTTATGAAAATCTACTACGGTGTCTTTGATTCAAAACTGCAATATGGAATTGCTTGTTGGGGAGGATCCTATAAAAATTAAATCCATCCTCTATTAATATTACACAAACACGTAACGAAAAAAATTTGTAGAAAGCCTCGTCTCTCTCTATTTAAGGATTTGAACATTCTTCCCGTTCGACATCTGTACTGCTATAAAGTTTTAATGGTTTTCTTTGTTAGATCGCGTAATCTCAATTTTAGACAAATTGCTAGCCGTAGCTTGCGGGCAAATTTTTTGAACCAAGTTCCTATACCGGATTTCCGGATTCATTTGTTTACTACCGAGGGTCACCCCACTCGTTTATCAATAATTTTGAATTTTATAAAATTTAATACTAAGTCAAATGTGACAGATTATAAAATGTTTAAAAAAATTTATATTGTTAAATAAGGATTTTTAAGAAATAAACAAACATCAATCAATCTATCTATCTATCTACATCTACACAATCTCGTACATTTGTATTAAAATATATTTTTTTGATTTGTTAATGGGAAACTACTAAACTAGGTACTTAGTTTGAAGAATTCGATTTGTTTCGTTAAAAAAAAAATTAAAGAAAACTCTCTTCCATCCGAAAGAATGTCTTAATACAAGTTTTAACTTAATACTCGTGTCTACTTACGATTTGTCCTATCGTCTAAGTAGATTTTTCGTTATCATACTCTTAAATGGTGTGGCACTTACAGACAGTCACAAAAGTAATAATACACCTAACCCCAGACACAAAAATACCGTTAGATACAAATTTATTTTTTTCTTGTCATACTGCTGTAAACCAAAATAACGGAATTTTTTTTCTTTGTTGTTATTTCATTAATTCTAGCCAAATGCAAAAAAATATCATGCTACAAAAGTTTGTATACAGGTTGTTTTCTTTTTTTTTTTGGTTTTACATAGTTAAAACGATTCTTCTGTTCAGTTAATACTTTTAAGTGAATTTTAGTTCGAAAGGTAATTAATATAATCTAAATTGAGCTCAGTAAAATTAGAAATATCCATATAAAAACAATCGTGTATACTTATTTTTGTGACTGTGTGTATATACTTATGTATGTATCGCGTTCACTACCACGGGTGGCGGCAGTCTTTTCGTAAACCCCACCATCGTAAGAGAAGAAATCTCGGTAGACATACTGTAACGTGCGCTTAGTTCGAAAACTAAAACTTCACTTTTCAATTTATCTCAACCACTTTTATTCAGTATCTATACTTTATTCGATCTCAACTCGACTTTTAGACTATCACTTGTAGACAATTTACTCTTCACTTTATCACTCTATAATCAAAACTGACCCTGGTTGCGTCAGCTCCCTCTTTATATAGAAGTGTGAAACATCGAGAGATTTCTGGTAGTTTTTCTATGAACCATTATGTCTAGACAAGTTCCCCTCCCGGTATTTTTCTGCACACACACACACTCACTCACAAACAACGTCTTCCATTATAGCACTCCATTACAGCGTTGCCAGCACTTGTGTTTTCGGTTTAACGTTTTCAATTAGGAAATTAGCATGAAATGTTGGGTGCACATTACACTGCCCCCTCCTTAAGATTGTTCGTCCCGAATAATTCCATTTGCAGCCTCCCCACTATATCGATGCAGCCGGTCACAATGCACTACTTTTAACTTGCCTCTTAATCCTCTTTGGATGCGGTAGACCACGTCGTTAATCCTCGTGACAACAGTATAAGGACCTTCCCAGTTCTGCTGAAGTTTCGGTGACAATCCCTTTTGACGATGAGGATTATAAAGCCACACACGATCTCCTGCTTAGAATCCTGCCGTTGTCGCTTTTGTGTCGTACCGTGTCTTCATCCGGTCGCCATACACTGTGGCCCATGTCCCTGTTCTATTAAATCTTTCTGTATGCCTACCCACCGCTATGTTTGAATCACAGACATAACAATTTCGGAACCACTTCTCCACGTCACCTCTAACATGCAGCCAGTAAAAGCGATTTCGCATGTTCTCCAGCGTCTTGTTGACTCCCAGGTGGCTTCCTGTAGGGCTTCAATGCATCTTTTGTAAAACCTCTTTGATTTTCGATTGAGGAACAATAAGCTGCATTACAAAAGATTTACCGTCAGGAGATTCCCATTTGCGCTGGAGTACGCCTTCTTGCACGCGAAGCGAGTCCCACTGTGCCCAATAGGCTTTTACAACAGGGCTTTGGTCAGAAATGTCGTTCCAGTCAGGTTTCGTGTTGTTCTCTTTCCATTTGAGAATCGGTCCGATGTCTGGATCCTTCTTTTGAGCAGACCTCAATTCTTCCTTGTTCCATCCGAATATGGGTTCCATTCTCATCCGCTGAGTCTTGGTCTCTACTTTCCACCAGCAATTCCATTGGGGGGTTTCTTCCTGATGTCCAATTCGGTATTGATAAGTCTGCGGTCTTACTCTACAGCTCGAGGATTGATTTTCTTGGACTTCACAACGTCGACAAGCAGTTTCAGTTTTAATTGGTGGCAACCGGCATTGTCGCTGTAAGTGCCCCGTCTTATTACAATTCCAACATCTGGCAAGTCCGTTCCGCTGGTTCCTTTGTAGCTTAACTCCTGGGCATGATCCAGCCTCGAATATGGCTTCTCTTTGACAATGTACCATTTGAGAAGCTTGCTCAGATGCTTCCATCATTAATGCAAACTCTAGAGTTTCAGAAAGAGTTCGTGTTCTAGCAGTTCGCACAGATCTCTGAAGAAGTTTGTCAGAAATGGCACGAACGAAGGACTCAGCCAGATGGTTGATGATTTCTTCTCCAGCATCCGGGTATGCCAGGTGAACCAGTCTTTCGACGTCTGCTTGGAGCTGCTGTAGACTTTCACCCCTTTTCTGGACTCTGTTATTGAGTTGGACTCGGAAGACTTCTTTCAAGTGGCTATCACCAAAGCGTTTATCTATAGCTGCCACGAGAGAACTGAAATCGTAGCTCTTACCAGCTGGAACAGTTTGAAGTAATTCAGCTGCTGGTCCTCTAAGAGCAAGAGTCAGTGCTATGTATTTGTCTTCGTCATCCCAGCCATTTGCTGTCGCAGCTGCCTCGAATTGTCTCCTGTAAACTGACCAAGACGACTGTCCGTCGAATGTTGGTGGTTGTACTTCTCTTTGCTTTAAACAATCTCCACATGTTTTCCGTTGTTCCATTTTACGCATCTGGTCTAGTTCCTTAGCCATGTTTTCGATTCGTTTCTCCAAAGTGGCAAGCTGACTTTTGCATTGACTCTCAAGCTCGGAAAATCGTTTCTCAACACATTCAATGCGTTTTTCTAGGCCACAAACATTTTTCTCAATGTTACCCAATTTGCTTTCTAGAATGTTTTTCTGACCTTCTAAAACATTTTGTTGCGCCTCAAGTCTTTCGAGAATATTCTGTTGTTCCTTCTTTTGTTCGCTTCGTTGTTCTTCAACCAGCTTCTTTTGTTCGTTTCGTTGTGCTTCCAGTTGTTCGAGAACATTTTGCTGTTCCTTCTTTTGCTCGTTTCGTTGTGCTTTAAGTTGTTCGAGAACATTCTGCTGTTCCTTCTTTTGCTCGTTTCGTTGTTCTAACAAAAGTTTCATCATACAAGAAAAATCTACATTTTCACTTACTTCTTCTTCTTCCACTTCTGTTTCAAAAACATAAGTGTTTACGTCTTCCCCTTGCTGTTCCAAATAGTTACGCAAGCGCAGGACGAGCTCATTTTTCGATCCCGCTCTAGAAAGATTTCGCTTACCTAACTCCTTTTTTAAGCTCAATGCAGTTGAGCTCTTCTAACAACTTACCCATTTTCACTGCATATAATTATTATTTTTCTTTTTACTTTTTTTTTACACTTTACTAGTCAAATTAGTTTTATTTACACTTCTGACACCAATGTAACGTGCGCTTAGTTCGCAAAATAAAACTTCACCTTTCAATTTATTTCTATCACTTTTATTCAGTATCTATTCTTAATTCGATCTCAACTCGACTTTTGCACTATCACTTGTATACAACAATTTACCTTAACTTTATCACTCTATAATCAAAAACTGCCCTCTGGTTGCCTCGGGCGAGCTATTTATATGAAATGACATTTCATCTAGAACTCTCCAGAAATTTCCACATTGTCTCCATTCTCCACTATTTTGGCTGTCAAACATTTTCTCTCCTAGAATATATCTACACTTACACTAGTGCTGCCGCTTGTGTTTTCGGTTGAACGTTTTCGATTAGGAAATTGGTATTAAATGTTGGGTTCATGTTACAATAAGTTTGAAAACTAAGGCTATGTTTTTCAATTTGTGTAGACAGAACCATCCAGATGCAGATTTAATTTTTCATGCCTCAGATTGTCAAAAGTTTAGACTTTTTCACTGCATATGCAATTCATTCGGCTCTTTCTCTAACTCTAACAACTGCAGCGATAAATGCTTTCAGATAGAAAATGTACATGAGTTTAAATACCTAGGACTAACCATTGATTCTAGTTTGAGTTTTTTAAACACACTGATAATTTAAGAAAGTATCTTCGATTCGCACTCAGGAATTTTTAATATCTAAAGCCTAGTACGCTGCTGATGCGAAACGAAATTTTTCGTTGATCTCCACGAGCAATCTTCGGAAAATTTGAATTCTACGTTTTTTCTTAGGGGCCAGTTATAGCGATAAGGAAAACGAATCAGGAAAAATTTTCAAATGGAATAATAACTATGTTTTCGTTGCAATTGAATAACAAATGTTATACCAATCGATGGCAAATCACTCAAAGAATTTTTTGTGCCCAAAAAAGATATAATAGAACAAATATTTTGTGTATAATTTGTATTTTTCTATTTTCCTGTTCCAATTCCATCAGGAAAATACAAAAATACGATTTTACGGCAAAGTATTTGTTAAATTGAACATTTTCTTGACAAAAAAAATTCTCTGGGCTGTTTACTATTGATTGGTATAACATTTGTTATTCAATTGTAACGAAATCATAGTTATTATTCCATTTGAAAATTTTTCCTGATTCGTTTTCCTGATCGCTATAACTGGCCCCTTACAATATTTTAGATGGATAGCGAGAAACTTCACAATTATTCATTTTTGTATAATACATGACATAATGAAAAATTTTTACAAAACAAAACATATATTCGTGTAATTAATAAGAAACAGTGCAAAAAAATTAATATTTGACAAAGTGCATGAGTGTAATTTTTCCCTAAAAAAACGAACAAAAAATTTAACATTGAAAAAAAGTTCTTTGGGCAGCTCTGCAACTCTTTTGAAATATCATTTGAAAGAACGAGTTTAACGCAACTTTCAACCGGAAATAATAAAAAATATGATGATCTAAAGCTGTTTTATTATCAAGATCCGATCCGGATTGGATCATAGTGATAATAATTGCATCTGTTTAATGGACCACTTATTACCTAAATCTTTTGATTTAATCTAATTGTTCATTAGATTTATATTGATAGTATTTACCTGTTGTTTTCGTTTTTTAACACATTCTCTTAATAATGCTATTTATTATTTTTTTTTTTCTATAGTTACTTTAGAATTATCTGTTCGTATATAAACATTTCTATCTTTTGTCTTTTTCTAATATACAGGGCAGTTCGGCGAAGGAATAGAAATTCCCATTACTACTGAAAGAAAATAAGAACGGAATTATTTTTACGTTTTAATAATGCATTTGTTTATTGGATCACTTAACACCTAAATCTTTTAATTTAATTTCCTTATACTTTAATTAATAGTAATAGTCTGTATGTACCTTCTAAATTGGAATTAAAAATCAAACGTTAATTATTAACATCAATCTTTAAATGAACAACACCGTGAAGTCTATTGTAATTATAATAAACAATCAGTCAACGCCTTATTGACTTCACAAATTTAAAATGTATTTCAACTTTTCCTTTACAAAGGTACAATTAAAACACATAATTTTGAATGCATTTCGGCATGATAAATGCCATCCTCAGCAATACTTTATTGTAACTAAAACTTACATAGATCAATTATTCTGACTACATACATACAAACATAGTACGAATTATTAATGTTACTTTGCACAAAAAATGAAAAAGAAATCAATTCGTCTCTTCTTACATTACATTTGACATTTAAACAACATATACATTAAGTAAGCAGGTTGAAAAGAGATGATTTAATTGGAGCTTCCATTGTGTTCATCATTATGTTTTTGTTTTTGTGCATGTAAATACTTTCGTACGCGTCTAGTGCCCACTCTTCTCTCACATGTTTGATAAGCCTCAAGTTGTCTTTTGTTGTGCTATGACTATTCTCTAGCATATGTAATGCCACAGCTGATTTATTTGGTCTGTTATACTTAATGTTGGATAGATGTTCACCAAATCGAGTTTCTATGTTCCTTTTTGCATGTTATTTCATAAATCCCTGGTTTCTTATTGTTATCTGTTTTATCTTTTGTGGATCCTAGCTTATTTTTAAGTTTTCCATTTGAAGCGAATATCAGGTCTATATTTTGTTTTTTGAATACCTTCTATAATCTGTCGGTTATTATGCGGGTATATTGCAGTTTTAATCATTTCTTTCCTTCGTTTTCTTTTGTTGTTTTTAACTCGTTCTTCTTAATATTTTGCATTGTTTTTCCACCATTTTTGTGATCATATCACTTTCGTACCCATTAAGCTCCGCCACATATTTTATGTATTTTAACTCCTCCATGTAGTTATTTGCATTCATCGGAACTGTGCATAACCTAAATACCATACTATTGAACGCTGCTCTTTTATATTGGACGGGACAAAACGAGTCCTTTGGTATATACCTTGGGATGTTTGTAGGATTTCTGTAAATTGAAAAAACAAAATATAGACCTGATATTCGCTTCAAATGGAAAACTTAAAAATAAGCTAGGATCCACAAAAGATAAAACAGATAACAATAAGAAACCAGGGATTTATGAAATAACATGCAACGACAAACAAAAAGGAACATAGAAACTCGATTTGGTGAACATCTATCCAACATTAAGTATAACAGACCAAATAAATTAGCTGTGGCATTACATATGCTAGAGAATATTCATAGCACAACAAAAGACAACTTGAGGCTTATCAAACATGTGAGAGAAGAGTGGGCACTAGACGCGTACGAAAGTATTTACATGCACAAAAACAAAAACATAATGATTGGAACGGGCTTTTGTTGGCATGTCGGGTCTGTGCTGGCATGCTAGCTCCCTATATTTTAGCTCGTCGGTGGGGTAGGTACTTTGACCCTGGACACCCGTCCCAAAAATGATCATGCCAGTCTTAGCAATGATGTCGTTTGCTTGCGGAAAATCTTTTCTATACCCTCCCTTCCATGATACCATATCCGCCTAGGTATCACATAACTGGCATCTTAGCTTGTAATTCAACTCACCTTATTCCATCATCCTCACCCTTCTGTAACCCCTTTAGTTAAACCCTATTATGTTTCATTAATTTTCATTAATCAGTTTTATTTTGGTAGCGATTCATGATTTTTTTATAGAAGATAAATTTTAATCTTGTTCATAATCATACACACCCTTTATTATTTATAACTCTAAGGCTTCAATTAAAAAAAAAAATATAAATATGTATGTATTTGAGATTGTTTAGATAATTCAAGTGTGAATGTGTGTCAATTCACTAAAACAATACTTTTAATTTCGATATATATATAGGTTTCTATGTTAAAACAAGGAAAGAAGTTATATCTTAGCAAAAAAAACCTGTAAGTGTTTCTATACACTACTTTTTGATTCCCGATATTACTTGGGACTTTCTCACTTCCTCTTTTGTAGATGTTCAATTATTAATATTAAGATCCCCTCAGTATAAAAACCCTTGACCCAGAAATCCAATCTTCACGAATTTAAAAATCAATATATATGTATATAACAAAAGGACAGATATCAAAAAAAAAACTCACCCGAACTTACGCAGCCTCCTCGTTGATGTGATCACGCCAAAAAGGTTGCTCCCACGGTGGTACCTGTCTCACACTTTACACTTTTATACAACGTCTAATATTGTTTTTAAGTTCTTGATTGGAATTTCATTTAAATCTTGATAATCTAAACCAAAAAAATAAGGAAATCTCGTTAGCGCATATGCCTGCACTAACAGATTTTTTTTGAGTTAACTTCTTCTTTAGTATGTACGTTAAAATTTACGCAGAAGCAATTTTAGTAAAAAAAAATTTAAAATACGAATCTGAATTCGACGGTAAATAGGTTCCACGTTCGCTCGTTTCCGACGTGAACCCCTTTCTCTTAGCGCCACTCCGCTGCTAGAATTTTTATGTTTCTAAAGGTGCTTGTCACCGAAATGCAGCCACTACAGGAACCTCACTTCTCAATAGGAAATTTTTTTTTCCTATAATTCCTTCCTTCACAAGTTAGAACTTCCTGGTATAATTTAGTAGGAAATTTACTTGAAAATTTCTTCAAAGAATTTTATTTCCCTTCGTGGTTTCCAACTTGTATCAATTTCAGAAATTATTAACTATTTCTTGAAATGCTAACTTATTAAATGCACCTTTGGACTTCGATTCTTTGTCCTCGATTTTTTCTTTGTTCAGCTTAACTAACTGACCTTCGTAACTTTTTGTAGTCTAATCCGAACCGTAGAGATATCAAACTGGAACTAACTCTAATATCGAGTGTCCGTAATCACGGGAACTTTCACTTAACAGTCGGACCACCCACATACATCCCGTTTGCCTCTCTTAATTCCCCGCTTTAGCTTTATTTATATTGGTGCGGCTTATACCGCAACAATCTTTCGCAACATATTGCTTAAGCATCGTGTGAATAGGGGCAGATATATCCCAAAAAAACATGGGGAATTTTCTTTACTCATGGAAAGGGAATTTGACAAATGACGTTTAGATCTGTCATTCCTATTTTTGTTTACCAAAAAAAATTGCAAATTGCAATTCGTGCGCGGCTTGTTTTTTGTAATTGTTTTAATTTCATTAACAAATTCGTATAAATTCGTTACATGATGAACACAATGGAAGCTCCAACTAAATCATCTCTTTTCAACCTGCTTACTTAATGTATGTTGTTTAAATGTCAAATGTAATGTAAGAAGAGACGAATTGATTTCTTTTTCATTTTTTGTGCAAAGTAACATTAATAATTCGTACTATGTTTGTATGTATTGTAACGTGCGCTTAGTTCGCAAAAATAAAACTCTAACTTTCAATTAAATTCTACCACTTTATTCAGTATCTACTTTCGATATACACTTTATTCGAACTCAACTCGACTTTTGGACTATCACTTGTATTTACTCTTAACTTTATCACTCTATCACTTTCTAAATAAAACTCACTTCTGGTTGCGTCAGCTCCCTCTTTATATAGGAGTGTGAAACATCGAGAGATTTCTAGTAGTTTTTCTATGAACCATGATGTCTAGACAAGTTCCCCTCCCGGTATTTCTGCACACATACACACTCACTCACAAAGACGTCTTCTTTTAAACCACTCCATAATAGTGCTCCCAGATGTGTTTTTCGGTTTAACGTTGTAACGAAGCGTTTTACGCTTCCAAGTTACATGCTCCGACAACCTAAACTAGTTGCCAGCATAAGCCGAGAAAAACGCCTAGAAGTATGCAACACAATTTAAGCGAAATAATAGTGCAAATAAGAGGGCACCCTATAACTACGCAAAAGTAAAAAGGGGAGGAGCTAACAATATTAACTCACAATAAAGCCGAAGTCAACACGAATAAAGCCGAAGTCTACACGAAGCAGAGCTGGCTGTAAACAAACAACACAAGGCAGCAGCGATGAAAATATGAAAGATGATCAACACACGATTTGCCTACGTGGACGGTGGGCCAATTAATTATAGTATGGAATTGGCCATATACCAGCAGTACGACGCGAATCGCATGCCATCACAATGGCATGGCGATGCAACAACAACCACTGTCGGGCAGTGGTATAAATAGAGCAGGCTGCGCCATGGAGATCATCAGTCCGTCGGCTCCGGCCAAGTAAGCAACAACCTCTGGTAGGGTAAGTAAACCATTATAAAGCAAATGTTAAATAACATTTAGTGCCACTTGGGGCCGATCAAATACCAGCTCGATCTGTCAGACCTAGAGTCTGTGCGTCATTAGCCCGCAGGAGCGTTCTAATACTTGCACTCATAAGATCACGTTCTTCCACAGCTAAAGGCCGCCGCGAGCGCCGAACTAAATTTAAGAACCGAATAATCACGTCAGTATTTAGATCTACTCCACAGACAATAACAACAACGGAAACTAAAGACTCCTTGTGCACCACCGCCGAACCAGACTACACCACCGAAGTCGCCCATTCCGTGGACCAGAGAACCAGCAAACCAGGGACCAGTGAGTCTCCTGCCGTGTCTTTGCTCACAGAGGCATTTAATAATATCTTGGTACACCCACCAAGGGTATAACTGCTTAAATTCACCTTGGGTCTGAAAAGCCCTTGCCGTGTCCTTGCCCCGCAGAGGCATTTAATAGTTTCTGTCCGTTTTAGATCTCACCTTGGGTCTGAAAAGCCCTTGCCGTGTCCATGCCCCTCAGAGGCATTTAATAATTCCCGCCGACTCTAAAACTTCACCTTGGGTCTGAGAAAGCCCTTGCCGTGTCCTCGCCCCGCAGAGGCGTTCAATAATTTCTGTCACCGCTAACCCCTCTTCTATTCCTCACAGGTACTCTTACCAATTGATGCCGACCTGAAGGAAACGAACGAAGAAGCAAATACCGTCGCTACTGCTGCGCTTGCCAAGAGATCCCATCAGACGTACCCGCTACCGGCTACCGTACCAGGTATCGACAGTCATACCCACGACCACCACCATACCAGAGTTACCAACATATATAAACATTATAAAAGAAAACTGATTTGTCCTTTGTTAAACTAGAAAAGTTCGCTAAAAATAAATAGTTTCTGACCTTGTTGCGAAGTTTAGTGTTTTATTCGCCGACCCTGGACAGCCGTGAGTTTTAACCCCAGCTGGGAAACTAAAGCACATCACAATTTGGCGCCCGAGCAGGGACTATAGGTCCATTCCGTCAGAACAGAAACTCTTTTAGCGAACTATAAATAGAAAACGCAATTAGCTTACTATGTCGGACTCCGAAGAAAGCTTCGACGTATTTGCAAGCATCGGGGCCATTTACTTGCTCAGTAAAGAAGAACTTAAGACCCGAATGAGTCAACAAGGACTTGATACAGATGGGACGATTGCCACTCTCCGTACTAGATTCAGCGCTCACATCAAGGGAGCCAGACTGAGAAAATCTACGCAAAGTCTATGTGAAGACTTGGAGAAGGTCGCTACCACCAGGGAATACACCGACACATCGGCAAACGAAGTCGATACCGAACCGGTTCCCAAGTCACCCGGCTACACTGAAATACGCTTCGAAGTACCTTCATATAAACAAGCATCGCCTGAAAACACTGAGACAACGAAAGGTTGCCAAACTATGGAAAGTCAACCAAACCACGCCAGTACATCAAAAGTACACGACCATTCGAAAAACCGAGCAACGATGAGAACCCCCGGTAAGATCGTACTCAGTTACGAGGCCGAGGTCATGAATACAGTCCGGAAATGGGGACTGAAATTCGACTCGTCTGGTAACGCCGTGGAATTCATAGACCGCCTCGAAGAACTAACCAACTGTTACGACATGCGCCTCGATGACGTAGTCAAGGCATTACCCGAGTTCTTGCGAGGTACCGCGCTGGAGTGGTTCCGTATTAACCGTGAACGTGTCCAAACATGGAGTAGCTTTCGTAGCGCGTTTCTCCAACATTTCTTGCCAGCCCGATACCTGTGCAAGCTAGAAGAAGAAATTATGCGACGAAAACAAGGCCCTCGAGAGAAGGCAAAAGAGTTTATACGAGGCACACAGTATTTGATCCATAGACATCCGCGCATAAGACTACTCGACAACATTGACCGCATATACGACAGCTTACGTGCAGAGTACCACCTCTACATAAAGCGGCGAGATTTCTCGACGCTCGAAGAACTTATGGAGCTGGCCGAAGAATACGAACATATACAGGGGGAAGATCGAACTTCCCGCCCGCCAATACCTCGTATCGCTCCGGCTCTAAACCGAAACGCACCGCCGTACCGCCCCTTACCAGACAACCGACCGGCGTTCCAAACACAACGGCCAAACTTTAGCCGTCCTACCTCGCTTCAACCGATACTCCCCGCCAGCCAATATGACCGGTTCACACACTGCTGGAACTGTTAACAGCGGGGACATAATAAAAGTAACTGCCGTCGACCATTCAGACTCTTTTGCTCCTATTGTGGAGAAGATGGACGACTGACCGACGACTGTGACTGCCATACGCACAGGGCCGTAGTCATGAGCGGTCAAACAAGCCGTACGAGAGGCAGGCGCACCTGGCCCAAACAACCAGAAAATCGGAGCGCAAATGAACTAGTACAAGTCGTCAGTACACCGTCACCTCCGAAACCAATAGCAACCGAGCAGAGGAGAACCTTTGCCCACGTAAAACA
This sequence comes from Melanostoma mellinum, assembly GCA_914767635.1. Taxonomy (NCBI): domain Eukaryota; kingdom Metazoa; phylum Arthropoda; class Insecta; order Diptera; family Syrphidae; genus Melanostoma; species Melanostoma mellinum. The sequence goes on from OU612059.1 coordinate 113,050,402, forward strand.
GGACGAGAGAGCAAAACAGAGAGTACTTTCATCGAGCAGTACGGATCCCCGATGTTACGTGACTGTACGAATCTATGGTCATCCAATAAAAGCATTGATAGACACCGGGGCTACGAAGTCTTTCATCAATGCCGAGACACGACAGTTATTACGCCAACACAAGGCCTCGGTATACTACCTCCGTCACCTAACGTACCTAGCCAATGGTGAAGTAGTGGTTAGTCGCGAACATTATCCACTCACAATGACTATCGCAGAGCAAAGCATTCGAGGTGACTTGACCTATATGAAACAGCTAACCGAAAATATGGTGATTGGCATAGACATGTTACGGAGTGCCGATTTCCGCATGACCCTACGAGGTAAAGAAATACCATGGTCTACTACCGATGGGGGAACACGCCAGGATAGCCTCTGTATGCTAGGAGGTAAACCATTAACAGCTGAGCAAGAAGAAACATTAACCATATTATTAGATACCGAGCTACCAAAATTCGACAAATTACCGAAAGTAACAAATGCCGCCGTACACCGGATTCAGTTAAAAACCGATCAGCCCTTTAAGCAGAGGTATTTTCCGAGAAACCCCGCCATGCAAAAGGTCATAGATGACGAAATTGATGAACTACTCCGGGACGATAAGATTGAGCCTTCTAAAAGCCCATACAGTTCGCCCATAGTTCTCGTAAAGAAGAAGACCGGTTCATGGAGAGTATGCGTGGATTACCGACAGCTCAATAGCATTACCGTTATGGATGCATATCCACTCCCACAGATAGTGGCGATTTTAGACAAGTTGAAACGAGCAAACTACATATCCACCATCGACCTTAAGCAGGGGTATTGGCAGATCCCCCTACACCCCGATTCTCGAGCATCCACCGCCTTTACCGTACCCGGACGCGGGCTATTCCAATGGAAAGTTATGCCTTGTGGGCTAAGTTCCGCGGCCGCTACCTTTCAGCGTATGTTAGATGGCATCATCGGTCCGGAAATGGACGATTACGCGTTTGCTTATCTCGATGACATCATCGTTGTCAGCGGTACCTTTGTAGAACACATACAACACTTGAAAGAGGTGTTCAAGAGGCTACAAACAGCAAACCTGCGCATCAATAGAGAAAAATGCGAGTTTTGCAAAAGCCAATTAAAATACTTAGGACACGTGGTGAGCGAACGTGGTATCAGTACCGACCCGGATAGAGTAGCAGCCGTCCAAGAATTGAATAAACCTCGCAATGTCAAAGAATTACGACGCGTAATGGGAATTACATCGTGGTACCGCCGGTTCATTAAAAATTTTTCACAAGTGGCAACCCCTTTGACTAAATTGCTTAAGAAAAACCAGGCATGGTTATGGGGAGCTGCTCAAGAAGAGGCATTCGCTGAATTAAAGAAGCGCCTGACTGAGGCACCAGTTCTAATGTGCCCAGATTTCGACCTACCTTTTGTTTTACAAACCGACGCCAGCGACTACGGGCTGGGGGTCGTCCTGTCTCAGCACTCCAACAAGCAAGAAAGAGTAATCGCTTACGCTAGTCGCACTCTCACAGAGCTAGAAAAAAAATATTCGGTCACCGAAAAAGAGTGCCCCATACTTTTCGGAATACGCAAAATGAGGCCGTACCTCGAGGGTTACCACTTTTCCGTAGTCACCGACCATCATTCGTTGAAGTGGCTCCACTCACTCGACAATCCGTCTGGGCGTCTAGCTCGTTGGGCTATAGAATTACAACAATACGATTTTGAGATTAAATACAGAAAAGGGGCGATGAACGTCGTCGCTGACGCGTTATCTAGAGACCCCCTGCCGTTTGAACCAAGCGACCTGTCCATTATCTGTAGTCCAGCTGAGGACTGGACCGAACGTCGCATCCGACAAGTACAACTCAACCCTGACCATTACCCCGACTACAGGATTATAAATGCCAAACTGTACCGTCGATTTACCGCCCATCCCCTCGCAAACCAAGATGAATATTGGAAGTTATGCGTCCCCACCGGCGACAGGAGCAAAATACTTTTCGAGAACCATGACGCGCCGACCGCTGGTCACCTGGGTATGGCCAAAACCGCCGCCAGAGTAATGAAGAATTTTTATTGGCCGGGAATGTATCGGGATATAGGCCGGTACATAAGCAGCTGCACCGTATGTAAAGCGTATAAAGCATCGCAACAGAAGCCCGGAGGACTGATGCACACGAGTATAACCCGCGAACCTTGGGACACCGTCTGTATGGATTTTATCGGACCCTTACCCCGCTCAATGAAAGGTCATACTATGGCACTCGTAATAGTCGAACGTTTTACTAAGTGGGTAGAAGTAATACCACTGAGAGCAGCCACAAGCCAAGCAGTAGTGAAGGCCCTTAGAGAGCGGATCATTGCACATTTTGGAGCGCCACGCATCGTACTCTCTGCTTTTCTTCAAGAAATGGGCATCCAGCAACGTTTCACCGCACCTTATTCCCCGCAAGAGAACCCCACTGAGCGCGTGAACCGGGTGTTGAAGACAATGATAGCTCAGTATGTGCAAGAGAATCATCGAACGTGGGATGAACATTTGCCCGAGTTGTCCTTCGCGATAAATACGAGCAAACACGACTCGACCGGATTTACCCCAGCTTTCCTTAACTTCGGAAGAGAGCTTAAGGCCCCACAACAACAAATGTTGCCGACCACCGATCATGCCGAAACCCCCTCTGTTAGAGGGGAAAGATTAAAAATGTTGTACGAATTAGTACAAACCAACTTTAACAACGCCGCCACAAAGCAAGCACGCTATTATAATTTACGCCGCAGGGCGTGGCGACCAAGTATAGGAGAACAAGTATACAAGAGAGAACGAATACTCTCTTCCGCTGCAAAGCATTTCACAGAAAAACTAGCACCACGATATGAAGGGCCATACCAGGTAGTACGTTTCGATTCCCCTGTAATTGTCGTACTGAGACCGTTAAACACAACCAAGGGGAATCGAGGAATTATTTGCGCCCATATAAAAGACCTAAAGGGTTATACATCATTGAGTGATTCCACAGCAGCCAGTATAAAATCGGTCGCCACACCAAAAATTAATCAGTTAGTCATCGACCACCGCAGGATGAACAACTACCTAGACGACGAGACCATAGAAGATCAGGAGATAGCGCAACCGTGGAAAAGACTGCATACTATGCCGATGAAGTTGCCAACCGGACCGCGCAGCACCATTTTCTTGGAAGAACTGCCAAGGCCGACGCTCCGCACGACCGACCGAATCGATGAGGGCCACGTACCAGTACTTGCACCCAAGAAAAGGATCGCGCATACTCCGAAGATAATACCCCCAGCACTGCCGATACGAGACGTAACTACTGCACCGAGAATGCAACCCTGCTCGAGTAGGGCAAGAAAGCCCAGGGCTACCGCCGCCGAATCTGCAGGCAGAAAAATAAGCAAGGCCCTGCAGCTAAGAAAACGATTGCTGCAAAAGACTTCGCCAATAGTTGTACTACCTACCACAGCTCCTAAGGTAGTCCAACCCACCACCATTGCACTGCACCGCCCGCAACCGGACGCTAAACCACCATCTAACCCGAGCCGCTTCAACTGCATAGGGTACATACCCCCGGAAGCCGAACGGGACCCCTCCGCGGGAATCAACATTGCACCCCCGGTAGCCGAACGGGACCCATTCGCGGGAATCAACATTACTGGCCACCGTATGTACAACCCTAAGTTTCGACGGCAGAAGTTCACCTTTACAAGACGTCACGGAAAGGTGGTCTGTCGTATAATCGCGAGGGGTCTGGCCCTCCTAATCCATGAAGCAACTGGGGCAAAGAAACGAGTTGAGTTCGACCCATAGAGAAGATGAGGACCCCTGCATATTTTTTTTTATGACTCATTTTTGAGGATTTTTTTTTTACTTTATTACTTAGAGTTTGAGTATTATTTATTATGACTCATTTTTGAGAATTTTTTTTTTACTTACAGTTGAAGTATTATTATTATTTATTATGACTCATTTTTGAGGATTTTTTTTTGAGTTTATTCTTAGAGTTGAAGTATTATTTTTGTTTTAGCGAAGCACGCATCCGTTTAGTTGAATTATTGTTACCCTTAAAAAAAAAAAAAGGTCGAAAGACAACAAAAAAAATATATATATAAAAAAAAAAAAAAAAAAAAAAAAAAAAACAGATCGAAAGACAACAAAAAAAAGGAGAGGATGAATATCTCGTGTTAGACGAGAAGGTTCTCGTCTCCAAAAAGGGGGTGGTATGTAACGAAGCGTTTTACGCTTCCAAGTTACATGCTCCGACAACCTAAACTAGTTGCCAGCATAAGCCGAGAAAAACGCCTAGAACACAATTTAAGCGAAATAATAGTGCAAATAAGAGGGCACCCTATAACTACGCAAAAGTGAAAAGGGGAGGAGCTAACAATATTAACTCACAATAAAGCCGAAGTCAACACGAATAAAGCCGAAGTCTACACGAAGCAGAGCTGGCTGTAAACAAACAACACAAGGCAGCAGCGATGAAAATATGAAAGATGATCAACACACGATTTGCCTACGTGGACGGTGGGCCAATTAATTATAGTATGGAATTGGCCATATACCAGCAGTACGACGCGAATCGCATGCCATCACAATGGCATGGCGATGCAACAACAACCACTGTCGGGCAGTGGTATAAATAGAGCAGGCTGCGCCATGGAGATCATCAGTCCGTCGGCTCCGGCCAAGTAAGCAACAACCTCTGGTAGGGTAAGTAAACCATTATAAAGCAAATGTTAAATAACATTTAGTGCCACTTGGGGCCGATCAAATACCAGCTCGATCTGTCAGACCTAGAGTCTGTGCGTCATTAGCCCGCAGGAGCGTTCTAATCCTTGCACTCATAAGATCACGTTCTTCCACAGCTAAAGGCCGCCGCGAGCGCCGAACTAAAGTTAAGAACCGAATAATCACGTCAGTATTTAGATCTACTCCACAGACAATAACAACAACGGAAACTAAAGACTCCTTGTGCACCACCGCCGAACCAGACTACACCACCGAAGTCGCCCATTCCGTGGACCAGAGAACCAGCAAACCAGGGACCAGTGAGTCTCCTGCCGTGTCTTTGCTCACAGAGGCATTTAATAAAATCTTGGTACACCCACCAAGGGTATAACTGCTTGAATTCACCTTGGGTCTGAAAAGCCCTTGCCGTGTCCTTGCCCCGCAGAGGCATTTAATAGTTTCTGTCCGTTTTAGATCTCACCTTGGGTCTGAAAAGCCCTTGCCGTGTCCATGCCCCTCAGAGGCATTTAATAATTCCCGCCGACTCTAAAACTTCACCTTGGGTCTGAGAAAGCCCTTGCCGTGTCCTCGCCCCGCAGAGGCGTTCAATAATTTCTGTCACCGCTAACCCCTCTTCTATTCCTCACAGGTACTCTTACCAATTTATGCCGACCTGAAGGAAACGAACGAAGAAGCAAATACCGTCGCTACTGCTGCGCTTGCCAAGAGATCCCAACAGACGTACCCGCTACCGGCTACCGTACCAGGTATCGACAGTCATACCCACGACCACCACCATACCAGAGTTACCAACATATATAAACATTATAAAAGAAAACTGATTTGTCCTTTGTTAAACTAGAAAAGTTCGCTAAAAATAAATAGTTTCTGACCTTGTTGCGAAGTTTAGTGTTTTATTCGCCGACCCTGGACAGCCGTGAGTTTTTACCCCGGCTGGGAAACTAAAGCACATCACAACGTTTTCAATTAGGAAATCAGCATGAAATGTTGGGTGCACATTACAGTATGTAGTCAGAATAATTGATCTATGTAAGTTTTAGTCACAATAAAGTATTGCTGAGGATGGCATTTATCATGCCGAAATGCATTCAAAATTATGTGTTTTAATTGTACCTTTGTAAAGGAAAAGTTGAAATACATTTTAAATTTGTGAAGTCAATAAGGCGTTGACTGATTGTTTATTATAATTACTGTATGTACCTGTTATATTCATTTTTAATTCTTAATAAATCTTTTTTTTATTATTTTTTCTATAGGTACTATAAAGATATCTGTTCGTATATCGTATATAAACATTTGTGTATCTTGTTCTAATGCATAGAGCAGTTAGGCGAATGATAATACTGAAAAAAATAAGAAGGTATTATTCCTTCGTTTAACAATGTATCTATTTAATGGATCACTTCGCACCAAAAAAAATTTTTTTTTTATTTTCATTGTTCTTTAAGTAATATTGGTAGTATGTACCTGTTGTATTCTATTTTTTACACACATTCATAATAATGATCTTTATTATTATTATTTTTTTTTGTTATCAAAGAAATATGAATGTTTTTTCATCAGCTCTTTTGGTCGTAATGGTGTAATGAATAGAAAAACTCTTTCATTCTTTTCCCAACGTTTCGATGGTGGTTGCCATCTTCTTCAGGGGAGTATTTAATTTAAAAAATACAAAAATTTAAACTCAATTTGACATAAACGAAAGATTTTAAAAAGGAAATTTTGGATAAGGAAACCACTTCCAGAGAGGTTTTGTCTTTTTGCTATGGGTACCAGTGGCGAGGGGTGAATAATTCCAAAAGGTAACTCGAAGGAAACTTAGTCACCAAAACAAAAGTTTACTGAAAATTTTTTTTGTGCAATGTTTGTCTTCGCATCAAGCCAAAATGTCAAGTATTTCAAACCAACCAGCTATTAGGTAGAGCGTCATAACTTTTTTTTTCATAGAACTAAGCTAATTAAAACTATTTGTTTCCTCTAAGTGGAAATCAGTTAAGCAACAGTCAATTGATATTAAGGCCAAAGTCAAACCACTGAAACCTACTATCGGAAAAATTTTCAGACATTTTGCACTTTTCAATTTTTAAAGCCTTAATTTATAATATTTAAGAAAATCACGAAAAGCACTAAATCAATTTAAATAAGTATTGCACTGCGTTCTGCTAGTAAACTGCGTTTTTCAAATAAAATACGGCTCATTGGGAACGGAATTCATTTAAGCCAATTGTGCCACTTTAGAAAAACTCCAATTATTTTTTGCATTTTCTGCCAAAAATATGCTTTATGCTATGAGATCTAATATCCACGCATATTTATTATCAAAGTGGCAACCTTTGACACATCAGTACAGTGCAGAGACACATACAAATTCATGAAATAAGTCGGAGACCAGCGTGTTATTTTCTTGTTCTTCAAGCAGATATCTACCTCAACCTGCAAAACTGCCACATACATTTTTGTTTATACACATGTGTCCATGGGAAGAAATACGAAGGAAATCGTTTTTTCTTTTATAAAACCAATATCATGCAAACACCGAAGTGTGCAGAAGCAATGCTGCAAATGAGTACTGGGCTACTGCGCCGGCGCTATATTCACGTGCTCAGAGCACAAGGAGATAACAAACAACAGATTTACCAAAAAATATGACGCTAGAACACCGGGTTATTTACTTCCATAAAAAAGCATGTATTGAACAGAGAGGTGCCTAGCTAGGCTCTTCTCTGTTCAATACATGCTTTCTTATGGAAGAAAATAAGACGATGTTCTACCGTCATATTTTTTGGTAAAAGAAAAAAGAGGAGAGAACACAAATTTGTTCTATCCAGCAACAAGTTTTATAAGACGTAATATTTGGGGTTACCTTGTATGTTGCTAAAGTTTTGTGTTTGTTTATGGAGTGAATTGAAGAGCCAACATGTGTGTAGAATAAAACGGAAAGCAGGGTGGTAGTTGTTAAAAAAATATTGGCAGCGAGTTCATGTGTATGATTAAGTTTGATTCATGTTGCCAGAAGTCTAAGATGTTTCGGATGTGAATTTCAAAAGGTAAGTCGGAAATAATCGACTTATATGGAAGCTTCGCCACTGATAGGTACTAATAAATTATCTGTTCGTAAATAAATATTTTTTTTTCCGTTTGCCTTTTTTCATATGCATGGGGCAGTTAGGTGAAGGAGGCTTTATTCGCGTTACTACTGAGAGTAAATAAGTCGGGACTAGCCTCTGAGATTATTTGAGTCCGCTTTGGTGTAGAAACTTGGGAGGTGAAAGGGGTCATTAGACCTATCCCTAAAAAGCTCCTCTGAGCTCCTATTGAGAATACTAACCGGTGAGAAATAGTATCTATCCTGGACCGAAAATATTATGTTCTCTTCATACATTTTTTTTTATAATTGGATTTTCATGATACTCTTAAGTACGCAGTCTTTTGGATGCCAGTGCCAGGTTCGTAAGGTATGGAAGTAATGGTGTTATGCCTGATTCTGTGTATAATATTTCGTTTCGATGCCATTTTCCACTGGCCCTTCTGTATTTTGAAATGCAATTTCGAAAATTGTTCTTTCAAATGCTTGCAGCTCTTAAGCCACCGTTGGTGAGATACGAATCTATGAAAGAAAGCCATAAGCTATAACTGGTCTAATTAAAGTCTTATACACTAGCAACTTTGTGCCTCTGAATAAGTCTGCAGAATTTAAGAGCCTCTTAAGTAGAGCCGACGCTATTTTGCCTCTCTGAAGAGCATGTCTTGCGTGTTTTTTAACTTTTAGTTTCTCATTTAGCCACACTCCCAGGTACTGAATATCTTTTTTGAGTGGTGCTCTTGTTCCATTGATCCTAAGTTCTAAGTGCTTGCTCTCCCTTACTGCTAAATGGTGACTGTTACGGAGCTACAAAACTACAAACCAAATCTCTGAGCATCTCCCAATCCTGCTACAAGGTGGCAACACGGACATTTCTATAGAAAGAGAAAACAACATAGCTTTCCTGTTTGCAAAAACATAGCTTTCCTGTTTGCAAAAATGTAAATGTCTTTCTTTTTGTGAACAGACATCTTGGATGCAAAACGTTTTTTGTAACTCTCTCAAAATTATAAGTCTGAATAAAATTAGAAACTAAAAGGAAAAGAGTGTTATAAAAAATCAATTTACTGTTCGCAACAAAACTTACAAAAAACGATTACTTTAAAGAAAGCTTGGAAGGTTTTACGACTTGGTGTGTTAAAATCACACAAGGAAATCCAAGCCAATTCGTGGAGCACACGAGCCATCAAAGACTCCAAAAGTGCCATCTGTAACCGACTTCCAGGACCACTTGCCAAGTGAATAACCGACTACCAGGAACAGAGGGTATTATTAGCGAGTCCACGTTGTCACCAGTCATCATCGTTACCACTTTCAACACCACGTGGGGCAACCAGCCAGTCTTTCAACAGTCAGGTAACTCTCAGGAACTATGGTTAGCCATGTCACGTTTCCAAAATATTTCCCCAACACTAGAAAATACTTCCCCACCATCTACTTCGTCGTCACAATTAACACCTCAACTTCACCCTGAATATTATTGCCAGTCGTGTAGGAATGCTGATAACAGCCGCATGGTTCAATGTGATGAGTGTGATAACTGGCACCACAACCAGTGCGTCAACGTCACAGACGCAATCCAACATTTACCATGGTTCTGTACAAAGTCTACAACTCAAATGTACTCCGCACCGTCAACGTCTCCGCCACATCCTATTCCCCCAATGCAAAACTTAGAAATTGAAAATCACGACTCCTCTTGTGTTTCACAAATGAACAAATGCAACGCATTAAACTTAAATAAGAACTTAGGTCTGCGAAACTCCACAGCTTTTCCAGAGAAAACCGCTTTTCGATCTGGTCAATATAATGTTACCTTTTGTGAAGCAGAGAGTATGTTAGCCATTCAATTACAAAAATTAGAATAATAAAAAATTTTAAAGGAAAGAAGGGACAGCGAGTAGCTTCACAAAAAATATGAGATAATGAGAATTATGGCTACAGGTTCGACTGACTCTGAGTCGTTGCGTGACTCAGTTGCACAAGCAATAAAAATGCAACAGCAAATAGCGTCGAAAAGGCTCCTGCTTCAAGCGATGCCAATCCCAAAATCAGTCAAGCTACAAGTCATAAATCTCATGGCAGTAATCTCCAAGCAACAGAAGCCGATAAACAGGCATATAGATACATTAACCCGTTAAATGAAGCTAGCTCTTCTGCTATACCTCATGCTTTAATTTCTAAAGATAACTACAAGTATAATGTTTCACCTGATAGGCACTACATAGACAATAAGCAACTCGTTTCAAGAACAGCTTTACAAAAAGATCTGCCGACATTCTGCGGTAAGGTTGAAGATTGGCCGTTATTTATAAATAGTTTCAAAAACTCAACTCGTTCGTGCGGGTTCACCAACGATGAGAATTTACTTCACCTTTAAAAATGTCTCAAGGGTGATGCACTCACAGCAGTTAAAGCGAGGTTGATATACCCATCTCAGGTCCCAAATACAATAAAGACATTGAGGATGCTCTTTAGCAAGTCTGAAGCTATCATCACTTCAGTGATGAATAAAGTTCGTAATGAACCAGCCCCTAGAGCAGAAAAACTAGATTCGTTAATACCATTTGCACTTTCAGTTCAGAATCTTACTACCACGATCGAGTCAAATAATCTTCACTTTTTTTTGGAGAGTCCAGGCCTTTTACAAGATTTAGTTGATAAACTTCCACCTCAAATTCGATTTAACTGGGGTTCGTTCAAAATTAGCACCGGTAAACCAAATTTACTAGTATTCAGTAACTGGATCATGGAAATGGCTGAAGCTGCATGTGAGGTGACCACTAGTTGTTTTTAAGGGTCAAAAAAATCTGACAACCAACGCTCCACTGCGGGAAGGACAAACGTTAATCAGGAAGCTACAACGACGTGGGAAGCAAGCAATGGCAATATGTTTGTTGTCGGGGAAACTGCTACTCGCTGAAGGAATGCAACAAGTTCAAGGCCATGAATTTAAACAACAAATAGTAACTTATTTACTTAGGTGGGCATTACAGTTCGGGTCGAACCTGGGCCTCAACCAACATCCTTCTATAACGACTTCGATTTCGGGCGAGCTCTCTCCAGTTTCGCACCCAAGTCGGTTGAGGTCTTCATCCACTTGATTGCGCCACCTAAGACGAGGTCTTCCCCTTCCGCGATTTCCCTGCAATGTGCTTCCGAACACCCGACGAGCCGGAGCGTTTGGGTCCATCCGCTCTACATGGCCCAACCATCGTAACCTCGCGATGCGAACTCTTCTGGCTATGTCGCGGTACAGCTCATACAGCTCGTGGTTGTATCTTCTTCTGCACACATTGTCTTCGCATACGGGACCAAAGATCATTCGGAGAATTTTTCTTTCGAAACGACCAAGGGTTTCCTCATCCGCTTTCGATAAGGTCCATGCTTCCGCGCCGTAAAGCAGGACTGGGATGATTAAGGTCTTATACAAGGCTACCTTCGTTTTTCGCCTTCTTAACCCAAAGAAGCAACGGTTGGCAAGAGTTATTTTCCGTTTGATTTCTGCACTGATGTTGTTGTCCGTGTCTACAGTGGATCCTAGGTAGACGAAGTCCTACGAAGTTATGTCTGTCTATTGTGACGTATTGTCCAATTCGTCGATGTTCTGTGTCCTTGTTTGATGACAACATATACTTCGTTTTGCCCTCATTAGCCATCAAACCCATTTTTGCCGCTTCTGTTTCAATACTCGCAAGAGCATGTATGACATCACGCTTTTTTCTTCCCATTACGTCAATATCGTCTGCTTAGGCGATGATTGTACAGACTTTTGAAAGATTGTTCCTCTGGTGTTGACGTTTGATCTCTGCCAAGCTGGTGAAGTGACTTTCTCGGATCGGAACAAAATTTTGTGTAAAATAGTTGCTAATTATTTGCTAAGAAATAAATTTTTTTGCTCCTCCCGTTTAATTATAAAAATTCACAGCTTGACGTCAAGCGCAAAGCAAATTTTTCAGGAAAGGTTTAGAGACCGGGTGTTTTTACCATATTTTTTTGCTAATTATTTGCTCTAAAAAAAAAACAAAAAAAAATTTTTTTGCTTATTAAAAAAAATTTTCTTAATTTTTTCTTAATTTTTTTTTTTTTTTAATTGATTTTTTTATATTTTTTCTACTAATTATTTGTTCCTCGGTAAAACAAAAATTTTATTTTTTGCTCTTCCCGTTTACCTACAAAAATTCACATTTCCAGCTTGAAGTCAAGCTGGCGAGGCAATTTTTTCAGGCAAGTCTTAGAGATCGGTTGTTCTCACAAAATTTTTTTGCTATTTTTTTGCTCTAGGAAAAATAAAACAAAAAATTTTTTTGTTGTTTAAAAAAAACTTTTTAAAGCTTTTTTTTAATTTTTTTTTTGCAAACATTTTTTGAGCATATTCTTTTTTTTGCTATTTAATTGCTCTAAGAAAAATAAAACGAATTTTTTTTTGCTGACGAAAATGCTAAAAAATTGCTAGCAACAAAATAAAAAAAATTAAAAAAAAAATAAAAAAATTTTTTGCAGTCAGCAAAAAAAAGTTTTGTTTTATTTTTCGTAGGGCAATTAAATAGCAAAAAAAAAAAATGCTAAAAAATTGTTAGCAACAAAAGAAAAAAATTTGAAAAAAATAAAAAAATTTTTGCAGTCAGCAAAAAAAAATTTTGTTTTATTTTTCGTAGAGTAATTAAATAGCAAAAAAAAGAATATGCTAAAAAAATGTTTGCAAAAAAAAAAAAATTTAAAAAAAACTTTTAAAATTTTCTTGTTTTCTTTTTCCTAGAGCAAAAAAATAGCAAAAAAATCTTGTGAAAACACCCAATCTCTAAAACTTGCCTGAAAAATTAATTTTTGTAGGTAAACGGGAAGAGCAAAAAATAAAATTTTTGTTTTTACGAGGAGCAAATAATTAGTAGAAAAAAATATAAAAAAATCAATTTTTCAAAAAAAAAAAATAAGAAAAAAATTAAGAAAATTTTTTTTAATAAGCAAAAAAATTTTTTTTTTGTTTTTTTTTTTAGAGCAAATAATTAGCAAAAAAATATGGTAAAAACACCCGGTCTCTAAACCTTTCCTGAAAAATTTGCTTTGCGCTTGACGTCAAGCTGTGAATTTTTATAATTAAACGGGAGGAGCAAAAAAATTTATTTCTTAGCAAATAATTAGCAACTAAATTACACAAAATTTTGTTCCGATCCGAGAAAGTCACTTCACCAACTTGACAGAGGTGATATATCATTGAGGAAACGCACAATAAATTAAGTAATTAGTTCAGGATCTGGTTTCTACAAAAATCAATATTTTTCATTTAAATGTAGGCGTATACTTTAGGACAACTCCCTAAAGTATTCGTGGGTCTACCCATTCATAGTCTTGCCTTGCTTCGAGGAAAAACCAAACATCAATATCATATTATTTTAAAAACGGACGAGTTATTTATGTATTTAAGTATAGATGTTTGAAAAAAAAAAAAATGAGAAGAAATATTAATCGATAAAAGTATAATGTCACTCTCCATTGGTTTGACTAGAGGAAACTCTCATTTGGAAAGCAGATGGAACACCTAAAACTGTTACTGTTCAGTTTAACAAATTGTGTTTGAATAAAACAGATAATGAAAAATATTTCTAAAACAAAATTTTCTCTTTGACTCTTTGACTTTGACTTGAGATTAAGATTTCGCTTCTTGAATGAATTCTCACTTCAAATCGAGTGGTTGTCACTTTTCACTTCTCAAAATAATGAGAAGAAATCTTTTTGCATTTATGGAACGGTTTAAGATTGCCCCTGGCCGGAAAGTGACATAACTTTAAAATTGTTGGTCCTACTGATAAGTATAAATGGGAAGGGACTCAATAATTTTCAAATTTATCTGCTGTAATTAAGAGTTTGCTGCCAAATTTGATGATAAATTGCTTTAAATTACCTTAAAAACAATATTTCGGATTTGCAGTTTTGCATTTAAATATTGATTAAGTTACTTCACCTCCTCTGCTGGAAACTGCATCTAGGAACATTTTTCTTTGGTGATCCAAGTGATCTGGCGAACACAGATCCCCTTAAAATTTATAGTTTCATTAAAAGCTCCAACTGGTTTTGTTAAATGAGGTGCTAACTCACAATCTTCTATGGTATCAGAATGGACCTTAATATTGGTCTAAGTGTGTCAGTTGTTTTTAACTGACAGCCATTTCAACCTAATCTAACTTACTTCAATGCGAGTAAATCATTGATTGGACTAATTCTATCTTAAAATCATTTGAAATTTGCATAAGCAGCCAATTATCCTAAAAATAGAGAAAATTTCTTTTCAATATTTTGTAATTCTTGCTTTTACTTTGTTTGTTAGTTTTTATGGGCTATCGACCTATAGGTCTAAAAATATTTAGTTACAAACGGAAAAAATACAAACTATGAAATCATAAGAAATGTGAAGAGAGAATTTTTCCTTAGAACTATTTATACTGCGATTCTTTTATAGATTCTGCTATAGTGCTGAACAAATATTTAAACTCTGGTTTGAAACCTGTTCAATTTGAAATCGAATGGAAAATTGAATAAAAGAGTGAATTTCTGAAAAACGACCGACGTCTGCACCATAATCATTATAATAATTGAAGTGTGGAGCTGAATAGTGATCTGCAGTAAGTGCTATAAGACAATGTGATTGTATAGCTTTGAAAAAAAGGAAAACATAATTCAATCAAAGATAAACTGGAAAATTGTCTCTAGGAACTGCTTCCTAAGTCCGACCTGTAAGCTGTAGTTGCGTGAGGATTTGAATATTTATATACGTGCACATGTGTATGGTTGTAGAATGAAAGTAAAAACTAAAATTAACTCACCGCGATCAAAGTATAGTAGTGCCTTTGTCACACTTCCGAACCCATCAATGTCATTGTCAGACGGTGGAGTATCGAAACAACGTTATAAAAAAAGAAGAAAAAAAATACTTACAAATCAAAACCAAAATAAATTTAGTCAAAAGGATACGAATCCGGAATGAACACTAGGTATTCAAGAATCAATCCTTGTGAATAGTTTGAACTTACTTTTCCTCATGAACACTACATTGAGAACCTCACCTGAAACGAAAAGTATGTCATTTAACATCATAGCCATGCAAAATACTGGCCCATGGAACCATCTGATCGCCACGAATAAAAGTTATTACCCACCTAGAAGTGAATTAAACTAATACAAAGATTGTAACGATAGTATTCTCCACTTCACTCAGGATTTTAGTAAGGCAATAATGCTAATTTTTTTTTTTTTTTTTTTTTATGTAAATAGTTATATGTACGTACCTACCTGCGCATTTACGTAGGATTATGATTAGTTATGAAACATATTTCACTAACCGAAGTTAAATAACAGACTTTGATACCAAGTAAAAATCTTAATAATTAGCACTCCCGATCAAAGCAAAAATTAAATAAATCAAGCCTTGCTAGCTTAACACATTAAATACGATTTGTATTATATCTACTACTTATACACACATATACAATGGTTCCTATTCCTATTTCCTTTCCTTCACAAACCCACATGGTTTTTGAATTCGCTACACCACTTGCTTTCGAATAAATTAAAATTTAATAAAAAAAAAGTGTGTGGTTGCAAATTACAGTAGCAAATTCATTGTACAAAAAAATTATTTAAAGATAATATAGGTATGCAACTTATCGTTTATAATTTGCACAGGTACTATCTTAAGATTCATTAATAATTAATTTAACAAAAAAAAAAAAAAAATAAAAAAAAGACATAGGTATATGTGCAATATCAAGCAATGGAGTCTTAGACTATGGGGGAAAAGGGTATTACATTGTTTATAATAAATCATTATTTAATTTTCCCTTTAAAAGGAGTTGCATGAATTCCTTGCTCTGTTCACTGCACTTTTTTCATTCTTGACTAATTTGCCACCGAGTGTAGGTAGTCCACATAACTATCTACTATGTAAAAATAAGTGCACATAGAAAAAAGATGAAATAATAGGAAAATGGCATTAAGTGCATTTATTTATACACAGTATCTGGCCTACCTAAAATTGTAACAATAAATCTATCCACTATTACAAATAGAAAATTGAATCGATTAACGAAAACTCTTTTATATTAAACATTCAAATAAATAAGTTCAAACACATTATTTTGAGTTTTCAAATTAAAATTTAAAATTTTTATTTATTTAGGATGCATTTCGAGCAGTTTTCCGCTCATACATACAGTCGTGTAGCTGATGATGAGCGGAAAACTGCTCGAAATGCATCCTAAATAAATAAAATTTTAAATTTTAATTTGAAAACTCAAAATAATGTGTTTGAACTTATTTATTTGAATGTTTAAATCTATCCACATTAAAATGATACACATTTGTATACATATATGCTACCGAGACCTACCCCTTTTTAATCCTTTCATGAATTTTGTATACCTATGAATATATATATAACTTAAATCAAATAAGACTGCAGGTGCAGATGGCCTTGATGCCGAACTTTTCAAGGCAGCTGGAGATCAGTTGGAAAGGCAGCTGGAGATCAGTTGATATGGTCGGAAGAAAGCATGCGCGATGAATAAAACCTCAGTATCGTATGCCCGATCCTAAAGAAAGGAGACCCTCACAATTGCGCCAATTATAGAGGGATAAGCCTCCTTAACGTTGCTTATAAGATCTTGTCTGCTGTAATATGTGAACGTCTTAAGCCCCACGTCAACAACTTGATAGGTCCTTATCAATGTGGTTTTAGACCAGAGAAGTCCACAATAGACCAAATTTTCACATTACGGCAGATCTTGGAAAAAACCCGAGAACATAATATCGATATTCACCATCTCTTTATCGATTTCAAGGCCGCGTATGACAGTATCTACAGAGACGAGCTGTACAGAGCCATGTCTAGTTTCGGCATCCCTGCAAAACTCCGAGAGAAAGGTTTTAGACAAGGCGACAAACTGTCGTGCGATTTCTTCAACATCATACTTGAACAGATTGTAAGAAACTCAAACGTCAACACCAGAGGAACAATCTTTCAAAAGTCTGTACAATTACTCGCCTATGCAGACGATATTGACGTAATGGGAAGAAAAAAGCGTGATGTCATAGGTGCTTTTGCGAGTATTGAAACAGAAGCGGCAAAAATGGGTTTGATGGTTAATGAGGGCAAAACGAAGTATATGTTGTCATCAAACAAGGACACAGAACATCGACGGATTGGACAAAACGTCACAATAGACAGACATAACTTCGAGGTAGTACAGGACTTCGTCTACCTAGGATCCGCTGTAGACACGGACAACAACATCAGTGCGGAGATCAAACGGAGAATAACTCTTGCCAACCGTTGCTTCTTTGGGTTAAGAAGGCAATTGAGAAACAAAACCCTCTCCAGAAAAACCAAGGTAACCTTATATAAGACCTTAATCATCCCAGTCCTGCTTTACGGCGCGGAAGCATGGACCTTATCGAAAGCGGATGGGGAAACCCTTGGTCGTTTCGAAAGAAAAATTCTCCGAATGATCTTTGGTCCCGTATGCGAAGACAATGTGTGGAGAAGAAGATACAACAGCGAGATGTATGAGCTGTACCGCGACATGGGCATAGCCAGAAGAGTACGCATCGCGAGACTACGATGGTTGGGCCATGTAGAGCGGATGGACCCAAACGCTCCGGCTCGTCGGGTGTTCGAAAGCACATTGCAGGGAAATCGCGGAAGGGGAAGACCTCGTCTTAGGTGGCGCAATCAAGTGAATGAAGACCTCAACCGACTTGGAGTGCGAAACTGGAGAGAGCTCGCCCGAAATCGAAGTCGTTATAGAAGGATGTTGGTTGAGGCCCAGGTTCACCCCGAACTGTAATGCCCACCTAAGTAAGTAAGTAAGTATGAATATATATAGTCGAGTTAAACTAAACGGTACGGCCGGCGCGGCGTCGCGTCGCTGTGGTGGCGGCCGACAGTGCGTGCGAAAATGAAACGTTGGGCAAACAAAAAACAATTTTAAGATGAACCTTTAACCTATGTATGTGTGAAGGCACATTTTCATTCTTCTTTGCCCGACAGCAAGGCTGCCAATTATGAGTTCAGAATGGAAATCAAATCGCAGAAAAAGCGAAGTGAATTGGAAAAATTTAGCAGAAATTAAAAAAAAAATTATAAGAAGGGAAAGCAAATCGCAGAAAAAACAAAGTGAATTTGAAAAAACTTACCAAAAATAAAAAAAATTGTGAACAACAGGTATATTTTAATTTAGCAGAGACATACAAAAAAAAAATAAGGTATGTTTATATACCAAATAGAATGGCAGCCCTGACCTGTTGTGATATTTAGATGAGATGCAGCAACAAGTTATTATCTCTGAACCTGAACAGCCAAGTAATAGGAAAAGTGAAATGTTTTCCAAAATCCATTACATTTGGAGAAAAATATAGATATGAATACAGGACACAACTATGGCGAAATAGAAAGGCGTGTGTATAACACTAATCTTAAAAAATTATGTATTACCTACAAAAGATTCGTGATACCTACATACATATACGCACATGCTTACGTTCATATTATGTATGTAGGTACTAACATTTTGGGTGCAAATGTAAACTTTACAAAATTCGAAACGATTGTGTAACAAATCAATAATTGGGTAGGTATATAAAACAAGGGAGCGGTGATCAGGTGATCGGTCACTATTCCCTAGTATGGTACATAATTGTGTACTCGTGGATCAGTAGTTAAGTTCATGCTATTTACGCTATGTGTTGGCTTTGACTTGGAAGCCACAGGGATAATTACTATGAAACGCATTCATAAATACTTTGCTTAATTGCTTTACAAAAATGTTGATTTTGTTCATATACCAAAAAGTACTAAGAATATATTTTTTTTGTTTAAAAAAAATTGGAATAGCAGTAGGAATGTGAGTTAACTTTGGTGGCGGAATTGAAATATTTGCTTTAGTGTTCCGCGGTGGAAGGTAATTTTATGAAAGTAAATATGATTTAAAAAACAGAAAAAACAAGTAGGTAAAAAACCTCCACCAAAAACATGCAATCAAGCTAGCAAAGTGATTTTTTAGAATTAAACGGGAAGAGCCAAAAAATAAAAGTTTGTTTTTTCCTAGAGCAAATAATTCGTAGAAAAAAAATTAAAAAAAATAGTTTTTTTAATTAAAAAAAATTAAGAAAAAAATTAAAAAATTTTTGCTAGTCAGCGAAAATCAAATTTTTCTAGTTTTTTTTAAGAGCAAATAATTAGCAAAAAAATATGATGAAAATATTTGGTCAGTAAAGCTTTGTTGGAAAAAAAATATTTGGTTAAGTTTGCGTCAAGTTGATGAAGTGATTTTTTAGAATTAAACGGGAAGAGCAAAAAAATAAAAGTTTGTTTTTTCCTAGAGCAAATAATTCGTAGAAAAAAATTAAAAATTTTTTTTTTAATTAAAAAAAATTAAGAAAATTTTTGCTAATCAGCGAAAATTAAATTTTTTTAATTTTTTTTAGAGCAAATAATTAGCAAAGAAATATGATGAAAACATTTGGTCAGTAAGGCTTTGTTGGAAAAAAAAATATTTGGT
Source organism: Melanostoma mellinum (assembly GCA_914767635.1). Lineage (NCBI taxonomy): Eukaryota > Metazoa > Arthropoda > Insecta > Diptera > Syrphidae > Melanostoma > Melanostoma mellinum. The sequence continues at coordinate 113,069,828 of OU612059.1, forward strand.
TAAGTTTGCGTCAAGTTGATGAAGTGATTTTTTAGAATTAAACGGGAAGAGCAAAAAAATAAAAGTTTGTTTTTCTCAGAGCAAATAATTCATAGAAAAAAATAAAAAAAAATTAATTTTTTTAATTAAAAAAATTAAGAAAAAAATTAAGAAAATTTTTGCTAGTCAGCGAAAATCAAATTTTTTTAGTTCTTTTTAGAGCAAATAATTAGCAAAAAAATATGATGAAAACATTTGGTCAGTAAGGCTTTGTTGGAAAAAAAATATTTGGTTAAGTTTGCGTCAAGTTGATGAAGTGATTTTTTAGAATTAAACGGGAAGAGCAAAAAAATAATAGTTTGATTTTTCCTAGAGCAAATAATTCATAGAAAAAAAATTAAAAAAAATAATTTTTTTAATTAAAAAAAATTAAGAAAATTTTTGCTAATCAGCGAAAATCAAATTTTTTTAGTTTTTTTAGAGCAAATAATTAGCAAAAAAATATGATGAAAAAATTTGGTCAGTAAGGCTTTGTTGGAAAAAAAATATTTGGTTAAGTTTGCGTCAAGTTGATGAGGTGATTTTTTAGAATTAAACGGGAAGAGCAAAAAAATAAAAATTTTTTTTTTCCTAGAGCAAATAATTCGTAGAAAACAAATTAAAAAAATTAATTTTTTTAATTAAAAAAAATTAAGAAAAAAATTAAGAAAATTTTTGCTAATCAGCGAAAATCAAATTTTTTTTAGTTTTTTGTAGAGCAAATAATAAGCAAAAAATATGAAAACATTTGGTCACTAAGGCTTTGTTGGAAAAAAAATATTTGGTTAAGTTTGCGTCAAGTTGATGAAGTGATTTTTTAGAATTAAACGGGAAGAGCAAAAAAATAAAAGTTTGTTTTTCCCAAGAGCAAATAATTCGTAGAAAAAAAATTTAAAAAATTAATTTTTTTAATTTAAAAAACAGAAAAAACAAGTAGGTAAAAAACCTCCACCAAAAACATGCAATCAAGCTTGCAAAGTGATTTTTTAGAATTAAACGGGAAGAGACAAAAAATAAAAGTTTGTTTTTTCCTAGAGCAAATAATTCGTAGAAAAAAAATTAAAAAAATTAATTTTTTTAATTAAAAAAAATTAAGAAAAAAATTAAGAAAATTTTTGCTAGTCAGCGAAAATCAAATTTTTCTAGTTTTTTTTAGAGCAAATAATTAGCAAAAAAATATGATGAAAAGATTTGGTCAGTAAGGCTTTGTTGGAAAAAAAATATTTGGTTAAGTTTGCGTAAAGTTGATAAAGTGATTTTTTAGAATTAAACGGGAAGAGCAAAAAAATAAAAGTTTGTTTTTTCCTAGAGCAAATAATTCGTAGAAAAAAATAAAAAAAAATTTTTTTTTTAATTAAAAAAAATTAAGAAAATTTTTGCTAATCAGCGAAAATAAAATTTTTTTAATTTTTTTTAGAGCAAATAATTAGCAAAAAAATATGATGAAAACATTTGGTCAGTAAGGCTTTGTTGGAAAAAAAATATTTGGTTAAGTTTGCGTCAAGATGATGAAGTGATTTTTTAGAATTAAACGGAAAGAGCAAAAAAATAAAAGTTTGTTTTTCCTAGAGCAAATAATTCATAGAAAAAAAATAAAAAAAATTAATTTTTTTAATTAAAAAAAATTAAGAAAAAAATTAAGAAAATTTTTGCTAATCAGCGAAAATCAAATTTTTTTTAGTTTTTTTTAGAGCAAATAATAAGCAAAAAATATGATGAAAACATTTGGTCACTAAGGCTTTGTTGGAAAAAAAATATTTGGTTAAGTTTGCGTCAAGTTGATGAAGTGATTTTTTAGAATTAAACGGGAAGAGCAAAAAATAAAAGTTTGTTTTTCCCTAGAGCAAATAATTCGTAGAAAAAAAATTTAAAAAATTAATTTTTTTAATTAAAAAAAAATTAAGAAAAAAATTAAGAAAATTTTTGCTAATCAGCGAAAATCAAATTTTTTTAGTTTTTTTTTAGAGCAAATAATTAGCAAAAAAATATGATGAAAACATTTGGTCAGTAAGGCTTTGTTGGAAAAAAAATATTTGGTTAAGTTTGCGTCAAGTTTGAAGTGATTTTTTAGAATTAAACGGGAAGAGCAAAAAAATAAGAGTTTATTTTTTCCTAGAGCAAATAATTTGTAGAAAAAAAATTAAAACAAATTAATTTTTTTAATTAAAAAAAAATAAGAAAAAAATTAAGAAAATTTTTGCTAATCAGCGAAAATAAAATTTTTTTAATTTTTTTCAGAGCAAATAATTAGCAAAAAAATATGATGAAAAAATTTGGTCAGTAAGGCTTTGTTGGAAAAAAAATATTTGGTTAAGTTTGCGTCAAGTTGATGAGGTGATTTTTTAGAATTAAACGGGAAGAGCAAAAAAATAAAAATTTGTTTTTTCCTAGAGCAAATAATTCGTAGAAAACAAATTAAAAAAATTAATTTTTTTAATAAAAAAAATTAAGAAAAAAATTAAGAAAATTTTTGCTAATCAGCGAAAATCAAATTTTTTTTAATTTTTTTTGTAGAGCAAATAATAAGCAAAAAATATGAAAACATTTGGTCACTAAGGCTTTGTTGGAAAAAAAAAAATATTTGGTTAAGTTTGCGTCAAGTTGATGAAGTGATTTTTTAGAATTAAACGGGAAGAGCAAAAAAATAAAAGTTTGTTTTTCCCTAGAGCAAATAATTCGTAGAAAAAAAATTTAAAAAATTAATTTTTTTAATTTAAAAAACAGAAAAAACAAGTAGGTAAAAAACCTCCACCAAAAACATGCAATCAAGCTAGCAAAGTGATTTCTTAGAATTTAAAAGGAAGAGCCAAAAAATAAAAGTTTGTTTTTCCTAGAGCAAATAATTCATAGAAAAAAAATTAAAAAAATTAATTTTTTTAATTAAAAAAAATTAAGAAAAAAATTAAGAAAATTTTTGCTAATCAGCGAAAATCAAATTTTTTTAGTTTTTTTTAGAGCAAATAATTAGCAAATAAATATGATGAAAAGATTTGGTCAGTAAGGCTTTGTTGGAAAAAAATATTTGGTTAAGTTTGCGTCAAGTTGATGAGGTGATTTTTTAGAATTAAACGGGAAGAGCAAAAAAATAAAAATTTGATTTTTCCTAGAGCAAATAATTCGTAGAAAACAAATTAAAAAAATTAATTTTTTTAATTAAAAAAAATTAAGAAAAAAATTAAGAAAATTTTTGCTAATCAGCGAAAATCAAATTTTTTTTAGTTTTTTGTAGAGCAAATAATATTGGATAGTTAATTGAACGAACCCTTTTGAGTATATTAGATAGTTCACTGAACGAGCCATATAAAGTAAATGACTTATGTCAAATTGACTTTTGCATAATAAACCTTCTTCTCTTTGGTACAATCAAAAGTATAAGACGTGTTTCACTTTATTGCTGATAGTTTAGGTCAATTCCGATCAATATTAATCTAACAGGTTATGGGCCATCTGCAGCCTATTTTATCAGTAATAAGTAGTTTTTGATTTGATTCATTTGTCGCGGTTAAAATTTTCTTAAAATTTTCTTTGGTTGAAATTTTTTTCTCGCTTAACCTAATTCGAGATTTCTTTAAAAAAATTCTGTCACATGGTTGACATAGTTGAGAAGATTAAACTAAGCGTTTCATGTGAAGATATTCCAGATATAGCTAACAATTCTGACAGTATCATCGTCGAAGAATCTGCGAAAAGTTCAACTGAAGAAATGACCTATCAGATTCCATTTAAGCGCCTTAAGGGCAGAGAGAATTACTCTGAATGGAAGGTCGGTGCGAGAGCTCACATGATAATCAAAGGGTTATGGGACTCTTGCAAGAATCAATTACCCGCTGCAGCAAATGAAACACAGAAGAAAGCAGATCTCAGAGCAATAGGTGAGTTGACGTTATTGCTCGAGCCGTGTAACTACAATCATATAGTGGATGCAACCACTTGCAAAGAAGCATGGGATAGTATAGCGGCGGCTTTTGATGACACCGGCACGGGACGCAAAGTGGCACTCCTGCAACAATTGGTATCACTCAAGCAAAAAGAATGTGCATCAATGGAAGATTACGTCAATAAAATCAGTTCACTGTGGTCCAAAGTAAAGGCGGCAGGCTTCAATATAGACGATGAAGTAGCCGGTTCATTGATGCTGGTGGGCTTACCTGTAGAGTATAAACCTATGATACTCGCAGTAGAAAACTCTTCGAATAAAATCACATTTGACTATGTCAAAAACTTGTTGATGCAGGGCATGATCTTTGAAACCGAAAAATGTGATTTGAACGAGGCGGCTTTGGCCGTAAAAAATAAAAAATTCCAAAGTAAGAACGATAAGAATTGCGGGAAAAATTGGACAGCAAATCTTTAGAATGCATTTTCATTGGATATGCTGCAGATGCAAAAGCATACAGGCTTTACAACACCCAGTCAAACTCAGTTGTTATAAGTAGAGATGTGACATTCTTGGAGTCAAGTGGAATTAATCAGGTAATTGATTTCGAATCAGATAAAACTAATGGTTTCTTGTTGGAATACTCTGAAGGTGAAAAAGATGACATTTGCGAATCAGAGGAGGATATGCCTCGTGATTGTTGTCAATCAATAAATGATCCTCAAATAACTAGCTCACCTGCGACCCCATGTGATTTGGAAGCTGTTGACTCATCGTATCAAGAACCTGTCAATGATGCATTTACTTCGCTTACTGATGACAGCAACGTTAGTGTGTGGGAGCCAAGCGAGTCAGGTGATGACGATCAGATGTCGAACCTCGCCAGAAATCTTCACGCAATCAAGGGAAGCCAAAGCCAGATTATGTCAATTTTGCTTTCGCCTTTTTTGTGAATGATCCATCAACATTCAAGCAGGCAATGGCGAGTGAGAAGGCTGATTCGTGGAAATGCGCCATGAAAGAAGAATTTGAGTCGCTTCAACAAAACAAAACCTGGAAGCTAGTACAGCTACCCCCTGGAAAATCGCCGATTGAATGTAAGTGGGTGTACAAATCAAAGCGTGACACCCAAGGCAAAGTGGTCCGATATAAAGCAAGATTGGTGGCTAAAGGCTTTACTCAAGTCGAAGGCCTCGACTATCACGAAACTTTCTCCCCGGTAGTTCGGTTTACAACCATTCGGTATTTGATGGCGATTGCAGCAAAATTTGATTGGACATCCGTCAATTGGATGTGGTTACAGCGTTTCTCCATGGCAAGCTGGAAGAAGAGATTTTCATGTCGCAGCCGGAAGGTTTTTCCGATGGAACGGATCGCTGCTGTAAGCTAGAAAAATCAATATATGGACTCAAACAATCAAGCCGTGTTTGGAACTGCACCTTGAACAAAGTTCTTTTGGATTTTGGGTTGCAGCGTTCATCGACAGATCAATGCCTGTATCATTTAATCAATGGTTCTCTATTGTTCATCGTAACAATTTACGTGGATGACATTTTAATATTTAGCAATAATGACAAGTTAGAACAGAAGCTAACTGATCTTCTCTTCAAGCAGTTTAAGATGAAGGACATGGGAGAGATATCATCTGTATTGGGAGTTCGAGTAACAAGAAACAGGAAAGCAGGTACGATTTCTCTTGATCAAACACAGTACATAAAAGATATTTTATCTCGTTTCAACATGAGCGACTGTAATCCAGCAGTTGCACCAATGGATATTAACCAAAAAATATCTGCCAAAATGTGTCCTAGTACCGATGAAGAGAAAAACCATATGAAAGATGTCCCCTATCGACAATTGGTTGGAGCTTTGCAATTTTGCGTGCAAGTCTCAAGACCTGATATCTGTTTTCCGGTTAACGTACTAAGTCGTTATAATAATAATCCTGGCAGAGCACACTGGGGTGCTGCGAAGCGCATTTTACGTTACCTTAAAGGAACGCTTTTCAAGAAGATAACATATAACAATTCTCAAACACAACTCAAAGGTTATTGCGATGCCGATTGGGCTAGTGATGAGGACGAGAGACGATCAACTACCGGTTATGTGTTCACCATGCAAGGTGGTGCGATATCATGGTGCACCAAACAACAGAAAACCATCGCAATTTCAACGACAGAGGCAGAGTTTATGTCTATGACAGCAGCGATACAAGAATGCGTTTGGCTAAAAATGCTTGAAAGGGAACTCTTCACAAACTCACCTAAGTCGATTGAATTGTTTTGCGACAACATTAGTGCGATTAAGCTGGCGATCAACAATGCATACTCAGCACGAACTAAGCACGTGGATGTCAAAGAAAAGTTCGTACACCAAAATGTTAAAAGTGGTCTAGTTAAACTAACTCATCTGCCAACTAGTGAGATGCCAGCTGATATCTTAACGAAACCAATTTCTGGTCGAAAATTAGAGAATTTCTCAAGTATTTTTGGCTTTATTCAAAATTAATATACCTGTAAGTCAAAACTGGTTCGAAAGCGATTATGGAATTTACTTTACCTATTTAAATACATGTAAATCAATTAATGGAAAGGAAAACAAACATCAAACCCAATAAGAAGGTTCCTGACACAACAAAATTTAAACGATACTATACATAAAACTAGCACATCAAACAAAACTAATAGTGAAAACCAAAAACCAATTAGTAGCAAAACACGAAGCTTAGAATAGCAAATACAGCTTAACAACTACGCGTTAAATACTTCTTCCAAAAAATCGACAAATAAGAAAACAGATCACAATTACAAACATACAAATCACAATACCTCAAAACAACAATCCCCCTCAACAAGGTTGACCACCATAGGGAGAATAAAAATAAATCACAACCCCTCTGACCCGAAACCAAACTCACTTTTTAAAACAGAAAACAAAACTGATCAAAAAAAACATTCTCACGTATACACCAAGAAAGAAAAAAAAACAAACAACAACAACAACTCCCTCAAGCCGGCTTGCCACCGTGAGGGATGTAGGCTTAAACCCCCCAAGTTATTTAACAAAATCAACATTAAATACTATAAACATATGCTCATTCAATGTAAGAACTTTATCTACAGACGAAAAAATGGAAGAACTTAAACAAGCAATAGCATGCATCGAATGGGACATTATCGGACTATCTGAAACAAGAATATATGGACAACAAATAAATGAAAATGACATTGGAATATTCTGTTACATAGGCGAAACCAAAGGACTGTACGGAGTTGGCTTTCTCATCAAAAAAGATCTCAAAAGTTATATAACAGAAATACGTTTCTTCAATGAGAGAATATGTAGTATCACTCTACAAATCAGTAACACGAAATTGACCGTAATACAAATATATGCCCCAACAGATAGAGCTACCGACGAAGAAATCGATCAATTCTATGACTGTCTGGAACAAGTGTATGTAACAACAAAAACAGAAGTTATGTACGTCATAGGAGATTTCAACGCAAAGTTGGGTTTGCAAAATGAAGGTGAAGAAAATATCATTGGGCGTTTCGGATATGGACAAAGAAATAGACGTGGAAACAGATAACTTAGCTGGCTACAAGAACTTAATCTGACATTTGCAAACTCATTTTTTAAGAAAAAGGACAAATTTAAATGGACTTGGATATCCCCAGATAATAAAACAAAAAACGAAATTGATCTAGTACTGACAAATAAAATAAAAACAATCATGGACGTTTCAACGATAACCACGCTAAAGTTTGATAGTGACCATAGGATGATACGCGCAAAAATCAAAATCAACCACAGAACTATGAACAGGAATCATCAGAAATATTTTACACCTAGAGAAATTACTTCAGAGCAACAAACAACCTATAACATACAACTTGGAAGAAAAATAAATGAAATAATAAACACCACTTACACTTCAGAAAATATTCAAAACATTTATGATATCTTCGAAACTATCATTAAAACTTCAGCAAAGGACACTATAATGAAACCAAAGAACACCAAAGTCGAAAAAATCTCTCAGAACACAAAAATAATGATAAACAAAAGAGAAGAATTGAGAGCAAAAACCAATCTGACAGCACATGAAACACAAGAACTGAAAGAGTTAAGAAAAACAATTAAATTACAGTCAAAAACAGATATCCAAAACTACAACGAATCGAAGGTGAAAGACATATTAGAAAATACAAAATCAATAAAAAAGACAAAACAATTTTTGTGTGACGACGGAAAAGAATGGATCATTTCTATAAAAAATGATACAAAAAGACTCACCAAAAGGATAGATATAAATAAAACAGCTACAGATTTCTTTGAATCCCTGTTTTCATCTTCAAACAATGAAGCAGACAACAACAACATTTTCCTTGACAACAACTTTGATGACGATTCGATACTTTTCAACGAAATGGAAATCACACACTGCATCGACGAATTGGGACATGATAAAAGTTCAGGCAGTGATGGTATCGAGGCAGAAATTTTAAAATTCGGAAAACAAAGTGTCACACCATTTCTGACAAAACTTTTCAACGCCATTCTTAAAACTCAACAGATACCAAAACAATGGAAACAAAGCATCATAACATTATTACATAAAAAAGGAGACAAAGAAGATATAAATAATTACAGACCAATCAGCTTAATATCGACAGTGTATAAACTTTTCTCAAAAGCATTATACAAAAAATTAAAAATATCACTAAATGACAAACAGCCAAGAGAGCAAGCCGGATTTAGAGAAGGATTCTCAACTACTGACCACTTACAGACCATTAACCAACTAATAGAAAAATTTAATGAGTACAAGAAACCTCTCTATCTTTTATTCATTGACTTTAGTAAAGCTTTTGATACGATAGAACATAAAAGCATTTGGGCAGCACTGACGAATCAAAATATCAATCCAATATTTATTCAGACAATCAAAAACATTTATAACAACAATACTGCAAAAATTAAAACTGACAAAATGGGACGAGAATTTAACATTAAAAGGGGAGTACGACAAGGAGACCCAATTTCTCCACCACTTTTCTCAGCGGTACTAGAAGAAATATTTTGTCGACTTGACTGGAAAAATAAATTTGGATTAAATATATGGGGAGAGAAATTGAACAATCTTAGATTTGCAGATGACATTGTTCTTCTATCAGACAAACCAGAGGACTTAGAAAAAATGGTGAACGAACTTGCAGATGAATGTAAAATCCACGGACTCTTATTAAATCTTAGCAAAACTAAAGCCATGACTAATCATATAAGAAAGGAAATCTTGCTTCAAAATAATAAAATAGAGTATACTGATGACTACATTTATTTAGGACAACTGAAATCATTTGATAACCAGGAAGAAAAGGAAATAAATCGAAGAATATCTAATAGCTGGAAACAATTTTGGAACGTTAAACAGATTCTAGATGCAAAAATTGGAAAAGACACACAAAAATACATCATAGATTCAACAATACTTCCAGTAATGACATACGGTTTACAAACAATGGGACTAACATCGAATTCTATTGAAAAATTAAGAATCTGTCAATGTAAAATGGAAAGAACACTACTTAATATAAGGACTATTCAAAAAATTAAGAACGAAGAAATAAGAAGAAGAACTAACATAATAGACGGAACTCAAAGAATAAAACAACTTAAATGGAGCTGGGCCGGACACATTTCGAGAATCCAAGACAACAGATGGACAAAAATTTTAACAAAGTGGACCCCACCAGACGAAATTAGACCTAGAGGTAGACCAAAGAAGAGATGGGAAGACGATCTTAAACAATTCAACAACAACTGGTATAATGACGGAAAGAACAGAAATCTATGGGCAGCAATGGGGGAGGCTTACGCCAGATCAACATAAATCTATCTAACTTTTATTAACTTGAAAAACATTACTTAACTTAACTTTGAATATATGTAAAAACTTTAAAAAAAAAAAAAAAAAAAAAAAAAAATTATACTAATTTGAATAATGTAAACAAAACCATTAACTATATGTATATGTACAAACAATTTTTTGTTTTTTAATTGGCAAATAAAGCTTTTAATAATAATAATAAATCAATTAATGATAGATATTGAATTTTTGAATTATATTATTATATTTGAATTATATAATGCATTTCAATTAAGGGAGAGTATTGGATAGTTAATTGAACGAACCCTTTAGAGTATATTAGATAGTTCACTGAACGAGCCATATAAAGTGAATGACTTATGTCAAATTGACTTTTGCATAATAAACCTTCTTCTCTTTGGTACAATCAAAAGTATAAGACGTGTTTCACTTTATTGCTGATAGTTTAGGTCAATTCCGATCAATATTAATCTAACAAATAATAAGCAAAAAATATGAAAACATTTGGTCACTAAGGCTTTGTTGGAAAAAAAATATTTGGTTAAGTTTGCGTCAAGTTGATGAAGTGATTTCTTAGAATTAAACGGGAAGAGCAAAAAAATAAAAGTTTGTTTTTCCCTAGAGCAAATAATTCGTAGAAAAAAAATTTAAAAAATTAATTTTTTTAATTTAAAAAACAGAAAAAACAAGTAGGTAAAAAACCTCCACCAAAAACATGCAATCAAGCTAGCAAAGTGATTTTTTAGAATTAAACGGGAAGAGCCAAAAAATAAAAGTTTGTTTTTTCCTAGAGCAAATAATTCGTAGAAAAAAAATTAAAAAAATTAGTTTTTTTAATTAAAAAAAATTAAGAAAAAAATTAAAAAAATTTTGCTAGTCAGCGAAAATAAAATTTTTCTAGTTTTTTTAAGAGTAAATAATTAGCAAAAAAATATGATGAAAATATTTGGTCAGCAAGGCTTTGTTGGAAAAAATATATTTGGTTAAGTTTGCGTCAAGTTGATGAAGTGATTTTTTAGAATTAAACGGGAAGAGCAAAAAAATAAAAGTTTGTTTTTTCCTAGAGCAAATAATTCATAGAAAAAAAATTAAAAAAAATAATTTTTTTAATTAAAAAAAATTAAGAAAATTTTTGCTAATCAGCGAAAATCAAATTTTTTTAGTTTTTTTAGAGTAAATAATTAGCAAAAAAATATGATGAAAAAATTTGGTCAGTAAGGCTTTGTTGGAAAAAAAATATTTGGTTAAGTTTGCGTCAAGTTGATGAGGTGATTTTTTAGAATTAAACGGGAAGAGCAAAAAAATAAAAATTTGTTTTTTCCTAGAGCAAATAATTTGTAGAAAAAAAATTAAAAAAATTAATTTTTTTAATTAAAAAAAATTAAGAAAAAAATTAAGAAAATTTTTGCTAGTCAGCGAAAATCAAATTTTTCTAGTTTTTTTTAGAGCAAATAATTAGCAAAAAAATATGATGAAAAGATTTGGTCAGTAAGGCTTTGTTGGAAAAAAAATATTTGGTTAAGTTTGCGTCAAGTTGATGAAGTGATTTTTTAGAACTAAACGGGAAGAGCAAAAAAATAAAAGTTTGTTTTTTCCTAGAGCAAATAATTCATAGAAAAAAAAATTAAAAAAAATAATTTTTTTGAGTAAAAAATATTAAGAAAATTTTTGCTAATCAGCGAAAATCAAATTTTTTTAGTTTTTTTAGAGTAAATAATTAGCAAAAAAATATGATGAAAAAATTTGGTCAGTAAGGCTTTGTTGGAAAAAAAATATTTGGTTAAGTTTGCGTCAAGTTGATGAGGTGATTTTTTAGAATTAAACGGGAAGAGCAAAAAAATAAAAATTTGTTTTTTCCTAGAGCAAATAATTCGTAGAAAAAAAATTAAAAAAATTAATTTTTTTAATTAAAAAAAATTAAGAAAAAAATTAAGAAAATTTTTGCTAGTCAGCGAAAATCAAATTTTTCTAGTTTTTTTTAGAGCAAATAATTAGCAAAAAAATATGATGAAAAGATTTGGTCAGTAAGGCTTTGTTGGAAAAAAAATATTTGGTTAAGTTTGCGTCAAGTTGATAAAGTGATTTCTTAGAATTAAACGGGAAGAGCAAAAAAATAAAAGTTTGTTTTTTCCTAGAGCAAATTATTCGTAGAAAAAAATTAAAAAAAAAATTTTTTTTAATTAAAAAAAATTAAGAAAATTTTTGCTAATCAGCGAAAATAAAATTTTTTTAATTTTTTTTAAAGCAAATAATTAGCAAAAAAATATGATGAAAACATTTGGTCAGTAAGGCTTTGTTGGAAAAAAAATATTTGGTTAAGTTTGCGTCAAGATGATGAAGTGATTTTTTAGAATTAAACGGGAAGAGCAAAAAAATAAAAGTTTGTTTTTCCTAGAGCAAATAATTCATAGAAAAAAAATAAAAAAAATTAATTTTTTTAATTAAAAAAAATTAATTTTTTTAATTAAAAAAAATTAAGAAAAAAATTAAGAAAATTTTTGCTAGTCAGCGAAAATCAAATTTTTTTTTGTTCTTTTTAGAGCAAATAATTAGCAAAAAAATATGATGAAAACATTTGGTCAGTAAGGCTTTGTTGGAAAAAAAATATTTGGTTAAGTTTGCGTCAAGTTGATGAAGTGATTTTTAAGAATTAAACGGGAAGAGCAAAAAAATAAAAGTTTGTTTTTTCCTAGAGCAAATAATTCATAGAAAAAAAATTTTAAAAAATTATTTTTTTAATTAAAAAAAAATTAAAAAAAAATTAAGAAAATTTTTGCTAATCAGCGAAAATCAAATTTTTTTAGTTTTTTGTAGAGCAAATAATAAGCAAAAAAATATGATGAAAACATTTGGTCAGTAAGGCTTTGTTGGAAAAAAAAATATTTGGTTAAGTTTGCGTCAAGTTGATGAGGTGATTTTTTAGAATTAAACGGGAAGAGCAAAAAATAAAAATTTGTTTTTTCCTAGAGCAAATAATTCGTAGAAAGAGAGAGAGAGTGTGAAGTGTTAAAGTTGTGTTTTCAGTAAGCTCCCGTAAAAGTTTGATTTCTAAATTTTAAATTCGAAATTCTAAGACTTGATTAACGTTCTTCGATGTAGTTTAGTGGTATTTGGTGAGTCAACCAATTTTTATACCTATAAATTTGAATTTTGTGAAAGAAATAGCTAAAAAGACTGGACAGTCATCACAAATCGACTTTCTTTGTTTTAAAAAAAACGGAAAAAAAAGAAGAAAGATAAAAAGAGAGAAATAGGAAAAAAAAAAAACCCAAAATGCCACTAAAGCGTTCCCCACTCGCAAAAAGGAAAACCGAATGCTCGACACCACCTACACATGCTTCGAAGAGAGACTTGTCCTCCACCTCGCCAGAAAATTTCCCACCACCGAAACTGTCAAATGACAAACCAAGCTCATCTTCATGTAACAACTCATCCGTTGGTAGCATGAAAATAAATGATCTTTTTGAAAGAATGGCTACGCTTTTTGATGAAAAATTAAAAGATTTTGCAACCAAGGCAGATGTGGAAAATCTAAGCCAAGACATTGGAGCATTAAGACAAGATAATGCCGCTCTTCAAGATCAGTTGGAGAAAATGGAGTCACGATGCCTTTCTCTTGAACGTCAAGTTGTGCAACTGTCTCACAGGGTCAACGAAAAAAACGTAGTACTTCACTTCGCTGCAGATACTGATGACCAGGCAACTGAAAAAGCTAAGACTCTATGTATGGATTTGCTACATTCCCAAAACAAAGATGTTGTCGTGAGTACGCGAACAATACGTTCTAAGAACCAAAAAACGAAAAATGTAATTGTGGAATTGAGAAACAGAGAAGACGTCGGGCGCATCCTCAAAGAAGCAACGAAGTACAGAGCTGCTGGTATCTCAATTCATAAAGATTATCCACTCGCCGCTAGAGAAAAAAGACGTAAACTCAACGAAATAAAAACTAAAATTACATCGAAAAACAACAACATAAAAAAGACTTTCATCCGCGGAGATTATCTGCACATCGATGGAAATGAATTTTATCTCGACCAAAACAATGTTTGGACAAGCGATGATGAGAGAGCTAAAATGTTTTTACAACAGCTTCTGTCAAATGATGGATCAAATGGAAACTCTTCCAGTACACCTCAAACTGTAAGCAGTGAGGTGCTGCCAAATCGTGTTTGATAAAAATGCCGTCAGCCAAGTTTACACCAGCAATAATATTTCATGTAAAATTTGTTCGTATAATATATGTGGTTTAAAAAACAAAATTATTTTTAAAGATTTCTTTGATAAAATAAGGCAAAATGACATATTTTTATTATTTGAAACATTTATTGAATCAGGATCCGAAAATTATGATCAACTTTTTCCCGAATTTTCTCTTCAATGGACTGAAGCTACGAGAATGCACTCCCGTGGCAGAGCAAGTGCAGGATGTTTATTTGGTATAAAGAAAACGTTTAAAAAAAACACCGGTTGTCGTTTTGTTAGTAAAATGAATAGAATTGTGATTGAATTGAAGGCTGAAAATAATGTTCTTACCATCGTACCTGTTTATATCAACTGTAACAAGTGGACAGAAGAGTTTGCAGAGGTATATAACTTCCTTTTGGAACAACACGGAGAAAATGTAATGTTGGTTGGAGATTGTAATGCGAGAGTAGGAGACACTCAGTTGCTGCAAATGGTACCTGATTTCACCCCAAGATCATTGAACCATATAAGATCAGCCAGTGACATTATTTTAGACACAAACGGGAGGAAGCTTATCGAAATGTGCGAATCACTCGATTTGACGTTGCTCAATGGAAGAACGCAAAGCGATAAGGCTGGTAATTTTACGTTTTTGAGAGGAACTTCCTGCTCAACCATTGACTTCTGCTTTATTCGTGGTAAGTGGCTCGATTGTGTAAATGATTTGAAGGTAGATCAGCTGGTATATTCGGACCATTTTCCACTTATAATAACGTGCAACCTCAATCAAGTCTCAGAGCTATCAAATGAAAGTTTTGGATTGCTACCAAAATTCCAATGGAAGGAATCATTCTTGGCTCCATATTTAGCCAACCTCGAGCAGAGGCTTGATCTTGTAAGTGACGTCCAAATAAGTTCTCTCGAAGGTGTTGAGCTTTTAGTGTCTTGTATAAAAAATGCAGCCCAGCCTCTTCAATCAAATCACAGGCGAAAGAACTGGAAATCCCCATGGTTTGATCATGAGTGTGCTACCGCGAGGAATAAATCGTTCAGTTTCTTAAAGCTAGTCAGAGAGACAAACTCAATCATTTCAAAAACAATGTACCGAGAGGCAAACAAGACCTTTAAGAACCTCTGCAAGGAAAAGCAATTTCAGTATTCACGATCACTAATGGAAAGGCTGGTAGAGGTCAGGGACAGTCGTTCTTTCTGGAAAATAGCACGTGAACTAAATGGCATACCGTTCGCGAAAAAAACCGAAATAAGCACTTCGCTGCTGGCAGACCACTTTCAACGGCTTCTTTCAAATCAAGAAAATCCAGACCAATTTCAATTTGCTTACCCTTGGACCGAAAATGAAACCCTTGATCGAGCTTTTTCAACTCAAGAGGTGAAGATTGTGTTACAAAGATGCAAGAACAACAAGGCTCCAGGTGACGATAGAGTTCCATACGAATTCTATAAGTTTTCTTCGGAACTCTTTGTAGAGAAATTAACGAAAGCCTACAATTACATTTTCGCAAGTGAAAGCTTCCCTGAAAGCTTCCAAAGAAATATCATCTTCCCACTTTTTAAAAAAGGTGATGAATATGACCCAGGTAATTACAGAGGAATTTCGTTCATGAACTGTGTCATGAAGGTTTTTACTGGCGTGATACTAGACAGACTTACGACATGGACCCAAGAAAATAACACTTTAAGTGAATTCCAAGCCGGATTTAGAAAAGGATACTCTACAGTAGATCACATTTTCTCCCTCACTTGTATCGCTCGTTCATACCTTAACAAAAGTAAAAAACTATACGCTTTCTTCATTGATTTCAAGGCTGCCTTCGACTCAATTGATCGTAAAGCTCTGTTCTATAAGCTAAGCTGCTTAGGTATATCAACTAAAATGATGGCAATGCTAAGGGGGCTGTATGAAAATAATTTAACGGCAATATGGGATGGAAACGAACTATCAGACTGGTTCTCATCGACTTCAGGAGTTAAACAAGGTTGCCTCTTGAGCCCGCTTCTCTTCTCACTCTTTCTGGATGACCTCACAAGCTACCTGCCCGGTGGAATTTGTTTTGCTGGTACTAAAATAAAAGCACTTTTATACGCTGACGATATTGTCATGTTCGCAGAGACTCCAAATATGATGCAAATCATGATTAACAAATTGCAATTATACTGCCAGCTATGGAGCCTTACTGTTAACACTAGTAAATCAAAAATAATGATTTTCCGAAACGGCACTGGACGATACGCAAGAGAAGAAAGATGGAAATTCATGAATACGGACATCGAGGTGGTAAAAGAATATAAATACTTGGGTGTTATCATTACGCCATCGCTATCGCTCAAAAAGCATTTGCAAGAGAAGCTGTCAGAATCAAAAAAGGCTATCAACTGCAATTGGAAAGGAGTTCTCAGCAAAAAAAATATTGCCCCCAGCGTTAAATTCAAACTTTTTGAATCAGTTATGAGATCGATCCTCTGCTATGCTGCTCAAGTATGGGGATTCTTACAGTACGAAGAAGTCGAAAAACTACTAAGGTACTTTATCAAGAAGATGTTTTGGCTCCCTATGAACACGCCAAATTATATGATCCATTTGGAAACAGGAATTGCTCCGTTATTCATTTACACACTTAAAATGCACTTCCAGTACATTGCAAAGGTAATGGCACTCCCAAGTCATCGGCTCCCAAATATCATCGCAAGATCTTTACTTGCGGAAAGAACTCAATTTTTCGAAGAATGGACCCTCATTGGTCTGGAACATGGCATTCGATTACTAGAGATGGATTC
Source organism: Melanostoma mellinum (assembly GCA_914767635.1). Classification (NCBI taxonomy): domain Eukaryota; kingdom Metazoa; phylum Arthropoda; class Insecta; order Diptera; family Syrphidae; genus Melanostoma; species Melanostoma mellinum. The sequence continues at coordinate 113,086,600 of OU612059.1, forward strand.
AGAAACCTGGGAAAAGGTTTTCCCACCGTTATTGGAGAAAATAGAAGAGAAAATGTTTGTCAATTTTGCGGAGACAGCACGTCAAAGTGAATCCCGAGTTCTATACAAAGAACTACAGTTTGATATGGGTTCTAACAATTATTTCAGCGACCAAATCCCGATTAAGTTCATATCGCTTATCTTTAAGACTAGAGGAGAACTGCTTCGTTTAAATTACCAACCACATGGCGCCAACGAACAATCACAATGCAGCTTATGTAACCTCCAGGCAACCGAAGATGTTTTCCATTTTCTAGGAATTTGCCCCATATTAAAATCGATCCGCCGCTTTTATTTTAGCAAAAGTATTTTGAACGTAGAGGAAGTAAAAGAAATCCTAAATGGACTGAACTGGAACGCACTAGCCAAATTCGTCACTTCAGCCTTAAGTTACCGAAGCCAAATAACAAACGAGGCATTCTAATGAACAACAAAATTACATACAGAATTCACAATTGCAACGTTAACAACCTGAATAAATGTTCTTTTTTGAATTTATATAAATCTTTACAAATTATATGTTTAACTCTCTTTTTTCTGGCTGACGGCAAAAGCCAATGCTATAATTAGTGATATCAAAAAAATTAATTATAACTATAATTGTAATTATGCTCATGAATTTTATAAATTATGCTAAATAAAGTCACTATTACTACTACTACTACTACTAATAATTCGTAGAAAAAAAATTAAAAAAATTATTTTTTTAATTAAAAAAAATTAAGAAAAAAATTAAGAAAATTTTTGCTAATCAGCGAAAATCAAATTTTTTTTAGTTTTTTTTAGAGCAAATAATAAGCAAAAATATGATGAAAACATTTGGTCACTAAGGCTTTGTTGGAAAAAAAATATTTGGTTAAGTTTGCGTCAAGTTGATGAAGTGATTTTTTAGAATTAAACGGGAAGAGCAAAAAATAAAAGTTTTTTTTTCCCTAGAGCAAATAATTCGTAGAAAAAAAATTTAAAAAATTAATTTTTTTAATTAAAAAAAAATTAAGAAAATTTTTGCTAATCAGCGAAAATCAAATTTTTTTTAGTTTTTTTTTAGAGCAAATAATAAGCAAAAAAATATGATGAAAACATTTAGTCAGTAAGGCTTTGTTGGAAAAAAAAAATTTGGTTAAGTTTGCGTCAAGTTTGAAGTGATTTTTTAGAATTAAACGGGAAGAGCAAAAAAATAAAAGTTTATTTTTTCCTAGAGCAAATAATTTGTAGAAAAAAAATTAAAACAAATTAATTTTTTTAATTAAAAAAAATTAAGAAAAAAATTAAGAAAATTTTTGCTAATCAGCGAAAATCAAATTTTTTTAGTTTTTTTTAGAGCAAATGATTAGCAAAAAAATATGATGAAAACATTTGGTCAGTAAGACTTTGTTGGAAAAAAAATATTTGGTTAAGTTTGCGTCAAGTTTGAAGTGATTTTTTAGAATTAAACGGGAAGAGCAAAAAAATAAAAGTTTATTTTTTCCTAGAGCAAATAATTCGTAGAAAAAAAAATTAAAAAAGTTTAATTTTTTTAATCAAAAAAAATTTAGAAAAAAATTAAGAAAATTTTTGCTAATCAGCGAAAATCAGATTTTTTTAGTTTTTTTTTAGAGCAAATAATTAGCAAAAAAATATGATGAAAACATTTGGTCAGTAAGGCTTTGTTGGAAAAAAAAAATTGGGTAAAGTTTGCGTCAAGTTGATGAAGTGACTTTTTAGAATTAAACGGGAAGAGCAAAAAAATAAAAGTTTGTTTTTCCCTAGAGCAAATAATTCGTAGAAAAAAAATTAAAAAAATTATTTTTTTTAATTAAAAAAAATTAAGAAAATTTTTGCTAATCAGCGAAAATCAAATTTTTTTCATTTTTTTTAGAGCAAATAATTAGCAAAAAAATATGATGAAAACATTTGGTCAGTAAGGCTTTGTTGGAAAAAAAATATTTGGTTAAGTTTGCGTCAAGTTGATGAAATGATTTTTTAGAATTAAACGGGAAGAGCAAAAAAATAAAAGTTTTTTTTTCCTAAAGCAAATAATTCATAAAAAAAAATTAAAAAAATTAATTTTTTTAATTAAAAAAAATTAAGAAAAAAATTAAGAAAATTTTTGCTAATCAGCGAAAATCAAATTTTTTTTAGTTTTTTTTAAAGCAAATAATTAGCAAAAAAATATGATGAAAACATTTGGTCAGTAAGGCTTTGTTGGAAAAAAAATATTTGGTTAAGTTTGCGTCAAGTTGATGAGGTGATTTTTTAGAATTAAACGGGAAGAGCAAAAAATAAAAATTTGTTTTTCCCTAGAGCAAATAATTCGTAGAAAAAAAATTTAAAAAATTAATTTTTTTAATTTAAAAAACAGAAAAAACAAGTAGGTAAAAAACCTCCACCAAAAACATGCAATCAAGCTAGCAAAGTGATTTTTTAGAATTAAAAAGGAAGAGCCAAAAAATAAAAAATTATTTTTTCCTAGAGCAAATAATTCGTAGAAAAAAAATTAAAAAAATTAATTTTTTTAATTAAAAAAAATTAAGAAAAAAATTAAGAAAATTTTTGCTAGTCAGCGAAAATCAAATTTTTCTAGTTTTTTTTAGAGCAAATAATTAGCAAAAAAATATGATGAAAAGATTTGGTCAGTAAGGCTTTGTTGGAAAAAAAATATTTGGTTAAGTTTGCGTCAAGTTGATGAAGTGATTTCTTAGAATTAAACGGGAAGAGCAAAAAAATAAAAGTTTGTTTTTCCCTAGAGCAAATAATTCGTAGAAAAAAAATTTAAAAAATTAATTTTTTTAATTTTAAAAACAGAAAAAACAAGTAGGTAAAAAACCTCCACCAAAAACATGCAATCAAGCTAGCAAAGTGATTTTTTAGAATTAAAAAGGAAGAGCCAAAAAATAAAAGTTTGTTTTTTCCTAGAGCAAATAATTCGTAGAAAAAAAATTAAAAAAATTAATTTTTTTAATTAAAAAAAAATTAAGAAAAAAATTAAGAAAATTTTTGCTAGTCAGCGAAAATCAAATTTTTCTAGTTTTTTTAGAGCAAATAATAAGCAAAAAAATATGATGAAAAGATTTGGTCAGTAAGGCTTTGTTGGAAAAAAATATTTGGTTAAGTTTGCGTCAAGTTGATAAAGTGATTTCTTAGAATTAAACGGGAAGAGCAAAAAAATTAAAGTTTGTTTTTTCCTAGAGCAAATAATTCGTAGAAAAAAATTAAAAAAAATTTTTTTTTAAATTAAAAAAAATTAAGAAAATTTTTGCTAATCAGCGAAAATAAAATTTTTTTAAGTTTTTTACAGCAAATAATTAGCAAAAAAATATGATGAAAACATTTGGTCAGTAAGGCTTTGTTGGAAAAAAAATATTTGGTTAAGTTTGCGTCAAGATGATGAAGTGATTTTTTAGAATTAAACGGGAAGAGCAAAAAAATAAAAGTTTGTTTTTCCTAGAGCAAATAATTCATAGAAAAAAAATAAAAAAAATTAATTTTTTTAATTAAAAAAAATTAAGAAAAAAATTAAGAAAATTTTTGCTAGTCAGCGAAAATCAAATTTTTTTTGTTCTTTTTAGAGCAAATAATTAGCAAAAAAATATGATGAAAACATTTGGTCAGTAAGGCTTTGTTGGAAAAAAATATTTGGTTAAGTTTGCGTCAAGTTGATGAAGTGATTTTTAAGAATTTAACGGGAAGAGCAAAAAAATAAAAGTTTGTTTTTTCCTAGAGCAAATAATTCATAGAAAAAAAATTTAAAAAAATAATTTTTTTAATTAAAAAAAATTAAAAAAAAAATTAAGAAAATTTTTGCTAATCAGCGAAAATCAAATTTTTTTCGTTTTTTTTAGAGAAAATAATGAGCAAAAAAAATAAGATGAAAACATTTGGTCAGTAAGGCTTTGTTGGAAAAAAAATATTTGGTTAAGTTTGCGTCAAGTTGATGAGGTGATTTTTTAGAATTAAACGGGAAGAGCAAAAAAATAAAAATTTGTTTTTTCCTAGAGCAAATAATTCGTAGAAAAAAAATTAAAAAAATTATTTTTTTAATTAAAAAAAATTAAGAAAAAAATTAAGAAAATTTTTGCTAATCAGCGAAAATCAAATTTTTTTTAGTTTTTTTTAGAGCAAATAATAAGCAAAAAATATGATGAAAACATTTGGTCACTAAGGCTTTGTTGGAAAAAAAATATTTGGTTAAGTTTGCGTCAAGTTGATGAAGTGATTTTTTAGAATTAAACGGGAAGAGCAAAAAATAAAAGTTTGTTTTTCCCTATAGCAAATAATTCGTAGAAAAAAAATTTAAAAAATTAATTTTTTTAATAAAAAAAAAATTAATAAAAAAATTAAGAAAATTTTTGCTAATCAGCGAAAATCAAATTTTTTTAGTTTTTTTTAGAGCAAATAATTAGCAAAAAAATATGATGAAAACATTTGCGTCAAGTTTGAAGTGATTTTTTAGAATTAAACGGGAAGAGCAAAAAAATAAAAGTTTATTTTTTCCTAGAGCAAATAATTCGTAGAAAAAAAATTAAAAAAGTTTAATTTTTTTAATTAAAAAAAATTTAGAAAAAAATTAAGAAAATTTTTGCTAGTCAGCGAAAATCAAATTTTTCTAGTTTTTTTTAGAGCAAATAATTAGCAAAAAAATATGATGAAAAGATTTGGTCAGTAAGGCTTTGTTGGAAAAAAAATATTTGGTTAAGTTTGCGTCAAGTTGATAAAGTGATTTCTTAGAATTAAACGGGAAGAGCAAAAAAATAAAAGTTTGTTTTTTCCTAGAGCAAATAATTCGTAGAAAAAAATTAAAAAAAAATTTTTATATTAAAAAAAATTTAGAAAATTTTTGCTAATCAGCGAAAATAAAATTTTTTTAATTTTTTTTACAGCAAATAACTAGCAAAAAAATATGATGAAAACATTTGGTCAGTAAGGCTTTGTTGGAAAAAAAATATTTGGTTAAGTTTGCGTCAAGATGATGAAGTGATTTTTTAGAATTAAACGGGAAGAGCAAAAAAATAAAAATTGTTTTTCCTAGAGCAAATAATTCATAGAAAAAAAATAAAAAAAATTAATTTTTTTAATTAAAAAAAATTAAGAAAAAAATTAAGAAAATTTTTGCTAGTCAGCGAAAATCAAATTTTTTTTGTTCTTTTTAGAGCAAATAATTAGCAAAAAAATATGATGAAAACATTTGGTCAGTAAGGCTTTGTTGGAAAAAAAATATTTGGTTAAGTTTGCGTCAAGTTGATGAAGTGATTTTTAAGAATTAAACGGGAAGAGCAAAAAAATAAAAGTTTGTTTTTTCCTAGAGCAAATAATTCATAAAAAAAAAATTTAAAAAAATAATTTTTTTTATTAAAAAAAAATTAAGAAAATTTTTGCTAATCAGCGAAAATCAAATTTTTTTTGTTTTTTTTAGAGCAAATAATGAGCAAGAAAATATGATGAAAACATTTGGTCAGTAAGGCTTTGTTGGAAAAAAAAATATTTGGTTAAGTTTGCGTCAAGTTGATGAGGTGATTTTTTAGAATTAAACGGGAAGAGCAAAAAAATAAAAATTTGTTTTTTCCTAGAGCAAATAATTCGTAGAAAAAAAATTAAAAAAATTATTTTTTTAATTAAAAAAAATTAAGAAAAAAATTAAGAAAATTTTTGCTAATCAGCGAAAATCAAATTTTTTTTAGTTTTTTTTAGAGCAAATAATAAGCAAAAAATATGATGAAAACATTTGGTCACTAAGGCTTTGTTGGAAAAAAAATATTTGGTTAAGTTTGCGTCAAGTTGATGAAGTGATTTTTTAGAATTAAACGGGAAGAGCAAAAAATAAAAGTTTGTTTTTCCCTATAGCAAATAATTCGTAGAAAAAAAATTTAAAAAATTAATTTTTTTAATTAAAAAAAAATTAATAAAAAAATTAAGAAAATTTTTGCTAATCAGCGAAAATCAAATTTTTTTAGTTTTTTTTAGAGCAAATAATTAGCAAAAAAATATGATGAAAACATTTGCGTCAAGTTTGAAGTGATTTTTTAGAATTAAACGGGAAGAGCAAAAAAATAAAAGTTTATTTTTTCCTAGAGCAAATAATTCGTAGAAAATAAATTAAAAAAGTTTAATTTTTTTAATTAAAAAAAATTTAGAAAAAATTTAAGAAAATTTTTGCTAATCACCGAAAATCATATTTTTTTAGTTTTTTTTAAAGGAAATAATTAGCAAAAAAATATGATGAAAACATTTGGTCAGTAAGGCTTTGTTGGAAAAACAAAATTGGGTAAAGTTTGCGTCAAGTTGATGAAGTGACTTTTTAGAATTAAACGGGAAGAGCAAAAAAATAAAAGTTTGTTTTTCCCTAGAGCAAATAATTCGTACAAAAAAAAATTAAAAAAATTATTTTTTTTAATTAAAAAAAATTAAGAAAATTTTTGCTAATCAGCGAAAATCAAATTTTTTTAATTTTTTTTAGAGCAAATAATTAGCAAAAAAATATGATGAAAACATTTGGTCAGTAAGGCTTTGTTGGAAAAAAAATATTTGGTTAAGCTTGCGTCAAGTTGATGAAGTGATTTTTTAGAATTAAACGGGAAGAGCAAAAAAATAAAACTTTTTTTTTCCTAGAGCAAATAATTCATAAAAAAAAATTAAAAAAATTAATTTTTTTAGTTAAAAAAAATTAAGAAAAAAATTAAGAAAATTTTTGCTAGTCAGCGAAAATCAAATTTTTTTAGTTTTTTTTAAAGCAAATAATTCGAAAAAAAAATATGATGGAAACATTTGTAAGGCTTTGTTGGAAAAAAAATATTTGGTTAAGCTTGCGTCAAGTTGATGAAGTGATTTTTTGGAATTAAACGGGAAGAGCAAAAAATAAAAGTTTGTTTTTCCTAGAGCTAATAATTCATAAAAAAAAATTCAAAAAATAAATTTTTTTAATTAAAAAAAATTAAGAAAAAAATTAAGAAAATTTTTGCTAATCAGCGAAAATCAAATTTTTTTAGTTTTTTTAAAAGCAAATAATTAGCAAAAAAATATGGTGAAAACATTTGGTCAGTAAGGCTTTGTTGGAAAAAAAATATTTGGTTAAGTTTGCGTCAAGTTGATGAGGTGATTTTTTAGAATTAAACGGGAAGAGCAAAAAAATAAAAATTTGTTTTTCCCTAGAGCAAATAATTCGTAGAAAAAAAATTTAAAAAATTAAATTTTTTAATTTAAAAAACAGAAAAAACAAGTAGGTAAAAAACCTCCACCAAAAACATGCAATCAAGCTAGCAAAGTGATTTTTTAGAATTAAAAACGAAGAGCCAAAAAATAAAAGTTTGTTTTTTCCCAGAGCAAATAATTCGTAGAAAAAAAATTAAAAAAATTAATTTTTTTAATTAAAAAAAATTAAGAAAAAAATTAAGAAAATTTTTGCTAGTCAGCGAAAATCAAATTTTTCTAGTTTTTTTTTAAGAGCAAATAATTAGCAAAAAAATATGATGAAAACATTTGGTCAGTAAGGCTTTGTTGGAAAAAAAATATTTGGTTAAGTTTGCGTCAAGTTGATGAAGTGATTTTTTAGAATTAAACGGGAAGAGCAAAAAAATAAAAGTTTGTTTTTCCCTAGAGCAAATAATTCGTAGAAAAAAAATTTAAAAATTTTATTTTTTTAATTTAAAAAACAGAAAAAACAAGTAGGTAAAAAACCTCCACCAAAAACATGCAATCAAGCTAGCAAAGTGATTTTTTAGAATTAAAAAGGAAGAGCCAAAAAATAAAAGTTTGTTTTTTCCTAGAGCAAATAATTCGTAGAAAAAAAATTAAAAAAATTAATTTTTTTAATTAAAAAAAATTAAGAAAAAAATTAAGAAAATTTTTGCTAGTCAGCGAAAATCAAATTTTTCTAGTTTTTTTAGAGCAAATAATTAGCAAAAAAATATGATGAAAAGATTTGGTCAGTAAGGCTTTGTTGGAAAAAAAATATTTGGTTAAGTTTGCGTCAAGTTGATAAAGTGATTTCTTAGAATTAAACGGGAAGAGCAAACAAATAAAAGTTTGTTTTTTCCTAGAGCAAATAATTTGTAGAAAAAAATTAAAAAAAATTATTTTTTTAATTAAAAAAAATTAAGAAAATTTTTGCTAATCAGCGAAAATAAAATTTTTTTAATTTTTTTTTAGAGCAAATAATTAGCAAAAAAATATGATGAAAACATTTGGTCAGTAAGGCTTTGTTGGAAAAAAAATATTTGGTTAAGTTTGCGTCAAGATGATGAAGTGATTTTTTAGAATTAAACGGGAAGAGCAAAAAAATAAAAGTTTGTTTTCCTGGAGCAAATAATTCATAGAAAAAAAATAAAAAAAATTAATTTTTTTAATTAAAAAAAATTAAGAAAAAAATTAAGAAAATTTTTGCTAGTCAGCGAAAATCAAATTTTTTTTTGTTCTTTTTAGAGCAAATAATTAGCAAAAAAATATGATGAAAACATTTGGTCAGTAAGGCTTTGTTGGAAAAAAAATATTTGGTTAAGTTTGCGTCAAGTTGATGAAGTAATTTTTTAGAATTAAACGGGAAGAGCAAAAAAATAAAAGTTTGTTTTTTCCTAGAGCAAATAATTCATAGAAAAAAAATTAAAAAAAATAATTTTTTTAATTAAAAAAAATTAAAAAAAAATTAAGAAAATTTTTGCTAATCAGCGAAAATCAAATTTTTTTAGTTTTTTTTAGAGCAAATAATTAGCAAAAAAATATGATGAAAACATTTGGTCAGTAAAAACATTTGTTGGAAAAAAAAAATATTTGGTTAAGTTTGCGTCAAGTTGATGAGGTGATTTTTTAGAATTAAACGGGAAGAGCAAAAAAATAAAAATTTGTTTTTTCCTAGAGCAAATAATTCGTAGAAAAAAAATTAAAAAAATTATTTTTTTAATTAAAAAAAATTAAGAAAAAAATTAAAAAAATTTTTGCTAATAAGCGAAAATCAAATTTTTTTTAGTTTTTTTTAGAGCAAATAATAAGCAAAAAATATGATGAAAACATTTGGTCACTAAGGCTTTGTTGGAAAAAAAATATTTGGTTAAGTTTGCGTCAAGTTGATGAAGTGATTTTTTAGAATTAAACGGGAAGAGCAAAAAATAAAAGTTTGTTTTTCCCTATAGCAAATAATTCGTAGAAAAAAAATTTAAAAAATTAATTTTTTTAATTAAAAAAAAATTAAGAAAATTTTTGCTAATCAGCGAAAATCAAATTTTTTTAGTTTTTTTTTAGAGCAAATAATAAGCAAAAAAATATGATGAAAACATTTGGTTAGTAAGGCTTTGTTGGAAAAAAAATATTTGGTTAAGTTTGCGTCAAGTGTGAAGTGATTTTTAGAATTAAACGGGAAGAGCAAAAAAATAAAAGTTTATTTTTTCCTAGAGCAAATAATTCGTAGAAAAAAAATTAAAAAAGTTTAATTTTTTTAATTAAAAAAAATTTAGAAAAAAATTAAGAAAATTTTTGCTAATCAGCGAAAATCAGATTTTTTTAGTTTTTTTTAGAGCAAATAATTAGCAAAAAAATATGATGAAAACATTTGGTCAGTAAGGCTTTGTTGGAAAAAAAAAATTGGGTAAAGTTTGCGTCAAGTTGATGAAGTGACTTTTTAGAATTAAACGGGAAGAGCAAAAAAATAAAAGTTTTTTTTTCCTAGAGCAAATAATTCATAAAAAAAAATAAAAAAAATTAATTTTTTTAATTAAAAAAAATTAAGAAAAAAATTAAGAAAATTTTTGCTAGTCAGCGAAAATCAAATTTTTTTAGTTTTTTTTTAGAGCAAATAATTAGAAAAAAAATATGATGGAAACATTTGGTCAGTAAGGCTTTGTTGGAAAAAAAATATTTGGTTAAGTTTGCGTCAAGTTGATGAAGTGATTTTTTAGAATTAAACGGGAAGAGCAACAAAATAAAATTTTTTTTTTCCTAGAGCAAATAATTCATAAAAAAAAATTAAAAAAATTAATTTTTTTAATTAAAAAAATTAAGAAAAAAATTAAGAAAATTTTTGCTAATCAGCGAAAATCAAATTTTTTAGTTTTTTTTAAAGCAAATAATTAGCAAAAAAATATGATGAAAACATTTGGTCAGTAAGGCTTTGTTGGAAAAAAAATATTTGGTTAAGTTTGCGTCAAGTTGATGAGGTGATTTTTTAGAATTAAACGGGAAGAGCAAAAAAATAAAAATTTGTTTTTTCCTAGAGAAAATAATTCGTAGAAAAAAATTTAAAAAAATTATTTTTTTTAATTAAAAAAAATTAAGAAAATTTTTGCTAATCAGCGAAAATCAGATTTTTTTAGTTTATTTGAGCAAATAATTAGCAAAAAATATGATGAAAATATTTGGTCACTAAGGCTTTGTTGGAAAAAAAAAATATTTGGTTAAGTTTGCGTCAAGTTGATGAAGTGATTTTTTAGAATTAAACGGGAAGAGCAAAAAAATAAAAGTTTGTTTTTCCCTAGAGCAAATAATTCGTAGAAAAAAAATTTAAAAAATAAATTTTTTTAATTAAAAAAAATTAAGAAAAAAATTAAGAAAATTTTTGCTAATCAGCGAAAATCTAATTTTTTTAGTTTTTTTTTAGAGCAAATAGTTAGCAAAAAAAATATGATGAAAACATTTGGTCAGTAAGGCTTTGTTGGAAAAAAAATATTTGGTTTAGTTTGCGTCAAGTTTGAAGTGATTTTTTAGAATTAAACGGAAAGAGCAAAAAAATTAAAAATTATTTTTTCCTAGAGCAAATAATTCGTAGAAAAAAAATTAAAACAAATTAATATTTTAAATTAAAAAAAATTAAGAAAAAAATTAAGAAAATTTTTGCTAATCAGCGAAAATCAAATTTTTTTAGTTTTTTTTAGAGAAAATAATTAGCAAAAAAATATGATGAAAACATTTGGTCAGTAAGACTTTGTTGGAAAAAAAATATTTGGTTAAGTTTGCGTCAAGTTGATGAAGTGATTTCTTAGAATTAAACGGGAGAAGCAAAAAAATAAAAATTTGTTTTTCCCTAGAGCAAATAATTCGTAAAAAAAATTAAAAATATTAATTTTCTTAATTACAAAAAAATTAAGAAAAAAGTTTAAAAAATTTTTGCTAATCAGCGAAAATCAATTTTTTTTAGTTTGTTTTAGAGCAAATAATTAGCAAAAAAATATGATGAAAACATTTGGTCAGTAAGGCTTTGTTGGAAAAAAAATATTTGGTTAAGTTTGCGTCAAGTTGATGAAGTGATTTTTTAGAATTAAACGGGAAGAGCAAAAAAATAAAAGTTTGTTTTTCCTAGAGCTAATAATTCATAAAAAAAAATTCAAAAAATTAATTTTTTTAATTAAAAAAAATTAAGAAAAAAATTAAGAAAATTTTTGCTAATCAGCGAAAATCAATTTTTTTTTAGTTTTTTGTAGAGCAAATAATAAGCAAAAAATATGAAAACATTTGGTCACTAAGGCTTTGTTGGAAAAAAAATATTTGGTTAAGTTTGCGTCAAGTTGATGAAGTGATTTTTTAGAATTAAACGGGAAGAGCAAAAAAATAAAAGTTTGTTTTTCCCTAGAGCAAATAATTCGTAGAAAAAAAATTTAAAAAATTAATTTTTTTAATTTAAAAAACAGAAAAAACAAGTAGGTAAAAACCTCCACCAAAAACATGCAATCAAGGTAGCAAAGTGATTTTTTAGAATTAAAAAGGAAGAGCCAAAAAATAAAAGTTTGTTTTTTCCTAGAGCAAATAATTCGAAGAAAAAAAATTAAAAAAATTAATTTGTTTAATTAAAAAAAATTAAGAAAAAAATTAAAAAAATTTTTGCTAGTCAGCGAAAATCAAATTTTTCTGGTTTTTTTTAGAGCAAATAATTAGCAAAAAAATATGATGAAAAGATTTGGTCAGTAAGGCTTTGTTGGAAAAAAAATATTTGGTTAAGTTTGCGTCAAGTTGATAAAGTGATTTCTTAGAATTAAACGGGAAGAGCAAAAAAATAAAAGTTTGTTTATTCCTAGAGCAAATAATTCGTAGAAAAAAATAAAAAAAAAATTTTTTTTTAATTAAAAAAAATTAAGAAAATTTTTGCTAATCAGCGAAAATAAAATTTTTTTAATTTTTTTTAGAGCAAATAATTAGCAAAAAAATATGATGAAAACATTTGGTCAGTAAGGCTTTGTTGGAAAAAAAATATTTGGTTAAGTTTGCGTCAAGATGATGAAGTGATTTTTTAGAATTAAACGGGAAGAGCAAAAAAATAAAAGTTTGTTTTTCCTAGAGCAAATAATTCATAGAAAAAAAATAAAAAAAATTAATTTTTTTAATTAAAAAAAATTAAGAAAAAAATTAATAAAATTTTTGCTAGTCAGCGAAAATCAAATTTTTTTTGTTCTTTTTAGAGCAAATAATTAGCAAAAAAATATGATGAAAACATTTGGTCAGTAAGGCTTTGTTGGAAAAAAAATATTTGGTTAAGTTTGCGTCAAGTTGATGAAGTGATTTTTTAGAATTAAACGGGAAGAGCAAAAAAATAAAAGTTTGTTTTTTCCTAGAGCAAAAAATTCATAGAAAAAAAAATTAAAAAAAATAATTTTTTAATTAAAAAAAATTAAAAAAAAATTAAGAAAATTTTTGCTAATCAGCGAAAATCAAATTTTTTTAGTTTTTTTTAGAGCAAATAATTAGCCAAAAAATATGATGAAAACATTTGGTCAGTAAGGCTTTGTTGAAAAAAAAATATTTGGTTAAGTTTGCGTCAAGTTTGAAGTGATTTTTTAGAATTAAACGGGAAGAGCAAAAAAATAAAATTTTATTTTTTCCTAGAGCAAATAATTCGTAGAATAAAAAATTAAAAAAGTTGAATTTTTTTAATTAAAAAAAATTTAGAAAAAAATTAAGAAAATTTTTGCTAGTCAGCGAAAATCAAATTTTTTTAGTTTTTTTTTAGAGCAAATAATTAGAAAAAAAATATGATGGAAACATTTGGTCAGTAAGGCTTTGTTGGAAAAAAATATTTGGTTAAGTTTGCGTCAAGTTGATGAAGTGATTTTTTAGAACTAAACGGGAAGAGCAAAAAAATAAAAGTTTTTTTTTCCTAGAGCAAATAACTCATAAAAAAAAAATTAAAAAAATTAATTTTTTTAATTAAAAAAAATTAAGAAAAAAATTAAGAAAATTTTTGCTAATCAGCGAAAATCAAATTTTTTTAGTTTTTTTTATAGCAAATAATTAGCAGAAAATATGATGAAAACATTTGGTCAGTAAGGCTTTGTTGGAAAAAAAATATTTGGTTAAGTTTGCGTCAAGTTGATGAGGTGATTTTTTAGAATTAAACGGGAAGAGCAAAAAAATAAAAATTTGTTTTTTCCTAGAGCAAATAATTCGTAGAAAAAAATTTAAAAAAATTATTTTTTTTAATTAAAAAAAATTAAGAAAAAAATTAAGAAAATTTTTGCTAATCAGCGAAAATCAGATTTTTTTAGTTTTTTTAGAGCAAATAATTAGCAAAAAATATGATGAAAACATTTGGTCACTAAGGCTTTGTTGGAAAAAAAATATTTGGTTAAGTTTGCGTCAAGTTGATGAAGTGATTTTTTAGAATTAAACGGGAAGAGCAAAAACATAAAAGTGTGTTTTTCCCTAGAGCAAATAATTCGTAGAAAAAAAATTTAAAAAATTAATTTTTTTAATTAAAAAAAATTAAGAAAAAAATTAAGAAAATTTTTGCTAATCAGCGAAAATCGAATTTTTTTAGTTTTTTTTAGAGCAAATAGTTAGCAAAAAAAATATGAGGAAAACATTTGGTCAGTAAGGCTTTGTTGGAAAAAAAATATTTGGTTTAGTTTGCGTGAAGTTTGAAGTGATTTTTTAGAATTAAACGGAAAGAGCAAAAAAATTAAAAATTATTTTTTCCTAGAGCAAATAATTCGTAGAAAAAAAATTAAAACAAATTAATTTTTTTAATTAAAAAAAATTAAGAAAAAAATTAAGAAAATTTTTGCTAATCAGCGAAAATCAAATTTTTTTAGTTTTTTTTAGAGCAAATAATTAGCAAAAAAATATGATGAAAACATTTGGTCAGTAAGACTTTGTTGGAAAAAAATATTTGGTTAAGTTTGCGTCAAGTTGATGAAGTGATTTTTTAGAATTAAACGGGAGAAGCAAAAAAATAAAAATTTGTTTTTTCCTAGAGCAAATAATTCGTAAAAAAAAATTCAAAAAATTAATTTTTTTAATAAAAAAAAATTAAGAAAAAAATTAAGAAAATTTTTGCTAATCAGCGAAAATCAAATTTTTTTTAGTTTTTTGTAGAGCAAATAATAAGCAAAAAATATGAAAACATTTGGTCAGTAAGGCTTTGTTGGAAAAAAAATATTTGGTTAAGTTTGCGTCAAGTTGATGAAGTGAATTTTTAGAATTAAACGGGAAGAGCAAAAAAATAAAAGTTTGTTTTTCCCTAAGCAAATAATTCGTAGAAAAAAAATTTAAAAAATTAATTTTTTTAATTTAAAAAACAGAAAAAACAAGTAGGTTAAAAACCTCCACCAAAAACATGCAATCAAGCTAGCAAAGTGATTTTTTAGAATTTAAAAGGAAGAGCCAAAAAATAAAAGTCTGTTTTTTCCTAGAGCAAATAATTCGTAAAAAAAAAATTAAAAAATTTAATTTTTTTAATTAAAAAAAATTAAGAAAAAAATTAAGAAAATTTTTGCTAGTCAGCGAAAATCAAATTTTTCTGGTTTTTTTTAGAGCAAATAATTAGCAAAAAAATATGATGAAAAGATTTGGTCAGTAAGGCTTTGTTGGAAAAAAAATATTTGGTTAAGTTTGCGTCAAGTTGATAAAGTGATTTCTTAGAATTAAACGGGAAGAGCGTAAAAATAAAAGTTTGTTTTTTCCTAGAGCAAATAATTCGTAGAAAAAAATTAAAAAAATTTTTTTTTAATTAAAAAAAATTAAGAAAATTTTTGCTAATCAGCGAAAATAAAATTTTTTTAATTTTTTTTAGAGCAAATAATTAGCAAAAAAATATGATGAAAACATTTGGTCAGTAAGGCTTTGTTGGAAAAAAAATATTTGGTTAAGTTTGCGTCAAGATGATGAAGTGATTTTTTAGAATTAAACGGGAAGAGTAAAAAAATAAAATTTTTTTTTTCCTAGAGCAAATAATTCATAGAAAAAAAATAAAAAAAATTAATTTTTTTAATTAAAAAAAATTAAGAAAAAAATTAAGAAAATTTTTGCTAGTCAGCGAAAATCAAATTTTTTTTGTTCTTTTTAGAGCAAATAATTAGCAAAAAAATATGATGAAAACATTTGGTCAGTAAGGCTTTGTTGGAAAAAAAATATTTGGTTAAGTTTGCGTCAAGTTGATGAAGTGATTTTTTAGAATTAAACGGGAAGAGCAAAATTTGTTTTTTCCTAGAGCAAATAATTCATAGAAAAAAAATTATTATTAAATATTATATATTAAATTTTTTAGTTTTTTTTAGAGCAAATAGTTAGCAAAAAAAATATGAGGAAAACATTTGGTCAGTAAGGCTTTGTTGGAAAAAAAATATTTGGTTTAGTTTGCGTGAAGTTTGAAGTGATTTTTTAGAATTAAACGGAAAGAGCAAAAAAATTAAAAATTATTTTTTCCTAGAGCAAATAATTCGTAGAAAAAAAATTAAAACAAATTAATTTTTTTAATTAAAAAAAATTAAGAAAAAAATTAAGAAAATTTTTGCTAATCAGCGAAAATCAAATTTTTTTAGTTTTTTTTAGAGCAAATAATTAGCAAAAAAATATGATGAAAACATTTGGTCAGTAAGACTTTGTTGGAAAAAAATATTTGGTTAAGTTTGCGTCAAGTTGATGAAGTGATTTTTTAGAATTAAACGGGAGAAGCAAAAAAATAAAAATTTGTTTTTTCCTAGAGCAAATAATTCGTAAAAAAAAATTCAAAAAATTAATTTTCTTAATAAAAAAAAATTAAGAAAAAAATTAAGAAAATTTTTGCTAATCAGCGAAAATCAAATTTTTTTTAGTTTTTTGTAGAGCAAATAATAAGCAAAAAATATGAAAACATTTGGTCAGTAAGGCTTTGTTGGAAAAAAAATATTTGGTTAAGTTTGCGTCAAGTTGATGAAGTGAATTTTTAGAATTAAACGGGAAGAGCAAAAAAATAAAAGTTTGTTTTTCCCTAAGCAAATAATTCGTAGAAAAAAAATTTAAAAAATTAATTTTTTTAATTTAAAAAACAGAAAAAACAAGTAGGTTAAAAACCTCCACCAAAAACATGCAATCAAGCTAGCAAAGTGATTTTTTAGAATTTAAAAGGAAGAGCCAAAAAATAAAAGTCTGTTTTTTCCTAGAGCAAATAATTCGTAGAAAAAAAATTAAAAAAATTAATTTTTTTAATTAAAAAAAATTAAGAAAAAAATTAAGAAAATTTTTGCTAGTCAGCGAAAATCAAATTTTTCTGGTTTTTTTTAGAGCAAATAATTAGCAAAAAAATATGATGAAAAGATTTGGTCAGTAAGGCTTTGTTGAAAAAAAAATATTTGGTTAAGTTTGCGTCAAGTTGATAAAGTGATTTCTTAGAATTAAACGGGAAGAGCGTAAAAATAAAAGTTTGTTTTTTCCTAGAGCAAATAATTCGTAGAAAAAAATTAAAAAAATTTTTTTTTTAATTAAAAAAAATTAAGAAAATTTTTGCTAATCAGCGAAAATAAAATTTTTTTAATTTTTTTTAGAGCAAATAATTAGCAAAAAAATATGATGAAAACATTTGGTCAGTAAGGCTTTGTTGGAAAAAAAATATTTGGTTAAGTTTGCGTCAAGATGATGAAGTGATTTTTTAGAATTAAACGGGAAGAGTAAAAAAATAAAATTTTTTTTTTCCTAGAGCAAATAATTCATAGAAAAAAAATAAAAAAAATTTATTTTTTTAATTAAAAAAAATTAAGAAAAAAATTAAGAAAATTTTTGCTAGTCAGCGAAAATCAAATTTTTTTTGTTCTTTTTAGAGCAAATAATTAGCAAAAAAATATGATGAAAACATTTGGTCAGTAAGGCTTTGTTGGAAAAAAAATATTTGGTTAAGTTTGCGTCAAGTTGATGAAGTGATTTTTAGAATTAAACGGGAAGAGCAAAATTTGTTTTTTCCTAGAGCAAATAATTCATAGAAAAAAATTAAAAAAAATAATTTTTTTAATTAAAAAAAATTAAAAAAAAATTAAGAAAATTTTTGCTAATCAGCGAAAATCAAATTTTTTTAGTTTTTTTAGAGCTAATAATTAGCAAAAAAATATGATGAAAACATTTGGTCAGTAAGGCTTTGTTGGAAAAAAAAAATATTTGGTTAAGTTTGCGTCAAGTTGATGAGGTGATTTTTTAGAATTAAACGGGAAGAGCAAAAAATAAAAGTTTGTTTTTCCCTATAGCAAATAATTCGTAGAAAAAAAATTTAAAAAATAAATTTTTCTTATTAAAAAAAAGTAAGAAAAAAATTAAGAAAATTTTTGCTAATCAGCGAAAATCAAATTTTTTTAGTTTTTTTTTAGAGCAAATACTTAGCAAAAAAATATGATGAAAACATTTGGCCAGTAAGGCTTTCTTGAAAAAAGAATATTTGGTTAAGTTTGCGTCAAGTTTGAAGTGATTTTTTAGAATTAAACGGGAAGAGCAAAAAAATAAAAGTTTATTTTTTCCTAGAGCAAATAATTCGTAGAAAAAAAATTAAAAAATTTAATTTTTTTAATTAAAAAAAATTTAGAAAAAAATTAAGAAAATTTTTGCTAATCAGCGAAAATCAGATTTTTTTATTTTTTTTTAGAGCAAATAATTAGCATTAAAATATGATGAAAACATTTGGTCAGTAAGGCTTTGTTGGAAAAAAAAATTGGGTAAAGTTTGCGTCAAGTTGATGAAGTGACTTTTTAGAATTAAACGGGAAGAGCAAAAAAATAAAAGTTTGTTTTTCCCTAGAGCAAATAATTCGTAGAAAAAAAATTTAAAAAATTATTTTTTTTAATTAAAAAAAATTAAGAAAATTTTTGCTAATGAGCGAAAATCAAATTTTTTTAATTTTTTTTAGGGCAAATAACTAGCAAAAAAATATGATGAAAACATTTGGTCAGTAAGGCTTTGTTGGAAAAAAAATATTTGGTTAAGTTTGCGTCAAGTTGATGAAGTGATTTTTTAGAATTAAACGGGAAGAGCAAAAAAATAAAAGTTTTTTTTTCCTAGAGCAAATAATTCATAAAAAAAAAAAATTAAAAAAATTAATTTTTTTAATTAAAAAAAATTAAGAAAAAAATTAAGAAAATTTTTGCTAGTCAGCGAATATCAAATTTTTTTAGTTTTTTTTTAGAGCAAATAATTAGAAAAAAAATATGATGGAAACATTTGGTCAGTAAGGCTTTGTTGGAAAAAAAATATTTGGTTAAGTTTGCGTCAAGTTGATGAAGTGATTTTTTAGAATTAAACGGGAAGAGCAAAAAAATAAAAATTTGTTTTTTCCTAGAGCAAATAATTCGTAGAAAAAAATTTAAAAAAATTATTTTTTTTAATTAAAAAAAATTAAGAAAAAAATTAAGAAAATTTTTGCTAATCAGCGAAAATCAGATTTTTTTAGTTTTTTTAGAGCAAATAATTAGCAAAAAATATGATGAAAACATTTGGTCACTAAGGCTTTGTTGGAAAAAAAATATTTGGTTAAGTTTGCGTCAAGTTGATGAAGTGATTTTTTAGAATTAAACGGGAAGAACAAAAAAATAAAAGTTTGTTTTTCCCTAGAGCAAATAATTCGTAGAAAAAAATTTAAAAAATTAATTTTTTTAATTAAAAAAAATTAAGAAAAAAATTAAGAAAATTTTTGCTAATCAGCGAAAATCTAATTTTTTTAGTTTTTTTTTAGAGCAAATAACTAGCAAAAAAAATATGATGAAAACATTTGGTCAGTAAGGCTTTGTTGGAAAAAAAATATTTGGTTAAGTTTGCGTCAAGTTTGAAGTGATTTTTTAGAATTAAACGGAAAGAGCAAAAAAATGAAAAATTATTTTTTCTAATTTGTAGAAAAAAAATTAAAACAAATTAATTTTTTTAATTAAAAAAAATTAAGAAAAAAATTAAGAAAATTTTTGCTAATCAGCGAAAATCAAATTTTTTTAGTTTTTTTAGAGCAAATAATTAGCAAAAAAATATGATGAAAACATTTGGTCAGTAAGACTTTGTTGGAAAAGAAATATTTGGTTAAGTTTGCGTCAAGTTGATGAAGTGATTTTTTAGAATTAAACGGGAGAAGCAAAAAAATAAAAATTTGTTTTTTCCTTGAGCAAATAATTCGTAAAAAAAATTAAAAATATTAATTTTCTTAATTACAAAAAAATTAAGAAAAAAGTTAAAAAAGTTTTTGCTAGTCAGCGAAAATCAATTTTTTTTTAGTTTTTTTTAGAGCAAATAATTAGCAAAAAAATATGATGAAAACATTTGGTCAGTAAGGCTTTGTTGGAAAAAAAATATTTGGTTAAGTTTGCGTCAAGTTGATGAAGTGATTTTTTAGAACTAAACGGTAAGAGCAAAAAAATAAAAGTTTGTTTTTTCCAAGAGCAAATAATTCGTAGAAAAAAAATTAAAAATATTAATATTTTTAATTACAAAAAAATTAAGAAAAAAATTAAGAAAATTTTTGCTAATCAGCAAAAATCAAATTTTTTTAGTTTTTTTAGGGCAAATAATTAGCAAAAAAATATGATAAAAACATTTGGTCAGTAAGGCTTTGTTGGAAAAAAAATATTTGGTTAAGTTTGCGTCAAGTTGATGAAGTGATTTTTTAGAATTAAACGGGAAGAGCAAAAAAATAAAAGTTTGTTTTTTCCTAGAGCAAATAATTCGTAGAAAAAAAATTTAAAAAATTAATTTTTTTAATTAAAAAAAATTAAGAAAAAAATTAAGAAAATTTTTGCTAATCAGATGCTAATTAGAGCAAATAATTAACAAAAAAATATGCTGAAGAGATCTGGTTTCTTAACATTTCCTGAAAAAAAACACCTCGCCAGCTTGACGTCAAGCTGGTGAAGTGATTTTTTATAATTAAACAGGAAGAGCAAAAAAATTAGTTTTGTGGTAAGTAATTAGCAAAAAATTAGCAACTAAATTACACATTAACTTGGATCCGATCAGAGAAAGTTACTTCGCCAGCTTGACAGAGGTCAACATTCACGGAAATGAATCTGCAGACCGAGAAGCAAAAACAATCGCCGTAAGCCCTAACACACATGTCGCACAATACCCACCACCCAAAAAAGACTTACAAAACATTATCGACAAATATTGGCTTAGTAAGAGAAAAGAAGAATGGGCTACCCCCCCCCCCCCTATTCTACAATAAACACCGATTTTACGCCTACGCTGCGCTGTATCCCACAACCACAACTTCTAAAATGAACAAATGCTTTTCAAGATTTAGACTCGGACACACATGGATCACCAACAGCCATCTACTCAAAAGGGAAGCTCCACATATCTGCCACTTTTGTCAAACAAATAGTTCTCTCTCAATTAAACATTTAACATTAGAATGCATTGTAATCAATCAATTTATAAGAAAATTAAACAATACAACATTTATTAACTTACTGTCAACACCTTCTGAGGAAAACATAAAATCTGTATTCAATATTCTTCAAAAACTCAATCTCGAATCATGTATATAGCCTTTATTTTTCGTAAGTGATTGTCTGGTGAGCGGGTGGGTGTATCAGTTATGGGGATTTAATGTATGGTCCCCCTTCCTGATGTACCCGTCCGGTCCCCATGACTATTTTTTCCCACCAGATGTGTATACATTATTCATAATTTAAGTTACCAGCCGAAAGCCTCGCTGCTAGTGCTGATTTTTTGTTAAATTAATTTGTTACATTTATGTGATAGATCAATAAATAATTATAACAATAATATTTTGTGTTTGAGAACTTCTATTGTTTTGTTGATGACATAACACAATTGGCGAGAAAATGTATGTAGGTATACGCCAGTAACTTACATAGGCATATAGGAATCAACTTTTTTGGAATAAGATATGCGTTTGGGTAAGGTGTTTGCGAAATAATTTTTCTAACTTTGTTTCAAAGTTATTGGTTGTACTATTCTTTCGTTGGTGGTTTTTTTTTATTATATCTTACTAGGTGTGCTAGCGACTTGGACGACAAGAATTGGCATAACTTTTTTGTTTATCAACCGAATGACATGAAATAAAAACTAAATGTTAAGTGAAGCCTACCACAATATATTAGATAGGATAAGCCGTTTCTGAGATTAGCGTGCACAAACAAACAAACTGTTACGTTTTAACTATAGATATATGTATAGATAGAAGATAAATAGGTATAGGAGATATAGATTTATTTTATTTTTGTTTCATATTATGCATGAGGGAAGGCAAGCTGAGGGTGGATAGTGTGGGTGGCACAGGTTTATGGGCATTTAATTGCAATTCAGTGTCTTCTTTATTTCTGATAAAGAAGGATACTTTTTTTGCATTTAAAATAACATAATACCTATACAGTGACGCACCATCCGAACAGCCAGATAAAACTGATCAAGAAATGGAGTTGGAGAAACAGAAAAGGAAAAACTCACTCCAATAAAACTTTGATCACAGAAGAAAAATCGAATCAGAAACAAGAGATCAACCACTTAGTGGGAAATGGAAAGAAATAAGGCGTGAAATGGTTACTGCTTCTAATTTTGGTAAAATGTGCAAAGCTAAAAATCGTCCAGCTATCACAATATCATAAAAACAAACTTTTATACCTAGCAGTGGCGAGGGGTGAATAATTCCAAAAGGTAACTCGAAGGAAACTTAGTCACCCACAAAAAAAAAGTTTACTTAAAATTTGTTTGTGCAATGTTTGTCTTCGCATCAAGCCAAAAAGTCAAGTATTTCAAACCAACCAGCTATTAGGTAGAGCGTCATAACTTTTTTTTCCATAAAACTAAGCTAATTAGAACTATTTGTTTCCTCTAAGTGAAAATCAGTTAAGCAACTGTCAACAGATATTAAGACCATAATCAAACCACTGAAACTTACTATCGGAAAACTTTTCTGACTTTTTGCACTTTTCAGCTTTTAAAGCCTAAATTTGTAATATTTTAAAAAAAATCACGAAAAGCACTTAATCAATTTAAATAAGTATTGCACTGCGTTCTGCTGGTAAACTGCTGTTTTTCAAATAAAATACAGCTCATTGGGAACTGAATTCATTTGAGCCAGTTGTGCCAGTTTAGAAAAATTCCAATTATTTTTTGCATTTACTGCCAAAAATATGCTTTATGCTATGAGATCTAATATCCACGCATATTTGTTATCAAAGTGGCAACCTTTGACACATCAGTCCAGTGCAGAGACACATACAAACTCATGAAATAAGTCGGAGACCACCGTGTTATTTTCTTGTTCTTCAAGCAGAGATCTACCTCTCAATCTGCAAACCTGCCATATACATTTTTGTTTATAAGCATGTGTCCATGGGAAGAAATACGAAGGAAAGCGTTTTTTTTCTTTTATAAAACCAATATCATGCAAACACCGAAGTGTGCAGAAGCAATGCTGCAAATGAGTACTGGGCTACTGCGCCGGCGCTATATTCACGTGCTCAGAGCACAAAGAGATAACAAACAACAGATTTACCAAAAAATATGACGCTAGAACACCGGGCTATTTTCTTCAATAAAAAAGCATGTATTGAACAGAGAGGTGCCTAGCGATAGGCTCTTCTCTGTTCAATACATGCTTTCTTATGGAAGAAAATTAGACGATGTTCTACCGTCATATTTTTTGGTAAAAGAAAAAAGAGGAGAGAACACAAATTTGTTCTATCCAGCAACAAGTTTTATAAGACGTGATATTTGGGGTTACCTTGTATCTTGTATGTTGCTAAAGTTTTGTGTTTGTTTATGGAGTGAATTGAAGAGCCAACATGTGTGAAGAATAAAACGGAAAGCAGAGTGGTAGTTGTTAAAAAAATGTTGGCAGCGAGTTCATGTGTATGATTAAGTTTGATTCATGTTGCCACTTGCCAGAAGTCTAAGATGTTTCGGATGTGAATTTCAAAAGGTAAGTCGGAAATAATCGACTTATATGGACGCTTCGCCACTGATACCTAGCTCATTTTCTCAAGTAAAATGCTTTCCAAAAACTAGAGGAAATCGGAAGCCTCAAAGTAATTTAATGTGGTCTTTTTATCGATAAAGAACAAAATTTTTTTGTCACAGACGGATTAGTCGGTAGAAATGTAATATGTGAAGTGAAATGTCCATCGTCTGTAAAAAATATGACATTAGACGAAGCTGTTAGTCAAAAGAAATTGACTTATCTTGAAAAACAAGGGAACTCATGGAGGCTTAAGAAAACCCATGACTATTTCTATCAAGTTCAAGGCCAACTTCACATAACTAATAGGCAAATTTGCTATTTTGGTGTTTGGACTTCCTGCGATTTTATATTCTTCAGAGTAAACAAAGATGACGAGTTCTGGCAAACAAAATTAAAAGAAAAATTAATCTCTTTCTATCAAATTATCAGCTTCTGGAATTGTGCTAGAATTCCAAGAAAAATGGGAGTCTGGAATAATGAAAAAATGATATGATGATTCTTTTTAATTGGAATAAAGCCTGCAGTTATAACTTTCATTAAAGAATTTATTGCAACAACGACGGATAAGCTGAGACTTTCATGCATTTGGTTGAACGCATCGCTGGAAGAAGTGTAAAACAACTTTGTTAGAAAGGTAAACAAACTCTCAAATTAATTATTTTTTCATCTTCTTTAATACTTACCTTGACGTATTGAAGATGTTCAATATGCTCTTTAACTGGAGATACGGTGAAATTCAAGATGAAACAAAATCAAATTCATATCAAGTTTGCTTCGTTAATTGTTCTATCAAATGAATAACGATACAAAGCCAGGTATGAATTTGTATTTTTTTTTCTTATTTTCCATACCTACATCAGATTCTCTCTTACAGCTCTTTTTTACTATTTTTGGAGGCATTGTCCAGCAATGAAGAAAGCTCTATGTCAAAAGTCAGCTGTTTTGTTGAAAATAACTTTCGGGTATGTTCGGGAAGTATGTAAAAAGATGTTAAAAACTAATCTTTGATGAGATTTTCTATAGGCAAACAGAATCAATTTATTTTTTATCCAAACCTGTGGAAAAGCAATTTTACACTATTGACCAGGCTTTTCGATAGGTTTAGAAAGAAAATATGTTAATTCGATTTACAAAACCGTGAAATTGAACTATAATATTACCGCACAAATAAACACAACCCAAATTAAATTAAGTTGAAACACGTACTGTAGTTCCAAACATTCATTTCTATTGGAGAATTTTTGATTTTCATACATATAAATTTCCCTTTTGATCATTTTCTACTGCTATGTTTGTTGGTTCAATAATTTGTATTTTGCTTGCATTGGGCTATATTTTTTAGTCAAATAATTTCATGAGGAAAGCTATTAGCTTCAGCAAACAAGAACTAGTGCAAAATCCTGTATTATATACACCACCAGGTAAGAAACAGGGCGAAAATTCAATATGAATATAGTTTTTATTTCTTTAATTTTTAATCGAGATAAATAATTTCTTTGCAAATACCACATTTTTTTTGATTACGTCCTTTCGAAAAAGCTTTGATGAACTGAAATCAAAGGTGGTGCCATCTTATTTCCAAAGCTGGAAACTATCAATCCACAGCAAAGCCATCCCTGTTTTTACTGTGGAAAATTACGACAGTAAAATGATTTCTTGTTGTTCCCCAAGGGAAATTTTTACTGTACTATATACTAGCATAAAAAAAACACGCCTTGTGTATACATACAAATATCTTCGCAGTGTGCCTTATGATATCTGTATTTTTATATGCCTACTTTCACAGCGCATGCTCGTAGAATTGTCACCCCTTTGTTCTGCTTATGCAAGTGCGTAATTCTTTTCTAGTTTCTGGCTGTTGCCGAGACCAAAGAGAGAGAAAATATTGAGAATTTGAAATCACACGTGACGATGGCAAGAGGGACTACTTTTAAGAGAATAAAATGATCTACTTATACAAGCAAACACTTTTACATGAGTTCTGCGTTCGCTAAAAAAGTCCACCTAGCCTTAAAACTAGAGCAGCCACAGTAGCTTTTGGTTTTTATAATTTTTTTTTTTGGTTTTTGTGTTTTGCAATTTTTTTTTTTTGGGTTTTTTGTATTTTTTAATTTTTTTTTTGTATTTTGTAATATTTTTTTGGATTTTATGTTTTTTTTTTTTTGGATTTTTGTCTTAGACCTACACGCTTAACCAATGTAAGCCAGCCATTGGCGACTCGCTATCATTATCAAATTCATGTTGTTGCTCCGACAACCACCAGAACATTTCCGACGTTTTAACAACGTCACGACGATCGCGATCTGAGACCGCCCTACTGAACTGGAGGAGCTCTTCAGCTTCACCGCCTACTGCGGTGACGTCTCGGTTGTAAAGGAGCCGTCGTTCCACGGACTTCCGGCAGACGTGGTAGATTGGCGGAACCACCAACCTATCCTGAATCAGCAATACCATATCAAAATAGAGGAAAGCCTCCGGTGGGAAAAAAACACTGAAGCGTGTTTTCTCCATATATTCAGTGTTGGGGTAATAAGCCCCAAAAATCAGGCCATTGGTCGAGGTCATCGCTCTTGCAGTGTGACCTCGAGTCAGTTTTATAATGAAGTTGTCGATCCTGTTTATTTGAGCACCGTTGTAAAGGACCTCATAAGGATAATATTTTCTGTACT
Organism: Melanostoma mellinum; assembly: GCA_914767635.1. Taxonomy (NCBI): domain Eukaryota; kingdom Metazoa; phylum Arthropoda; class Insecta; order Diptera; family Syrphidae; genus Melanostoma; species Melanostoma mellinum. Next base: position 113,112,400 of record OU612059.1, read on the forward strand.
CCGACTCTGGTCTTCTGTGCAGTCCAAGACAGGTACGCAGACGATGTCTATCAAACACCCGAATCTTTCCCATTTGAGACGCTGTAACATTGAACCACACAGGGCATAGATACTGATCTAGCCATACGCCGAGGTACTTGACTACTACTTTGTTTGGCAGTGGGTGGCCATGTAGATCAACGATCACCAGCTTTCGCCAGTTCTTTCTCGTATTCCATGAGGACCGAGCCAACGAGGTTCTAAACACAATTGTGTCCGATTTCTGAAAGTTGATTTTCAACTTCCAGCCATCGCAATATTGCTGGATCTTATCGAAGACACGCTGCAAAAGTATTCTGATGACCTCGATCCTTGGACCTGTTCTGTACGCAATTAGGTCATCGGCGTACGCTATAGCATGGTGTAGCGAACCAATTAGATTGCCGGTGAAAATGCTAAACGAAACAGGCGAATTCACCGCCATCTGTTGAAAACCGTTCTGTATTATAAAAGTTCTGGTAGAAGTTTTATTGCAACTTTTCACAACAAACGTTCTGCCATGACGCATGTCATTGAGAATATATAGCAGTGGTTTACTCATGCCATACCTGATCAACTTATAGACAAAACCGTCTAACCAAACGGTATCGAAAGACTTCACCAAGTCAACCAGACATGCACCCGTACACTGATTTTTAGCTTTGTTCCATTGAATATCTGATACTAGTTTAGACGCGGCATGTGTGGTATCATAGCCCGTCATAAAACCGAACTGAATTTCAGGAATAATATGTTTGTCCTCAGCCCATGTTGACAGAGCTCTATTGAGAACTTTCTCGAATACCTTTCTGATACTCGGAACAAGACTAATTGACGGGAGATTTGCTGGATTGGAACCATCCTTCCCTTTTTTAAGGAGAGGATGGACCACTGCCGTCTTCCAACACACTGGATAATATGCATTATTCAGCGCATTGTTGAACAACGTCGTGTATATGTCCACCGCTTCCGAAGGGAGGTTTCGCAGCACAACATTGGGTATGCCATCGACTCCTGCTGACTTCTTTTTCTTTATTTTGTGAAAGATGTCCAAGAGGTCCATCTTAGAAACGAACAGGGTGTTATCTCCGTTTTGCTGGGCGATGACTGCATTTGCAAGTCGGTCGTCATTGAACCTAGTGAAACCAGGATTCTCGGATCGCCAATGCGAGATCTCATCTCTAAGATAGAAGTGTCCAACGAAGGCTCTGTTCTCAAGATCGTAATTCCGGCGAATGCACTCATTCACCTTATATACTTGCTCGAAAACAGCACCCACCGTCTCAACCTTCTCTTGAGCATCTAACACTATAAAGTGGTCATCACTCAAGATGGCGTCATCTGGATCTATTCCTATTTTAATCTCTTCTCCTAAAGATTTTGTTTATTACCGGAAACATACTCGCGTTGTTGGATTGCACAGCCCGAATTTTAATGTTCCAGAAACATGAAATGGAAATTTTATAGTTTTCTTTAATAAGTTGTTGGAGATTTTTGATCTGTGACCTCAGAATTCCAATCTCCAAATCGTGTCGGTCAGTAAACCCCCTGTGCAAGAGTTTGAGTCTCGACAGGAGTCTAACTTTTTTGTTTGAGAGTGCGTCTATTGTCGCGATTCTGTACATGTTCGTTTTGCTTATACTTAGGAATTGTCCTGTCCATTGTTCTACGGATTGCATCCTCCATACGCTGCAGGTACCCATCGATCTCAACGTTCGACAGATTCCTGTTGCATAGCGGCACAATACCGTTCAAACGAAGTTTTCTTGAGATGGCATCGGAAAAGCGCGACCAACGTGTCTTACCGTAGTTGTAAAAGTTCGTCGGCACGTACTCCTTTGGTTCCACAAGGTCGCTCGGAAGCAGTATTACGGCGGCAAGTCCACAGTGGTCACTGTCGTACTCAACCGTCGTCAAACAATTTTTGTCGTCGCTCAGTTTAAGTCTTGAGTCTAAGAGCAATAGATCCCGATATGAGCCACTTCGAGGATATGAAGGCCTGTCAGTAGCCAGCAGATCGACTTTACACTCAATGCTGGGGGACCCAGCTTCCCCCTTGAATTGGCTAATTGATTTCACCAATCTTGGTGTTTAGCATTGTAATCAGAGTTGGGAAATAATGATTACTTTGTGTAATGAATTACAGGTTCAATTAAAATTACATGTAATGGGTAATTGAAAATTTTCAATTACAATTACAGGTAATGGTTAATTGAAATTTTTCAATTACAATTACATGTAATGGTTAATTGAAATTTTTCAATTACCCATTACATGTAATGGAAAAAGTAATGCATTTTTCCAAGTAATTGAAAAAAACACACCGCTAATTACTTTTTTAGTAATTGATTACTTCAATTGTAATGCATTACATACTTTTCAATTACAAATACATAAATAAATATAATTTTTTTTTATTCATAGTCAATGGTTATTATTGTTTTAAATGAAAATAGTGGTTCGGCATTTTTTTAGTAAAAAATTTTGCAACACAATAAGTTTTGTTGTTATAATTTCTGAATTCAGCCTCTCCAAATGCTACTCTTCACTATAAAAAAAAAGAATTTGACAATACCTGTTCAATGCTTTAATTTCGTTCAATTTTGTTTAGTTTTAAAAATGTAATTGAGCAAATTAGATGATCAATTACATTTTTGTGTAATGATTACTGAAAAAAGTAATCATTACAGCATTTTTTCAATTACTTGGGTTTTCAATTACATATAAGTAATTGAATTCCAAGTAATTGAAAATTATCAATTAAAAGTAATGGGTAATTGAATTTTTCAATTACAATTACATGTAATGGTTAATTGAAATTTTTTGTAATCATTATTTCCCAACTCTGATTGTAATCACCGGCCAAGAGGAAATAGTTTTCTTCTGGGTTCAGTTTCAGACATCGAAGAAGTGTTTCAAGCTCTGTTATAAAACATGAGAGTTGAGAAGCCTCCGGCGCATAGATCGCGACCACATACAACTGCCTCCCCAGTTGGAGAGAGATGCATACGATACACGCTTCAAGCAACTGGAATCGGCGTACTTCACCACTATTTATTACCTTATGAGCAATGCCCTTGCGTATGAAGATCGCAACCCCACCCGCGAAAGTCGAGTTGGGTCGGTCCCTCCTAACAATAATGTAATTAAATTATTATTCGTCAGATTGTGTAGTCTCCCTAACCATACATACATCGGGACGTTAGTCTTTTAACAACTCAAAGAAGCTGGCTCGTCGTTCTACAATAACTAACGAATTCACATTCACGGCTAGGATCTTAAAAGGCCTCTCCGGCAGCGCGCCCGTTCACCCAACAATTGCGCAATCAAAGGCATTGCACGGTAGATTACATCCACCCTACGTGCCTGCTCACTTATTTGCCACGATAGTTCATTTGTGCCTGAATGACACGCAGAGCGACCATCACCTCTGACTCCCAAGTAGCAGCCTTTGACACAGATGACTGTGCGGCCGCTTTCTGGGGAGGCTGTACCGTTTTCTTAGCCCCCCACGCCATTTAGGAAGGCGGGGGGGGGGGGGGGTAGGAAACTTTGGGAACGACGCGACGGCCCTTGGAGTTGGTCTGGCTGTTTGCCATCTCTCATCCATAGTTGCTGTTGAAGCCAGATGCTGCAACTTATAGTACACGTCTTTTGTGCTGACTATACCTCCAAGCGGTATCCACTGGGACCTGGGATGCTCCGTCCATAGCTGATCTGCTAAACTAGTAAATGCGAGTGTTGATAATGGATTACGGAACAAAAGAATTGTAAGAAACTTTGGGAACGACGGTCCTTGGAGTTGGTCTGGCTGTTTGCCATCCCTCATCCTTAGTTGCTGTTGAAGCAGCTTTTTTTGAATTTTTAATAATGTGGTATTGTGAAGGGATCACACTAGCGACCACGTCATTATACATTTAATTCCGGTCATTGACGTTAATCCACATTACGCTTCACGATAGCCAACCTTGAACTCATATTTCATTCATGGTCATGAGTATCAACCTCATGCACTAAATTATTAAGTAATAATTTCAATGCCACTGACGATGACGGGACGCGACGCTTCAGATTACTTTTGTCAAGTGTATCTACCTACTCACTAAGGTTCAATGTACTGCATACTGTGTAGTGCATATGGCTGGACGTATTTGGATACATTTGTGCATTGTATTAGACGGGCTATGCATATTGGCATGTGCTATTAATTTGATGACATAGCAAGTATGCTACCGGATTCCGTTGTTCGTTTATTTCCCACAGAATTCGGAATACCAAATATTTCTATGTGTAGGTTATAATATGTATATTTGATATTGGTTTAAGATGTTAGTGTGTAAGTTGATTATTATGTATAAATAGGCTAAGTTGAATTAATAAAGATTCATTATTATTCCAGAATCGAAAAGACTAGTTTGGCTCCTTTGCCGTCTTTATTTTGGCATTTATATTCAGATAGGCTCATTAGCCATCATCCGTTTTCGGCCTTTTAATATCCCAAAAGTAGGGTTTATTACATGGCGATCCTGCCAGGAGGTTCAGTGACTCACAGTGCTTGCGGTTGGCTACACTCCGTTTCCTAAATTGTAGTATCTAAATCGTATGCTTTGACATCCATACTATGTAAAACAAAAATACACACCAACAAAGATGACTACAATTAAACAAAAGCCAGGCAACATCATGAGGGCGATCAAAATTAGCAGCACAAACAAGGTTCTAAACTTTTACCGAACTCTATACTGCTTCCATCGCAAAGAGTTTCACAGGAAGAAAGCAGATAAGTCTACAAATTCATTATATTATGTACTACAGTACTACAACTGTTTCAATTAGAATTAGCTATTTTAGAAAATAGTTTTTTGGTTTACGAAAAGAGAAGCAAAAGAAACTTTACAACGTTATCAAAGATAAGAAATTTTCATAAATTTTTAACCATTTTCTTTTTATTTTTGCGATTTTTTTTTTCTCTTTATTTTGATTTTTGAAACTGAAACTGATTCAAGAAACAAATCTTGTTATCATGGACATTGTCATAGTCCATATAGTTTATTTAGCCACAAAGAATTTTAAAATTGTATTGTTCAGAAAATTATTACTAATGAAATGTAGCAGTTTTAAATTTTTACAAAAAAAATTTTTTTTTTCTCAATGTATAAACAATGTATAAACAAAAAAAAAAAAAATGAACGAAAAACACTTCTTATGAAAGTAAAACATAAATGAAAAAACCCTAAAAAAAAAATTGTAAAAAAAAAAAATTCATATCTCCCCCATAAACTGATAAAAAAAGTTCTGTTATCATTTGTTCAACACAATAAAAAACACTAAAAGAAAAACTTCCGTTGAAATACTTGCAAACTTCAATTAAACCCCAAAAAGAAAATATTCCGACAAAAATATAGGTATTACTGAAAACAGAACTTCTGAAACCACCCGAAAGTGGACTTAAGGTTATTGAATTAAAAATCGTTGACAATTTTACGGAAGATTTAGTTAATTTCAAGGACGACATAATTATAGGACCAAACAAAGTTTTGGCGTATATTCCAAAAGGGAATAGTTTACTCCTAAAGAAGCCCAAAAACAGCACTACAACCCAATCGACATTATTTGGCAAAATATTGTCGAGGGATGTGCAAAAATTCTGCGGGCCCAAATCAATTAAGAGAATATATATTACTAAAAATGAAATAAAGAAACTCTCGGACGGCCGTCGAGAATATAAAATTAATGAATTAAAAAATATATTAGGTGAAATGTTTAAAGAAAGTAATATAAAGATATACCTCATAGATAATGTTATTGAAATTACCGATCCTTGTAAGAAGAAATTAATACTAAATGACTTTCACATACTTCCAACCAGTGGACATGCAGGTATAAACCGTATGATCCAAAATATAAAGAAAAAATACTTTTGGACAGGAATGCAAAACGATGTGACGACATTCGTTAAGCACTGCCCAGTATGCCAACAAAACAAATATAACCAGCCGAAGAAACAACCAATGACTATCACATCAACAGCCGAATCAGGTTTTGACAAAATATTTATAGAACTAGTAGGACCTTTAGAAGAATCTGAAGATGGATCTAAATACATACTCACCATTCAAGATGAGCTTACCAAGTTTATCGAAGCTATACCACTCCCAAATAAAGAATCAGGCACAGTAGCTAAAGCTCTAGTAGAAGGTTTTATTCTAAGGTACGGAGTACCCCATACAATAGCATCTGATCAGGGAACCGAATTTCTAAACCAGGTTTTCAAAAGTATCTGTAAGCTTTTGAGAATAGAACAATTACAATCTACAGCGTACCATCATGAGAGCATAGGAGCTTTAGAAAATTCACATAAAGTTTTAGGAGCATTTATCTTAGAAGTTACGTCTCAGAAAAACACACGGACTGGAGCACTTGGTTGCCATATTACGTTTTCTGTTATAACACTTCCGTACACTCAGAAACGGGTTACACACCATTCGAGTTGATATTCGGAAAGCAATGTAGCTTACCCAACAATCTGACAAAACAAATGGAACCGGTGTACAACTATGAAAATTACGTAATTGACCTTAAACATAAATTACAAGTTGTCCATAGAGATGCCCGAGAAACGCTTATAAAGAAGAAAAATGTTAGGAAAGATAGGTATGATAAAGAGGGACAAACAAAGAGTAGTAGTTTTGAAAAAGGAAGTTTAGTTTTATTAAGAAACGAAGCTAGGAAAAAATTAGATCCAATATTTATAGGACCATACGAAGTTTTGTCTCAAAATGGTGTAAATTGTGATATCAAAAACGATAACATAAGAATAACAGTACACAAGAATACACTAAAACCATTTTACATGTATTTAACTTTTATATAATCGCTAATTAAATCAAAATCAAAAAAAAAAAAAAAGGGAAGAGAATGTAAATAATATTATATGCATATATAGATACATACAAGATAACTACTTCATTTAATTGATTAATTTAATTTTTAATAAGAGTAAATTATACTGTTGTGCACAACTAGAATATAAGAAAAATAAGTTACTTGTATGAATGGAAAAAAATTATATTATATTATATGCGTAAGTAATGATACACACTAAGTATGTACTATTTCAATTAATATAAAAGAAAATAATGTTAAAAAAAAAAAAAAATATATATTGGGATTCCGAAAAAAATATATATATTAGTGTCGCTTAAAAGAAGAAATCAAGATATGTCATGATTTCTCCTTTTCCCCAGGAAGGGTGGTGTGAAGGGATCACACTAGCGACCACGTCATTATACATTTAATTCCGGTCATTGACGTTAATCCACATTACGCTTCACGATAGCCAACCTTGAACTCATATTTCATTCATGGTCATGAGTATCAACCTCATGCACTAAATTATTAAGTAATAATTTCAATGCCACTGACGATGACGGGACGCGACGCTTCAGATTACTTTTGTCAAGTGTATCTACCTACTCACTAAGGTTCAATGTACTGCATACTGTGTAGTGCATATGGCTGGACGTATTTGGATACATTTGTGCATTGTATTAGACGGGCTATGCATATTGGCATGTGCTATTAATTTGATGACATAGCAAGTATGCTACCGGGTTCCGTTGTTCGTTTATTTCCCACAGAATTCGGAATACCAAATATTTCTATGTGTAAGTTATAATATGTATATTTGATATTGGTTTAAGATGTTAGTGTGTAAGTTGATTATTATGTATAAATAGGCTAAGTTGAATTAATAAAGATTCATTATTATTCCAGAATCGAAAAGACTAGTTTGGCTCCTTAGCCGTCTTTATTTTGGCATTTATATTCAGATAGGCTCATTAGCCATCATCCGTTTTCGGCTTGGGAAGCCTTTATAATATCCCAAAAGTAGGGTTTATTACAGTATCGTGGTAGTGGATGGGCGTTGCACTATTTGGGTAGGCTCTGACTGGTGCCAACTTGGCAGCGCCCAGATGCTGCAACTTATAGTACACGTCAATTGTGCTGACTATACCTCCAAGTGGTATCCACTGGGACCTTGGATGCTCCGTCCAGAGCTGACCTGCTGAACTAGTTTGTGCTAGTATTGACAATGGATTGCAGAACAAAAGAATTGTGATCAACACTATAAGTGCTTTGCGAACAATGACTGACTGCACGAATCTCAGTAGTCTACGAGAGCTTTCTTGTAAATGTCCAGTGGATGAATTTGAAAGACAGAATCAACGTTGGACTTCAGCAGCCAAAAAAGCAGAAACCCCTGAAGGAGCTACTTCAACATATTTGGTTTAAAGTTCTTTCAGGGTCTTTCAATACTAGGACAGGGTATTGAAGTAGAGATGGTGGCGGATGAGCTCCTGGTGAGCCAACGGCAGCACTCACACCCCTGCAGCAGGGTACTGACACTGGATATTCCAGCCCTTTATATCCGAAGGGATCCAAAAGGACAGTGCCCTCCAGGTTGGGGGCTGTGCGTAGGGTCAACTACCCTACCACGGAAAAAAATTTACAGTTCCGAAACAACAAACAGCCTTGGATATCGATAATGATTTCAAAGTTGACGACCCAAGCAGACGAAAAAGAACAATGACCTCCGGATCTGCACGTGGAACGTAAGATCTCTTAACGGACTACGTCCAGCTGGAGAATTAGCTTACGCCCTGGACTGCTGAAAAGCAGACATAACCGCCATCCAAGAAGTGCGATGGAGTGGACCGGGCATAAAGAAGATGAAAAACTGTGACATATACTATGGCGACTGCTACAGGCAACAGAAACAGCGCTTATTTGGGTGCGGATTTGACGTTAGAGGAAGACTCAGGGTTAAGGTGATTAGCCAAAATCCAGTCAATGAGCGTATAATGACCATCCGCATCAGGGCTAAGTTCGCCTACATTAGCCTAATATGCGCCCACGCCCCCACAGAAGACGAGATATGACGTCGGAAAGCTACAATCGCAAGAGACTGCCAATGCCTTTTCAAATCGAGTGTCCCCTCAATTATCCTTGAATCCCATGCCGCCAGCATTAAGCATTGAAGACCAGTGGCAGCAATGCCAAAAAGCCATCAGAACTGCTGCCTCTGATGTTCTGGGTCTCACTCGGCCACCAAAACGAAACTCATGGTTCGATGAAAAATGCAGGCAGGCAGATGCAGCCAAACAAAAAGCACAACAAATGCTGATGCAAAAAGGAACAAGGGCTGCTTACGATCAGTATAACGAGATCTACAAGGAGAAAAGAAGGGAAGAACACCGACTTCTCAAAAAGAAAAAGAAGCAGCATGCGAAGCGCTCGTTTGAGGAAATAGAGAGGTGCCATGAAAGTAACCAGATTCGGAAGTTTTAAGAAAAGGTAAAAAGATGTTGCCAGTGTGTCAAACCCCGAACTCAAGCCTGGAAAGAACAGGAGAGAAACATAATCGTAGAGTCACAGTCGCTACTGAGGATCTGGAAAGATCATTTCTGCAAACTGCTTAACGGCGATGAGGACATAAATTCCGCTGTCAGGCAGATTGCCCCATTCAGCTTGGACGATGATCAAGAATGCCGTCCTCCCGACATAGAAGAAGTTAAGCTTGCAATATGCAAATTTAAATCAAATAAGACTTCAGGTGCAGATGTTCTTGATGCGTAGCTTTTAAAGGCAGCTGGAGACCAGTTGGAAAGGAGCATGCACCAGCGGATTTGCATGATATGGTCGGAAGAAAGCATGCCCGCTGAATGAAAGCTCAGTATCGTATGCCCGATCCTAAAGAAGGCAAACCTGCAAAATTGCGCCAATTATAGAGGGATAAGCCGCCTTAACGTCGTTTATATGATCTTGTCTGCTGAAATATGTAAACGTCTGAAACCCCACGTAAGCAGCTGTTAAGAGCTGGGAGTCCACAGGGGATGAACTTTGGTACTATCGTTGCACGGAACTAACTCGTCGCATGGGGGGATTCTTGCTCTTTCTTTAGTACCTCCCACTCACTAAGCAGAATTTTCGTGCCTAGGATTTAGGAAGGAATGAAAAAGGAACAGGAAGGAAACCACTATATAAGGGTAGGGCGAAGGAAATGGAATAAAAGGAAATGCAAACCTAGGAACGTGAGCTCCATCCAAGGACAAAAGAAGGTGGTGCTTCGATTTAAAAAAATCAAATTTCTGCCAAAAAGATTTCTATTTCCTTTTTTGCTTTTTTTTAAAAGAAAACGAATAAAAGACTTAAAAAAACTTAATCCCTATCTGTCCTACCTAACCTAACACCAAAATACCCTTAACTAACCTACTAACTACTTAATACCATCTTATATTAAATCTAATACCTTTCAAATCGATAACACCCTTATCTCCTTCCACCGTCAGATGGAACTCTGCTGGAGTCTCCAAAGCGCTCGTCAGGTGTTGATGACGAAGTCCTGGCCAACCCTCCCTTGTATCGGTGCGATACATCCTAATGCCATCTTCTTGGCATCGTTTGTGAAGATTGCCCCTGTAATGACCTACCAGCTGAAACCTAGTTCGTTATGTTACGTCTTGTCAGTCACATCGTCATAATCCAAAAAGGAAACAAAACTTCCCAACCATCCATCAACGCTTACATTGAACGGCCTAGTTCAGCCATCACACACCTTTATGCTAACTTTAGCAATCCATGGTATTCATAAAAAACTTTTCAAAAAAAAATTGCTCCTTTAAAGATTTTACAATTATTCATTTTTCAATTAGAAGAGAAAAAAGTGTAATGTTTGCAACATAACATGCTACCCTATTAATTTCAAAAATGAAAAAAAAAGAAAAACTTTTGTGTGATACAGAACCTTGTATCTTTATATATATGTACGTATATAGAGAGTGAGTGAAAACAAGTCAACCTTTTTAGAAGCTCCCAAAAATAACTAGTTTTGTGCTGTTTAAAATCGAAACTGAAATTTACTAAGCTTCATTCGCATACTATCGATAATTTGCGGTGAGTTTTTACTAAATTCTTCACATCGAAATTCAAATTTAAGCTTAAAAAATAAAAAGACAAAGGTCTACCAAGCCAAACACATACATACTTATACTTATAATAAAATACGTCATTTGATTCTTGTATCAAATGCCATTAAAACGAATCCCTACCAAATTCACCGCAACAAACAACAAAAATCCATCATCCAGTCGTCCCGCAAAGAGAATTTTGGCTAAAACATCTCCAGAAAATTTCCCCCCACAAAAGATAACCAACGAAAAGGAAAAACCGATCACGTCTGTTGGAATTATGCCAATATCGGATCTAGTTACGCTGGTAAAAGATACAATGGCCTCATTACTGGACGAAAAGCTAAGAGATCTCCCAACAAAAGCTGACATGGATACGCTGCTCCAGTCCCAAATAGAAAAAATGGAATCTAGGTGCTGCGCACTTGAGCGTCAAGTGGAACATCTGTCTAGGCGAATGAACGAAAAAAATGTAATACTACAATTTCCGGCGCAAGAGGGTGTTCAAGCGGTGGACAAGGCGAAAAATCTTTGCTTGGATTTGCTCCAAACGCAAAACCAAAGAGCAATCGTGGATGCACGTCCGATTCGAACAAAAAGGGCAAATGTAGAAAGTGTGATTCTGGAGATGCAAAATAAATAAGATGTCGGACGCATTCTTTAATCATCAAAAAAATTTAAAGGCACCGGTATATCACTACACAGGGACTACCTTGCGGCGGCGAGAGGAAGGCGACGAAAGCTTTTCGAAATAAAAACAAAAGTTGCAGCTAAAAACAAAAACGTCAACACGAGGAGAAAAAATTGAAATCGAAGGAAAGTCGTTTTATTTTTCACCAAACAACGTTTTGACATGTGACAGCGAGGTTGGAAGGGCACGTATACAGCAGCTGATGAATGATGTGTTAATCGTTCCAACAACTGACGGAAGAGTGCTGCCAAATTTTGTTTGACAGTTAATAGTGCCATCAGCCATTTCCACAACAAAAATATTTCAACAATTAATTCAAAAAATATAAATTTTAATATTATTGCATATAATGTGTAAGGGTTAGGTTAGGGTTTTTTGATAAAATAAGAGAAAACGATATTTTTTTATTATTTGAAACCTTCGTCGAAAACAACACAGAGCTTTACGAGAATTTCTTCCCAGAATTTGTCTTGAAATGGATTCCAGCTACGAGGTCCCATGGTTTTGGAAGAGCAAGTTAAGGTTGCTTATTTGGAATCAAAGAATCGTTTAACAAAGATACAACAAGTCGCTTTATAACAGAATCTTACAGGATTGCGGTTGAAGTCACCATTTTCAATGAAACATTTTATATAGTTCCGGTTTACATCAATTGAAATAAGTGGAGAAATGATTTTACAAGTTTATATGATTTTCTCTTGGAAGTAGGACAGGAAAATATCATGCTCATAGGAGACTGCAACGCCAGGGTCCAACTTCAGCACGTCTTCATTTGGAACACGCAGGTCCGCTTTGAACCTGCATTTAGATAGTGAAGTGAAAAGATTCATTGAAATGTGTGCAACAGTTGGCCTTACAAAGTTGAACGGCAGATCCGAAAGCGTTAAAAAAAGGGCACTTTACATTTATTAGAGGAATGTCTTGTTCTACTATAGATTACTGCCTTAATCAAGGTAAATGGTTTGAATGTTTGAATGATTTTAGAGTGGTAAAATAGATTTACTCTGACCATTTACCACTCCTAGTAAAATGCAGTCTAAGAGGAAACGCAACGAACGCCCACGAACATTTGAAGTTACTCCCGCAACTGCAGTGGAAAAAATCGTGTATGAACGCTTATCAAATAAGGCTTGATCATGAGTTGAAAGCTGCAAATGACGACGTGTTCAATTCATCTCAGGGGATAGACACCTTAGTATCGTATATAACACATGCTGCACAACCCTTTCAAGCAGGTCGCTCGCTTTTAAAGAAGAACCATGATTTGACGCTGACTGTGAGAAAACAAGAAAAAAATCTTTCAGATTACTGAGTCTTCTTAGAACAACGAACTCAAACATTTCGAAAATAATGTATCAAGAAGCAAATAAGGCGTTCAAAAATACCTGTAAACTGAAACAAAAAGAATACTCCTATCACCTGATGCAGGCATTTTCTGAAGAAAGAGACAGTCGTTCTTTTTGAAAACTAGCGCGTTTGCTAAATGGTATCTCTTTTGGAAAGAAAACCAAAATAAACGCGAGTTTGCTTGCCGAGCATTTCAAACAACAGCTATGTATCCCAGAAAGCCAAACCCGAATTCTGTATGCTAACCCCCTTGTGGAAAATGATGTGCTCGACCGTTCAATTTCAATACAAGAAGTAATGATGGTGCTCCACAGATGTAACCTCAAAAAAGCCTCAGGGGACGATCAGATCCCGTATGAATTTTATAAGTACGCATCGGAAAGGCTTTTAAATAAGCTTACTAAATCCTATAACTACAATTATAATAGTGGAGAAGTCCCATTAAGCTTTAGAAAAAATATAATTTTCCCTCTTTTTAAGAAAGGCGATGAAAACGACCAAAGGAACTACAGATGTATATCTTTCCTGAACTCGGTGATAAAAATCTACACTGAAACTATATTGGACAGGCTGACAGTCTGGGTACAACAAAACAACCTCCTCAGTGAATTCCAAGCTGGTTTTAGGAAGAGATATTAAACGGTTGACAACATCTTTTCCCTCACTTGAATTGCTAGATCGTTCCTGGACAAGGGAAGGAAATTATAGGTTTTTTTATAGATTTCAAAGCCGCCTTCGACTCAATCGACAGAAGTGCTCTCTTCTACAAGCTAAGTTGCTTAGGTTTATCGTCCAAGATGCTCAACACACTGCAAATGATGAATGAAAATAATCTGACTATGGTTTAGGATGGAGCCGAGGCCTCAGAATGGTTTCAGACGACAAGTGGGGTAAAGCAAGGCTGTCTTCTGAGCCTATGAATTCTGTAAAATAACTTCTTGATTTATACAATTAATCTTATAAATACTCTTTTTCTCTGGCTGACGGCAAAAGCCAATGCTTTATTAGTGAAATTGTAAACATGTTTATAAATAAATTCCATTTTTTGATTAAATAAATATCACAATACTACTACTACTATCTTCAAATTATACCAATGGAAAGTTTTTTTTAAAAAGAAAAACAACAGACTTACAGTTATCCTTGGAGATATCCCTCGTTGTCCTGCCGGCAGCACTCGTGAGACACTTACACTGTACTATTATTTAAATTAGTATGCATATATAAATATATTATCTTTCCAAAAATTTCCTTTTTTTTTTGTGTGGGGTTTTTCTATTTCCACCCTCTTTATAGCTAACAAAATTCACTATACTTTTTTTCTCTCTTCTTTTCTTTCTTTCTTTTTTTTTCTTTAATTAACACGTTTTAACTACATATTTAATCTTCTTTATACTTTTTCTTTCTTGTTTTTTCCAAACACTCTTTAAATTCACTTTTAGTTTTCTTAGTCCTTGAATTCACTTTTAGTCTTATTCTTTAATTCTCTAATCCTTAACTGTCTCCTTATTTTCTCTTCTTTCTCCTCCTCAGCCTCCTCATATGTATACCTACATTCTACATATATCTTCCTATATGGGTCCTCTTCGGTTTCCTTGACCTTGGCTGGGCAAAAAAAAAAAAAAACTGGCAGAAGTTGTCGAACCAACTTAGTAGATTTAAATTTTTTTTTTTTTTAATGTTTATTCAAACGTAACTCTGCATATTCTCTACCATACCTCTGCTTTTTTTCCTTCTTACTTGGGTCTCGAAAGATTTCCTCTATTTCCTTCACCTTTCTATATAAAAAAAAAACACTAAAAAATTATATTTCACACTATATCTAAATCTTCCTTACCTTCGCTTTATATCCTTTCTTTTATAGGTATTTCACAAAAGAACTAATTTATTTTTATTTTATCTTTTCTTACTTAACTCGACTTGACTTCACTAGAGTTACTTGACTTTATCCAAATTAAAAGATCAGTGCCGAACTTCTCTTGTCAGCTGTTCTTATACAAAAGAAAGTTCTACAATTTTCTTTTCTTTGTGAACTCTTTTGCTCCTCGGGTACATAAGTACTTAGCTTGAATTCCGTTGTTACATCGAATACATAATTACCTTTCTATTTGGATCAGTAAACAGCTGATTAACGTTTTCCATTATTCTTTAAAATTTTTCATTTGTGTCTATGTAACCATCTGTACTTCTCACTAACTGTCCACCCCCTATCTTCACATACCTACATACATACATACTTTCTCCTACCTTACTCTTTATTAAGCTATAATCTTGCATACTCTTATGCTTACACTACCTATCATCTAATCAATAACACAAACATTAATCTACAAAAAAACTTACATAAATCTCTCTCTCAAATATCTTATCACTTAGAATCAATTCTAATCGGTCTTCTTGGTTTAGAATCACAATATTGGTTCCTTTCACCGCGTCAAGTTTTCGAAGGAGATCATATGATTTCGAATTTTGTATCATATGGAAGCCAAACACAGCGTAATATGGTTCCACCACGATTGCTTCGTGCATCACACTGCGAAGTGAGAATGCAACGTTGCCTACGTGGAGGTCCCATTGCTTTTGGTTTGTGCCTAGATAGGCTCTTATTTTTGCTTACATCGATTGATTCACTCTTTCTGAAGCATTTGCATGCGGAGAGTAGATGGCCGTACGGGTTTGTCCTACACCGTATCTTTTCAAAAAGCTGGTAAATAATTCTGAGACGAACTGTTTACCATAAGACATGAAAGACGTTTTCTTCTAAAAATTTAACTACCTCAGATGATGTTGCTTTTCTAACAGTGATTGTCTGTAGTCCCATCGGCGGTCGAGTCGTATGGTTTATGGATTTATTGCACATACAACTGTCGCATGAATTCATCCAATGTTGAACATCGGTGGCCAACCCAGACCAATAGTAAAACTGACGCAGCTTCGCTAATGTTTCGCCTATGCCTCCGTGCCCAGACTCTGGTGAGTCATGCGCGGTCTTTAACAACTCCTCTCGCATTCCTTCGGGAACCCACAGTTTCCAGGCACGGTCCTCTTGTATCGCGTCACCTGTCCGTACGTCATTGCGTTTGTAAACGTATCCGTCTGATATGCAAATGTCAGGAAGTCGGTCTTGTTGTCGTTCCACTACTTTCTTTAGTTCGTCGTACTCTTCGGATAAAAAGTGCGTGGAACTGAAGTCAATTCCAGGAGTCAAGTCGGTTTTCACGATCTCTTTCATATGGATGCGAGACAAAGTATCAGGTACCACGTTTTGGACACCTTTTTTATGTTCGATGGTGAAATCGAACGCCTGTAGCTTAAGGCTCCATCTTGCCAAACGCCCTGACAAGTCTTTTTGTGTCATCAGCCACTTCAGACTGACGTGATCGGTGATGATAGTGAAAGGAAGACCCTCAACGTAGGCTCTGAACTTCTTCACCGACAGAATTGCCGCATAGCATTCGAGTTCTGTCACGCTATAATTCATTTGAGCTGCATTAAGCTTCTGGGACATAAATGTCAGCGGCAACTCGTTCTTGTCGTCATCCATCTGAAAGATCACGCTCCCTACTCCTGTGGTCAAAGCGTCACATTGGATGTAAAAATGATTCGTAAGAGAGCAAATCAAGAGATCGTCTGAATAAACAAAAACATTCTGGCGCAAGCGACCTGGTATCACCTTGTCCATCAACTTGGACATCCTCTGAGTCGCATTGCACAGTCCAAACGGCATCACCGTGAATTGATACAACGGTCGGCCAGGGATTGTAAATGCTGTTTTTTCTCTCAATTTGCTCTGTAGAGGAATCTGCCAAAATGCATCTTTTAAATCAATACTCGATATATGTATATCTAGTCTGCTAATTATTCCCTCAATGTGTGGCAGAGGATATGCAAACTTCTTAGTTCTTGCGTTTACTTTGCGCGAATCTAAACATTACCTATTTTTCCCGGGTTCTCTAACTAGCACGACTGGGGAGCTCCAAGCACTGTTACTCTCTTCAATCACACCCATTTCAAGCATCCGATCTATCTCTGCGTAGATCAATTTTTGAACGGCTGGTGAAATGGGGTAATGTCGCTGTTTGATGGGAATGTTTTCGTCGTCCACCTCTATGACAAGTTCCTCAAGATTGGTTTTACCCAATCCGAGTACAGCAAAAGAAAGAAACAATACCTTGACGCTCTCCAGTCGCTTTGTCTGCTCTTCGGTTAGCTCCATGTTTTGTTGTTTCTCGGTGTTAAGCACTGTCGTTACATTGAGTTCACTTACAATATTTGGAGCAACATTGAAACAGCTCCAAAAATATACACCCAAATAGAGAGGTTGTTGTAGGCCTGTAGCTTAAGGCTCCATCTTGCCAAACGCCCTGACAAGTCTTTTTGTGTCATCAGCCACTTCAGACTGACGTGATCGGTGATGATAGTGAAAGGAAGACCCTCAACGTAGGCTCTGAACTTCTTCACCGACAGAATTGCCGCATAGCATTCGAGTTCTGTCACGCTATAATTCATTTGAGCTGCATTAAGCTTCTGGGACATAAATGTCAGCGGCAACTCGTTCTTGTCGTCATCCATCTGAAAGATCACGCTCCCTACTCCTGTGGTCAAAGCGTCACATTGGATGTAAAAATGATTCGTAAGAGAGCAAATCAAGAGATCGTCTGAATAAACAAAAACATTCTGGCGCAAGCGACCTGGTATCACCTTGTCCATCAACTTGGACATCCTCTGAGTCGCATTGCACAGTCCAAACGGCATCACCGTGAATTGATACAACGGTCGGCCAGGGATTGTAAATGCTGTTTTTTCTCTCAATTTGCTCTGTAGAGGAATCTGCCAAAATGCATCTTTTAAATCAATACTCGATATATGTATATCTAGTCTGCTAATTATTCCCTCAATGTGTGGCAGAGGATATGCAAACTTCTTAGTTCTTGCGTTTACTTTGCGCGAATCTAAACATTACCTATTTTTCCCGGGTTCTCTAACTAGCACGACTGGGGAGCTCCAAGCACTGTTACTCTCTTCAATCACACCCATTTCAAGCATCCGATCTATCTCTGCGTAGATCAATTTTTGAACGGCTGGTGAAATGGGGTAATGTCGCTGTTTGATGGGAATGTTTTCGTCGTCCACCTCTATGACAAGTTCCTCAAGATTGGTTTTACCCAATCCGAGTACAGCAAAAGAAAGAAACAATACCTTGACGCTCTCCAGTCGCTTTGTCTGCTCTTCGGTTAGCTCCATGTTTTGTTGTTTCTCGGTGTTAAGCACTGTCGTTACATTGAGTTCACTTACAATATTTGGAGCAACATTGAAACAGCTCCAAAAATATACACCCAAATAGAGAGGTTGTTGTAGGCTGGGGACCACGAATATTTCCAAGATTTTAGATCTTCCACCCCACGAGACATTCGCGTTAAAAATAACTTCGATTTTCAGTTGGTTTCATTTTCGTCATTTTTATGTTTTTTTTCTTTGACAAAATCTATTGCACCTTTCCGTAAACACGTCACTGAGGCTCCAATCCAATAGACCTAAAATTTCCACACCTTCTAATTGCACTTTTGTAAAAGGTCTATTGTCGTGACTTATCGTCAAAATTGAAGCTTCTTTCCGGCATTTCATTCGTCTTTTTATTGCACTTATTTCCCTTAGCCTAGCTATTTTCTTATAGTTTCTATTTTTCGTCTTTGTAGTGTCCAGTTTTTCACCGAAGATTCGTTTTCGCGCTACTTCATAGCGTTTCTTTCGTGAAGGCTCAACCAAGGGTCACTACCACTTCTAGTCAAATAAGTCACCGGGATTTCAGTCTTTTGATTCTCTTTCTTCAATAGATAAATATAAATCTTTAAAATCTTTAAAATTAAAATTAATAGATATATAAAGACTTCTCGTCTTTTAATTAAATTTTAACTTTTTAATAAAAAAATAAAATTTTATTAGAATTTTAAATGAAACAGTTAATATTTCATCCAACCATTCATTCCAGCCTACCTGGTCAGTTTGTCGTCCGTTTTGTTGTTCTCCGGGATTGTCAGTTTCGTCGGCTGTTATGGCTCCCGGGTACACTGCCGACTCTGGAGTTTTCCTGACAAGTTTGGCATCTATAGGGTATGTTACCTTGTCCACACCCAAAACAAGTCAGGGTATGAAACGTCGAGTTACATACTCCCGTCTGTTGTCTATTTCTAAAATTGTCATTTGTTTTTTCTCTGTCATTGTTTATTGGTTTGTGTTTGTCACTATACTATACATGTCTTTTGTCATTACTGTTCGGTTCGAAAGCTGCTACTTCAAGTTCTTCGTCATCTGACTCGTCATATCTCCTATTATAGTAGGGGAGCCCAAGAGGGGATTTCGCGCGTTACTCGAGCGCGTCAGAAAATCATATGGGGAGAAACCTTGCACCATGTAATGTACTCCTACCATATATTAAACCTAAATGTTGGGGCGTTCGCTGAGAGCAGCCCGTCAGATTAGTAAAAAAAAGTCGATCATCGGAAATACTCGAGCGCGTCAGATTTAAAGATGGTAGGTTGATTACATCGAGAAGAGTGTATATTTCAATAATCTGACAATTTGAGCGGGGCCTTCGTAAGTAAGCGAGTCACAAAGATGTAAAAAAAAATCGATGTTTCGAAATACTCGAGCGCGATTATTTTTTTTTTTATTTTGAAGGTAATTTTATCAGGATTACGGAAAACATATAATCTGACATTTTGGTTGGGGCGATTGAGGTAAAATCATCAGTGAAATGTATAATATATGATGGTTAATATCTCGGTTAATATTGATATTAGCAATTGGTCCATAATTCTTTTTTTGTAGAAAACTAAATTCTCTACAAGTTTGTAATTTACAATTTTTCTGTAGCTTTTGTTATTTACGAGATAACTGCGACAAAACGTGAATTTTATGCAAAAATCTGGTTAAGTGGCCCGTACCACCTTCCCGGTATGAGTAACGACTTTGCCAAAAAGAACATTTTTGTAGAGCTGTCAATTTTGAGAAAAAAACATCTTCGGTTGAAGCGATCCCATGAAATGCCGCTGAGTTATAGAAATTTAAAAATAAAAAATCAGAGTTTCCGTGTATTTTCAATGGAAAATCTTCACACTAGAGCTCTTAATACCCGCATACCCGGGTACCCACCCGGGTACCCGGGTACCCGCAATGTCGGGTATTACCCGGGTACCAAAGAACCGGGTATTACCCGGGTACCAAAGTACCGGGTACCCGTTTATAGCGTAAAAATATGGATGAGTAGTAAAAACACATAAAAACAAAGGAATCTGATGATATGATTGGCAACCGTGAAATAGCTTAAAGTGTTTGCGTTGCATGTTGTGTTGTTGTCATTGGCTCGAAAAACTGAAATAAAATTTAACAATTGAATCTTAATATATAAATAAAAATATCAATTAAGATTTGAGTCTGCGGTGCTCATGTATCAAAACGCCCTTTATTGATTTCCTAAATTGATGTTTTAAAATGTTTTAAAAGAACTCATACCTGCTAATATTTATATCATTTGATGTCGATACCCAATAGATATTTCAATGCGCATTAGAGAATTTTCACTCTCCGCTACCCATAACATAACACTGTCAGTTATAGCTTACTTTGTCGGGTAACCGGGTACCCGACGCGTTACCCGCGTTACCCGGGTACCCGCCAACTTGGGTAATACCCGCGCTACCCAGGTACCCGGGTACCCGGGTAATTGTTATGATGGGTATTACCCGGGTAAAATTAAGAGCACTACTTCACACCTCTTGATCGAGCACTTAAAATTAATATTAAGGGCTCAAACTTTCAGGATTTTTTTTAAAAGTATTTTCAACAAAATTTCAATACAAAATTTTTAAATACATAATATGTGTACATATTTTTTGATTGCATCCAGTAACAAAAAATAGAAACAACAAAGAATTGTTACTTTAAAATTGTCAGACTAAGAGTACGCCCCCATATAATTGTCAGATTATCATCCTGGAGGACGAAGACATCAAGTTGGTCACTCTGTATAAAAATCTGACGCGCTCGAGTATTTCAAGGTCACGTGTTTTTTTTACATTTTTAAAAATCAGCCATGACTGATCGCCCCACTCAAATTGTCAGATTATTGAAATATACACTTTTTAGAGTACACTTAACATTCACTTTGAAAATCTGACACGCTCGAATAACTTTTTATTTTTTGTTTTTCTAACCTCTCTTTACGCCCATTTGCCCCCAGTAAATCGTCAGATTAATATATATCCGTTATAAGAAAGACAAAGCGCGTCTACTCTATGAAAATCTGACGCGCTCGAGTATTTCAATTTAACTGTTTTTTTTTACATTTTTAAAAGCTCATACACGCCCATCGCCCCACTAAAATGAAAAACTGCCATACACTTTTTTTCGTTTTAGAACGTAAACTTCACAATCCAATAAGTCCCCATGACGCTTTAGTAACTGCAAATTTAGCGGCTCGGGCTCCCCTACTATTACTAGTTTTTATCTCTTCTCCTTACTCATTTACAAATCTTCTCTTTGCGTCTCTAGCCGCCAAATGCTCTTCTGCTCGTCTACACTCCTCCCTCAATTCCCTTACACTATTGATAGAGCAACCAAATATTAATGTAGCAACTCTTTCTCTTAAATTTTTCCTCACCATCGATCACTTGGTTTGACTTGCATTTGTAATGTCAAACTTCTGATATCGGCGTAAAACTCGTCAAATGTCTCGTGAGTCTGCTGTTCCCGATCCATAATCGATCGCAGGATCTCGAAGTCTCTTTTGTTTGGCTTAAATTGTCTGATGAGTTCACTCTTCAAGTCGCGACAATTTAGGAGATAATCGTCCTGATTCTCCTCCAGATATTGCCAGTACCATTGTTCTGCCGCTCCGGAAACGAGGTGGTGGAAGTTGGCAAACAGCTGATCGTCCGTAAGTCCTGTCTACTTTCGTATCGTCTCCACTCTTAAAATAAAACTTTCAACCGACATGGTTTTTGACGTTCCATCAAACTTCACCCCCCATTTGTGAACATCAACCCTCGGGTTGTTGTCCCTAGATGAGTGATGAGCGTTTAATGGACCATGTCGAGGTTGACTATATCTCGAGTGGTTGGTCCTTTCGTCCGTCAGTGTATGGTGTTGATCAGATCTCCTGGTCATCGTGTTTCTGTGGTCCGTTAATGATATTTCTAATGCGTAAAATTTCTGGTCCATTGTCGTCATCGTTTTGTCCAGTAGTTTCATAACGGTACTTAAGCCTTCTGCTAAGAAACCCATTGTTCTTGTCTGGCTTTCTCTGACAGCTAGATTCGCCACCATCTCCGTTCTTTCGTATAGGTCTTGCGTTGTCAAAATTCTTGGCCTTACAGCGTCCCCTATACTCGTGCTATTCTGGTTTTGTCCTTGTTCTTGTAGCAGTCTCGAATGTTCTTCTTGTAGTTTCCTGTTCTCTTCCAAAAGTCTGTCGCGTTAGTAGTATGTTTATGTAGGTTCTGGGCCAAGGGTTCAGTGAGGGTTCAGGGTTGTACAGTATGTGGTACAGCAGTCGACATGAGGGTACGAGGGTACAACAGTCATTCTAGGATGATGGTACGATGGTACAGCAGCCATGGTGTACAGTATGTGGTACAGCAGTCGACATGAGGGTTCAGGGTGCAGCAGTCATGATGTACAGTTGTGTACCATATGATGATATTTTTTTTTCGGCAGGTAGTTTTTTATTTGGTGGGATGGTTTTTTGATGGTAGCGTCTGGTGGATAGTAAAAATAGATTGTTTTATTACGGTATGGAAAATCCATGGAGTACATAACATGAGAAGTGTCCTTTTACAATTTTTTTTTTCTCTTAATTACTTTGGTTTGTATATAAAAAACTAAATTTATGATAATACGGCATGATGGTATCAGGGAGAAACTATGTGCATTCACATAGTAAGATGTTGAAAGGATTCTTTGTTGCTATAGATTGTCATGGTGCGCGACTTTGATGCTGTACAGAAAAAAAAAAATCAGATTTGTATATGTATATGGTTGGTATTTTTCCATCAGTTAATTAAATATCATACATATAGATACATCAAGCGTCTACTGTAGTAGATTAAAGAAATGCGTCATGGTTTATCACATCTGTTACAACAAGAATCTATTTTTCTAGGAATAGAAACACATAAAAATAAAATTAAGAAAGAAGGAAAAAACATGAACAAACTTGTCCCCTAAGAAGATAAAAAAGATAACGAAAAAAAACCTTGCATGATCATACATGATCGCATTATTGAGTACAGTCCCTTAACTGGGGTAGGTCGAAAACATACATGATTTATGAGAAACATATGTTACAACAAGAATCTGTTTTTCTAGGAATAGAAACACTTAAAAATAAAATTAAGAAAAAAGGAAAAAACATGAACAAACTTGTCCCCTAAGAAGATAAAAAAGATACGAAAAAAAAAAATATAAAAGGGGCATTTTGAAAACGTAATAGGACATTATGTTTTTGTGAATAAGACAGTCAAGTTCGTTATTGTTGAATTTTTCTTTAAAAATCTATTTTTCTTTTGTGAATTATTAAACAATCAAGTTCGATTTAGTATTTTTATAAATATTTTTTCTTGTGTGTTTTCTTTGTGAATAATATTTAAATTTTTAAAAATGTTTAATTGTGAAAATTGTGGAAAATCATTCGTCCAAAAGTCGTATTTGACAAGACACATAAACAATATCCATAACGATGAAAGAAAAATCTTTAAGTGCAATATATGCGAGAAGGTTCTATCGAGGAAAGACATACTTGATAAGCACATCAGAAATAAACATTCAGCAGGAGCTGATGTAATTAATGAAAGAAGCTTGAGAAAAAGGGAACATTCTCCTCAACCTTCAACATCTTCTGCAATTTTGAACAAAAGGCCTAGAATAATTGCTAATGAGTACTGTTATATCTGTGAAGAAGATGTTGTAGAATGGAGTGAACACAATAAAAAAGCTTCTCATATGACTCTAGTTGATCAACTGCATTCGGAAAATGGTGATGGAGGTTCTCCTCAAGAAAATGATGATGGAGGTTCTCTTCAAACTTCATATTGTCACATCTGTGAGAAGGTTATCGAGCAAGGAAAAATGATACATCATCAAAGAAAAGCTTCACATAGAGCACTTGCTATGCAGATTCTGACCGAGAATGTTAGTGTCATAAGTGGAGCTTTCAAAAATAGAATTAAGACCTATTGTATAAAGATTGCTGATGAATCAATTTTGGATGTCGATGTTTTGTTTGACCAAAATAAATGTCTCATAAAACAATTGCTGGAAAACGAGATTGGTATTTTAGCAGCATTGAAGCTAAACATTGAACTATTCGGTGATTTTGTCAAGGCCAATAATAGTCCTGATGAATTGATTTCTGATGTGAAAAATATTCAAACGAAAATGTGTGTGGTGCTGAATGAAAATGATATTGATGAAAAGCTTCAACAATTTATTGATGAAATAAAAGCCAAATTAGAAGAATTTCAAGAAAAAGACAGCGGATGGGCTTTGTTATCATTTGTGCGAATTGAGGCAAACATCAATAAATACCAACCTGTTGGAGGATCATCGTATTTTGAATTACCAGCTCAAATAAGAAACAAAAAAGCATGCATAAACGTTCAAAACAATGATCAGTACTGTTTCAAATGGTCTATAATAGCTGCTCTCGCAGTTAACATATCAAATCCTAAAAGGACTATTTCATACCCATGTAAAAATAACATTGCTGACGAAACAATAGAATCATTTAATCAACTCATAAGCTTTAAAGACTTGCAGTTCCCTCTGGCTATAAAAGATGTTAAAATATTTGAGGAGAACAATCCTGAGATAAGTGTGAATGTATTTGGTTATGAGATGAGTAAGAAAACTAAAGATGTACAAATAATCGGTCCATTCTATCATACACAAAAGGAAAAGAGTAAGCATATAAATTTACTCTTTTGTGAGAATGAAGATGGTCGAACTCATTATGTTTTTATTAAAAACATGTCACGATTAATCAGTTCACAATTAACACAACATGAAAAGAAAAAACATTTTTGTAATGGTTGTCTACAAGCTTTTGCTAATGAAGATTTATTAAAAAAACACAAAAGCGAATGTTGTAAGATCGTTACAATAATGCCAGAGGGAGATAAGTCCTCATTAAAGTTTGAGAAACATGGGAAGAAGTTGGAAGTTCCATTTGTAGTTTACGCTGACTTCGAGTCTATTTTACATCAGATAAACCATCAACAGCCCAACCCGGATTTTTCTTCAACAACTGATGTACAACAGCATGTACCTTGCGCCTTTTCCTATTTTATCAAATGCACATTTTTTTTTTTTTTTTTGTCAGGAGTAAATCTTCAAAAGACACTTAGTAGTATTCGATACCAAGTAGTGTTGGATTCTTACCTCACTAAAAACTCCTCGTAATCAGAACCAATCTATGAACGATCGACAACAGATTTTTCTTTCTCAATAATATTATCTCTTTAAGGGAAGCTTAAACTTTTAATGCTTCCCATGACTTTTAGGCCATTAGCTCGTGTGGTTTGGTTCTTCTTAATCTCCGAACATTGCCTCTCGTATTTAATACGGACTCCATTTCAGAGTTGATATGACTATGCAGTCGCTGATTGTGTGATACAGCATGTTTTCTTACAACTTCTGTAACCGTTTCTATTTGTAGGTCACGATGTAAATCGCTATTTCTTATATACCATGGTGCATTTACTATTCCGCGAAGGACTTTGTTTTGGAACTTTTGGATTATTTCAGTATTTGTTTTCTTTGAACAGCCCCATAATTGGATTCCATAGGTCCAAACAGGTCTAAGTACTTGTTTATAAAGCATTATTTTATTTTAGACAGATAAGTCCGAATTTCTACCGAGTAACCAGTACATTTTTCTATATTTCAAGTTGAGCTCTTCCCTTTTCTTTTTGATATGCTCTTTCCATTTTAGCTTTGCATCCAAATTCATCCCAAGGTATTTGGCCGTATTGGCGTAGGGTACAGCTTGATTGTTGATGAATATTTGAACGTAGCTTAACTTTTTATTTGTAAAGTTTATATGTGCAGATTTAGCTTCATTGAGCTTGATACGCCATTTTTTGGTCCAATCACTAACGGTGTCGACGGCATTTTGCAATTTCTCAGCAGCCTTGACGACGCACTTACTGGATGCCAAAATTGCGGTATCATCCGCAAAAGTAGCCATAATGGTGTTGTTATCCACTGGAATATCCCTTGTATATAGCAAATACAGGGTAGGTCCTAGGACGCTTCCTTGTGGAACACCGGCTTGTATATTACATAGCTTTGAATATTCTTGATCATACCGTACTCTGAAGATCCGGTTTGAGATATAAGATTTTAGTATTTCGTAGTACTGCCTGGGTAGGTCCCTTTGCAGTTTGTACGCTAGCCCCTCATGCCATACCTTGTCGAATGCTTGAGCAACATCTAAAAATATAGCCGAACATACTTGTTTTTCTTCTAATGCTTTTTCAACTGTATCCGTTATTTTATGAACTTGGTCTATCGTGGAATGTTTATTTCTAAATCCAAACTGATGATTTGGGATTAGATTTCTTTCTTCTATGACCTTGCTCAGTCTTTTCAGTAGCAATTTTTCAAAGACTTTTGCCATTAATAGTATAAGCGATATTGGTCTGTAAGACGTCACTTCTGTTGGTGGCTTACCTTGCTTTGGTATAACAATTACTTCAGCAATTTTCCAATGATGTGGGACATATTGGGTCTTTAGGCATGCATTTATTATGAATTGGAGTTTTATGAAGGCTTTTGATGGCATTTCTTTCATAACCTGAGCAGTTATTAGATCGTACCCAGGTGATTTTTTGTTCGATAGTTGATTTCGACACACACTTTTTATTTCTTTGAGTGTGACAATTGGTATGTCAACTTCATCGACTTTATCAATAAACTGTAAGCTGATTTCAGATGTATTTGCTGGGAATGGCTTAAAAACATTCGCAAGATGTTCTGCAAACAGGTTAGCTTTTTCTTTCGGATTTCCGATCCAATTCCCGTTTAGAGATTTAATTGGCGGGTTTTGTAACTGCGGTCTTTTCAGGCGCTTAGCTGCTTTCCAGAGCGAATAATCAGTTGAAGCATCAGTCGTAAAATTTTTCAGGAATCTACTTAATGAATCATTTTTGAATTCGTAGATTTGTTTTTTCAGTTCGTTGCTTAGCCGGTTAAACGCTGTTTTGTCGTCTGGAAATCTAGTATTTTGCCATTTTCTTCGAGCTCTTCTTTTCTCCAATATCAACTCTCTTATCTCGGCAGGATATTTTGTTTCAGTTTGCTTCCTACTCGAGTAAGTTGGTGTACTTTCTTCTGCAGCTTGTTGAACATCGGCAATGAATTGTTCTACTTCAAGGTCGATTTGCTCTTTTGTTTCCATAGGGGATCTGAGATTTATATAGCTTTCAAGCTTTTCTCTGAATTTACTCCAGTTTGTTTTATTGTTTACTAGCTTAGGATTACTTTTTTCCATTATCTCCGATTCATTAAGAGATAAAATCACCGGTGTATGATCTGATGATAAGTCATAATTACCTTCGACTCTTATATGGTTTCGTTTGATACCTTTAACTATGAAAAAGTCAACAAGGTCTGGTATTTTACTTGAATCCGATGGCCAGTATGTTGGTGATCTGGATGAATAAAACTCACAATTGTATTTGAGGCATGCTTTGTAAAGCCTTCTGCCTTTTGTTGTTATAAGTCTGGATCCCCAATGGGTGTGCTTAGCATTAAAGTCACCACCAACAAGGAAGTTATGTCCTAGTACATTCAGCAGTTCTGTATAATCATCTTCAGTCGGGGAACGCCTCGGCGGGCAGTATATTGATGCCAACTTGAAGTCTTTCTTTTTCATACCAATACTAATTATTGTTACTTGCATATTCTCGTTTGTAAACATAACTTCTTCATGGTGTTTTAAGCTCTTTTTTATGAGGATTGCCGATCCACCTCTAGCTTTATCAGCTGGATGAGGAGCGTGGTAGCAAATATAGTTTGATATTAAATCATCAAGAACCAGCCCACTTGAGAAATGAGTTTCGGACACCAGACAAATATCTATGTGTTCGATGTCTAAGAAGATTTTTAATTCTGATAAATGGTGTAAAAGACCGTTTGCATTCCATGTTCCAATTTTTAGTGTTCTGTCCATCATTGTTTTTTAAGAGTGACTTCTTCACTTAGCCGTTTGATGTTCAAATCCTGATTGTCAATTCTTTTAAGAATAAGTTCAAGGATTTCTTTAATGGAAGTTTCTTCATTCTTCCGCACGTTTTTAACAATCTGTGAATAGGATTTTTTTTCGTCGCTTTTGCTTTTAACAGCTTCCTTCGGAAGTTCTTTCTTACTTTTATCTTCAGCTTCAGGAGTTCTTTTTGTGTTTGCTGGATTGCTGGGCTTTATTTCACCGGATGTCATTTTGCTTTTGGATTTTTGAAATCTTTTGGCAACTGGACAGCCTCTATAGCTTGCAGGGTGATTGCCTTGACAGTTTACACATTTTGCTTTCTGTTCTTTGCTTGATGGACAGTCTTTAGTTGCATGTTTTCCTTCACACTTAACACAAGCAAACTCGCGGTTGCAATATTTTTGGGTGTGGCCAAATGCTTGGCATCGTTTACATTGCGGAACAATTTTTGATTTTCGCAGTGGTTCAATTTTGACTTTAATGCCCAAGATTGATCGAATATTATAGACATTTTCAAGACTTTGTTTGCTGTCGAAAGATAGCGTGAATAAAGGCAGTGATCTCTTTATTATTATTGGTTCCCCAGCAGAGTTCTTAGTAGTCTCATTCTTAATAAGATTGACTGCATCAAGGGCTTGGAAGCCTGCTTGAACAAGGTCTTCTACTAATTCTTTTGGAGAACATGAGGAATGTAGGCCTCTGGCTACTACCTCTATTGGTCTTGTGGATTTGTTTTCATAGGAGTGCCACTGGATTTTATGTTTGCTTAGTTCCTCAGTGACCAGTCTATAGTCATCATCTTCCTCGACATTGACTTTCCAATTGTCTTTGTTATACGATGTATATTTGCAAGCTTTTTTAGTACATTTCTCAATCATTTTCTTAAGATCTCCAAAATTTGGGAATCCTGTGATCATAATTGGTGGTGGTACAGTTTTTCTGTTGCATTTAGACAAAGACTTCTGTTTAGCATTGGCTAGCACATTATTTGCATTATTCTTTGTAGTACCCAAGTCTTTTTTATTTTCATTTTTCGAGGTTTGCTGGTTCTTTGTATGCAATTCGGGGCTACCTTCCGCTTTTCGTTTTTTAGCAGTGCGCTTATTTCTTTTTCTTTCAGTTTCAAATAAAAGTTCTTCTTTGTCAGTTTGATACACAGTAACAGTATCTTGTTGACTTGTCTGAACCGTAGACTTGTGTTCCTTGTCAAATAGGGACACCTTTTCTTCGAGTCTTTTTACTTGCTCCTGAAGACTTTGAACTAAGGTTTCAAGTTTCTTTCTTGCTGCTATTTCCTTTTGCCATTCATCATAGTAATCTTTTGATTTGGTTTGGCAGTTTTCTTTGATTTCTTTGAAACTCTGTTGTCCTGCAGTGTCGATCATTTCAGAGACATTGGTTTCTTTTTGGCTAATGACTTTTACGTCATTTGTCTTAGTTGGGGTTTTCGATGGTGTAACCCTTTGGGAGAAGTTTTTTGGTGGAGTTCTCTGTATTTTCGTACTCCGTTTTCCAAAATTTTTAAGCAATAAGTGGTCCTCCCCAGAATCCGTAGAACCGATCTCTTTAGAGAGTGGATTTTCCAGTTTTGCTGGACTGCCACCTGGGGTAATAAATCTGTTTGTTTTGTTCATTGCCATACATTTTTTTAAACTTTTTTTTTATGATACAAATAGGTCAGTTACTTCTACTCGCATTTTAAATTCAGCCGTCCCACTGGGATCAGACGCTGACCAGTGTGCTGCACAATATGTGTCAGACGCTCTTGGATTTATTGTTGAGCTGGTACATTCAGAGTGATATTTTTCTTTCTTTGCTCCTAGTTCCTGAAAAGATAACTCAGGTGACACAGCTCGTGGATCAGTTGATCCAACGCTCGTCGTTAGTTGGATATCCAGCGGGCACCACTTGGAGGTGACGATGCGATTTTGCTCCGCCAATGCACATTTGATGAAAAGTTTAACACTCAGAAAACATTTGTTGGTAAGAATTTGAATATGAATATAATAATATTTTACAATATACATATTTAAAATTTTCCATTTTTTCTATTTTAGGTGAGAATTCGTCAGATAAATTTGTAGAAATGTTGGTGGAAGATTTGACGAATTTATATCAGCAAGTCATCAAGAATCCGAAACCGATGCCCATGTTAACCATAGCCGAGGATTTCAGGCAGAGACATTCGCCAACATTTCATATATGTAAGAATAGTTTTAAGAATTCAGATTTAAGAGTAAGGGATCATTGTCACTTCACCGGTTTGTATAGAGGACCCGCCCACCATCATTGTAATTTAAATTTTAAAATTCCAAAATTTTTCCCCGTCTTCTTTCATAATTTTTCGGGATATGATTGTCATCTCTTTGTAAAAAGTCTTTCTAAGATCAAAGGAGAAATTTCAATAATTCCATTGATCAAAGAAAATTATATTTCTCTTTCTAAACGAATTTATTTAAATGTCAATCACAGTTTTGAGATAAGATTTTTAGATTCAAATAGGTTTCTTCAGTCAAGCATCGCATCTTTAGCAAAGAATTTATCGCCTAATGATTTGAGAAATACTAAAAGTGTTTTCCAAGACAATGTGTCATTTAATTTAATGCAAAGAAAAGGTGTATTTCCTTATGATCATTTAGATTCTTGGGAACGATTTGAAGAAACCTCTTTACCCTCTAAATCAAAATTTTATATCAAAATGATTGATGAAGAATGTTTAGTTGAGGACTATAAACATGCTCTTAATGTATGGGATCACTTCAAGTGTAAAAAACTTGAAGATTATATGGTTCTCTATCTTAAGAGTGATGTGCTTTTATAAGCAGATATTTTTGAAAGTTTTAGGAAACTTTGTATTTCAATTTATTAACTTGATCCTTGTCATTATTTTACAGCTCCTGAGTTATCATGGGACGCTATGCTCAAAACAACTAATATCAAGTTAGAGCTTTTAACTGATGTCGATATGTACAATTTTTTTAGAACTGGAATTAGGGGTGGTTTGTGTCAATGTAGTCACAGAAATGCTGTAGCTAATAATAAATACATGTCAAGCTATAATCCAAACCTAGCATCGGAATACTTAATGTATCTTGATGCTAATAACTTATACGGATGGGCTATGTCACAACCCTTACCATATGGTAATTTTCAGTGGGATAATCCTCAGATTTATACATCTGAATACATCTCCAACATTAAAGGTGATAATGTAGGATATGTATTGGAAGTAGATTTAGATTATCCATCGAGTATTCACGACTCACATAACGATCTCCCATTTTGTCCTGAAAATATAGCCACCCCAGGTTGTAAAATTCCTAAGTTAGTTGCGCACTTGAATTCAAGGAAAAATTTCAAAATTCACTTAAGAAATTTACAGCAATGTATTTCCCAGGGATTAGTTTTAAAAAAAGTACATAGAGTCATGAAGTTTAGTCAGTCGAACTGGCTCCAAAAATATATTTCACTGAGCACCGAAAAAAGAAAGGTTGCCAGGAATAAGTTTGAAAAAGACTTTTTCAAGTTAATGAACAATTGCGTCTATGGTAAAACCATGGAAAATGTTGAAAAGCGTAGAAATGTGAAGATTGTTACAGAATGGGATGCGCATAGAACCCAATTTTCAGCAAGAAAGCTGATTGCGCATCCCAATTTTCATAGTAGTAGCATATTTACACTGAATATGTGTGCTATTGAGATGAAGAAAGGAAGTGTTAAGATAAACTAATTTATTTAGGTTTTGTCGTTTTAGAACTCTCAAAGTGGTTAATGTATGATTTTCATTATGATTACATGAAGCCAAAATTTAGCGATAAAATTCGTTTGAACTATATGGATACAGACTCTTTTATCTATTCCATATTTACAGACGACTTTTATGCTAAAATCTATGATGATGTTATTAATCCTGAGAGATCTAGGTTTGACACTTCTGAGTATCCGGTGAATAACATTCATAATTTCCCTTTAAATAATGGCAAGGTGATAGGACTTTTCAAAGATGAAAATAATTCGAGGATTATGACTGATTTCGTAGGACTAAGGGCTAAATTATATTGTTTTGGGATTGATACCGGTGAAGTGACAAAAAAAGCAAAAGGAATCAAAAAATACATAACAAATAATTTAGAATTAAGAGACTATAGAAATTGTTTAATTAAGAAACGAGATGTTTGTAGAAATATGTATATATTTAGAAGTAAGCAACATTTGATATATACCCAAATGATAAATAAAAAAACCTTGAGTTGTAATGATACAAAAAGTTTTATATGTGAAGATGGTAAAAGCACCTATGCTTGGGGCCATAAAAATATACCACATATTTAAATGTAAAATTCATTTCAACTCAAGGTAATAAAAAAAAATATAACAAATAAGATCAGTCTTACAGATGATGATGATAAAAGATTTATTATCCCTAATTCCTTTACAACCTCAGCGTGGGGTAGTAAGCGTATAGAAGACTATTATTTTATCTAAAAATAGTCTTATGATATACCTGCATGTGTAAAATGTTATATCAAAAAAAAAAAAAAAAATTTGTATGTTAATAAAATGTTGATATTTATAATAAAATTATGATGATTCTTGTTAAACTTTAAGGTATAATGTAATGAGTAAAGACATAATTCTATTCATCATGAAATGTATTATATAAAAGAATATATCAATCAATATGAAAATAATTTCTATATACAAACATATATAAATAATAAAGTCAATTAAAAAAAAATGCTTATTGTTTTATTTTTTATTTTAATTTCTTAGCACTTTTTTAGACAGCAGTTGATTGCGAAATACAAATCGGACAAACTTATTTTGAAAGTAAAGGCAACAGCAATAAGCCCTAAATATTAAATAACAAAAAATGACCAAAAACACTTAATTTCATAATTCTTCTATATTATGTGGATACAAAATGTTATATGGGGAAAAAATGATTGATATTTTCTGTGGTGGAAAGGCAGGTCATTGTGAACGTTATGTAAGGTATGGGGACCAATCCAAGTCTATCTCCAAAACGTACCCAATATCTTTATTTTTATAAGACATTATAAAGTTAAATTGGATCACTTCATACCCCCAAACTTCCATTATAGTTAGCAGCTTATAACCCATTTCAATAGCTTTCACTACTTCGTTAAATACACATGTTCCTAATAAGGACCTCTGTTCATCAAAATGGGTGCAGACTCTTTCTTGGTTTTTATTTTCACTACTGCAGGTTCTACACAATGAGAAAAGGCTTTCAGGGACCCATCGTGGTGTCTCAATTCTTATGATTTTGCTCCTAATGGAGTTCATGTGTTAGCCTGTGAGTAGGTTGCAAATTTGGAATGAGTTGGCTGTTGTGGTTTTGTGTGGACGAAAAAGTGGTGGATGGTAGTTTTTAGTTCTATTTTAAGAACTTTGTGTATAAAATAATAATAGTCTTTGGTGATCTGCTTTTGAACTTCTCTGATCTGCTTTTGAACTGGTCTGAACTGCTTTTGAACTGCTTTTGAACTGGTCTGAACTGCTTTTGAACTGGTCTGAACTGCCTTTGAACTGCTTTTGAACTGGTCTGAACTGCTGTTGAACTGCTTTTGAACTGGTCTGAACTGCTTTTGAACTGCTTTTGAACTGGTCTGAACTGCTTTTGAACTGCTTTTGAACTGGTCTGAACTGCTTTTGAACTGGTCTGATCGGCTTTTGAACTGGTCTGAACTGCTTTTGAACTGCTTTTTGAACTAGTCTGAACTGCTTTTGAACTGCTTTTGAACTGGTCTGAACTGCTTTTGAGCTGCTTTTGAACGGGTCTGAACTGCTTTTGAGCTGCTTTTGAACGGGTCTGAGCTGCTTTTGAACTGCTTTTGAACTGGTTTGAACTGCTTTTGAACTGCTTTTGAACTGGTCTGAACTGCTTTTGAACTGCTTTTGAACTGATCTGAACTGCTTTTGAACAGGTCTGAACTGCTTTTGAACTGCTTTTGAACTGGTCTGAACTGCTGTTGAACTGCTTTTGAACTGGTCTGAACTGCTGTTAAACTGCTTTTGAACGGGTCTGAACTGCTTTTGAACTGCTTTTGAACTGGTCTGAACTGCTTTTGAACTGCTTTTGAACTGGTCTGAACTGCTTTTGAACTGCTTTTGAACTGGTCTGAACTGCTTTTGAACTGCTTTTGAACTGGTCTGAGCTGCTTTTGAACTGCTTTTGAACTGGTCTGAACTGCTTTTGAACTGGTATGATCGGCTTTTGAACTGGTCTGAACTGCTTTTGAACTGCTTTTGAACTGGTCTGAACTGCTTTTGAACTGCTTTTGAACTGGTCTGAACTGCTTTTGAGCTGCTTTTGAACGGGTCTGAACTGCTTTTGAGCTGCTTTTGAACAAAAAGCTTTTGAACTGCTTTTGAACTGGTCTGAACTGCTTTTGAACTGCTTTTGAACTGGTCTGAACTGCTTTTTAACTGCTTTTGAACTGGTCTGAACTGCTTTTGAACTGCTTTTGAACTGGTCTGATCGGATTTTGAACTGGTCTGAACTGCTTTTGAACTGCTTTTGAACTGGTCTGAACTGCTTTTGAACTGCTTTTGAACTGGTCTGAACTGCTTTTGAGCTGCTTTTGAACGGGTCTGAACTGCTTTTGAGCTGCTTTTGAACGGGTCTGAACTGCTTTTGAACTTCTTTTGAACTGGTCTGAACTGCTTTTGAACTGCTTTTGAACGGGTCTGAACTGCTTTTGAACTGCTTTTGAACTGGTCTGAACTGCTTTTGAACTGCTTTTGAACGGGTCTGAACTGCTTTTGAACTGCTTTTGAACTGCTCTGATCTTAGCCCTTAGTCCTACGAAATCAGTCATAATCCTTGAATTATAGTTTTTATTCTTAAAATAGAACTAAAAATTACCATCCACCACTTTTTCGTCCACACAAAACCACAACAGCCAACTCATTCCAAATTTGCAACCTACTCACAGGCTAACACATGAACTCCATTAGGAGCAAAATCATAAGAATTGAGACACCACGATGGGTCCCTGAAAGCCTTTTCTCATTGTGTAGAACCTGCAGTAGTGAAAAAAAAACCAAGAAAGAGTCTGCACCCATTTTGATGAACAGAGGTCCTTATTAGGAACATGTGTATTTAACGAAGTAGTGAAAGCTATTGAAATGGGTTATAAGCTGCTAACTATAATGGAAATTTGGGGGTATGAAGTGATCCAATTTAACTTTATAATGTCTTATAAAAATAAAGATATTGGGTACGTTTTGCAGATAGACTTGGATTGGTCCCCATACCTTACATAACGTTCACAATGACCTGCCTTTCCACCACAGAAAATATCAATCATTTTTTCCCCATATAACATTTTGTATCCACATAATATAGAAGAATTATGAAATTAAGTGTTTTTGGTCATTTTTTGTTATTTAATATTTAGGGCTTATTGCTGTTGCCTTTACTTTCAAAATAAGTTTGTCCGATTTGTATTTCGCAATCAACTGCTGTCTAAAAAAGTGCTAAGAAATTAAAATAAAAAATAAAACAATAAGCATTTTTTTTAATTGACTTTATTATTTATATATTATGTTTGTATATAGAAATTATTTTCATATTGATTGATATATTCTTTTATATAATACATTTCATGATGAATAGAATTATGTCTTTACTCATTACATTATACCTTAAAGTTTAACAAGAATCATCATAATTTTATTATAAATATCAACATTTTATTAACATACAAATTTTTTTTTTTTTTTGATATAACATTTTACACATGCAGGTATATCATAAGACTATTTTTAGATAAAATAATAGTCTTCTATACGCTTACTACCCCACGCTAAGGTTGTAAAGGAATTAGGGATAATAAATCTTTTATCATCATCATCTGTAAGACTGATCTTATTTGTTATATTTTTTTTATTACCTTGAGTTGAAATGAATTTTACATTTAAATATGTGGTATATTTTTATGGCCCCAAGCATAGGTGCTTTTACCATCTTCACATATAAACCTTTTTGTATCATTACAACTCAAGGTTTTTTTATTTATCATTTGGGTATATATCAAATGTTGCTTACTTCTAAATATATACATATTTCTATAAACATCTCGTTTCTTAATTAAACAATGTCTATAGTCTCTTAATTCTAAATTATTTGTTATGTATTTTTTGATTCCTTTTGCTTTTTTTGTCACTTCACCAGTATCAATCCCAAAACAATATAATTTAGCCCTTAGTCCTACGAAATCAGTAATAATCCTCGAATTATTTTCATCTTTGAAAAGTCCTATCACCTTGCCATTATTTAAAGGGAAATTATGAATGTTATTCACCGGATACTCAGAAGTGTCAAACCTAGATCTCTCAGGATTAATAACATCATCATAGATTTTAGCATAAAAGTCGTCTGTAAATATGGAATAGATAAAAGAGTCTGTATCCATATAGTTCAAACGAATTTTATCGCTAAATTTTGGCTTCATGTAATCATAATGAAAATCATACATTAACCACTTTGAGAGTTCTAAAACGACAAAACCTAAATAAATTGGTTTATCTAGTTTAACACTTCCTTTCTTCATCTCAATAGCACACATATTCGGTGTAAATATGCTACTACTATGAAAATTGGGATGCGCAATCAGCTTTCTTGCTGAAAATTGGTTTATATGCGCATCCCATTCTGAAACAATCTTCACATTTCTACGCTTTTCAACATTTTCCATGGTTTTACCATAGACGCTATTGTTCATTAACTTGAAAAAGTCTTTTTCAAACTTATTCCTGGCAACCTTTCTTTTTTCGGTGCTCAGTGAAATATATTTTTGGAGCCAGTTCGACTGACTAAACTTCATGACTCTATGTACTTTTTTTAAAACTAATCCCTGGGAAATACATTGCTGTA
This sequence comes from Melanostoma mellinum, assembly GCA_914767635.1. Taxonomy (NCBI): domain Eukaryota; kingdom Metazoa; phylum Arthropoda; class Insecta; order Diptera; family Syrphidae; genus Melanostoma; species Melanostoma mellinum. Next base: position 113,149,596 of record OU612059.1, read on the forward strand.
AATTTCTTAAGTGAATTTTGAAATTTTTCCTTGAATTCAAGTGCGCAACTAACTTAGGAATTTTACATTTTACAACCTAGGGTGGCTATATTTTCAGGACAAAATGGGAGATCGTTATGTGAGTCATGAATACTCGATGGATAATCTAAATCTACTTCCAATACATATCCAACATTATCACCTTTAATGTTGGAGATGTCTTCAGATGTATAAATCTGAGGATTATCCCACTGAAAACTACCATATGGTAAGTGTTGTGACATAGCCCATCCGTATAAGTTATTAGCATCAAGATACATTAAGTATTCCGATGCTAGGTTTGGATTATAGCTAGACATGTATTTATTTATTAGCTACAGCATTTCTGTGACTACATTGACACAAACCACCCCTAATTCCAGCTTTAAAAAAATAGTACATATCGACATCAGTTAAAAGCTCTAACTTGATATTAGTTGTTTTGAGGAATAAAAGCACATCACTCTTAAGATAGAGAACCATATAATCTTCAAGTTTTTTACACTTGAAGTGATCCCATACATTAAGAGCATGTTTATAGTCCTCAACTAAACATTCTTCATCAATCATTTTGTTATAATATTTTGATTTAGAGGGTAAAGAGGTCTCTTCAAATCGTTCCCAAGAATCTAAATGATCATAAGGAAATACACCTTTTCTTTGCATTAAATTAAATGACACATTGTCTTGGAAAACACTTTTAGTATTTTTCAAATCATTAGGCGATAAATTCTTTGCTAAAGATGCGATGCTTGACTGAAGAAACCTATTTGAATCTAAAAATCTTATCTCAAAACTGTGATTGGCATTTAAATAAATTCATTTAGAAAGAGAAATATAATTTTCTTTGTTCAATGGAATTATTGAAATTTCTCCTTTGATCTTAGAAAGACTTTTTACAAAGAGATGACAATCATATCCCGAAAAATTATGAAAGAAGACGGGGAAAAATTTTGGAATTTTAAAATTTAAATTACAATGATGGTGGGCGGGTCCTCTATACAAGCCGGTGAAGTGACAATGATCCCTTACCCTTAAATCTGAATTCTTAAAACTATTCTTACATATATGACATGTTGGCGAATGTCTCTGCCTGAAATCCTCGGCTATGGTTAACATGGGCATCGGTTTCGGATTCTTGATGACTTGCTGATATAAATTCGTCAAATCTTCCACCAACATTTCTACAAATTTATCTGACGAATTCTCACCTAAAATAGAAAAAATTGAAAATTACAAATATGTATATTGGGAAATATTATTAAATTCTTACCAACAAATGTTTTCTGTGTGTTAAACTTTTCATCAAATGTGCATTTGATAAAATATGAAAAGGCGCAAGGTACATGCTGTTGTACATCAGTTGTTGAAGAAAAATCCGGGTTGGGCTGTTGATGGTTTATCGGTTGTAAAATAGACTCGAAGTCAGCGTAAACTACAAATGGAACTTCCAACTTCTTCCCATGTTTCTCAAACTTTAATGAGGACTTATCTCCCTCTGGCATTATTGTAACGATCTTACAACATTCACTTTTGTGTTTTTTTAATAAATCTTCATTAGCAAAAGCTTGTAGACAACCATTACAAAAATGTTTTTTCTTTTCATGTTGTGTTAATTGTGAACTGATTAATCGTGACATGTTTTTAATAAAAACATAATGAGTTCGACCATCTTCATTCTCACAAAAGAGTAAATTTATATGCTTACTCTTTTCCTTTTGTGTATGATAGAATGGACCGATTATTTGTACATCTTTAGTTTTCTTACTCAATTCAATTCAATTCAATGTTTCTTTATTCTTATTCATACAATTTAACATAATATTCCTAACATTAAAAATAAAAAATAAGAATAGTTAGTGCCATCATTATTTAAGGAACAAAATAGTGTTGATGACACATCAATTTAATAGTTTTATGCGGGGTGAGCAGTAAGTATTTTTAATAAATTTTTAAAGAAAGTTTTTAAATGAAAGAACTACAATAAAATGGTAAATTAAGTAAGGAAAAAGACAAATAATTTTCGAAGTGCAAGAAAAACAACAAACTAAAAATTTCAGAAACAAGTTATTTAATTTTACATGTTTTTTTTTTTTTTTTATTTGAATTTTAAGTAGCATATTCCACTAACCTTTCGATGTCTCGATGATCAAACTCAAGAAGCCAGACTTTTAATTCTTTTAAAAAACAATTTAAATTTCGTATCTTGCGAATATTCAACGGGAGTGTATTAAAGAGCTTACGAGATATTATGGGGTAAGAGTTTCTGTAACTTGTGGTGCGAAAAGAAGGAACAATAACACAATAAGTGGAATGACTACGTAGATTTCTTATGTCCGAGATGGGGCTTTGCAAATAACCAGCTCTTTTAAAAAAAACTTTTTGAACCTTAAAGTAAAATAGGTGTCGCACTGGTAGAACTTGCAAACGTCTAAATAATTCAATTGAGTGAGCTTGGCGATGAGTTTTACAAGCACTTCGAATTGCTGATTTTTGGATAACGGTAAGTTGTTGCAGATGGGTTAAATAAGCTCCACCCCAGCAGCATATACCATATTGCAATTTTGAATCAAAAATACCATAGTATACCATCTTCAGCAGATTCAAAGAGCAGTGGTTTCTCAAGTGATAAAAACAGCGGCTGGCGGAAAGAAGATAGCATTTTAAAAGCGATATGTGTTTGATCCAGTTTAAATTTTGGTCAAAAGTAACTCCAAGATATTGAAAACTTTCAACGTTTTCGATTATAAAGCATCTACTGCTACAAACTTGTAGATTTGTACACTCATATGAATGAAAAACTATATGAATGTCTGGTGATACTCTTTGCGACAGATTAAAAAACATAAGTTTAGTTTTGTTACTAACAATAAGCTCATGTTTTGCAAACCAACATCTCAGCAAATGAATATCGTGATTGATGTCACAGATTTGATTTAATGGGCTAGAAGAGCAATATGCAATTCCAAGATCATCTGCAAAGGCACTAATTTTTCCTATTATTGGAAGTGAAAAAAGAGAATTTATGTATATAAGAAATAAGATTGGACCAAGTACCGAACCCTGTGGAACTCCCAAGTGACCAGTCTTAGGGCAACTAAAACTGTTTTGAACTTTTACGAACTGCGTTCTGTTTTTTAGGTAAGACTCAAACCACTTTAAAACGCAACCTCGAAAACCAGCTTTGTTAAGTTTATCTAATAAAATAGTGTGGTTTACCATGTCAAAAGCTTTAGTTATGTCCACAAAAAGTCCAGCACAATGATATTTGCGATCTAGTCCACTTTGAAGAGTGCAAAAAAAATCCAAAAGAGCATCTTCAGTAGATCTCATCTCATAACCAAATACATTCACACTTATCTCAGGATTGTTCTCCTCAAATATTTTAACATCTTTTATAGCCAGAGGGAACTGCAAGTCTTTAAAGCTTATGAGTTGATTAAATGATTCTATTGTTTCGTCAGCAATGTTATTTTTACATGGGTATGAAATAGTCCTTTTAGGATTTGATATGTTAACTGCGAGAGCAGCTATTATAGACCATTTGAAACAGTACTGATCATTGTTTTGAACGTTTATGCATGCTTTTTTGTTTCTTATTTGAGCTGGTAATTCAAAATACGATGATCCTCCAACAGGTTGGTATTTATTGATGTTAATCTCAATTCTCACAAATGATAGCAGAGCCCATCCGCTGTCTTTTTCTTGAAATTCTTCTAATTTGGCTTTTATTTCATCAATAAATTGCTGAAACTTTTCATCAATATCATTTTCATTCAGCACCACACACATTTTTGTTTGAATATTTTTCACATCAGAAATCAATTCATCAGGACTATTGTTGGACTTGACAAAATCACCGAAAAGTTCAATGTTTAGTTTCAATGAACCTAAAATACCAATCTCGTTTTCCAGCAACTGTTTTATCAGGCATTTATTTTGGTCAAACAAAACATCGACATCCAAAATTGATTCATCAGCAATCTTTATACAATAGGTCTTAATTCTATTTTTGAAAGCTCCACTTATGACACTAACATTCTCGGTCAGAATCTGCATAGCAAGTGCTCTATGTGAAGCTTTTCTTTGATGATGTATCATTTTTCCTTGCTCGATAACCTTCTCACAGATGTAACAATATGAAGTTTGAGGAGAACCTACATCATCGTTTTCTTGAGGAGAACCTCCATCACCATTTTCCGAATGCAGTTGATCAACTAGAGTCATATGAGAAACTTTTTTATTGTGTTCACTCCATTCTACAACATCTTCTTCACAGATATAACAGTACTCATTAGCAATTATTCTAGGCCTTTTGTTCAAAATTGCACTAGATGTTGAAGGTTGAGGAGAATGTTCCCTTTTTCTCAAGCTTCTTTCATTAATTACATCAGCTCCTGCTGAATGTTTATTTCTGATGTGCTTATCAAGTATGTCTTTCCTCGATAGAACCTTCTCGCATATATTGCACTTAAAGATTTTTCTTTCATCGTTATGGATATTGCTTATGTGTCTTGTCAAATGCGACTTTTGGACGAATGATTTTTCACAATTTTCACAATTAAACATTTTTAAAAATTTAAATATTATTCACAAAGAAAACACACAAGAAAAAATATTTATAAAAATACTAAATCGAACTTGATTGTTTAATAATTCACAAAAGAAAAATAGATTTTTAAAGAAAAATTCAACAATAACGAACTTGACTGTCTTATTCACAAAAACATAATGTCCTATTACGTTTTCAAAATGCCCCTTTTATATTTTTTTTTTCGTATCTTTTTTATCTTCTTAGGGGACAAGTTTGTTCTTGTTTTTCCTTTTTTCTTAATTTTATTTTTATGTGTTTCTATTCCTAGAAAAACAGATTCTTGTTGTAACAGATGTTTTAACAGATGTTGTAACATATGTTTCTCATAAATCATGTATGTTTTCGACCTTCCCCAGTTAAGGGACTGTACTCAATAATTCGATCATGTATGATCATGCAAGGTTTTTTTTCGTTATCTTTTTTATCTGTTTAGGGGACAAGTTTGTTCATGTTTTTTCCTTCTTTCTTAATTTTATTTTTATGTGTTTCTATTCCTAGAAAAATAGATTCTTGTTGTAACAGATGCTGTAACAGATGTTTCTCATATTTCATGTATGTTTTCGAACTTCCCCTTTTATATTTTTTGAAGTGAAAACTTCTTTAGGCGCGTTTGGCACTTTTGTGATGGGGGTAAAGCAATGAATTCGCGACCGACACCATTTTTTTTGTTGCATATTTTTCGGCTTCATTCCGAAATGGCTGGCAACACACACACGATACACCACTGAGCAGATCAGAGAGCAATGAATGCAGATTATTTAGTATTTGTAGTGTAGTGTGTACCTAGGTACAGTAGTCATTTGCAAAGCTCGTAGTAAAATGCAAAGCTAATTCTTTTCTTCATTCGGTCATTGACAGTCAAAGTGGAAGTTCTTTTTAAATAAGCAGGATCTCAATTCGCACCTCCGGTGGAATATCGACGCAATTGCAATTTTTTCTGAAATTGAGTTAAGAACGACATAATGTCCCAAATTAAAAGTTTTATACGTGGTAAAATCGACGTAATTGTATCTTTGCTAGGGCCCAAAAGAGGCAATTTTGATTTTGACACCAAAGATAAATCTATAAAACTTTTCGGAGCAATAAAGTCGCAATAGTCAATTGCGCGCGTAACTTAAGAAAGGTCAGAAAAAAAAAATTGTATATCTTAGTACAACAATGACATAACTGCACTTTGCGTCGTTGTTGCAAGCAAACTTTAAACGTGATTCCTCAACATTTAAGAAAATTGCATTTACGTCGTTATTGCACCGGAGGTGCGAATTATTTGTTTGAGAGGAAAAATAAATAATTTCCCCACCTGCTTACTACTTTCAAGTTTATTGAATAATTTTATTGATCAATTTTATGAGTTGTGCAAATATTTTTTTTGTTGAATTCTTGTTCAAACGTGTCTAGACAGGCACTGACCTGTACCGTCGTGTAATTTTTCCTTTGTTCGCGAGTGATTTGTGAATACAATTTTCTTTTAGTTTTTTGAAGTGAAAACTTCTTTAGGCGCGACACCATTTTTTGGCTCATCGTATTTCGTATGTAAAGTCGTCATAGCCCAGCGTCTCAGGTTCGATTCCCAGCCATGACTTACATTTTTTTATTTATTTAAAGTCAAATTTATTTATTGGCAAACATAAATAAAAATTGTCGCCACGACTGGGAATCGAACCTGAGACCTTAAGTTTAATAGCCAACGACTCATTCATTTTCATTTTAAATTCATTTTTATTAATCTTTTCTTATATCTACTTACATGCTAACAAAAATGTGTAAAACTAGCTTATATAATAACTTAATTAACTAACTGACCCTAGGCGGGTACTCTAAATTATTCAATATCTTACTACTAATGCCTTTCGGCCTTAAGATACCTTATTAATTACAAACTAGAACTAGTTAAAACTAAGAAAATTTTTTAAAAAAAACTTAGTTTTCTTGATCATTTTTTTTTTTTGTTTTCTTAAAACTAATTAAAACTAATTAAAACTACTTAAATCTACTTAAATCTAGAGCAGCCACAGTAGCTTTTTTTTTTGTGTTTTGTAAATTTTTTTTGGGTTTTTTGTATTTTGTATTTTTTTTTTTTTTGTATTTTGTAATTTTTTTTTGGGTTTTTTGTATTTTGTATTTTTTTTTTTTTTTGTATTTTGTATTTTTTTTTTTTTGGATTTTTGTGATTTTTTTCTTTGCCACTGTACCCACCCCCTATACCCTAAGACTTACACGCTGAACATGTGTAAGCCAGCCATTGGCGACTCGCTATCCATATCAAATTCATGTTGTTGCTCCGACAACCACCAGAACATTTTCGACGTTTTAACAACGTCACGACGATCGCGATCTGAAACCGCCCTACTGAACCGGAGGAGCTCTTCAGCTTCTCCGCCTACTGCGGTGACGTCTCGGTTGTAAAGGAGCCGTCGTTCCACGGACTTCCGGCAGACGTGGTAGATTAGCGGAACCGCCAATCTATCCTGAATCAGCCCTACCATATCAAAATAGAGGAAAGCCTCCGGTGGGACAAATCCACTGAAGCGCGTTTTCTCCATATACTCAGTGTTGGGGTAATAAGCCCCAAAAATCAGGCCATTGGTCGAGGTCATCGCTCTTGCAGTGTGACCACGAGTCAGTTTTATAATGAAGTTGTCGATCCTGTTTATTTGAGCCCCGTTGTAAAGGACCTCATTAGGATAATATTTTCTGTACTCCGACTCTGGTGTTCTGTGCAATCCAAGACAGGTACGCAGACACTGTCTCTCAAACACCCGAATCTTTTCCATTTGAGACGCTGTAACATTGAACCACACGGGGCACCCATAGACAATCATTGGCCTTATGAGGGCCATGTAGCAAATCACCTTCACTCTGCTATCAAGTTGACTGCTGTGAAACAGTCGCCTTGTCAGAGCAAAAGCTCCTCTAGCCCTGGCCAGAGCTGCATCCATATGTTTGTTAAAATATAGATACTGATCTAGCCAGATGCCGAGATACTTGACTACTACTTTGCTTGGCAGTGGGTTGCCATGTAGATCAACGATCACCAGCTTTCGCCAGTTCTTTCTCGTATCCCATGAGGCCCGAGCCAACGAGGTTCTAAACACAATTGTTTCCGATTTCTGGACGTTGATTTTCAACTTCCAGTCATCGCAATATTGCTGGATCTTATCGAAGTCACGCTGCAAAAGTATTCTGATGACTTCGATCTTTGGACCTGTTCTGTACGCAATAAGGTCGTCGGCGTACGCTATAGCATGGTGAAGAGAACCAATTAGATCGCCGGTGAAAATGCTAAATAGTATAGGAGAATTCACCGCTCCTTGTTGCAGACCGTTCTGTATTTTAAAAGTTCTGGTAGAAGTTCTATTGCAACTTTTCACAACAAACGTTCTACCATGAAGCATGTCATTCAGAATATATAGTAGTGGTTTACTCATGCCATATCTGATCAACTTATAAAAAAGACCGTCTAACCAAACGGTATCGAAAGCCTTCTCCAAGTCAACCAGGCATGCACCCGTACACTGATTTTTAGCTTTGTTCCATTGAATATCTGATACTAGTTTAGACGCGGCATGTGTGGTATCATGGCCCGCCTTAAAACCGAACTGATTTTCTGGAATAATATGTTTGTCCTCAGCCCATGTGGACAGTGCTCTATTGAGAACTTTCTCAAATACCTTGCTGATACTCGGTAGAAGACTAATTGACCGGAGATTTGCTGGATTGGAACCATCCTTACCTTTTTTCAGGAGAGGATGGACCACTGCCGTCTTCCAACGCACTGGATAATATGCATTATTCAGCGCATTGTAGAACAACGTGGTGTATATGTCCACCGCTTCCGCAGGGAGGTTTCGCAGCACAACATTGGGTATGCCGTCGACTCCTGCTGACTTCTTTTTCTTTATTTTGTGAAAGATGTTCTCGAGGTCCATCTTAGAAACGAACAGGGTGTTATCCCCGTTTTGCTGGGCGATGACTGCATTTGCAAGTCGGTCGTCATTGAACCTAGTGAAACCAGGATTCTCGGATCGCCAATGCGAGATCTCGTCTCTAAGATAGAAGTGTCCAACGAAGGCTCTGTTCTCGAGGTCGTAATTCGGGCGAACGCACTCATTCACCTTATATACATGCTCGAAAACAGCACCCACAGTCTCTACCTTCTCTTGAGCATCTTCCACTATAAAGTGGTCATCATCCAAGATGGCCTCATCCGGATCTATCCCTATTGTCAAAAGTAAGTTTTTCTTTTCTGTCGTCCTTTGGAGTTTAATACTCTGAAGGTCATTTTGATCTTTTCTCCTAAAAATTTTATTTATTTCCGGAAACATACTCGGGTTGTTGGACTGTACAGCCCGAATTTTGTTGTTCCAGAAACATGAAATGGAAATTTTATAATTTTCTTTAATAAGTTGTTGGAGATTTTTGATCTGTGACCTCAGAGTTCTAATCTCCAAATCGTGTCGGTCAGTAAACCTCCTGTGCAAGAGTTTGAGTCTCGACAGGAGTCTACTTTTTTGTTTGTAGAGTGCGTCGATTGTCGCGTTTCTGTACATGTTCGTTGAGTCATGTTGCCTATATTTAGGAATTGTCCTGTCCATTGTAGTACGGATTGCATCCTCCATACTTTGCAGGTATCCATCGATCTCAACGTTCGACAGATTCCTGTTGCATGGCGGCGCAATACCGTTCGAACGAATTTCCCTTGAGACGGCACCGGAAAAGCGCGGCCAACGTGTCTTACCGTAGTTGTAAGAGTGCGTCGGCACGTACTCCTCCAGTTCCACAAGGTTGTTCGGGAGCAGTATGACTGCGGCAAGTCCACAGTGGTCACTGTCGTACTCAACCGTCGTCAAACAATTTTTAGTCCGTCGAAGAATGTCGTCGGTCAGTTTCAGTCTTGAGTCTAAAAGCAATAGATCCAAATAAGAGCCACTTCGAGGATATGAAGGCCTGTCAGTAGCCAGCAGATCGACTTTACACTCGATACTGTGAAGCCCCAACCAATTGAATAGCTGGGTCCCCCTTGGATTGGCTAATTGATTTCCCCAATCTTGGTGTTTAGCATTGTAATCACCGGCCAAAAGGAAATAGTTTTCTTCTGAGTTCAGTTTCAGACATCGAAAAAGTGTTTCAAGCTCTGTTATAAAACATGAATTTTGAGAAGCTTCCGGCGCATAGATCGCGACCACATACAAGCGCCTCCCCTGTTGGAGAGGGATGCATACAATACACGCTTCCAGCAACTGGAATCGGCGTACTTCACCACTATATATTACCTTATGAGCAATGCCCTTACGTATGAAGATCGCAACCCCACCCGCGAAAGTCGAGTTGGGTCGGTCCCTCCTTACGATAATGTAATTGTTATCCGTCAATTTGTGATGCTGGTTTAGCCTAGTTTCGCTAACCATACATACATCGGGACGTTGGTCTTTTAACAACTCAGAAAAGTTGGCTCGTCGTTCTGCCCTAACTAGCGAATTCACATTCACGGCTAGGATCTTGAAAGGCCTCTCCGGCAGCGCGCCCGTTAACCCAAAAATTGTGCAAGCGAAGGCACTGCACGGTAGATCAAGTCCACCCTACGCGCTTGCTCACTTATTTGCCGTGATAGCTCACTCATTTGTGCCTGAATGACACGCAGAGCGACCATCACCTCTGACTCCCCAGTAGCAGCCTTAGACACAGATGGCTGTGTGGCCGCTTTCTGAGGAGGCTGTACCGTTTTCCCAGCCCCCCACGCCATTTGGGCGTAAGAGACTTCGGGAACGACGGCCCTTGGATTTGGTCTGGCAGTTTGCCTTCCCTCATCCTTAGTTGCTGTTGGAGCAGCTTTTTTTGATTTTTTAATAATCTGGTATCGAGGACAACCCCGATAATTAGCAGGGTGCCCATCTCCACCACAGAGTACGCACTTCAGTAGGGTCTTGTCTTCGACCCTTGTCTCACCGAGCTTACACTCTTTGTCGTTGTGGTTCTCTCCACACTTGACGCACCTCGACTGCATTTGGCAGTTGAATGCGGCGTGACCGAACCGTTGGCAACGAAGACATTGTAAAATGTCCCCGTGCCTGTTTAATTTTTCCCATCTTACCATCTGGTAGTCCAGGACGGAGATTTTCCTTAGACTCTCCAGACGGCTATTGGGTGATAAAGTGACGAGGAACATCGGCAATAGCCGCTTCTCCCGTCTTGCCTTGGCCGTGGTGAACGACTTGACCCCGATGAACTCGAGATCGTCACCCGCCAACCTGCGGAGTTCAACTAAGAGCTCCTCTGGGTCAGAGGTAGGTTCTACCCCTTTCAACAACATGCATTTTGGTTTCTCCTCTTTGGGAGTAAAAGTAAAATGTTCGGTGGCTGTCACTTTCAACAACTCTCGGACGATCTTATGGTCACCAATGTTTTCACATTGGATCGCATGCCGATCTTGATCTAATCGTTTTATAGTAAATTTATCGCCAATGGCGGACTTACATATATTTTTTGTTGCTTGCAACTCCATTTTTAGGGTGTTAATAGGGGGCACCTTGCTTTTTTGTGGCTTCTTCTGCTGTTGTTGTGCTGGCTGCTGCTGTTGTTCTGCTGGCTGCTTCTCCTGGCTCGTTGTCGCGGCTTTTATAGCCGCGGTCCCCCGTGGCTGCTCATTGGTAGCAGTTTTCTTATTTATTTCAGCTTTTTTAGCTGTAGTCCCGCGTTGCTGCACGGGCGCAGTTTTTTTGTTTGCAGTTTTTTCTGCCGCTGCTGGTCGCTGTTGTTTTGGCGCATCAACTTTTGACTGCGACTGTTGTTGATGCGCCTCCCTCTCCGCTCGCCTGCGAGCCTCTTGTCTTTCTTTGATCTCGGCAATTTCCTTGCTTAACTTTCCCAGCGTCTCGGTGAGAAATTGCATCCGCTTTTCGTCTTCGTCGTTGTTGTCGTTGTTGTCGTTGTTGACGATGTTGTTATCATCTGCCAAGGCAGCAAACGAATTGCCGCTACCTGTATAACGGCCCTCGCCACCGTTTGATTCATAATCGTAAGTCGAATTGAGACTTACGATGCTTTCTGAACTAGTCGACATTCCATCGTCGTCGACCTCCTCTGCCGCTCCCTTCACCTTTTGTTTTCGGGGCACTAAATTCGGCTTTACTTTTAGGCGCCGCCTCCTCTTAACTGCAGTTCCAGCTGCCTCTGATGTTGTTGCGGTTGTTGCCGCTATCGATTTTGCGGTGGTTTCCGCTGCTGTATTGTTTGTTGTTGTTGTTGTTGCTTCCAACAACGCTTTACTCGCAGAGGCATCTTTCGATGCCCCTGCCCTTTTCTCCTCTACCATTTGCCTTTCTTCCCAATGGATCACGTTTTCTACCTCTCAGTTGTGAAAAAAAGCTTCCAAAATTTTGGTCGCTGAGTGGGATTTGATCCCACGACCCTCGGCTTCAGAGTCCGCCACTCTATCACTTCGCTAACTTTTCAGTTATCAAATCGATAACTTTTTTTGCACTTGAACTTTCACTCACTTGAAAAAATACTTTTAGTATAACACTGTCTCCGCTGAAGTCTTTCTTGCTCGAAAGTCAAAGATCGACTGAATAGCCAACGACTCTACCATTGAGCCAAGAACCTCTTAATTTTGATGATGCTAAATGACTTAAAAGAATGTAATAGCAATTTTTAAAAGAAGAACACTAATTTACAATGACGAATGACCGCAGCCTTAGTACAACGAAATATAAAGCGACGATTGATGCAGTCTTTGCGATATGTATATTTAAATAGATTCGAGACAAAATTGTTAGATTCCTATTTAAGTTACCATAGACCTATTATTTCAGTATTAGAATACAATGATTGTAGAGATGATAATAGAAGAGATGAAATTGTGAATGAAAACTCATGTTTCATTGGTGTTCTTCTATATGTACATCTACTCTACATATATTATAAAAAATTTTCATGTACATTAAAATATTTACTGAAAATTCAATTCTGTTTTCACTTCTGTAGGCACTCCCAGAGTGCTTCTTTTTTTTCTCAAAAATCAAAAACCCTACTATAAATTGTGTCGTATGTTCATATCTATAATTAAACATACCTACATACCTACATACATCTCCCTTTGCCCAACACAAGCAATCATTATCATGAAAAGGTTTCAATAAACATGTTGAAACATGATTTGATAAACCATGACGCATTTCTTTAATCTACTACAGTAGACGCTCGATGTATATGTTTGATATTTTTTTTTTTTTTTTGTACAGATCCAAAGCCGCGCACCATGATAATCTATACCAACAAAGAATCCTTTCAACATCTTACTATATGAATGCATTTAGTTTCTCCCGTAAACCATCATGATAATCTATTTTTATTATCTACCAAACGCAAACATTAAAAAACCATCCCGCAAAAGATACAACAAAAAAATTACCTGCGGAAAATTCGAACCCCCGCTCCCAGTACACAAAAAACATAAATTGTAAAAGGACACTTCACATATATGTAGTGTTTTGTTTTTTCTCCATACCGTAATAAATCAATCTATTTTTATTATCCACCAAACGCAACCATAAAAAAAACCATCCCGCCAAACATACCACAAAAAAAAATTACCTGTGGAAAATGACTGCTGTACCTCCTGTACCATCATCTCAGAATGACTGCTGTACCCTCGTACCCTCATGTCGAATGCTGTATCACATACTGTACACCATGACTGCTGTACCATCGTACCATCATCCTAGAATGAGTGTTGTACCCTCGTACCCTCATGTCGACTGCTGTACCACATACTGTACAACCCTGTACCACTTGTACCACCTGACCCAGAACCGGCCAAAACATACTACTCGCGTTCTATCTGGCCAGTTTTGTTGTTCAAGTAATCTTGTTCCCCACCGTGTTCTTCTTCGTCTTCGTTGGTGTTCCTTTCTTGTTCGTACTGTCCTTGTTCTTGGTTTCTGTTCGTATCTGTTGGGTCTGTTTCTTCGTTTTGTAATCTATCGTTCAAATGTCTAATCATGTCTATTACGTCTTGGTCTGGTCTAGTACCGTCTATCGCGTTTCTTGCTTCCGGAACGTTAACCGCCGGCACTGGCACACCTTATCTCCCGGCAATCGGGTCCCCAAACTGTTTTGCCAAACGTGATTGGTCAATTTTTTTTTATTTTATAAGGTGTTTTTTTCATAAATAGTAACATATTTTAATGATTTTGTAATGAATACATTTATTGGTAATGTTTTTAGGTGTAATTATTGCACCGACCAAAAATAGATGTTTTCAGGATATATTTTCAAAAATTCAATTGAACGCGGGCTAATAAGTTTTGATTGCCATGGTTAAAAAAATGATTTTTGAGTTCCATTTACGCTTACATAGTAAAAGAAAATTAATGCAAGAAAGAGAAATTAGCATACACAAATGCAAAAATGAACCTTCATAAAAGCGTCAGCTTTACTGGCTGAACACAATGCATACGCATACGTATACGGAGCCGGAGCCGCAAGAGTTAAAATCAAGTAAACTTGTCCAGCTCCGTCTTGCGTTGTTGTTGTATTCGCTTGTATTTAATGTTTTGACATCTCTTGCGGCTGCGCCTCTGCAGCCATTGTGTTCACGCAGTTAAGCTCAATGCGGCACGTGTTAATGTGGTCGTAAAAAATAAATAAAAATTGGGTAATGTTTTAAGAAGTCAAGGAACAAGAAAAAAGGGTGCTCATTAAAAAAATCAAACTTTTGAAAATAACGACCACCCTAATATACATACATAAAAATAATAATAAAATTAAAAAAAAAAAAATCAAAAATCAAATCCAAAATTTCAATTCTTTTGTAGTAAAAGATTTACTAGTTTTGTTGTTGTAGGTATATTAATGTTTGCTTAGGTGTGTGAGGCTGCACTAATTTTCCTATCTGAAATATATTTTATTTTCGTTCAAAGTTTATAAAAAGGCGATGACCTTACGTTTTACATTCAGAGATTTGTGTAAAAAGAAGTACGAAAACACCGACGGTGTACAGGCAGACCACACTTAGACTTCAGCTGCCCGTAGTTCCAATAGTTCAAGAAAAAATAACACGCCTTTACTCATAACTTGCTGCACGTAGGATTTTATTTTAACTTTAGATACATATGTATGCATTAATTATTTTTATTTCGACTCGTTAATGTAGGCCAGAAGGGCAAAATGTTTAAATTTAGAAAAATTAAAGCCAATCCAGAAACAAAAAATATGGCAGATGGCCCAAGATAGAATTTTAATTAAAAATTGATGTTGGTTGGCTAGTGGTTGACAGTAGAATGAGGTCGTCGCTATGCGACGAACCACTTACAAAAAAAAATTTTGTAGATTATATGAAAATTCTGTTCATGGAGAAATTAGTTCCAGAGGGCGAACCATGAATGGTGCCAACTCTAATTTTGCTGGGGAGTGGCAGTGTTCACACTAGATTTGTGTGAACATTACCGCCCCCCTTGGCGAGTTACGCCAAAAAAAAAGGTTACTGAAAATAAAGTAAGTGAAAATTGATTAATTGGCAATTTAGTTAATAGGCAATAGGCACAGTTTTAGTATGGGTCGGACTATTTCTCCGTTTTGGGTCTTTAGTGTTGCCACTCTGACTTGACCTTTGGAACCCGGGTGTATATTTATAACACGGCCTAGACGCCATTCGGTGGATGGCAGATTTTCGTTTTTAATGACGACCAAATCATCAACTTTAATGTTGGTTTGAGGTGTTATCCATTTGTGTCGTTGATGTTGTTCCTTGAGATATTCATCTTTCCATCTGTGGCAGAACTGTTGTTGGAGGCATTTTACTTTTTCCAACCGATTGATTAACGATAAATTTGCATCGGCCAGATTCGGTTCCGGAAAAGATAAAAGCGGACCGCCGCGTAAAAAATGCCCCGGCGTCAATGCCAACAGATCAGAAGGATCTGTGGACATGGACGATATTGGACGCGAGTTCAAACACGCTTCGATACGTGCTAAAACCGTTGCAAATTCTTCGAACGTAAACTCGGTCTTGGTCCCCAGCCTTCTTAAATGGCTTTTGAAACTTTTAACGCTGGCTTCCCATAGACCTCCCATGTGAGGTGCCCCGGGTGGAATAAAATTCCATTTCAAACCCGGAGATGTCATGAGACTTGTATTTGCTGGGTTGTTGCTTTGAGATAGACCCGAAGAAGCGAAAAACAAACCACAATACGCGCATTGCGCGGGATAGAGTCGAAAAAAATCAAGAAAATCTTCCGGTTCTTGTTGAACTACCAATGAGTTGGTGTTTTGTTCGGAGTTGTCGAGAGAAATGCCTGTTAGTCCCACTAGAGGACTCTGAAAAATTGCGAAAGAGGATTCGTTGAAATGGAGTGTCTCTAGGGTCGACCAAGATTCGGCGGTACAAGACAAATTTATATATCTCCAGCGGAGAATGCGAGATGGTATGGCGAGATTACCACTGATTCCGAAAATGGATGTATTCTTATTGGTTATGGGCAAGTTCAAAACGCTTTTGTCTTACCACTGAGATAAAGGATATTTCGGAACCAGGGTCGATAAGAGCGCGAACTATGTGCAACGATGCAAAACAAGTACCGTTGCAAGCAATATTTTCTTAGAGGCACCGACATGAAAGTTTTGAAACGACGCTTCAGGCACGAATGGCTGTGACGACGACGACATTTGAGGAGCTTTAGTTGCACTAAGGAGATTAGTGGACTGTATTTTACTATTTCCGTCTTCGTTAACGTTTAGATGCAACAGTGAGCGATGTCGATTTTACAGTGGTTATAAGAATATTTACTCTGCTAAGCGACATTTGCATGACTCGCGCTTAAACAGTTGTTGCACAGTTTGTGCTGCCATACCGTTTTGATTCTCGTTGGGATCAACATTGCCGAAAATTTGCCAAGGTATGTGTTTTAAAAAAAAAACGCGATAGAAAACGCGGACTCCTTCGAAGAAGAAGGAAGTCGATTAAATTTCAAAAAGAATAAAATTTACAGCACAAGAATCTCCAAAAGGCTTGAAAGACTCTACTGGGGGCAAGAGGTCACTCAGTTTAACTATCTGGGTAGTTATCTATCACCCGACGGTGGAACAGACTTGGACGTCAGCAATAGAATAAATAAAGCTCGTAGTGCATTCGGAATGCTTTCTCCAGTGTGGAGCTCTTCAAAAATATCACTTCATACTAAGTTGAGACTCTTTGAATCCAACGTTAAATCTGTTCTGCTTTATGCCTGTGAAACGTGGAAATGCTCTACTAACATCTCGAGTAGGTTGCAAGGCTTTGTCAACCGTTGTCTGCGTTACATCCTAAAGATCCGATGGCCACAAACAATATCCAACAATGATCTGTGGCTTAGGACTGGACAAACAAAAGTGGATGAAGACATCAAGCAAAGAAAATGGCACTGGATTGGCCACACACTGAGGAAGCCTGATGACAACATAGCAAAGCAGTGCTTTGAATGGAATCCTCAAGGTGCGAGACGGATTGGAAGACCAAAGGAAACATGGAGGTCAACTGTCATGAAGGAAGCTCGGTCCCAGAATTTGCAGTCGTTTTCACAGCTGAGGTATCGTGCTAGGAATAGAGAGAGATGGAAGGATCTGGTTGCCGCCCTATGCTCCAGTAGGAGTTAAAGTGTTGCTGTCAACAGCTTCCGGACACTAAGAGAAGAGAGAGACTCCTTCGAAGAAGAAGGCAGTCTATCAAATTTCACAAAACGAAAATTTAAAGCACTGGAATCTTCAAAAGGCTTGAAAGATTCCGTTACCAATGGTATGTGCGGCACGAACGAGGACAAAACTCGATAAAAAAAGAACACAGACTCCTTCGAAGAAGAAGGCAGTCTATCAAATTTCACAAAACGAAAATTTAAAGCACTGGAATCTTCAAAAGGCTTGAAAGATTCCGTTACCAATGATATGTGCGGCACGAACGAGGACAAAACTCGATAAAAAAGAACGCAGACTCCTTCGAAGAAGAAGGCAGTCTATCAAATTTCACAAACGAAAATTTAAAGCACTGGAATCTTCAAAAGGCTTGAAAGATTCCGTTACCAATGGTATGTGCGGCACGAACGAGGACAAGACTCGATAAAAAAAGAACGCAGACTCCTTCGAAGAAGAAGGCAGTCTATCAAATTTCACAAAACGAAAATTTAAAGCACTGGAATCTTCAAAAGGCTTGAAAGATTCCGTTACCAATGGTATGTGCGGCATGAACGAGGACAAAACTCGATAAAAAGAACGCAGACTCCTTCGAAGAAGAAGGAAGTCGATTAAATTTCAAAAAGAATCTAAATTTAAAGCACAAGAATCTTCAAAAGGCTTGATAGATTCTACTGGGGGCCAACCACCCCGGCTTGGATACACCGATACGAACGATGTGTGCTGCTCGAACGAGCAAAAAAATTAACACGCGATAAAAAACGCAGACTCCTTCAAAGGGGAAGACAGTATATTAAAATTTCCTATAAAACCAAAAAACAGGCTGAGGAACACAACCAAATCGCGTTTATCGAAGTTGCTTATCGAAAAATGAAAAGTTAAACTACTGAGATGGAAAGATGAATATCTCAAGAACCGCTTCAACCAAAACGAAATATATTTATACCGATATATATAAAAAAAACGGAATGACGCGTTTGACGGTCAAAGTGCAACAAAAAGAGACAAAAATACAAAAAATTCTTTTTTTTGTTTAAATGTATCTACCTAAAATTGCCAATTAAAAAAAATTCTCACTCACCCTTTACAAATCTAGCTGAAACTTTTAGGTTGCTTCCTCGATGGCTGGTCAGGTCTAGTGATGATCCAAATGATGAATTTTTTTTCCTTTGGCAGCGTGGGCAACGTGCCGGGTTGGCAGCGTGTGGCGTTTTTCGCCAACAAAATGGCCGAACAGCGTGGGCAGCGTGCCGGGTTCTTGTGCCTTTGGTAGGTGCCGAGTTTTTTGTTGTTTTGGGCAGCGTGTGGCGTGTTGCAGCGTGTTCAGCGTGTTGCAGCGTGAGTCGAGCGCTGGTCAGCGCGATGTGAAGCGCCAAGCAGCGTGGTTTCGAGCGCAAAGCAGCGTGATGTGGCGCGCAAAGCAGCTTGGTGTGGAGCGCAGGCAGCGTGGTGTGCTCGTAAGCAGCGTGGTCAGGAGCGCAAAGCAGCGTGATGTGGCGCGCAAAGCAGCTTGGTGTGGAATGCAAGCAGCGTGGTGTGGCTCGTAAACAGCGTGGTGTGGCTCGCAAAGCAGCGTGGCTAGGAGCGCAAAGCAGCGTGATGGATGTCGAGCGCTGGTTAGCGCGATGTGGAGCGCAAAGCAGCGTGGTTTCGAGCGCTGGTCAGCACACAATGTGACGCGCAAAGTAGCGTGATGTGGCGCGCAAGGCAGCTTGGTGTGGAATGCAAGCAGCGTGGTGTGGCTCGTAAACAGCGTGGTGTGGCTCGCAAAGCAGCGTGGCTAGGAGCGCAAAGCAGCGTGATGGATGTCGAGCGCTGGTTAGCGCGATGTGGAGCGCAAAGCAGCGTGGTTTCGAGCGCTGGTCAACACACAATGTGACGCGCAAAGCAGCGTGGTGTCGTGCGAAAGGCAGCGTGGTGTGACGCGCAAAGCAGCGTGGTGTGGAGCGCAAGCAGTGTGGTGTGACTCGCAAAGCAGCGTGGTCTCGAGCGCTGGTCAGCGCAATGTGTAGCGCAAAGCAGCGTGTCGATGGCGATTAATATCCGGCTCGAAGGACCAAATGTACAGGCAGACCACACTTAGACTTCAGCTGCCCGTAGTTCCAATAGTTCAAGAAAAAATAACACGCCTTTACTCATAACTTGCTGCACGTACAATTTTATTTTAACTTTAGATACATATGTATGCATTAATTATTTTTATTTCGACTCGTTAATGTAGGCCAGAAGGGCAAAATGTTTAACTTTAGAAAAATTAAAGCCAATCCAGAAACAAAAAATATGGCAGATGGCCCAAGATAGAATTTTAATTAAAAATTGATGTTGGTTGGCTAGTGGTTGACAGTAGAATGAGGTCGTCGCTATGCGACGAACCACTTACAAAAAAATGTAGTAGATTATATGAAAATTCTGTTCATGGAGTAATTAGTTCCAGAGGGCGAACCATGAATGGTGCCAACTCTAGTTTTGCTGGGGAGTGGCAATGTTCACACTAGATTTGTGTGAACAGACGGTATAAAAAGAGGAAACAAGTATGAACGCAACGATGGTTTAATAACGACTCAATCAGTCAACACATTTTATTTTCCGATTGTTTAGTTTTGGCAATACAAGAGAATTGCAAGCATGCAAAACTGTGTTGCGCGTGCAATACCTCAACTGTGGGACCAGACATTTATAATTGGTATTGTGGATACACGATATGCGTGAACCTGAATTTATTGAATTGTTCCCAAAAGTGAAGTATTGCTGACAATACTTTTAACATATGCTGACAATACTTTTGACATACTCCCCCTTTTGAGGGTTTTTAACTCTCTAAACTAAATTTCTAATGAATATTTTATACATTTTAATTTTATCAATATTTGTGTTCTTATATTAAAATAAACTAAAAACAAAATTTACACAAACAAAACAAATGTAACGACTATTAATTTACTGTATACACAAAATTTGTAAAATGCAAAATGAAATAATGTTCAAAGAGATAAATAAAAAAAAAATTAGATTAACAATTAAAAAGGCAAGGTCATTCCATGCTAAGCTTAAATATTTACATTAAATCTAGAAATACCACGTCTGGGAGCAGCGACTGGGTGCCTTCGTCGGTAGCAGTAAGCGATGCCAATCCCAATCATGCCAGCCAATAACAAGTAGCCCAGCCCGTAATGATGATAATCGTGATTAATTGTTGGCGGAGAGTCTCGTACTCAAAACGTTGGCTATTGCGCCGTCGTTTGCCTCTATAAGCGATAACGCTATATAATAGAGCGAGCAGAGTTTGAGGATTATTCCAATCTAAGCGTGTTGCTTTTAACAATGGAATAATCCGGGGAGCGAAGAGAGTGCAAGGTTATTTTAAGCGAGTTGCTCTTGAAAAAACAAATGCACTGGTTGCTGGTTTACTAGCAAGTGAAATATTTATTTCCTATCCAAGATATTTATACAACTTAACTGCTAACTATGCAATAAATAATTCGAAATACAGACAAACAATATATACATAAATGAAATGAAAAGAAATGCAATGCAGGCAATAAAATACAATGCAAATGCCAACTGGTGGTGTCGTTCATTAACCTGTTGGTCATTCACCTGCTGTTGTTTACTTAGTTTGTAGTGTAGAATTCGGTCGTTTGCATTTGTTGTCACAACATGCTGGACCCCTCAAAATGAAGATACACAGAAATCGATGTCTTCAAAGGATGTTTGTGTGTTACGTCGTTGTTGAGACTTCGTCTTGTTGAGACTTCGCATTGGAATAGTGGTGATGGTTGGTGGTTTAAGTGGCTGATCTCTTTTTCGAAAGATGATGAAGATGATAACAGCTACGATAACTATTATAGTAAGACATCCAGTGACTCCAAACAGTGAATATTGGTGAACTCGATGGGTACTGAATTCATTCAATATGTATTCCTGATTTTTTTGAAGGTTTATTGCATTTTCCAATGTAGCAAAATCTATCGAAGTGTTTGTTGGAAGCATCGATTGTTTCTCTCTTTTGAAGTTAAACGAGGTTAACGTCTCAGAAAGATTAAATGATGGTAAGAATGATGATTTTAGTCGGCTTGACATTGTTTGCTTTCCAACAATTGTCGTGGTTTGGTCATGAATTATGCATTTTGCTGGTAGCTTAAGCAGCCCACTCCCTCGCAGTGTAACGGGCTCAGTATTGTAATCACAGTTAATATTAACTGTGGTTGAATTTGGAGTGCTGTATATCCATGCGTTTGGTTGATGCATCTCAATCCAGTACAGCCTTGGTGATATGTCCTCAATCGTGCATGCGTCCATAATTTTCTTGTGTTGTATAATGTTTGTTTCACAAACACTAGTTGACGCTCCGGTTGTACACAGAGGATGCTGAAGTGGGCACCAGAAGATGTCGGAAGGCCTTATTTTACAAAGTAAGAATTCATCTTTGTTGATCGGATAAACATGGTTGCCTTGTAAGTTTACCATTAAATATTCCGATGATGGAACAATTCGTGTAAGGCGTCCATTGTGGTTTGTTGGAAATGACAATACTTTGTATAGTTTGAATTCTTCATTATACAACAACGGGAGACTGATCTCAATTATGATATTGTTGTTCGTCACTCTAGCTCTTGGGCTTACAATTTTATACAGCTGCAATATGGATTCGTTATGTCTTTCGCCAGGAATCATTAAAGACTTAGGGATATTCTCATGAATCTTAGTCAACTCATCCTTGAATTGTCGGACTGAAAGGATAAGAGGGTGTATTCTTCCAGCATGCGTTGATAGCAGAATATCAAGCAGTATGCTCTGGGTTGCTTTATAATTGATCATAATAAGTATACCGTTAAGAGCAGTTGCAGAAAATCGCTCCATGTACTCGAATTTATTTGTTTCGTTTTCCAATTTTGTGACAATAGAACTTAGTAACATAATTTGATTCAAATTTTTCGATTGTTCTTTCTTGAAGATATTGATAGTGGAGTCAACAATGGTTGTTTGATTTTTCATGAGTTGTAGCAAGTGTTTTTCATTTTCTTGAACAGCTTCTATTGTTTTCAAAATTGGAAGACATTGAGCGTAAACGTGGCTTCATAAACTTTAAAATTGGAGTTCCCGTTGATTTTGCGCCTCTGGTTTATGCTGAAAACTTTTGGCCAATAGGGGTCAAAATTAGACCGTTTGTTTTTAAGTCAAAAAACTCTTCAGATGCAACGAAAACAACGATGACCTAACGAATATTGAATATCCTTATGAACCTAAAAGTCTTTCATCACTAAAAATCTATTTCCACAATGCCAGCGGTCTCAGAACCAAAGTTATCGATCTTTTTAAAAACACATGTATTGCATGTTATGATGTCATTGTGATTGTTGAATCTTGGCTCTACAACGGAATCGCATCTTCAGAACTTTTCAATTGCAACATGTACAATGTTTTTCGTCGAGATCGTTGCAAATCATCAAGTGAACGTGGTGGAGGAATTTTAATTGCTGTTCGATCTCATTTATGCTGTAAGGAAATCGTTCTGCCATCTTTGGACCAGGAACAACTTTGTATCTCGGTCAAAACTGATATATTGTGTAAAACAAATCTATTCATTACTGTAAGTTATGTGCCTCCAAGCAGCCCCATAGAACTTTATGAAAAGCATTTAAATAACATTGATTTCGTAAATAATTTATGTTCTTTAGGTGATAATATTTGTGTTGTAGGTGATTTTAATCTGGGTGAGATTAAATGGGAATGGTCTGAATCAGATAAAATGCTTTTCCCATTAAATATGAAAAAAGATGTTGAAATTATATTTATTGATTCTTTATTTTCCTTAAACTTAAATCAAGTGAATTATATTGAAAATTCTTTAAATAAAATATTAGATTTAGTTTTTATATGTTGTGATGAATTTAAAGTCAATCTAACTAATGTACCCTTTTCTTTGTTAAATGACTCTATTAATCACAAAGAACTGTTTTTTGAAATTGAGTTTTATACTTATTTGTTAAATGATGCTAAACCAAGTGTAAAATCCTATAATTTTTCAAAGGCAAATTTTGTTGAATTGAATAATTATTTCTCTAGTATTGAATGGCAAAATATTTTTATGTTACTTGATCTAAGAACTATGTATAACCGCTTCATTGAAATTGCAATAACAGGTTTTGATAGATTTGTCCCTCACTCTTCTAGTAAAAAATCTTCGAATTCGCCGTGGATTAATAAACAGTTGCGCAATTTAAAAAGAGATAAGCGTAAAGCATATTCGACCTTCACTAAATCAAAAAATCAAATCGATTACGATCGTTTTAGTAAGTTACGGAAAGAATTTGTGGTTCTAAGTAAGTTTTTATATAAGGCATACATCTTGGATATCGAAAGCAATATTAAGAATAATTCAAAATCATTCTGGTCCTTTATCAATTCCAAGAGAAATTCAGTAGGGATTCCAAATACGATGTTTTTCAAAGGTGTTGAATCATCGAGCTTGGAATCCACCGTTGAATTGTTTTTTGACTTTTTTAAATCAATTTACTCTCATTCTGAGTTTAATAGCAATTCCTTAAATAACCTCACAAGTAGGATTGATATTGGATCCATCGTATTAAGTTATACAGATGTTATCTCCGCGTTGAAGTCTCTTAAACCAAACTTTAGTGCAGGTCCAGATAATATTCCACCCGCTGTGCTAAAATATTGTTGCGAATCATTGGGGACTCCATTACTCCAAATATTTAATAAATCCCTCCATGAGGGCAATTTCATTGAAGAATGGAAAATTTCTTACCTGATTCCTATTTACAAGTCGGGTTCGAAGAATGATGTTGAAAATTATAGGGGAATTTCTAAATTATCTGCAATTCCTAAATTGTTTGAAAGCATAGTCAAAAATAAGCTCGTTTTCCTGACGTGTGAGTATTTGTCAGATTTACAACACGGTTTTGTCTCAGGTCGATCTACTGTTACCAATTTATCCGTCTTTACCTCATACGTCACCGAAGCTATGGAACAAAAATTTCAAGTCGATGGAATTTATACGGATTTCAGCAAGGCTTTCGACTCTGTGAACCATCAAACACTAATAAAGAAACTTGAAATTTTTGGATTTCATTCCAATATTCTTTGTTGGTTATCCTCATACCTATCTGATAGAATACAACTTATTAAGATTGGTAATATTTGCTCAAGAAAAATACATTGCATATCAGGCGTGCCCCAAGGTAGTCACCTCGGCCCCCTCCTTTTCTTGATTTTCATTAACGACATAATCTCTGTCATTAAGTATAGCGAATGCCTATTATATGCTGACGATCTGAAACTGTATTTGAAAGTGGCGAGTCTGGTTGATTGCGAACACATTCAATCTGATCTTAATTCTCTCACAACATGGTGTCAGATTAATTGCCTTAAATTAAATATTAAAAAGTGTAATGTAATTTCGTTCTCTAGATTGTCTAATAATTTGCTTTTTAATTACGTAATTGAGTCCCAGACATTAGTTCGTGTTTCAAATATTAAAGATTTAGGTGTAATTCTTGATTCTTCACTTTCATTCAAAAGCCACTTCGATTATCTTGTCCCTAAAGCAAACTCATTGGTGGGCTTTATAAAACGAAACGGAAAAGATTTCAAAGATCCATTCACGCTCTTATCCTTGTTTACATCTCTTGTCAGGCCACTTTTGGAATATGCAAGTGTTGTCTGGAGTCCCGCATATAAGGTTCATTCAGACCGGATTGAAAAAATTCAAAGACGGTTCACTAAATATATATTTAGGAAAATGCGTTGGGACTTCAGTCCTACATACGAAGCTAGATGCCAGTTACTTGGGATAAAGTCTTTGGAGACTCGACGTAAAGTCCATAGCATTATGCTCATTAGAGACTTACTTTGTTACCACATAAAATGCCCTGCGTTGCTTACGTTAGTACCAATATATATTCCCGCTAGACCAATGCGAACAAGATATTTTCTATTTCAAAGACCTCATAGAACTATTTATGGTAGTAATGAAACAATATCTAGATCTGTTGTTAATTTCAATGAAGTATCTTCAAATATTGATTTGTTTAATCTTAGCCGAACTCAATTTAAAACTGAAATATTATTATTGTTCATTTTTTAATAAGCTCTTGGAGTGCTGTTTTCTGTTAGCTGTATTACTGCTTGTAGAAATAAATAAATAAATAAATAAATAAAACAAGCAATAATTGAACCCCCCATACTACAATATCCTAGCTTCGAAAAAACATTTTACATAACAACTGATGCCAGCAACGAGGCAATAGGTGCGGTAATGTCACAAAAAGATAATGATGAAAACGATTTACCTATAGCATTCGCAAGTAGAATACTAAATAAGTCCGAAAAAAACTATTCTACTATAGAAAAAGATGCTCTAACAGTTGTCTGGGCAGTAACCCACTTCCGACCATACGTGTACGGAAGACATTTTGAAATTATTACTGACCACAAGCCACTTGTTTGGATGTTTAACCTTAAGGATCCTTCTTCAAGAATAATGCGCTGGCGTATTAAACTTGAAGAGTACGATTTCACGGTTTCACATAAAGCTGGTTAAGGTGACACAAACGCAGACGCATTATCTCGTTTAAACATAGCTGAAGTCAAAGTAATAACTCGTAGTCATAGCAAAGTCCCGCCTATTGAAGAACAGAAAGAAAGTCAAAACATCATTGAAATTTCCGATCCAGAAAAAATTTAACAAATTATATACGAATTTCATGACACGCCTTTGGGTGGTCATCAAGGTATAAAACGAACTCTGAAGCGTATTCGAAAAACATACAAATGGAAAACCATGTATGCGGACATAAAGAAATACATCGAGTCATGTGAATTGTGTCAAAAGAATAAATTGTATTCACGTAACAAACTACCAATGGTCATCACTACGACAGCAAAAACTCCGTTCGAAAGAGTAGCCATTGATATAGTAGGACCACTCCCTATTACGGAAAGCGAGAACAAATATATACTTACTTTCCAGGATGATCTAACCAAATTCGTTCAAGCAGTAGCAATACCAAATCAAGAGGCTCAAACAGTAGCTGAAACATTAGTAAAGAAAATTATTCGTACTTATGGTATCCCTCAAACAATTCTCACTGACCAAGGCACTAATTTCACTAGTGAGTTATTCAAAAATATCTGTAAGATTTTAAAAATAGTAAAGATTCAAACAAGTCCGTACCACCCTCAGTCAAACGGTGCCCTCGAAAGGTCACATCGAACGTTAGGTGACTACCTAAGAAATTATGCTAGCAAAGACCAGTCAAACTGGGACAACTACCTCGAGTATGCAATATTTTGCTATAACACTACTCCACATTCAAGTACTAATCACAGTCCATTTGAAGTCCTATTCGGGTTTGAAGCGCCCATTCCCTCCATTTTGAACAGAAAGGTACAGCCAACATACAATTATGACGACTATGTCTCCGAAATGAAGTCAAAAATGCAAATCGGATATGAACTAATTCGCAGCAACCAAATAAAAGCAAAGGAAAAATCTAAAACCTACTACGACCAAAATTCTAAACAAACAAGTTATAACGTCGGCGATAAGGTATTATTAGAAATCAAGAATCGATCAAACAAAAAACTAACCCCCATTTTTGAAGGACCATACGAAATAACTGAGATTTTATCTAAAGAAAACTCCAAAATTAAAATAGGCAGAAAAGAGAAGGTCGTACACAATAATCTAATAAAACACTTCAACCAAAGAAATTAGAATACACACCATCATGTATACACACACTCTTAAACCCATTCCCATTCTGTAAGGCAATTACAAAGGAGGTAATTACCTCCAAGCATCAAACACAATATATAATAAAACTCCTATTTCCTACTTTTTACAAGATTCAGCCATACTGAAAGACATAACAATGCCAACCAATTTATCCCAAATGTCCCCCCATACCACTCATATAGAAAAACTGGATTTAGATAGTTATAGTATAAATGTTAAAGACTTATTAAAGAAAAACAATTCGTTATTCCATGTTACACATGAACATGCTCACATTTCTATTTCTATTATTTTCTTTCTTTGTGTAGCTCTAGCTTTCTATGTAATATTTAAAAAATGTATCAAAATAAAATGTACAATAAATAATAAGCCAACAGAAAATGTAAACGACCTCGAAGTAAATGTAACACCTGGCGTTGATGAAACAACCCATGTATAAAAAAAAAACCTTTAAATGTAAACAACAGCAATATTTTTTTTCATTGCCAATAAAAGAACAAAAAGAAAACGAAAATAAAAAAAATTTTTTTACCCATAAGCATGTATTGTATAGATACCTACTCATTAAGCATTTAAAACGAAAAAAAAAAAAAATTTTATTACTTTTGAACAAATAAACTTTTAGATTGTCTGAATTCATACTGCACACCCGTACCTATATGCCGAAAGATCTCACTCGTTGCCTCGTACGCCTTTCGTAATTTAAGGGGGGAGGACTGTTGTGCCCCACACATAGTTAGGTACTCAACTTACACCAAAAACCCAATTCTTCTTTAACGTAAGACATAGTTTCGATTTCGATAAGTGTGTCATGGCATTGGTTATGTGTTATGTCACAACAATAACAATGCATGTCATGCGAACCGAAATACGTTATCAAAGAAAGCGACGAGGAACATACTGTGTAGTGTCACATTGCAGACCAAGCAATTGTGAGAAATAGCACACACATATGGTTTGCACATGGTGGTTGCAGTCTGTGTGGCCCAGATTGCGTGGTTGACCTGGAACGAATAGTGACGATCATGGGTTATATAAGTACGGAGTGCGAAAGAATGACGAACACTCTTACTCTGACTCTGATTCTAAACATAAACAAAAAACGTTGTTTTACTTGTGCTGTGCGAACTAACACCTCGATGCCAAACCTAGGTCCATCGAGACATGTAGATTCAGCTATCGGACTTGTAAAATGTTGTACTCAAACTGAGTAATGCATCCAGCTCGCATGAAAGTATCCTCAGGCGATATTGTTGCTCAAATCCTTCAAACGCCAAGTGTGATTGTGACCTGAAAGTGTAAATGAAATAATAGCAATAGTTCATTTATTTTTTGTTTTATTATTTAAAGTGATCTAACTGATTTGCACTTTATTATTTTCTGGTCTTTTAAATTAATTGCGCCGAACAGCAATTCTGAATCTGAATCTGAAGAAATTAAAAAAAATTGGCTTTAGTTGTCAAAACTAAGTTCCTGTCAAAGTGCTGCCAGACGTCAAACAAAATTACGAACCTCTATTGAAAACACTTTTTCTTGAAATTTGAAAACTACGTTATTATGGCCCTAGTGAAAACGTAGTATAAGGGAAGCCCAGATAGCTAGATTTTTGTTGTAATTAGCACGTGAATTTTTCTAAGACGTATAGGCTTGAGAAAAAAAAAACACACCTTTTGTGGTACTACAATGAATTTCTGTTTTTAAAGGACAGCGAAAAGGCAAGAGAAGGGAACTCATCAATGGCAAACTAATCTGCAGATGAAGAATACTGTGAACTGGAAATTGCTTCAGATGTAAACATTTTTGCTTCAACCTTTCCTTTATCCATTCCGGATTCAACTGACAGCAGTGAGTTTTACCGGGCACAAAGGATTTGGGTGACCAATAGAATCCGTTGCGGTGTGAGAAAACTTCAAATTGGTTTTGACTGCGCATGTCTTCAGTTCTGCCAGACGCAAAAGTTAAAAGTTAGGCTTCTTTTTCCGTTGCGTCCGTTGCATCCGATGCTTATGGGATGGGTCACCTCTCATAAGATCGTGTGTATTAAATCGAGCTGACAGTTGAATACGGCAGCGAACGGACGCAACGGATTCTATGGGTCGGGGCCTTAATAATTATTGTTCTCTTCAGGATTGTTCCACTCCGACCTTGACACCTGGTGAGTTTAGCGGCACCGACACCCAGTCTTCAAAAGTTGTAAAAAGAAGAAATTGTCTATGGACCATCAAAAAAAAATTTCGAAAAGGCTAGCGGATATATGTGTCAAAATAATGAAAAGAATTTAAAAGTTACAATTTAATCTTTATTTTCTTTAGAGATTATAAACTTGATCTTTACTTTCTAATATCAATTAAACAACTCAAAACTTATTTTCTTATCTTTATTTCACAGTTTCACAAATCTTTACTATACGACTATCGACTACCAAGTACCAACTATTATTAATTTAAACGAATACCTCTTTTATATATTAATGCAGTTTGTTGTCGTCTCTTTCCTTCTCCAGTATCCTCTTCTATTTTGTAACAGTTTCGTCCATCCTGACTTCCTCGACGTCCTCGTCGAGATCTGCCTTCAATTGTATCCATTTTTTCATCCTATCCGCTGCACAAACTGATGAATAAGGTTTTTGTACCCTTTGGGCATATTGAACGTCACCTATGATGTATCGGTCATGGGGCAATACTACCGTAACTATGTAGGGTACCTCGTATTTTGGTTCAAGCTTTCTTGATGTTCCTGTAACAGCTACTGCATCGTTCAATATCATCACAAGGTCTCCTAACGCATATTTTTTGGCTTGTTTGTGTCTTAAATCGTATCATTCTTTTTGTTTATTCTGAATACTGGCTATGGCGTCAGCCCCTTGCCTTCGTACAGCTCCCAGACATTTAGGGGCTTGGTTTAGTTCTACTGCTTGTGATAAGACGTCGATCCATGGACTTCTAGGAACATAGCCCATTAACATTTTTTGAGATGTATTTTTAATAGCTTCGTTATAAGTGTTGTTAATGGCCCATTTCGATTTTGCTGCGGGGCTAAATCTTGTTGTGAGTAGTACACGCTTCCCGCATCTCAAAATTCATAAAGGTACATGGCGATCCCCAGATCAATTAACCGTCAACCAAATTGACCATGTTGCGATCGACGCAAGGCACTCTTCCAGTGTGTTAGATGTCCGAACTTTCCGAGGGGCCAACTTTGACTCGAACCACTACCTTGTTATAGCCAAGGTACGAATGAGGATATCTTGTTCACGACCAGCACGAACTAACGCTGTGAAGAGATATGACGTCGGAAAGCTACAATCGCAAGAGACTACCAGTGCCTTTTCCAATAGAGTGTCCCTTCAACTATCCTTGAATCCCATTCCGCCGGCATTAAGCATTGAAGACCAGTGGCAGCAATGCCAAGAAGCCATCAGAACCGCTGCTTCTGAGGTGCTGGGTTTCACTCGGCCACCAAAACGAAACCCATGGTTCGATGAAGAATGCAGGCAGGCAAATAAAGCCAAACAAAAAGCACGTCAAATGATGATGCAACAACGAACAAGGGCTGCTTACGATCAGTATAACGAAATCTACAAGAAGAAAAGAAGGGAAGAACACCGACTTCTCAAAAAGATAAAGAAGCAGCATGAGAAGCGCTCGTTTGAGGAAATAGAAAGGTGCCATGACAGGAACGAGATTCGGAAGTTTTACCAAAAGGTAAAAATATCTTGCCAGGGTGGCAAACCCCGAACTCAAGACTGTAAAGACCAGCAGGGAAACATAGTTATAGAGTCACAGTCGCTACTGAGGATCAAGAAAGATCATTTCTGCAAACTGCTTAACGGCGATGAGGACACAAATTCCCCTGATTGCCCCATTCAGCTTGGACGATGATCAAGAATGCCGTCCTCCCGACCTAGAAGAAGTTAAGCTTGCCATATGCAAACTTAAATCAAATAAGACTGCAGGTACAGATGGCCTTGATGTCGAACTTTTCAAGGCAGCTGGAGATCAGTTGGAAAGGAGCATGCACCAGCTGATCTGCATGATATGGTCGGAAGAAAGCATGCCCGATGAATGGAACCTCAGTATCGTATGCCCGATCCTAAGGAAAGGAGACCCTAACAATTGCGCCAATTATAGAGGGATAAGCGTCCTTAACGTCGCTTATAAGATCTTGTCTGCTGTAATATGTGAACGTCTGGAACCCCACGTCAACAACTTGATAGATCCTTTTCAATGTGGTTTTAGACCAGAGAAGTCCACAATAGACCAAATACCTTTTGATCCCAACGGTCTTCGTCTTCAACCTCAGAAAGTAGCGCTTGTAAAATTGTTCGATTATAGCGCTCGACTTGTCCATTAGCTCTTGGAGTTTTAGTTGCGTTCTGCACGTGTTGGATTCCATGATCTGTTATATACTCTTTGAAAAGTTTTGGGGTGAACGCCGTTCCTCTGTCACTGACTATACGTCGTAGGCTGCCATAAGTGTAAGATATGTCTTGTAGAAAATTAAGGGTAGGTTTCGTTTGGGTGTTGGGCAAAGCTTTCATCAAGAGGAACTTTGTAAAGGCATCTACCAACACAACGAGATAAGCATTACCTTTTGTGGACTTAAACGGACTCATATGGTCTATATGTTATGTATAGTGTCAAATGGGATGCTTTTCTTTTCAATGCAGTGTAGTTCTCTTCGGGGTTGTGTATCATTCTTATTATAAGCACATTCAACACAGTTTTTTTTTAATATTTCTTTACAAACTGTGTCATTCTTGGGAGCCAATACCACTCTCTCAAATGCTTCATAGTTTTATTTTCTGAAAAATGATCTCATTATCAACCTGTCTATAAAGTCTTCCATCCTGCACTCTGAAGTCGTTATGTAATTGTTTGTCGCTATCGTTTAATGCTGGCTTTTTAAGTGTTTCAATTATTTCTCGTACTTCACTGTCTTGCAACTGGAGTGTGTATAACCAATCGTCATTGCTTATATTTATTTTCAAAACATCCATGTTAACGACGTCTGCTGATTTTGCTTTTTTGTATGGTTGCCTGGAGAGAGCATCCGCATGTGCCATTGCCTTACCTGCCCGATGTATGACTTCATAATCATACTCCTGCATTCTTAACCACCAACGCGCAATTCTCGGTATTACTATTTTTTTTTTTTTTTTCATTGTAGTTTTAAGCGCTTCACAGTCGGTGACAATCAAGAAATGCTTACCGAGAAGATACTGGCGAAATCTTGTCGCAGATTCCACTACAGCCAACGCCTCCAGCTCATAGCTGTGATACATTTTCTCATCTTTCGTGGTCTTTCTGCTTTAATAAGCAACAGGCCGCAATGGTTTATCAACTCGTTGCAGAAGTACTCCAACAATTCCCTGAGCGCTGGCGTCCGTGTGTAATTCATGTTCTGCTTGAGGGTTAAACAGTGCAAGAACTGTGTTATGTCGAAAATTTGAAGTATTAGAAGTAAGAAAAATAAGATAACATTCTCGGCAATTTAATCTACAGTTTATATTCGAAAATCCGCTTAAATTACTAGTGACCAAATTAAACCCTTAATAAGAAGTGCAAACTTGATTTAAAAAACTTCTGACGTCGCGAAAATAGTGCATTTATTTTCCTTTTTCTGTAAAATAATTTATTTGCTCGTCATACCTACATACATACATATTACATTACAAATTTTCATCAAAAAAAAAAAAATCAATCAAATCATGTCTCAAAAACCAAAACGTACCTGTTTCCGTTTGAGAGGCAACACCAACAGCAAACCCAGCACACCAAGTCGTCTATGCTCTCCATCTGAAGAAGACCACGAAAAACTCACCGAAGAGGACAACACGATGTGGAGTAAAATGGATGAACGTGTCGGTAAACAAAGTGAAATCATAATTAATTTGATAACAGCAAAAATGGCAGCAACCGAAACAAGATTAACTAATCAACTCTTCTCACAAATTGGAGAAATAAAGGCTAGAATTGGCGACATGAACAATAAAAAAGTTCATTTTGAATCTGCAGTTCAATCATCTATTTCTGATGTTGCTGCACTTAAATCAGATATTACCGGCATCAAAACTTCACTCACTGATGTCAAAAAATTTAACTGCATTGCAAAAAAAGAGCTTGATTCACACGAAAATAAAATTCTTGCACTAGAACACGAATCAGTTTTAAACACTGCAAGGTTAGATGAACTAACAAAACAACAAAATGTACAAGAAAATCGTTTGATAGCTTGCGACGCACTCTTATTTTGTGTTCCACAGATGCCTGATGAAAACCTTTTGTTTTTATTTAACCATCTGTGCAATTCAATTAATATAAAACCACCGACTTTAAGAAACATATACCGATTACGACCGAAAACAAACTCCACTGCTGTTTCTAATATCTGCGTAAAATTCAACACACCGTACGAGAAAAATCATGTTCTGAAATCGATCGCAAACTACCGTAAACAAATAAAAACTGGGGTGAGATTCTGTAACTAAAAAGCGAACAAACGTTTTCGTGTGTGCGAACGATTTCCTTCATGTTAACATAGGGAAATCGTTCGCACACACGAAAACGTTTGTTCGCTTTTTAGTTACAGAATCTCACCCCTGAATTGACATTAAACAACGTGGGACTTAATTCAACCGGTATCTCCATTGGCGGGAGTGTCTCACAAAGTTCAACCAGCTGATCCTCAATGATGCTTTAAAGTTGAAAAAAAGTAAACAACACAGAGTAGAACCAGAGAGTCCACTTCAGCAAGGTAGTGCGTTTTTGCCTACAAGCTAAATCAAACCGGGAACCCGCGTTTACCACGACCGGGAACCCACGTTTACCACAGCCGCCATTGGCCGCCATTGATTTGTCAGAGAATAAAAATCAGTTGAGTTTGAAAATTTAAAAAAAAAATTTTTGGTTGCAAAAAAATCGATAATTTTTAATTTTCATACAGCCTAGAACTTAGAAAAATGAATTTAAGTTGCAGGAATTATCATATTTTTCCATTTTGACCAGTATTTCACTGAAAAAGACAAAAATAAGAAAAAAAATTCATACCGATGAAGGCGCTTTGTAAAGTTTCACAGAAAATAACAATGTGCACATAGCCTAGGCTCCCCACTCGGTAGCACCTGGGGGTCAATTCCCGATCTGTGAAGCTGTGAAGTGAAAACATTTATCACAGCTTCACCGAAAATTCGATTCTCGATTAGTGAAAATCCAACCTCCAATGTCAATTTTTTTCATATGATAAATTTCTTTTCATTGCCGTATGACTCGGTGAAAAATTCAATTATTAAAAATGGCGTCAAAACTCAAACGATGAAAAATCCAATTGGAATCAAATTTAAATGAGAGAGAAAATGAGAGAAAACTGTCAGAATTTATCATTTAGAACGTTTTAGTACTTTTTAGATCCGGAATCGCTTAGAGTGGGTTCGTGAAGTGATAAAATGAAAAAACTGTATGAAAACTGAAATGATATTTTTTTTTTTCACTTCACAGCTTCACAGATCGGGAATTGACCGCCTGGTGTAGTAGGTCAAAAAATGACATTTCTACGTAAATAAATAAACAACTGAAATCGATTAATAGCCAAATATATCCAGCCGAGGAAATGATTGCAAAATTAAAGAGCTTTTGCTCAATAATATTCGGGAACTTTAATAAACCATTTGTTAAACGTTTTTATATTCAATAGAATCGTACATAGTAGTATGTTTTGGTCGGTTCTGGGCCAGTAGTAAGTTTTCAGGTTCAGGTTCAGGTTCAGGTTCAGCAGTCATGATGTACAGTTGTGTACCATATGATGATATTTTTTTTTCGGCAGGTAGTTTTTTTTATTTGGCGGGATGGTTTTTTGATGGTAGCGTCTGGTGGATAGTAAAAATAGATTGTTTTATTAAGCTATGGAAAAAAAACCATGCCCAGAACCGACCAAAACATACTACTAGTAAAAATAGATTGTTTTATTACGGTATGGAAAAAAAACCATGGAGTACATAACATGAGAAGTGTCCTTTTATAATTTTTTTCTCTTAATTACTTTGATTTGTATATAAAAACTCTTAATTACTTTGGTTTGTATATAAAAAACTAAATCTATGATAATACGGCATGATATTTTTTTCGACAGGTAGTTTTTTTATTTGGCGGGATGGTTTTTTGATGGTAGCGTCTGGTGGATAGTAAAAAAATAGATTGTTTTATCACGGTATGGAAAAACCATGGAGTACATAACATAAGAAGTGTCCTTTTACAATTTATAAAAAATAAAATAAGTAATAAATAAAACAACTTTTTTTTTTTATTTCAATTATATATTTTTCTTTATGCTTTGCTAATTTTTTAATAAAACAACATCAGTATTGAAAAAAATGACAATTTTTGTTAATCGTTTTGAGGTATAGATGTCCATGAATTGTGTTCAGATGGAAAACCAAGCCATTTCACAAATATTTGTCCCTTTTTGGTTTTAAGTACTTTTTCTACGAGGTAAGTATCTGGAAATTTTGTTTTTTGTAATTCAAGTTCATAAAATCCTCCTTTGACGGGATGTCCTTGATAGTCCTCTAACAAATATGTTACGGGATTTGTGTGTTGAACTTTTATTATTTTAAAGATTTCAGTTGTCCAATTGGGGGTGTAACCTTTCTCAAAAACATGTTTATATTTACTTATTCTTACAAAGTCACCAATATGAAGCTTAGGTGTAATATGAATTTTTATATGATTATATGCTGTGGAAAGTATATGTTTTTCATTTCTAGAATTAACTTCAGATGGACACATTTTAATAGTGCGATGTCTGGTGGTGTTATATGTTTTAGTCAGTGATTTTATCATATCAATCCAACGATATGAGCCATTGGCGCTAAATTCTTTCCACATCATGTTTTTTAAGGTGCGATTGAAACGTTCAACAATGGATGTGTTTGATTTTATATGTTTTCATGAGATTTTGAAAAATTTTATTATAAAATTCTTTGCCGTCATCTGTTTGTAGATTCTTTGGGGTGCGTCCTTCATTAAATGTATTTTGCATAGCTGCAGTGACATCCACTCCAGTTTAACTTTTAATAGGGAGACTCCAAGCAAATTTAGAAAATGTATCTATTACCGTAAGAAGATATCGAAAATTATCATTTTCTGCTGAATAGGTAATCATTTCCACCAAATCAGCTTGCCATAGTTCACCAAGTCCCTTTATAATGATTCGTCTTTTTTTTGAAATTTCTTCTTGCAGGTTTATGCAGCTCGTTAACAATGTTTCTCTTACTCATCTTTCAGTTGATTGAAATAAAAATGTAATGTTTTTTCTTTTTATAATAATTTTATTTATTGTATTCTTTTATATAATAACATAAGTTTTTTTATTTTTAATAGCCGATTTTCAATCATGAAGCACGCACATGTATCGGGCCCTGATCTACATATACTAGAAGACCATGAGCAATTTATAAAGTGACAGCCATGAACAGATGTTGTAGAAGATACATTTTCAAATTTCCTAAGAAAATTTATACTAGCGATGAAATACTCATAGTGTTCTTCTAGTATAGTGTGTTGATTTGTTTTAAGAAATGTTAAAATTTCATCAAAAATTATAGAAGAATTTATTCCTGCCATTTTTAGGTTACTGTCCTCTCACAATGATATACAAAATAAGACTGAAATCAAAAAAAAATAAAAAATACTATTTCATCATAAAGTGAAATAATAGATTTTTCTTTATTTTAGTTTGACAATTCACACAACGATTATGACTACAATTTTCTTAAATTTAAAAATATTAATATTTGTTATCCTTAGAATACAAATATTCTTCAATTTTCGCAATTAAGGCTTTTAATTCACCAACATTCTCGTCAATATAATTTTTTGTTGCAGCATCTTCTTTCTCTTGTGGATCCTGTAGATTTTGTAGACGCTTCCAGTTTATATTATAGTTTCCGTTTACTGTTTTGAGAAATCCCTCACCAGGTGTTCCCGGTACTCCTTGTATCCCAGGTGGTCCCAATTCTCCAGGTAACCCAGGTGGTCCCGGCACTCCTTGCAACCCAGGTGGTCCCGGTTCTCCTTGCTCCCCGCGTGGTCCAGCTGGTCCTGTTAGACCTCTGACAGGAGTTCTATTTGAAAACCTGCCGAACTTATCTACACTCATTTTGTTTTTACTCGATAATATTAGATTCTTTTAATTCTTCGATAATTGATACAATTTCGTTGGAATGGTTATTATGTCCTGCTTGATGTGAAGCGACAAGAAGTCTTAATCGAACTACAAGTTCATTGGGATCATCCCAGAAGATATAGTCTTTTTCTTTCTTAGATAGTTGCATTAATCCATTTCCTGTATGTGAAACTGTAGTAGTAGTATCTGTTAGTAGTTTGCTTATAATTTCTTTATATTTACTGCCACGATTTCCTAAAACTTGTTTTGTAGAATCATGAGAACGTCGATAAGCATTGGTATCTTCCAATATATCCTTATATATTTTTAAATCTTTCTCATTATATATATTTTGAGAGGGTTTTTTCTTGAATATTAGTTCATATAATCCGTTTGAACCTTCATAGATTTTATTCTTTATTTGTATATTTCTTCCTAGAATTTTAAACTCTCCATCCCCGATGAACCACTTGCCATTCTTTTCGTGAACGCCATATATATTATCAAAAGCACTAGACTCATTCAAAAATAAATCTATATACTTCTGCGATATTTCATCGGATTCATTGTCGTCTATTTGGTCGGTTAAGTGACGAGCTTTGTAATGACCACGTACTCGTTGTCTGCTTTCTCTAAAATGTTTGCTTTTGGGTGAAGTTGAATAGTTTTTCGGAGTAATACTACTGATGCTTGCAGCAGGTGTGGCAAAATCATCATCATGAACATTAATGCACGTATGATGTAGTCTGTTATAAAGATCTGCTTTTTATAGTTTCAGGAAATGATCAAAGCCCTTCCTATATCGACCTTCTTTCAAAGGACTGTCTTTATCAATTACCAAGAATCCATATTCATCATTCCAACATTCTGCACATACCTTTTGAAATATATTCAATGTCATATCAGAATTAACATGATCATTATAAATATGTTTCAAGTTCATATCGTCCTGTTTGAAAACAATTAAAAAATTTGCATTGTCGCGTATAAGATGTTTTGGAATTCTTGTATATGTTTGACATAGATAAAAACTATCAATGAGATGATGTCGTCCCATACTAAAGTAAGTTCGTATAGTATCTTGTTTTTCACAAGCAATATCATCAAAGATAAAGACTGAATTGGGTTTTGCTTCTTCAGGTGGTATAACTTCACTGTTGTTGGAAAACGTAAAGAAACCCATTTCTTTGATTGGCTTGATAGCTCTTCGTAAAAACTCATACTTTGGTTGATGTAATGACTTTGAATAAATATATATGTTTTCAAATCTTAAACCGTTAGGATGTTGTAGTAAGCTCATCATAGCATTTGTTTTTCCGCAATTTGAGGGACCCGTAATTAAACCTCTTATGCTATTGGGTAATAGTTTTCCATGTTTTCTTGACTCATTACTTTTAGTCAAATCCAAATTTTGTATTGGTAAAAGTTGTTGTTGTTTCACGAATCGCATGATGAAAGGTACTAAGCAATTTCCTTTAAATGTGAAGGTTATATTAAAAAATAGTCATAACATTGTAAACCGTTCTATTGAGAACATAAGTTTATTTCTATAAAAATGCTGGATTTTTCAAAAAAACATATCAGTCAACAAAGCATCGTTAGAGGAGACGGTTTAGTAAACTCTATAATCAACAAATTACCCCTTGAACTTCATCTTCCTGGCTATCAATATTGTGGACCTGGAACAAAACTAGAAAAACGATTAGCAAGAGGAGATCCAGGAATTAATTTGCTTGATCAGGCATGCAAACAACACGATATATCTTATTCTAAATTTAAAAATACATCTGAACGTCATACAGCAGATAAAATCTTAACTGAGAAAGCTTGGAAACTAGCGACATCTAAGGACACTGGTTTAGGTGAACGAGCGAATGCTATACTAGTTACAAATCTAATGAAAGCTAAACTTAAATAAGGTATGGGTTGCTCTACCAGTAATGAAAAAACAAAATCGAAAAATAAAAAAGAGAAAACCAAGAAGAGAATCACTTTTAGTAGAACCATTAAAAGTCTTGGAAAAACTATTCAAAGAAAAAAACCACATAGTCTCGAAAAAGCTATCAAAATAGCATTGTCAGCTGCTAAGAAAACAATTAATAAAAATGGGCACAATATTAAAACACCAAGAGTTATTTCAGTACCGAAAATTGGTGGTGTCATACCATTACTTGTTCCACTCTTTGCTAGGCTTTCAGCTCTCGGAGCTTTATCTGGAGGTGCTTCCGGTATTGCTAAGGCTGTCAACGATGCTAATAACGCTAAAAAAGATTTAGATGAGAAAAAACGACATAATCGAAAATTGGAAGCTATTTCAATGGGTAACGGTCTACATTTAAAACCTTATAGAAAAGGACTTGGACTTTATTTGCGTCCGCATTCAAAAAACTTATAAATTCGTTACCCAAACGTGCCTTGAATGAGATGGATTTGAAAGCTTTTGCCATGAGATTAATACCGCATTTTAGAGGAGTTTTCATGCGTGATAATTTACCGGAAAGTAAACCCTTAAGAAATGAATGCGCAATAGTGAATTTAGATTCCTCAAATGGACCAGGAACACATTGGGTAGCGTATTATAAAAAAGGCAGTCACATCGAATATTTTGATAGTTTTGGAAACCTTCAACCACCGAACGAATTAATTGATTATTTAGGCGATAAGATTAAATATAATTATATTAAGTATCAAGATTATAACTCTGTAAATTGTGGACACTTATGTTTAAAGTTTCTATATGATCACTATTATGAATAAATAACAAACATTTTGTAAAATTATTTTCATTGTCTTTTTTATTGTCATGGCGTTCACACTCACACTGAGCGGAAATACTTCTCATTTGTCTGCGGAATATTTTCCACCTTTAAAATTGGATCGGGAGTACGTTTGCGGCTTGACAGATTTTCAAACATATAACTCTATACCTAATGTTGATGAGCGAAACAATTTGCTGCATATTGGAGCACATGTTATTGAATTTCCAACGGGTTCATATGAAATCGACGACATTTATTCTTTTATTAACTATGCATTAAAAGAAAATAATTTTCCAATCTCCATGAAAATTGAAGCTAATAATAATACATTACAATGTGAGCTGATTAGTACAGAGACTGTACATTTCGAGAAAGATCGATCTATAGGAAAATTATTGGGATTCAGTAAACGATCTTTGAAAGCTGATTTGTTACACACTTCCGATTTACCTGTTGACATAACCAAGGTGAATGTTATAAGAATTGAGTGTAATATTATTTCTGGTTCATATTTTAATAACAAACCAATGCATACAATACATGAATTCTCACCAGAAGTAGGACCTGGATATAAAATCATCGAAGTTCCCAGAAATGTCATCTATTTACCAGTGAACGTCAAACAGTTAAGTTCGATTTCATTGAAGCTTGTTGACCAGGACGGAGATTTAATAAATTTTAGAGGAGAAATAATTACCATACGTTTACATTTAAAACCATTAGGAGGTGCTACATAATGTTAATATATAATAATATAAGCGACCGCAAAAGTGGCGATTCTGTTAGTTCTACAAGAGCAGCAAAACTGACAAGACCAAAGCTCACATCTGAAAATAAATCTTATCTCCAGTCCTTAGGATTTGTTTTAAAATAAAAGTATAATAACAAATAAAATAAAATAAAAAACACAAAAAAAGAAGATAAACATGAGCGAAATATTGAATATAACCCAGACACCTCGTTATGATAATAGCATCGCCAAATTTGAATATCACAGCTACTCCCCGTTTTTGCAGTCTTACAATGCAAGCGATGAAATACGTATTTCCATTCAACAACAAGACCTCTGTATTCTGCCCAGCGAAAGTTATATATACATTGAAGGAACCCTAAAAAAATTAGATGGAAGTAATTCTAATTCAGCTAAATTATGTAATAATGCTATGGCCTTTCTTTTTGAGGATATTCATTATGAATTAAATGGTGTGGATATTGAATACAATAAAAATGTTGGTATTACAACAACATTAAAAAACTATATATCCTTAAATGAGAATGAAAGCAAATATCTTCAAAATGCCTCATGGTATAGAAAAGACACCATTTTGACTTCATCTGATACTTTCAATTTTGTGTACCTCTTAAAAGTTTACTTGGATTTGCTGAAGATTATAAACGGATTATAACAAATGCAAGACATGAGTTGATTTTAATACGCACTCGAACAGATGAGAATGCTTTTGTTTCGTCGGAAGAAATGCAAATTAAAATTCTGAAAATGCAATGGAGAGTTCCTCACATCACATTGGCGGATGCTGATAAGCTTACCTTACTTAAACAAATACAATCAAAACCCATTCAAATTCATTTTAGAAACTGGGATACTGGGAAATGTATGAATATCCAACACTACCAGCTGCAACCGATCATATATGGACAATTTAAACATCAAATCAACTCGAAAAACCTAGATATATTGTAATTGGACTACAAACGAACCGAAAAAATCAAAAAGATAAAGATGCTAGCAAATTTGACCACTGCACGTTGAGAAATGTTAAGGTACATTTAAACTCTGAGTCATATCCTCGTGAAGATTTGAATGCTGATTTTACGACCGGCAGATATGCTGTTCTCTATGATATGTACAGTCGATTTCAACAATCCTTTTACAACAAACAATCGCAACCACTATTGTTACGTAAGGAGTATAAGGAAACTGCTCCAATTATTGTAATTGATTGTTCCCGCCAAAATGAGTCTATCAAATCGGCTCCTGTAGATGTGAAACTTGAAATAAAAACAAACGTAGCTGTACCGCCAAATACTTCAGTATATTGCATGATCATACATGATCGCATTATTGAGTACAGTCCCTTAACTGGAGAAGTTCGAAAACATACATGAATTATGAGAAACATCTGTTACAACATCTGCTACAACAAGAATCTGTTTTTCTAGGAATAGAAACACATAAAAATAAAATTAAGAAAGGAAAAAACATGAACACACTTGTCATACATGAATTATGAGAATCATCTGTTACAACATCTGTTACAACATCTGTTACAACAAGAATCTGTTTTTTTTTTTAGAAAAAGAAACACATAAAAATAAAACTAAGAAAGAAGGAAAAAACATGAATAAACTTCTCCCTAAGAAGATAAAAAAAGAGAGAACAAAAAAAAAAATCCGTATAAATTCAACTGTTTGAGATGAAATTATATTATTTTAGTCTGAGAAGTCATTATTATCAAACCATGTCTCAAGAATTTGAAAAAGAAATTCAAAAAATTGAAGTTGAAAACAGTTTTAATACTCTGATTAATATAAAAAACTTGGAGCGAAATCATTGCTATCCGATACTAAGCATGAGAAGAATTCAAACGAAATTTGGAACGCAATTAGTTATTGATCTAGGTACAAACGATATAAGTAAACAATTTTTTTTTTATTTATCATTTTCTTTCCATTTTATTTTGTTTCAATGTTTTAATATTATTTTTTCTTTCGTAGGTATTCCTTCCAGCCCGCTACAACAAATTAACTGACAAGGCAATAGAAAACATAAATATGAAAACAGCATCGTACTGTATCATATACAAAGGTCCAATGGGAAGATCTGTTAAATTAGAAATAAGAAAAATTTACGACCAAGAGAGAATTTGAAAGAAAAAAAAAATTGATTTTTCTTTTTAAATATACAATTATTTTTTATTATCTAATAAACGTATAAAATAAAATTTTGTTAATATAAAAAAATTTTTTTTCACAATA
This sequence comes from Melanostoma mellinum, assembly GCA_914767635.1. Lineage (NCBI taxonomy): Eukaryota > Metazoa > Arthropoda > Insecta > Diptera > Syrphidae > Melanostoma > Melanostoma mellinum. The sequence goes on from OU612059.1 coordinate 113,192,545, forward strand.
TATAATGCCACCTTGGGGCTGGTGGTACTTCCTCGTCTTCCTCCATCTCTTCAAATTCCAACATCGGCATTGGGAATTGATCCACATCCTGGCCCATAAACTCTAGTTCATCATCATCTTCGTCATCTTCGCTTTCCACCTCTGGTAAAATTTCCAACATCGGCATTGGGAATTGATCCACATCCTGGCCCATAAACTCGAGTTCATCATCATCTTTGTCATCTTCACTTTCCACCTCTGGTAAAATGATCTGTTAAATTAGAAATAAGAAAAATTTACGACCAAGAGAGAATTTGAAAGAAAAAAAAAATAGGTTTTTTCTTTTTAAATATACAATTATTTTTTATTATCTAATAAACGTATAAAATAAAATTTTGTTCTTCTCATTTGTCTGCGGAATATTTTCCACCTTTAAAATTGTTTCGCTCATCAACATTAGGTATAGAGTTATATGTTTGAAAATCTATCAAGCCGCAAACGTACTCCCGATCCAATTTTAAAAGTGGAAAATATTCCGCAGACAAATGAGAAGTATTTCCGCTCAGTGTGAGTGTGAACGCCATGACAATAAAAAAGACAATGAAAATAATTTTACAAAATGTTTGTTGTTTATTCATAATAGTGATCATATAGAAACTTTAAACATAAGTGTCCACAATTTACAGAGTTATAATCTTGATACTTAATATAATTATATTTAATCTTATCGCCTAAATAATCAATTAATTCGTTCGGTGGTTGAAGGTTTCCAAAACTATCAAAATATTCGATGTGACTGCCTTTTTTATAATACGCTACCCAATGTGTTCCTGGTCCATTTGAGGAATCTTAATTCACTATTGCGCATTCATTTCTTAAGGGTTTACTTTCCGGTAAATTATCACGCATGAAAACTCCTCTAAAATGCGGTATTAATCTCATGGCAAAAGCTTTCAAATCCATCTCATTCAAGGCACGTTTGGGTAACGAATTTATAAGTTTTTTGAATGCGGACGCAAATAAAGTCCAAGTCCTTTTCTATAAGGTTTTAAATGTAGACCGTTACCCATTGAAATAGCTTCCAATTTTCGATTATGTCGTTTTTTCTCATCTAAATCTTTTTTAGCGTTATTAGCATCGTTGACAGCCTTAGCAATACCGGAAGCACCTCCAGATAAAGCTCCGAGAGCTGAAAGCCCTATTTTCGGTACTGAAATAACTCTTGGTGTTTTAATATTGTGCCCATTTTTATTAATTGTTTTCTTAGCAGCTGACAATGCTATTTTGATAGCTTTTTCGAGACTATGTGGTTTTTTTCTTTGAATAGTTTTTCCAAGACTTTTAATGGTTCTACTAAAAGTGATTCTCTTCTTGGTTTTCTCTTTTTTATTTTTCGATTTTGTTTTTTCATTACTGGTAGAGCAACCCATACCTAATTTAAGTTTAGCTTTCATTAGATTTGTAACTAGTATAGCATTCGCTCGTTCACCTAAACCAGTGTCCTTAGATGTCGCTAGTTTCCAAGCTTTCTCAGTTAAGATTTTATCTGCTGTATGACGTTCAGATGTATTTTTAAATTTAGAATAAGATATATCGTGTTGTTTGCATGCCTGATCAAGCAAATTAATTCCTGGATCTCCTCTTGCTAATCGTTTTTCTAGTTTTGTTCCAGGTCCACAATATTGATAGCCAGGAAGATGAAGTTCAAGGGGTAATTTGTACTTAACCGTCTCCTCTAACGATGCTTTGTTGACTGATATGTTTTTTTGAAAAATCCAACATTTTTATAGAAATAAACTTATGTTCTCAATAGAACGGTTTACAATGTTATGACTATTTTTTAATATAACCTTCGCATTTAAAAGAAATTGCTTAGTACCTTTCATCATGCGATTCGTGAAACAACAAAAACTTTTACCAATACAAAATTTGGATTTGACTAAAAGTAATGAGTCAAGAAAACATGGAAAACTATTACCCAATAGCATAAGAGGTTTAATTACGGGTCCCTCAAATTGCGGAAAAACAAATGCTATGATGAGTTTACTACAACATCCTAACGGTTTAAGATTTGAAAACATATATATTTATTCAAAGTCATTACATCAACCAAAGTATGAGTTTTTACGAAGAGCTATCAAGCCAATCAAAGAAATGGGTTTCTTTACGTTTTCCAACAACAGTGAAGTTATACCACCTGAAGAAGCAAAACCCAATTCAGTCTTTATCTTTGATGATATTGCTTGTGAAAAACAAGATACTATACGAACTTACTTTAGTATGGGACGACATCATCTCATTGATAGTTTTTATCTATGTCAAACATATACAAGAATTCCAAAACATCTTATACGCGACAATGCAAATTTTTTAATTGTTTTCAAACAGGACGATATGAACTTGAAACATATTTGTAATGATCATGTTAATTCTGATATGGCATTTAATATATTTCAAAAGGTATGTGCAGAATGTTGGAATGATGAATATGGATTCTTGGTAATTTGGTAATTGATAAAGACAGTCCTTTGAAAGAAGGTCGATATAGGAAGGGCTTTGATCATTTCCTGAAACTATAAAAAGCAGATCTTTATAACAGATTACATCATACGTGCATTAATGTTCTATGAGAGCACTTCAAAAGCAGTAAAACCTGTAAAAAGCAGTTCAAAAGCTGTTTCAAAGCAGTAAAAAACGGAAAAAAGCACTTCAAAACCAGTTCGGACCCGTTCAAAAGCAGTTCAAAAGCTGTTTCAAAGCAGTAAAAAACAGAAAAAAGCAGTTTAAAAGCAGTAAAAAGCTGTTCAAAAGCAGTTCAAAAGCTGTTTCAAAGCAGTATAAAACAGAAAAAAGCAGTTTAAAAGCAGTAAAAAGCTGTTCAAAAGCAGTTCAAAGGCTGTTTCAAAGCAGTAAAAAACAGAAAAAAGCAGTTTCAAAGCAGTAAAAAACAGAAAAAAGCAGTTTAAAAGCAGTAAAAAGCTGTTTCAAAGCAGTTCATAAATGAGAAATATAAAAAACATTTCTTCCTACCGTTTACAACATACGTAGAGTAATGTTCTATGAGAGCAGCTCAAAACAGTTCAACGCACAATCCGTAGAAGTTCGAAGTCGTTCGACTCGGCTTAAAAATCGATGTTCATCAATCAGAAGCAGTAAATTCATCATAAAATTCAATTTCAAACCGATTGAAAGATTCTTTCATAGTATACGAAGTTTATTTACAGTCTGTTGTAAAAACAATACAGCTTCATAATGATGAATTTAAATAAGGAACTGACAAGTGAACTCATCAAAACTACTGATGCCCTACGAAAGAAATATAAAGCTCTAAGAAATGGAAAGGAAGCATTCGAAACTCAATTAGAGGAAACCTTCAAACCAATTACCAACCCTCTGAAAGAGTTAGTTGAGAAATCAAATGAGCAGCAAAACTATTTTGAAACTCCAGTAGCTAAATCAAAACAAAATTTTGATGATGATTTTGCCAAACCTGCTGCAAGCATCAGTAGTATTACTCCGAAAAACTATTCAACTACACCCAAAAGCAAACATTTTAGAGAAAGCAGACAACGAGTACGTGGTCATTACAAAGCTCGTCACTTAACCAACCAAATAGACGACAATGAATCCGATGAAATGTCGCAGAAGTATATAGATTTATTTTTGAATGAGTCTAGTGCTTTTGATAATATATATGGCGTTCACGAAAAGAATGGCAAGTGATTCATCGGGGATGGAGAGTTTAAAATTCTAGGAAGAAATATACAAATAAAGAATAAAATTTATGAAGGTTCAAACGGATTATATGAACTAATATTCAAGAAAAAACCCTCTCAAAATATATATAATGAGAAAGACTTAAAAATATATAAGGATATATTGGAAGATACCAATGCTTATCGACGTTCTCATGATTCTACAAAACAAGTTTTAGGAAATCGTGGCAGTAAATATAAAGAAATTATAAGCAAACTACTAACAGATACTACTACTACAGTTTCACATACAGGAAATGGATTAATGCAACTATCTAAGAAAGAAAAAGACTATATCTTCTGGGATGATCCCAATGAACTTGTAGTTCGATTAAGACTTCTTGTCGCTTCACATCAAGCAGGACATAATAACCATTCCAACGAAATTGTATCAATTATCGAAGAATTAAAAGAATCTAATATTATCGAGTAAAACCAAAATGAGTGTAGATAAGTTCGGCAGGTTTTCAAATAGAACTCCTGTCAGAGGTCTAACAGGACCAGCTGGACCACGCGGGGAGCAAGGAGAACCGGGACCACCTGGGTTGCAAGGAGTGCCGGGACCACCTGGGTTACCTGGAGAATTGGGACCACCTGGGATACAAGGAGTACCGGGAACACCTGGTGAGGGATTTCTCAAAACAGTAAACGGAAACTATAATATAAACTGGAAGCGTCTACAAAATCTACAGGATCCACAAGAGAAAGAAGATGCTGCAACAAAAAATTATATTGACGAGAATGTTGGTGAATTATTAAAAGCCTTAATTGCGAAAATTGAAGAATATTTGTATTCTAAGGATAACAAATATTTATATTTTTAAATTTAAGAAAATTGTAGTCATAATCGTTGTGTGAATTGTCAAACTAAAATAAAGAAAGATCTATTATTTCACTTTATGATGAAATAGTATTTTTTATTTTATTTTGATTTCAGTCTTATTTTGTATATCATTGTGAGAGGACAGTAACCTAAAAATGGCAGGAATAAATTCTTCTATAATTTTTGATGAAATTTTAACATTTCTTAAAACAAATCAACACACTATACTAGAAGAACACTATGAGTATTTCATCGCTAGTATAAATTTTCTTAGGAAATTTGAAAATGTATCTTCTACAACATCTGTTCATGGCTGTCACTTTATAAATTGCTCATGGTCTTCTAGTATATGTAGATCAGGGCCCGATACATGTGCGTGCTTCATGATTGAAAATCGGCTATTAAAAATAAAAAAACTTATGTTATTATATAAAAGAATACAATAAATAAAATTATTATAAAAAGAAAAAACATTACATTTTTATTTCAATCAACTGAAAGATGAGTAAGAGAAACATTGTTAACGAGCTGCATAAACCTGCAAGAAGAAATTTCAAAAAAAAGACGAATCATTATAAAGGGACTTGGTGAACTATGGCAAGCTGATTTGGTGGAAATGATTACCTATTCAGCAGAAAATGATAATTTTCGATATCTTCTTACGGTAATAGATACATTTTCTAAATTTGCTTGGAGTCTCCCTATTAAAAGTTAAACTGGAGTGGATGTCACTGCAGCTATGCAAAATACATTTAATGAAGGACGCACCCCAAAGAATCTACAAACAGATGACGGCAAAGAATTTTATAATAAAATTTTTCAAAATCTCATGAAAACATATAAAATCAAACACATCCATTGTTGAACGTTTCAATCGCACCTTAAAAAACATGATGTGGAAAGAATTTAGCGCCAATGGCTCATATCGTTGGATTGATATGATAAAATCACTGACTAAAACATATAACACCACCAGACATCGCACTATTAAAATGTGTCCATCTGAAGTTAATTCTAGAAATGAAAAACATATACTTTCCACAGCATATAATCATATAAAAATTCATATTACACCTAAGCTTCATATTGGTGACTTTGTAAGAATAAGTAAATATAAACATGTTTTTGAGAAAGGTTACACCCCCAATTGGACAACTGAAATCTTTAAAATAATAAAAGTTCAACACACAAATCCCGTAACATATTTGTTAGAGGACTATCAAGGACATCCCGTCAAAGGAGGATTTTATGAACTTGAATTACAAAAAACAAAATTTCCAGATACTTACCTCGTAGAAAAAGTACTTAAAACCAAAAAGGGACAAATATTTGTGAAATTGCTTGGTTTTCCATCTGAACACAATTCATGGACATCTATACCTCAAAACGATTAACAAAAATTGTCTTTTTTTTCAATACTGATGTTGTTTTATTAAAAAATTAGCAAAGCATAAAGAAAAATATATAATTGAAATAAAAAAAAAAGTTGTTTTATTTATTACTTATTTTATTTTTTATAAATTGTAAAAGGACACTTCTTATGTTATGTTTTCCATGGTTTTTCCATACCGTGATAAAACAATCTATTTTTTTACTATCCACCAGACGCTACCATCAAAAAACCATCCCGCCAAATAAAAAAACTACCTGTCGAAAAACACATCATGCCGTATTATCATAGATTTAGTTTTTTATATACAAACCAAAGTAATTAAGAGTTTTTATATACAAACCAAAGTAATTAAGAGAAAAAAATTGTAAAAGGACACTTCTCATGTTATGTACTCCATGGTTTTTTTTCCATACCGTAATAAAACAATCTATTTTTACTAGTAGTATGTTTTGGTCGGTTCTGGGCATGGTTTTTTTTCCATAGCGTAATAAAACAATCTATTTTTACTATCCACCAGACGCTACCATCAAAAAACCATCCCGCCAAATAAAAAAAACTACCTGCCGAAAAAAAATATCATCATATGGTACACAACTGTACATCATGACTGCTGAACCTGAACCTGAACCTGAACCTGAAAACTTACTACTGGCCCAGAACCGACCAAAACATACTACTGTACATCTTATCTGCGGTTGGTTACATGCGTGAAGTAAATTTGTGAAAACTAATTAAACCTCTCTTTTTTAAGATCCTAATTTTCTCGTGTCGTGAATCGTGATACCCTTTACAACGTTTTAAATGCTCTCCTCCAGAGCTCTCAATATGAAACGTGCGTTTGTGAACGCGCGATCATTGTCTTTAACACACGATTCACTCGTTCAGTATAGTTTTCTTGAGGTGTGTACGGGGCGGTCAAGCGGTAGCGTAATTCCTAACTCTGCCAAAAATTCTTTGAATGGACGGCTTGTGAATTGACTTCCATTGTCAGATATGAAGATGCGAGGCACTCCGAAACGAGTAATAATGCGCTCGCGTACGGCCTTTATCAAACCAGTGGCGGTTGCTGCATGGAGAGGGATCGCTTCTACCCATTTTGAAAACTTGTCTACTATCACTAGTAGCATAGTGTTCCCTCTGGCTGACCTCGGCAACGGTCCTATGAAGTCAGCACACACGACGTTCCACGGAAAATCGGAGGGTGTAGTGTGCATCATGCCACTCGGTTTCTGCTGCGAAGGTTTAAACTGGATGCATACGTCACATTGTCGAACATATTTGGCGATGTCTCGGAACATGCCTGGCCAGTAATAGTGCTGCATAATCCGCGCGGTCGTCTTCGCGATTCCCAGGTGTCCAGCAGTTACTACGTCGTGATTTTCAAACAAAATCTTTTTGCGGTCCGCGGTCGGTACGCATAGCTTCCACTCGGACGTGTTCGGGTCGGCGGTAGGATTTGTAGAGGTGAAACGGCGGTATAGTTGATCGTTTTCTATTTTGTAATCGGGGAAATTGCTAGGAGTGAGATGTACCTGTTCTTTTCGCTTCGTTGTCCAATCGGGGTTGGCGTCGCGAGCGGCGGCAATTCGGTCTGGTTCGGAGATCGGTAGGGGGTCCCGGGACAGAGCATCCGCTACGACGTTGAGTGCTCCCTTACGATATTGTATGGTAAAATCGTATTGTTGCAGCTCCAACGCCCATCTGGCCAACCTCCCCGATGGATTCTCTAACGAATGTAACCACTTGAGTGAGTGGTGGTCCGTTACAACCTTAAACTGGTACCCTCCTAAATACGGTCTCATCTTCCTGATACCCCATAAGATAGCCAAGCACTCTTTCTCGGTGGCCGCGTATTTGCCTTCTAGCTCCGTTAACGTACGGCTAGCGTATGCGATCACTTTTTCGTGCCCTTCCAGGTTTTGCGTTAATACCACCCCTAGTCCCGTTTGACTAGCGTCGGTTTGCAACGTGAACTGTTGCGTAAAGTCTGGGCAGGCCAATACCGGGGCTTCAGTTAAACGTCGTTTCAGCGTCTCAAATGCTTCTTGCTGAGTCAGAGGGGCAGCTACGGTGGAAAAATCTTGGATAAATCGGCGGTACCATGAGCAAATTCCTAGGATCCTTCGGAGCTCTCGGAGACTGGTCGGAGCTTTCAAATCGCGGACGGCGGCAACCTTGTCTGGATCGGTATGGATACCTTCTTTCGATATCACGTGTCCAAGGTATTTCAGGCTGGGTCTGCAGAAGTGGCATTTGTCTAAATTTATCCTCAGGTTTACTTCCCTAAGGCGGCGGAACACTTCTTTCAAATGCGCTAGATGGTCATCAAACGTTTTACTTAAAACGATGATGTCATCTAAGTACACTAATACATGGTCTTGCATATCGGGGCCGAAAACCTCATCCATGGCTCTCTGAAAGGTCGCCCCGGCCGAGTGTAGGCCGCAGGCATGACATTCCATTCGTAGAGGCCACGGCCGGGCACGGTTAAGGCGGTGTACGGGCGGCACTCAGGTTTTAGGGCGATCTGCCAGTAGCTTTGCTTTAGGTCGATGGTAGACATGAACCGGGCACCTCGCAGCTTATCCAAAATGGCGGTGATATATGGAAGAGGGTAAGCATCTTTAAATGAGATTTCATTCAACTGTCGAAAGTCTATGCATACGCGCCAGGATCCCTCCTTTTTTTTTTTTTTTTTGCGGGGCGACGGTTGATATACCTTTCATTTCTTTGAACTTCGGGATTTCCTCTTCTAAAAACTCTTGTAATTTCGCATCTTGGTGGTGGGTATCGGCGTCCGACACTGCACTCACTCGCGTGGCCTCAGGCGGACTCGATGAGCGCCCCATGACAATTCGGCGGCCTCCCACCTTTAGTGAGCATCCGGCCTTTCCCAATAGGTCCATTCCCAAAATGGCGTCTTCTGCCAAGGTAGGTAGAAAAATGGCTTCTCCCTGCACTACTTTCCCGTTCAGGTTCAGCGATAAGACGTAATGCTCGGATGTCACGGCTGTTCGACCGTCGGCGAATTGTACAGCATGCGGTTGATCTCTGCGGGCCGCTTCAAGCCGGCAACATTCTTCTCGTAAGTCGGGCCCGATGAAAGATCGAGAAGAGCCGGTGTCGACTAAAGTGTAGTACGTTCGGTCGCCAGCCTCGATATGGACGAACGGTCGGGGGTCGGTTGGACCGGTGGGGCCAGGTTGGCCGAGAACGGCGTTGGAGCTCCGGTGACAAGGGCAGTCCTTGGTGAGGCGACCGTCCTCGCCTGCAGTACGAACAGAACAATCTAAAGGGGCGTCGGCGGTATTTTTTATTATGCCCCCTTTGCTTGCATTGCCAACAATGCGTGTTTCTGTCGTACGGGGCGGGCGGTGGCTGTATCGGTGCTCGAGGCATGATGGCTTGGCGAGGGAAAGCGGGCGAAGGTGGTTGTACTTGTAATCGAGGTACGGGCGTGGTTTGGTACGGGTACTGCTGGTGGTTCGAGGTAGGGCGCGGATTGCGGTCTTCTTGACGTACGAACTCGCATTCTTCCGCGAGATCCATCAATTCTTCCAGCGTCTTGAATTCCATGCGCTTAATGTAAAGCCGATACTCAGGCCTTAATCCATCGTAAATACGGTCTATGTTATCCTCGATCGTCATGCGAGGATGCTGTCGAATCAAGTACTGAGAAGACCGTACATAGTCTTTTGCCTTCTCTTTGGGGCCTTGTTTCTTTCGCATTATCTCATCCTCCAGCTTATGATAATATCTTGCGGGCAAGAAATGGCGTAGAAAGGCTTGGCGAAATACCGCCCAGGTGGTAAGAGCGTCTCGGTTAATTCTAAACCATTCTAAGGCCGTGTTGCGGAAAATCTCGGGAAGCGACCGGAGCATGTCATTCAAAGGTACCTCGTAGCATACTGCCAAGTCTTCGATCCTTTCTAAAAATTCCAACGGTTTTCCAGAACCGTCGAATCGGAATCCCCACTTGCGAACTGTGTTCATTAGTTCGGCTTCGAAGCTGCGTCCGAATCGGCCGGTGGGGAATATGTGGCTGCGGTCTGGTACGTATGTGGACTGGCGTGCGGTTCGACCTGCGGAGGAGCGGAGACTGCTCGTTCGAATCTGGCGGGGGGAACATAATTTGAAGTTTGAGAAGAACTGGGTGCGGTCATGGCTGGTCTCTGGAATAGTGGTACCTGAAGTCTGCTTTGGAATAACTTTTGTTGCTTGCGGTCTAACGTGGACGGCGGTACGTTCGAACTAGAAGTTGCTGCATAGTCCTCTTCGTCCGACGGGTCGGCGTTATTCCTCTCTTCTACCTTGTCTTCCCACTCAGCACACAAATTCTGTGTTGAGCGGTGCAAGCGGGCTTCTTTCAGATGGCGACTCAGGCGTTGACGTAACTCTTGGACTGTTCCACTGGTGTCTTGTCCACGTTGGGTAAGCGTCTCTATCAATTCGGGCTTTTTCAGAAAATAGATGAATCCTAAGTTCTGGTACGGATTTGGGTTCTCCTCGCATTCCTGGGCATCGTCTTCAGGTACTTTGGGGTCGGTATCGGTAGGCATCTTGGAAGCTGGTTGTTTCGGTGTCGGTCGGTGGACTCTGCGTCAGTTCCTGGACAGGTATGGCGGACGGTTGAACTTTCTGCAGGTCCCTGCTCGGGCGCCAATTTGTGATGCTTCTTTTGCTCAGGCTAAGATATACTCAGGGTGTCCAGGGTCTACCCAAGGAAGCGTCGTAAGACTTGGTTTTCGGCGGTCCAACTTCTCAAAATGAAGACGCGGAGACGGTCAATTTTAAATAACAACTCTAAATTTTATTGTTAAAAGTCTCTTCAGGATAAGTTTACAATTCTTTTGTTTTTACAATTTTTGCAAGGTTTAATACGGTCAATAATTTCTCGAACGAAGCACAATTATGATGCTGATCCAGGGGCGGCTGGTATGTATCCTCACTCAAGTAAAAGCGATGTCTTCTCTCGGATATGGCGTTGTCCTACGGCTACTACTTCCTCGGTGTGGCGGCGGTGACTTCTTTACTGGTTCTGCGTTAGGCAGGGCGCTCTATCGGCAGCCGCGAATTTCGTGGGAAAGGTCTGCGTTGTATGCAAGGCAGAGCAATTCATCGGCGGCTGCGGACTGCGTAGGAAACGCCTGCTTTGTGTCGTACGGCAGGACAATCTATCGGCGGCGGCGGACTTCGTGGAAAGTGCTTGCGTCGGCTCAGAGGCACAACACTTTGTCGGCGGCGGCGGACTTCGTGGGAAATGTTATTCATTCATTCTCTTAACTTGGTCGTGAGAGGACGTGTTTTCTAATATCGTGCGTGGGGTGCGTGCTTTGTTTAAATTAACGTTCTCTAATTGAACCATAAAAGTCTTTAATAATGATTTGTTTGATATGCAATGGTAAAATTGAACGGGCTGATAAGTGTAAGATTACGTGTGCGGGGTGTTCTTCCACATTTCACTATTCATGTGCGAATGTCGTGGTTTCTGACGTTAAATACCTGAACGCAAATAACATAGACTATCAATGCTCTAAGTGCCATGCGCAACGGCGTAAGTCTCAACATCACAATCAACAGCCAGTTACGCCACTTCAGTCTCGGGTTACAGCAGATGATCCAAAACAAAAATCTGATGATAATATCGATGAACCTAAGCTTCAACATCAACATCAGCATGCAAAACAAACCCGTAAAAATATGACACAACACGAACAACAACAGCAAGAAACATCCAAGCAACCGCTGCCGCTGCTAATTGATGAGGCAAAATTACAAAAACGTACAGCTACTAAGCAACGGACCGGGCAAGCAGATTTAAATAAAAAAAAAACAAACAACACCTCCACGAAATGGTATTTCAACTGCTCAACAGTTAAATGCACCAACATCAAACGCATCTCCGCAGCCAGATTTGCATTCACCGTCGTCACTGCCCAACGATCAAAATTCGATTACTCTTCAGATGCTTTACAAGGAAATAATAAGCCTAAAACAAATAAATAGTGAATTCCTTTCTTCTCTTCATGAGCTTAAAGAGGAAAATGTCGATCTAAGGCGAAAGCTAATTGGACTAGAGAGCAAGCTGAACTGGAGGGAACAAAAGCTGAAAGAGAGTACAATTGAGATAGTGGGCATACCAAAAGTCAATAAGAACAACGCAGCAACGTGTGTGCAAACAATTTTTAATAATGCACTGAATGTTAAGGTCGAAGAAGAGGAAATTGAAAATATTTACGTTAAGCCGATAAAAAAATCTAGCTCTGGTATAGAGGAAAATATCGTTTGCGTTCAACTCTCCTCGCGTGCTCTTAAAGAAAAAATAATGTTGCGGAAAAAAAATGAGAAGGGGAAGCTGAATACATCTTTATTCACCGGCAACAAAAAAAGTAGTATTTTTATTAATGATTCTTTTACCAAATACACTAGAGTTTTATATATGGAAACTAAAACAGTTAAAATAGAAAGAAAATACCAATTTTTATGGTTTAGGAATTCTCGTATACTATTGAGAAAGGTTGAAAATGGTGAGGTTTTTGTCATAAGATCTTTTGAAGACTTGAATAATTTATAAAAGTCTTGCTTCAATGCTAAATTCAATGATTAGTTTTGATCTTATAAACAACAATTTCACCACATCAACCATACATAGCGCTACTGATAGTATTTTCAACTCAAATTCTGATAACTTTAAGACTTTATATGTTGTATATCAAAATATTCGTAGCTTGCGGTGCAATTTCGATTTATTGGCATGTAATCTTGAAAGTTTTGTGTGTTTGCCTGACATAATTTTTGTATCCGAAATTTGGATTTTTCACATGAAATTAATCAATTTAAATTGCGAAATTATAATTTTTATGGGAATCCTAATAATGTGTATTCTGCAGGTGGAGTCGGAGTTTTTGTGCGCGATTCGTATGAGTGTGAGGTAAAAAACTATTGTTTGAATAGTGCAGATATCATAAAGATTTCTTTTTCTTTTCGCGAGGAAAATTTTAGTTTTATCTGTGTTTATCGTTTTAATTTTATATCGGTTCAAGTGTTTGTTGAAGAATTTTCAATTTTCTTAAATCAAGAACGAGCAGCCAATCTTGTCATTTTGGGTGATCTAAACATAGATCTCTTGGCTCCAAGTACTGCCTTAGATTTATATAATACTCTGTTGTCTGATCATGGACTTACATCTTTTGTTAACGAGGTCACTAGACCAATCTCAGGCACCTGCCTTGATCATGTTTTTGCGCGTTTCACTAAGATATCTTTGGACGACTGTGCTGGCATTGTATTTGATCTGCAAATTACAGATCACTGCATGACGGGTCTCATTTTCAAAAGTCTAGAATACTTTGAGCAAAACAAAACGAACATTGAACGTAGACTAACTAAAGTTGATTTTAAAAAGCTAAATCGTAAATTGCTTTATGAGGACTGGGAGGAAGTTTATGCTGAAGAAAATACATCTTGAGCATATGATTTATTTTTAGAATGTTTAAAGAACCATATAACCAATTCCACATACTCCTTCAGACAAAACAGATCCAATATAAAGTTAAAACCTTGGATAAATCGTTCTCTTCTGACTAAAATCAAACTTAAACACAAAATTCGCAAGAAATGCCTTAAGCATCCATTAAACACAAACTTAAAAACTCGTTATAAAAAATTATGTCGCAAAATAAACAAAGATATACGTTATAGTCGCGACGTCTACTATCGTAATAAATTTATACATGCGAAAGGTAACTCAAAAGAAGAGTGGAAGGTCGTAAACGATGTAATGAATAAAACGGGTAAAAATCTGTCTGGCTTAATGAAGATACAAAATGATAGCAAAGATGTTTCTGATCCCAAAGATATTGCTAATATCTTCAATAACTATTTTGCTGCAGTAGGTCAAAATTCATTTCAAAATGATCTACCTTCTCTCTGTAGTTGCTGCTCAAGTTTTAGCACTTTGAGCGAGGGCTATAATAGAAATAGTTTCTTTTTTGAAAATATCTCTGCCTTGGAAATTTTGAAGACCATTAACGCTTTGAAAAACTCAAATTCTTGTGGAAGTGATGGCATTTCCAACGATGTACTGAAACAAACAAGGTTCAATATAGTAGACATTCTTGCACACATTTTTAATTTGAGTGTTTTCTCTGGATGTTTCCCAGATAGTTTAAAATGTGCTCATGTTGTTCCAATATTTAAAAAAGGAGTAAAAACAGACATAAGAAACTATCGACCGATTTCCTTACTGTCTTCCATTTCAAAAGTTTTTGAAAAAGTCATAAAAACAAGGATCCTGCGCTTTTTGACTAATCAAAATTTCTTTAGCCCTCTTCAATTTGGTTTCAGGACGGGTCTATCCACAGAAGATGCACTTTTGGACTTCTGTTGTTTTATACAAAAAGGTCTGGATAGCAAAAAATTTTGTGGTTCACTCTTCGTTGATATTACCAAAGCATTCGATATGGTAAACCACAGTATACTTCTAAACAAGTTAAATGACATCGGGTTCCGTGGTTTTTTTCACCGTTGGGTTGAATCTTATTTGAGCAAACGTAGTCAAAAAGTTAAAGTTAGCAATGTCTTAAGTGAATCCCAGAATATCAATGTAGGTGTTCCTCAAGGATCTGTTTTGGGCCCCATTCTGTTCTTAATATACATTAACTCTCTTTTCGAACAACCTTTTGTGGGATCAGTAAAAGCGTTTGCTGACGACCTTGCCATTGGATATGATGCAGATAGTCCTCTCAATATAGTTGCAGACATTAATCATGATTTACATTTATTAAGGTTGTGGTTTGCGAATCATAAGCTTATTATAAGTAACAAAACAAAACTTATGTTTTTTAGTCATGAGTCTAATGAACCGCTTGATGTTAATGTTTTGTTTCATGACCCTTGTTGTGTAAAATACAAATTGAATAACAACAATTGCTTAAGGTTAGATTCTATGTCCCTTTATGATTCGCACGCCGTTTGCAATGGAAATTGCTTTTATATAGAAACTGTAAAGCATTTTAAGTATCTAGGTGTGACAATAGATCAACATCTTAAATGGAACGAACACTTCAATAATTTGAAGCAGTACTTTTTATCAAGTATTAGATGTTTCTATCGTTTAAGGAAATTTTGTTCAAACACTACCCTAACTACAGTGTATTATGGATTGTTCCATTCAAGGCTACAATATGGAATTTGCTGTTGGGGAGGTGCTTATCTCAACAAATTACAACAGTTAGTTCTGCTTCAAAAGTGTGCAATAAGAAAAATATGCAACTCATCGCGTTTGGCTCACTCCATGGATTTATTTCGACGAACAAACATTTTACCCGTTCGCCACCTATTTTACAATAAAGTTTTAAAAATATTTTTTATAAGAGGTGGATATAGGCAAAGTCCTACTAGTGATCTTTATAACTTAAGAAGCAACACTCGCTCTGTGCCCACCCTGGCTTTTCGAACTACACTTTTTAGAAACTCTTATACGATAGTGTCCCGCAAATTGTTCAATAAACTCCCTGAAGATATGCGTAGCATAAGGATTGTATCATTATTTCTTAAAAGAATTAAGTCATGGCTCCTTAATTACAATATTGATGAAATCGAAATTCTGCTGCAGTACGTTGTTTGATATAATGTTTTCTAGTTTTGATAAAATTTTGTTCTTGTTTTGCTTAGTTTTGTTTCACCATAAATTTCTATTTACAGCTTTGTTGAATCAATGTATCTTGGAAGACTAAATTTTAAATTTGATTGTTAAATATCAAATCATGTTTGTTAAATCTAAAGCGTAAATTTCATTTTGTCACCCCACATTGTAATTGTAATTATATAATATTATATTGCAGTCTATTTATTGCTTATGAAATGTAGCATTACCACTATTTTTATTTCAAATATAAATGCTACAAACTATTCTCTAACACTAAAAATAATGTAAAGTTATAAAACTAAGAAATTATAAAAATTGTAAAAGGGAATATGAATAAATACAAATACAAATACAAAAATGTCTGCGGTTGGATAACAAGGAGAGTTCAACTCGAATAATTCGGAGTAATTCGATTACCCTCTACGGTGACTACAAGTCAAAGACGGCACCACATGCTCAGCTAAGATAACCGGGGCGAGTGGAACCTCTTTGCACAAAATAATAAAGACAATACCAACCGCTCAGCTTGGATAACCGGGGCGATTGGAATTTCTTTACACGGAGACTGTAAAAAGTCAAAAAGCAAAATAATAAAGACAATACCAAATGCTCAGCTTGGATAACCGGGGCGATTGGAATTTCCTTACACGGAGACTGTAAAAAGTCAAAAAAGAAAATAATAAAGTCAATACCAAACGCTCAGCTTGGATAACCGGGGCGATTGGAATTTTCTTCACAAAGGAAAATAATAAAGTCAATACCAAACGCTCAGCTTGGATAACCGGGGCGATTGGAATTTTCTTTACACGGGAAAATAATAAAATCAATACCAAACGCTCAGCTTGGATAACCGGGGCGATTGGAATTTTCTTCACAAAGGAAAATAATAAAGCCAATACCAAACGCTCAGCTTGGATAACCGGGGCGATTGGAATTTTCTTTACAAAGGAAAATAATAAAGTCAATACCAAACGCTCAGCTTGGATAACCGGGGCGATTGGAATTTTCTTTACAAAGGAAAATAATAAAGTCAATACCAAACGCTCAGCTTGGATAACCGGGGCAATTGGAATTTTCTTTACACGGAGAGTGTAAAAGTCAAAAATCAAAACAATAAAGACAATACCCAACGCTCAGCTTGGATAACCGGGGCGATTGGAATTTCTTTACACGGAACAGGAGAAAGCGAATAATATTTTTTTCTGATTTTTGGTGATTAATTCACCCCTATTCATAGTTTTTGCTAACAAAACAAAATGTGAATTATAATGCAACGACAAATTTCCATATAAAAATTCGATGTCAATTGCCCATGCATTTCTCCATACAAAAATGCACATGAAAGGTACGCCGTGGAAAGGTAAACACAATTTGGCCTTGGAGTGTGTGTTTATTTTGCGATCAACAGCGAGATGGAGGTTGTTATTGTAAATCTCCATAAAGAAATGTACACGTCTGATTGTCAAGCAACGTTTGGCCTTGGAGTGTGTGTTTACTTTGCGATAAGCAGTGGGATGGGGATTGCTATTGCAAATCTCCATGAAGGAATGTACATGTTCGGTAGGCAAGCGACGTTTGGCCTTGGAATGTGGGCTTGATAGTAAAATGAATGTGTGTATCGTTTTAGTGTGGCCTTATGGGTGAGATAAAAAAAGAAATTGTGACGCTTCGTCACAGAGCTCCTCAAATGTTAACATAGTTTCACCGATTATTCTGTTTAAGTGGAATTTTGTTGACTTAACGCCTGATTTCCACAATCCACCAAAATGACGTGATGCGGGGGGTATAAAGTGCCACTGCATTTCGTCTTTAGCAAGCTTTAATAGTCTATTGATTATGTCGTAAAAAAGGGCATATAAAGGAACTCCACATTGAATGGACTTTCATTGCATGAATCGATTAATGTGTTAATTTTAGAGAAAAACCCAAAAGTGCTATTAAATTAGAGGGTGCGATTCGGAGATATGGGTTCAAACCCATTTTCATTCGTTTTTTCAATATATCTCGAGAACGAAGCAAAATTTTGATGCAATTCCAAGGACGTTTTTTGAAGAAATCAAATTTTTCCATCGAAATTTATATTTAAAAAAATATTTAAAAAATATTTTTTATCCAAAATAATAAAATTCCCGACAAAAAAAAAGTAAATTTTTGCCAATTTTTGAGTTTTTTCAGTTTTTTAATGGTTTGATGGTTTTTTTAGTGGTAATTTAATAGCACTTTTGGTTTTTTCTCTAAAATAAGCCCATTAATCGATTCATGCAATAAAAGTCCATTCAATGTCGAGTTCCTGAAGAAATGACATAATCAATAGACTATAAGGAGACATCTTCTTCACAGCGTTTAATTGTTTCTCGCATTTGTTGCTGGATTTCCTTGTTAGCCCCAACAAATGTAGTTCCGTTGTCACAATAGAAGTAAGAGCATATTCTTCTTCTTGATGTAAATCGTTTTAACGCTGCTATGAATGCCGCTGAGCTAAGGTCACTCAAAAGTTCGATATGAACAGCCTTAGTAGCAAAGCAGACGATTATAGCGATGCACAGGCCTGGATTAACACTAGGTGCTCTCGGTGCTTAAGCACAGGGCGGCAAATTCTGGGGGGCGGCAAAATTTGAAATGAAAGTCAAAGATTCTTTCAGTCATAAAAAAATTTTTCGGGACAAAGGTGTTACATACGCCTGAAACACATCACATTATCACTGTAAATTTCCGAGATTCCGATTATCTTAGCATTATTCATACGCAGTTAATTATTTACATCATCCCGAATTCAACTTGGTAATTGTCTAGTAGTGGTTGATGAAAGTTACAAAACAAAGTATTCAACATTTCACTTTTTTGATATCATCAAACCCAATTCAAATAAAAATCACGCGCCTTTGTATACGAAGAATAATACGCCCTGAGACATTCGTCGTCAACGATACTCGTTTTCGATACATTTTTTTTCCTTGAGCTGCCGCCAAGGTAAATAAAATTATTCTTAATTCATAAGTCACCTTCCGACTTAAGAATCTTTCTCATTTAATTCATAAGTCACTTCCTAACTTATGACTTATGGTTTATTTAATTCACAAGTCAAATACTAGCTTATGAATTATATTTTTTTTTAATTCATAAGTTTAAATTATAATAAATTCAATAAATAATATAAACATAAATTCAAGTTACATAAGAGTTAAGCTAAAAGTGATTTAAGCCTTTGCAACCCTGGTCTGAACGCTTAAATTGTGAAGAATTAATAGATCAGTTCACGGTAAAGAAAGTAAGGAGTGTTTGCATTTCAAAAGTGTATCAGAAATTCATCAAATCCGGTGTAATTTCTCATACAATTTAAAACTTTGGTTGTCAGATAATTTTATTTCTTCTTTGGATAGCGAGTTTTGTAGAAGATTAGATAAAGCAAAAAGAAACCGTTAAATTAACAATTTAAGCTCATTGTGTAAAACAAGGAATTACAATTATACGCACTTCTGTAACAATAAAAAAAATTAATTGCACTCCTGTGAATTCAACGAAAACGATTATAAACATCCATAATTATCTTGTATTATCTTGTTATATTTTCTTATAAAAAAGCCTTATGTGATTATTCTTTTACCATGAAACAATAAATGAATCTAAATTTTACGTTGTTGATTCAATTCATTCGTTAATTATACATTATACATATAGTTAACGATCTCACTAACACTTCGTATAATTATAAACAATAATAAAGGCGGCATTTTTTACAGCGCACAGGGTGGCATTTCAAAGAAATCCGGCCCTGGCGATGCATAATCAACGCCTGTGTGTGTATAGGGTCTTGATGGTGTTAATCTAGCTGCTGGAAGTAGTCATATTTGTTGAGTATTTGGTTGTGCAGCAAACCGAAAGCATCTGATACACTTATTTATAACTTGTCGAACACATCTTTTTGCTTGTCTCAGTTTTGCTATTGTAGTCGAATACCACCATGCAGTGTGCGTTCATGGGTGTCTTCTACTAATAGTTTAGTGAACCACTCTTGATGAGGTAGGATAATTGGATTCTCTGTACTAGAAAGTTTCGCGTTTTGTAGTCGTCCGCCCACAACAAGAATGTTCTCGTTGTTGATAAATGGGTTTAAGGATAGTACCTCACTTTTTTTGTTTATAGTTTTTCCATCTCGTAAGGATTCTAGTTCTTCGTTCATTTCGGTTTCGATTCATTAGTTTGCTTTTGCAGTAAGCAATGAATCGTCTGCAATAAGCAGCGACCCTTATTAGTTTTGAGTACGAAGAGAATCTTTTATTTAAGTCGAGTTTAGTTAAGTCGAGCTCAAACTGTTGATCTTTTTTGGGCTCTATCCACCTTTGGATTCTGATGTCTTCGACTGCAATAAGGTTCTTTTTCAATTTGTTCCACTGTTTTAATAGTTCAATAGGAAGTGGTTCGTCCCACTCGAGTTCTGGTTTCCAAAGCTGCTGCATTAAGATTTTCGCGCTCACAGTAACTGGAGCCAACCATCCAAGAGTGTCGAATAGTTTGGCTATTTCGGACAAGGTTTTCCGTTTGGTAAGTATTTCCGGGGATGTTGTTGCTTCCAGATTTACTTTGAATTGGAAGGTGCCACTTAAAGGGTTCCAGTGTATCCCCAACGTTTAATTGTTTCGTCTTTCATTAAGTCTTTATTTTGTTGATTACGTAACTCAATCGGAATATGTTGAAGTAGCTTCTTGTTGTTTGCAGCCCATTTTCGAAGCTGAAAGCCTGCTCCTCTTAGCATTTCATCAAGTTCTTTCTGAGCTCGTTTGCATTCTGAAGTCGTATCTCCTCCGGACATCACATCATCCACATAGAAGTCGTGGTTGATTATTTCAGCTGTGATTGGATACTTGGATTGATCGTCTTTAGCCAGTTGTTGAAGAGTCCTTATAGCTAGGTACGGTGCTGACGCCATATGTGACAGTCGTAAGTTTGTACTCCTTAATAAGTTGGTTGTTTGAACTGCGCCATAATATTCTCTGGTAATACTGAAGGTCTTCAGGCAGTTCAATTTGACGGTACATTTTTTCAATGTCCGATGTAAAAACTTCCTCCAACGCGTCAAAATTGTAGTGATATTGTCTTGGAGTTTAGGCCTTTCGGCATTAATTGGTTAAGGCTTACTCCAGTCGTTGATTTTGCCGAACCATCAAATATAACCCGAAGTTTTGTTGTTGTACTCGAAGGTTTAATAACGGCATGATGTGGCATGTAAAAAATCTCGTTTTTGGTAGATGAGTTGCTACTACTTGCTATAACTTTTGTAAAGTCGTCTTTGAGTGTAGGATTTTTGTTTCGTTGTGACTCGAGCTGGCGAAATCTGTCTGTAGCTCAATTTTTCGTTCCACCTAGTTCTTTTGTCTGGATAATGTCTTCGTTGAATGGGATCTTTACACACTATTTGTCTTCTAGCTTTTTAAGTTTTGGTTGAATTAATTCTTCTATCTCCCAAAACTTTTCTAATTGCTCACACCGAAAGAAAAAACCTTGGTTGATTTAAACATGTTTCATTGTTAATCAACAATTCATCTAAAGTTGTGAAATTAACCAAGTTTCGTGATGAATTCAAATAAGAACGCATGTTCAAATCAAGTATGCTGCCGTGATCAATTTTTTTTTCAGGTAAGTATCATAAAAATGTTTAAATTAAGTATGTTCGTAGTTGATTTGAATATGTTATAATTTTTAACCAACAACGTGATTGTTGATTTCATACTTGATCAACAACAAACATATTTAACTAACAATTAAGGCTGAAATTACAAGAACCATCACGTTTGTGATTGAAATACCAAATACACTGTTGAACTATCACCAATATGTTTGATCAACAATGTTCATACTTCTTTAATCAATAAAGAATAGTTAAAGTATAAGTAGCATTTTGAATTCCAATATTTTTCATACTTAAGCCCACAGAAAACGTGAAGTCACATAATGGAACTTCAATTCAATATGATAAGTTTCGTGACCATTTTATCTTAAGGGATAATTGATTATTCTTTATTGTTGATCAAGTATGTTCGTGAGAATTCAGCCACGCTTTTTTTGTTCAACAGTTTTAATGTAAAATTTCTATGATAAATGCCTGAATGGAAGTTTGACCTATCAAATGTATAGGTCAAACTTCAATTTAGGCATTTATCATAGAAATTTTACATTAAAACTGTTGAGCATATAGAAACGTGACTGAATTCTCACGAACATACTTCATCAACAATGTTCATATTTTACCAACAATTCAGAATTGTTGACGAAACACAAACGTTGTTAAAGTATCATGGACATGTATGTTTCTAGTATCACAACCGTTGTTGGTTAACAATGAAATTGAAAATGACGTTGTTGATTTGAACAATGAAAATTGTAGCATTTCAATAAATAATAAATAAAACGTGAAGTCACATAATGGAACTTCAATTCAATATGATAAGTTTCGTGACCATTTTATCTTAAGGGATAATTGATTATTCTTTATTGTTGATCAAGTATGTTCGTGAGAATTCAGCTTGTTTAATTTAAGTATGTTCCTGCTTGACGCAAAAACAAACAAGTTTCCTGTTTGATTTTACCAAGGTTTTTCTTTCGGTGCATCAATCGATGTTAGTGCCTCCAATCCGATAACACTGTATTTTTCAGATAACTTGTTCGATGTCCGCCCAGAAATAAGCCATCCTAGCTGTGACTTTTGAGCAACCAGAGCATTAGAAGTCACTCGTTTAATACCGCTGAGGATGATGTCACCGTAAGTGTCAGCACCAATTACCATGTCGATGGGTCCAGGAACATTAAAAGTAGGATCCGCAAGTTCTAGTTGAGTCAAGTATTCCATTGGTTTAGTTGTTTGTTTTGATGGTAACTGTCTGGTTAATTTTGGTAAGACATGTGCTTCCATCTTTAGCTTAAATTTTAACTCGAAATGTGGCGCTATTGTTACTTCCACTTTGTTCTTAGCAATTCCTGCCTTTGTGGCTCCTAGCCCACTGACCTCAACACAAATGTTTTGTTTACTCAATTTCAGTGTTTGAGCAACTGATTCAGTGATGAGTGATGCTTGTGAACCAGGATCAATGAGTGCTCGTACTGTTATGCTTCGGCCATTATCATTGTGAACCGTTAACATTGCTGTAGCAATCAAAACATTCTGATTTTGTTCAGCATGCTTCACCAGTTTGTATGAAGGTTCTTCAAGATCAGATGATTTTGACATCTCTGTACAGTCCATGTGTAGAAAGGTATGATGTTTTTTGTTGCAGTGATCGCAATTTCTCTTACTGAAGCACTGGAGCTGCTTGTTATGACTTAGACTTGGCTTGTTTGCTCTGATGAAATTTTTTCGTTGGAGATAGCTTAAGGAATTTTGAACACTTGTATATTTTATGCTCCCCATTGCAAATTGGGCACTGAATTGCCTTTCTGGGTATTCTAGAAGAGTTTTATGGAAGGCATCTTGTTTGGTTCGTCAAGTCCTTGTTCGAATAGGTTTCTAGACTCTGTGTCGAGAGATTTTATTGTTAAGTGAACAATCATTGGGCCCCATGATAATGTGTCATATGCCATATTACCCAATGCCGCTAACCCTTCTTTGATCGCATCTAAGGTGTTCTTAACTGAAGTAGCTAGTACTATGCCTAGTCCTTAACATATTTTCAATGTGCATTGATACTATCTTTCTTTCATTATTGTATCTTCCCTTTAGAATTTCCTAGGCACTGTTTTAATTTTCGCTGGAGAATGTTAGGTGTTCTATCAACTGAAGAGGTTCGCCTTCTAAATGGGTCTTTAGGTACTCCATTTTCTCAGTGGTAGACAGGTTTGTTTTGGCATGAATTATTTTTATGAACAAGTCATAAAATTGTTCCCATTCAAGATAAATGCCTTTGAATGTCGGAATTTTAAGTCTAGGCAGCACTGATTCGTGTTTATTTTTCGGCTCGCTATTGCTGGAACTAATTCTTGATGCCATTTCATGCAAGAGTCGATTTATATCTTGCTTTATCCCTTTGTAGTGGTTTTTTGCAACATACTCCACTTTGAAGACTTCTTCCGTTGCATTGGATATGAAGTCTTCGTGAAGCTCAGTGAAGTTTTTCAATTGCTCCAGCAATATTTTTTGATGGTATTCAAATATTTCTTTAGAATATTCGTTCAGAGTGCCTTCGAACTCTTCCATGTTTTCTACAATTGATGTTATCTTCAATTGAAGAATTCGAAGACTTTTTCTTTGGGCTATATTCTCATTTACCCTTGTATTTTCGTTGAACTTGGCGGCCGCATCACTTGTACTGGGTAATGCGACTGGCATGATTGAAGCTGGGACGATATCCTCCAGCTTTTTCTTGTAGTCTTCGTAAACGGCTTTAACTTTGCCGAGTGTATCTCTCTCCATGTATGGCGTATCATGCTTCAACTGAGCAGCAACTTTATTATGGTAGCTTTCGAACTCCAACCATAACGCTTCAAGACGCTGTAGTCTTTCTTCCTTGTACTTCTGAGTTTTTCTCGAAGCACTATCTTTGCCAAAGTTTCGACTTTGGTTGTCGATTTCCTCGGCGATTTTCTTCTGTTTGCCGATGATAATAAAAACTTCTGTCTCGTCACTCATTTTGTTGTATTTTCTTTATAACTTGAATGTAATTTGTTTTCACTTTTCGTTGTCATTTTATCAGTGTTAAGAGCCCTGATAACGCTTTTTCACCAGATGTATTTATTATAAACCAATGTTAAGAGCCTTGGTTACGCTTTGCCACTTTACACTTCGATTTTAAACATTAATTCAAAATTAGACCAATGTTTGAAGCCCTGGTTACGCTTTATTCACTGTTTCTTTCCTCGAAGGACCAAATGTTATGTCGACAATTTGAAGTATTAGAAGTAACTCCTTACTGACTGGTGGGGGGAAGTTAGTAATAAATCAAAGGGTTTATGGCTCGCTGTTCTAGTAGCAAGTGAGTTTTATTCAAATAAATATTCTTCTTTTATACTAATTAAATGCATATAAACACTTAGTTTAGCTTAGGAAATAATATGTACACAAAAATCAAATTGCCCAGTAGACAGAAAATGCAATATGTGAGAAATAATAATTTTGATATGACCTGCGTTCGTACGTCGGTGCTGTTAAACTCGTTGTTCAGTTGTTGAAATGTGATTCTGAAAATGTGTTCTCATATTTTAGTTGTCATCGTTTTTGAAAAGCAGTTTCCTCTTTTGATGTCCATTGGAACTTACCGTCTTTTCGCGTCAAATTTGTCAAAGGCAGAGCAAGCAAAGAATAATTTTCGATTAACTTTCGAAAATATCCTGTCAAACCAATAAACTGAAGTACACCATGCTCATTAGAAGGCCTTTCAAAGTTTTCAACGGCTAACGTTTTTTCATTGCCGTGTTGTACAGTTCCATTCTTAATCTGATGTCCAAGGTACTCAATATCTTCTTTGAAAAATTCACACTTTTTCAAGTTGATTGTCAGGTTTGCTTCATTTAGTATTGTTAAAAACATTTTTAATTTGCACATTCCTTCTTCAATCGAATGTGTTGGTATAACTATATCATTCATATAGCATACAACAGTGTGGGCGCATTTTTTGGACGATAGTACTCATGAGCTTTTGAAAGAGTGATGGAGCGATCACTAAACCAAACAGTACAACCAAAAACTCGTATAATCCATCCGGGGTTATGAAAGCAGTGTAATGTCTATGCTGTGGCTTAATTCGCATTTGATAGTAACCGCAGGCTAAGTCGAGTACTATGAAGTATTTATAACCCACAAGGCCATTTGATTGTATATCGATAAGAGGCATTGGGAACTTCATTTTTTTCGTAATCGAATTCAATTTACGGTAGTCGACTCACATTCTTTCTTCGCCATTTTTCTTTTTGACTAGTATTACTGGGGATGCAAAATCAGACTGAGATTCTCTTATAATACCACTATCTAAAAGCTCGGCGACCAAGGATGTAAGAAGTTGTCTTTTTGCATACGGAACTTTATACGGATGGTGAACGATTGGTTTCTGCTTGGTCAAATTTATTTCCAGTTCTACAAAATCAGTACGTCTGTTTGGTCAGTGCAATACAATTTCTGTGAGCATTCAAAAGTTGAACTAGATCTGCAGAATCAATTATTGTTAACTTGAAGATCATCTGATGATATTTGTCTTCTTTAAGCAGTGTATATTGTTCTTGTGTTCTGATGGTTACATTCAGTTGATTTTTCTTTGCGATCAACAGTTAGAACATCACCTTGTTTACTTAAACCACAAACTGGATTTTTAAGCACGTCTTTTCCAATTAAAACAGACTCTGATAAGGCTTCATCATCAACAACCAAAGCACATATTGGGGAAAAGGCCTTATCAATCTTAACCTAAATAGAAACACTTCCCTTCGCTTGGCAACTTCCACCAGCGGAACCATGAAGGGTTATATCACATTCATCTCTTGGAGCTTCAATCGCCTTTGAAACCGATTCGGTGATTATCGAAAGTCCACTTCCTGAATCCAATAAAGCAATATTCCTCTTGCCATTGATTAGAACGGATTTGTGGTAACAATCATTATACACAACTTTGATCTTCGATTTACTTGATGTTATTTTTTCATCTTTTGGCGTATCCTCGTTACTTCCATAATTGAAATTCCATACTCGATTTCTTGAATGAGTACATTCCCGCGCAATGTGTCCTAACTGATTGCAATTATAGCACACGAGTTGATATGAAATTGTCTGGTCTACATTTCGGGGTTGCGGCCTCGTGTATCGATTGTTGTAAAATGTTCTTCCGTTGTTTGTTGAATCTTGTCGCATATTATTTCGTATACTTTCAAACCATTTTATTTTTTCCACCAGTTCTGCTATATTTTTGATTGTCCCAGCAGCTAGGCTTGAACTCATTAAAGAGTTATTTAGTCCTGTTAAGATATATTGGATTATGGTGCTATCCGAGAGTTGTACTTTTTTGCCAAGCATGTTCTATTGAAAAGAGTAGTTCTCGATTTGAGAGTAGATCTTTCGAATTTCAATGAAAAGCGCTATTTTTTTTAGTAATACTACAACTAATTCAGATCATGGGAGTTATCCAACCAAATTTGTCTTTTGCTTTATCTACGTAGCTATTTTTCGTTTTCTTTTTATTTATTTTCTTTCACTCTTAACCCCTTTTCCGTAGACCGAAAATTGAGTGTCATGTGTCATCTTTCGTGTTTAACATGATTTCGTTTATTACCCATTAGCATATAATATCTTTCTCTCTTTCATCTGTGCTTTTTTTAACCCTTTTTTCGTAGACCTAAAACTGAGTGTCAACTCCCTCTTACACATTCTTAGAAACATATTTATCTCTTTCACCAATCACATGTTAGATCTTTTGCTTTTATCATAACAACCTTCTCTCTCTCTCTCTCTCTCTCTCCCCATTCAAAAGAATATAACATTATAAACAAACATACATATTGTGGCGTTGGTTTTTCTAACGGTTTCTCGAGGATAAAAGCTAATTGCTAGAAATTATAAAAACCACTTCATGAAACCGAAATCGCACCCATTTTCAATCCATTGGCATAATTATTCTCTACTTGTTTTTCCCTTTCCTTCCCTGAACCAACACACACACCACTTTTAAAGCAACTCAGCATTAATTTGGCTACCATGATCTGAATTTCAATTAAAAAAGTTAAACACTTTCACCTGGGAATATTCCACTTCTGATCTTTAAAAGTTACAATTTAATTTTTATTTTCTTTAAAGATCAATTTAATTTTTATTTTCTTTAAAGATTATAAACTTGATCTATGCTAGTAGGCGTGTTTTTTTTATGCTAGTATATAGTACAGTTAAAATTTCCCTTGGGGAACAACAACAAAGCATTTACTGTCGTAATTTTCCACAGTGAAAACAGGGATGGCATTGCTGTGGATTGATAGTTTTCAGCTTTGAAAATAAGATGGCACTACCAATGATTTCAGTTCATCAAAGATTTTTCGAAAGGACGTGTTCAAAAAAAATGTGGTATTTGCATTGTACATATATAGAATCTATAGTACTATCACTTCGGCCTTACTAGCGCCATTTAAAGACGGCTAATCACGCTACTAAAATGGCTTAAGAGCAGGAAATCACAAGAGAAATGATTTCCCTTGCCATTTCTCTTGCTATTATAAATTCGGAGGAGTAGTAGGTTAAAATGCTTAAGAATACAATTCTTCTTCTTCTTCTTGTGTATAATGCCGAAATGCGAAATGTGTATTCAATGGAGTATGGCAGGTAGCGAAGCAAAAGAAGACAACTTATTGTTTTTTCTTATGGGTTTTCATTCCTTCATTCTCCACAGCATAGGTAAGCATTTATTTTGGCTATCGTATGGGACATCGGACATGGGGTAAGACAACAGAGCATGTTAAGATGTGTGTGTGCTATTGATATAGGTCATGAACTGATATGATCATATGACATGACTTGTGTGGATTACCTGTATGGTTGCAATGAGGTAGTGAAGGAGTAGAAGAAATTCGTTTTTAGCCTTTTTTTGTGTGCTTTTTGTTTGCGATTGAATAAATGAGTTTGCAATGTATCATTGAATGTAGGTATATTATTTTTGGCAGTTACAACTGAATTTGGTGAAGGCTTACAGAGAATTATGGCGAACTCAGTCCTTTTTGAGGTCATAAAATTTTTTGATGACCTGACTAAACTGAACTAATGACTATTTTTTTTGAGATAGGCGTACCTGCCAGGAACAATTGATGTGGATGAATTTTACAATCAGTAATAACGTAAAAAAGACATATCGAAAAGGATAAGCGGGAATCCCAGATTTGCGAAATTAGGCAATTTTCATCGTTTTTGAAATTGAAAAATTTTATTGCTGACCTCCTACATAATGACATCTCTGCTTAAATGTCTTTATCCCTGCTATATAATAATACTTAGAAACAATTCATACAATAGCCAGAAGAACTATAACTGAACAATATAAGTCAGAAATCAAAAAAATTTCGAAGAAAAAATCGTCCATTTGGACCCCAGTTCGGGTGGACACGACTTTTGGCTGTTCGTAAATGAGAGTTAAGAACATTCTTCGTTGTGATTTCAATTGGATAAGTTCTAAGCTGATAAAATCATAACAAATTTTGCCAAAGCAATTAAAAATTGTTTAATAAAAAAAAACCAAGAAGCGTTCGACAAAAACAGTGTTGTGTAGTGATAGTGCGTCAAAAACAATAACTTTCATCTGCATCAGCCATACCTTGAACAATCATAAAATCAACTTTGCAGAATAAAAGAAGTTTATTCAAGTAAAAACATATTGAAAAAAAAAAATATTAAAATAGTGATCTGTTTTTGTGTTTTGTTGTTTTACTGTTGAAACAATTCATAAGTTTCAACGGGACAAAAATTTGCAGACGATAAAAACTGGAGAGTAAGAGTATTTAATCCATAATATTTCTTTTTCTTTTCAGCATTTCAATTTCAATTTCAATAATTTATTTAAAATTTATATTTCGCGTTACGAATTCGAATTCGATATTGTTAGAGCAGGGATTTTCGTGAATTAATAGTCGATTTTGAATTTTCGATTCGAATTTTCTTAGTTACATAAGTATTCTTTCTGCTTTTCTTTCACCTTTTTTCCTATTTTTTATATGCAATATGAAGTGCAATTATTTTCTCCTTTTCTTTCGCTTTTTTATTTTTTATTAACTTTTTTTGAATGTGCAATATTCAACTCCCTTAGCTAGTCATTTTGTTGTTATGCTTTTTTTGTTGATTTTTTATAAGTAACTAGCAAACCCGGCGAACTCTGTTTCGGCACCAGATATCAAAATTTTTCCTGAATTTTCTTTGCTATAAACCTCACGGAGTCCGAGACCTTTCCAACGAATGCAAAACCGTGGAAATCGGTTCGTGCATTCTGGAGTTATAGCGTCAGGAAGGAAAACCCGACTTATTTTTATATTATAGAGAAGATTTGAATTCGTTTTATGTTATTTTGTAATATAGTTTTACGTTTTGTTTGTTGATGATATCAATGACAATTCAAGCAAATCAAGCATGCAAAGTAGTTAGTGAGGCAGGCCTAATGGGGAACTTCATTAAAAAAAACGAATCTTGTATTTTACCTCCTGGGTGATCCGGAAAAAAATACACTTTTTTGTAGTTGCCTATAGTTTTCCTTTTAAAAAATCTATTTATCAAAATACTAACGTTTTCCACCCTTTTTCAGATATGTTTTTATCTATCATAACCTTACATTTCCATACTTACTTTTCTCAACTATAATTCCAACATTTTCGAAAAAATGTTCTTCAATATCATTTTTCACATATCAAATAATAAATTCAAAACAAAAAAAAATTTCTGCTCATTAATACAAATTTCAATTTTTCATGAATTTGAAATGAAATTTTTTGCTTGCAACATAGCAATTTCATTTTATCCCTTCAAATTGAAATTTCAGTACCTCAATCACAACAGTATGATCAGATGTTCAATTGTACGTTAAATCTTTCTTGACCTACTACCGCCACTATACCCCACCCTAAAAGAAAGACAAAACAATTCATGTAATTAATTTCTCACACCTATTCTGCTTTGCTTAACCATAAGATTACTAGGCGCGTTTTATTGAAAATTTTCTATGTGCACTTATGTGCTCTTATCAATAAAACGATTTTTGGTTATATGCACTTAGCAAGTTCACTTTCAATTTTAACTTTCAAGGTTGGTACCCTTTGCACTTGTTCTAAGGATAAGAAACATTAAAAATTTGCATTTTAAGGATATAAATGCATACCTTTTACTTTCCATTTCTATTTTTCTCTATTTAATTCTCGATTCTCAATTTATTTGCCGCATTTCAACTTTTTACTTTCGATGTAAACAAAACAAATGTCACTTTAATTTTTTTTCGCAATAGCTGTGTTCAATAAGATTCATTTTTATTTTTAGGGTCGAATAATCGAATCGAATTAGGAATTAGGATTCAGATTTCGATGCAGGTATTTATATCAAGGTTACTAGTTTGTGAATTAAAAACTCATTAAGTCATAAGTTAGTAAGTGACTTATGAATTAAATAAGTCAAAAGCTTAGAGAAATAAAGAACAAGAGGGAAAACCATTGCTTTTGCTGCTACCACCACCTTTTCTGACCGTGTGTGTGTGTGTGTGTGTTAGTAACTGCGTGTCTATTTATGTCCCCACCAAGTCACCACCTGACTCATCTATTAGCTATTAGGTGTGTTTCTTTACTGAAAATTCGCACGAAATGCACCGAAATTCGGCGAAAGTCAGTCTAATCCCGTTCCGATTTTTCGTAACAGTGCACAAAAGAGAGTGCTCTCGAGAGAGAAAAAAAATTTCCCCGTCCTGCGAATTTCCGCCACCAAAATTTCTGTGGACAGAAATCGTGCACAGCCAAAACAAATACCACAACTGTCAAACAGACGTTTTTCCAAGCGTTGCGCTGCTGCGAATGTTTTGTTCAAGGCGTTTCTTTACTTTTAAGACAAATACGCTCTTTCAGAGAGTTTCTGAAAGAATTTAACAACCTTTCCTTAAAAAAAAAAAATTCTGTGCACAAAAAGTAAAGAAACAGACTTATTCAATCTGTTGTCGAAAATCAGAAATATGAATGAACACAACCCAAAGACTGCCAACCTCTGGATGCCAAAAAAAAGAAATTTACCAACCATCCCTGTTGTGCAGTTAGCTTACTGCGATATTTATGTGCACTTAGGCTACTGACATAAGGAGTTGTTGTTTTCCCATGAGCGATGTTTTGCTGAAGTGCACACAAGTGCACATAGAATTTCAATAAAACTCGCCTACTGATTCTGTATACGTTGTCTTGTGTTTTCGATTCTCCTCCCCACGTTAAATAACTTCCTTTGATTTCTGCTTTGCTTATGGTTATAATATGATATATTGACTGAAAAACTTATTTCTCTATAGATGTGTTCAATGGCTTTTTTTGAGATCAGAACAGCACAGCACAGCACAGAAGCAGTGAAAAACGTCAGGCAAGTTAGAACAAGCAAACTTGTCAAAAAAAGCAACAACAAAAACGAAAAAAAAACAACCACCAATTTTTCTTTTTCAGATATCCATTTAATTTAAAGTATTTTCGTCACGAACAAGTAATTTTATTTTCAGCACAAGGTTAGGTGTTATTTTCCTGATTTTTAAAAATTGTTTTGAACTTTTCACAGCAAATTAAAATTACAATGCGCTTAAAAAACTACGAGCAAAAAGTCAACAGCTGCTTTTGACAGTTTTCACCAAACTTGCACTTGCTCAAGAGGAGGTGCAGAAAATGCTGTGCTAAACTGTTCTAGAACAGCTCATTGAACACAAAAAAGATCAGAAAAGATCAGAAAAGAACAGAAAATTTCTCATTGAACACCAAAAGCCTGATCTTTTCTGTCTGAAACTGTTCTAGAACAGGTCATTGAACACTCTTTATACGTTCTCTGTTGTCTTCGATTTTGTTCCCCACCTTAAATAATTTGCTTTGATTTTGGTTCTCTCGGCACTTTTTGAAATTTAAGCGCTTAATTCTCTCTTGTCTGTGTCTCTTTGCTTAAGCGATTTCAGCGCACCACTCGGTGAATAAAGGTATGAGAAAAAGCTATCTGATGATAGTACTATAGATTCTATATATTATTATTTATTATTATTATTAAAGAATCTTTATTTTTTTTCCATAAAAAGTACAATTTTTGATTAAGATTTACAAGCATGGCTTTAAGCCGTCTGCCGGAAAGTTTAATACTCTTAATATTTCGAGAGAAAAAGGTATACATTTAGGTATATAAAGCGAAAGTGATAACTGATAAGCTATAAATACAGAAAACAAAAAAAAAAATAAATAAATAAAATATGACTCTTCGAATTGGAATTTCAAGATTGTTCAAAGATATTGTTTACAATTTAAATTTTCAAATGATTAAATTTAATTTTAAAAAGATGCTAGTGTTCAAAAACTTAGGGCTTTTAGTTTAGCTAAAACAAAATTTGGAATGAGTTTCAAAGTTTTGCAAAATCATTTAAAAAGCGCAAAAAAAAAACGAAAATAAATTGAGCTTATAATTTAGCTAGAACAAAATTTTGTATGAAGGTTAACCTAAAAGTCCTCGTACAAATTTCTATATGAAACCGCATGTGAGCAATAACGTATAAGTAATTTCCAACCACTCTCTCCATTAAGAACGCTTAAGCATTCCTCCAACGATAGGGAACTTTTATTGAAATATAGACGTCGGATTTCTTGCAGCACTGGACATACGGCCAGGAGGTGGAAAATGTTTTCTGGGTCGTTGAGGTTACATAAGGCGTGTTTTTTTTTATGCTAGTATATAGTACAGTAAAAATTTCCCTTGGGGAACAACAACAAATCATTTTACTGTCGTAATTTTCCACAGTGAAAACAGGGATGGCATTGCTGTGGATTGATAGTTTCCAGCTTTGAAAATAAGATGGCACCACCAATGATTTCAGTTCATCAAAGCTTTTTCGAAAGGACGTGTTCAAAAAAAATGTGGTATTTGCAAGGAAATTTTTTCTCTCGATTAAAAATTAAAGAAATAAAAACTATATTCATATTGAATTTTCGCCCTGTTTCTTACCTGGTGGTGTATATAATACAGGATTTTGCACTAGTTCTTTTTTGCAGAAGCTAATAGCCTTTCTCATGGAATTATTTGACTAAAAAATATAGCCCAATGCAAGAAAAAAACAAATCAAACAAACAAACGAAGCAGTAAAAAATGGTCAAAAGGGAAAGATATATGTATGAAAATTAAACATTCTTCAATAGAAATTCAAGTTTGGGACTAACAGTACGTATTTCAACTTAGTTTAATTTGGGTTGTGTTTATTTGTGCGGTAACATTATAGTTCAATTTCACGGTTTTGTAAATAGAATCAACTTATTTTCTTTCTAAACCTATCGAAAAGACTGGTCAATAGTGTAAAATTGCTTTACCACAGGTTTGGATAAAAAATAAATTGATTCTGTTTGCCATTGGAAAATCTCATCAAAGATTAGTTTTTAATATCTTTTTACATACTCCCCGAACATACCCGAAAGTTTTTTTCAACAAAACAGCTGACTTTGACATAGAGCTTTCTTCACTACTGGACGATGCCTCCAAAAATAGTAAAAAAGAGTTGTAAGAGAGAATCTGATGTATTGAAAATAAGAAAAAAAATACAAATTCATATCCGGCTTTGTATCTGTATTCATTTCATAGGACAAATAACGAAACAAACCTGGTATGAGTTTGATTTTGTTTCATCTTGAATTTCACAGGGAGCTTTGAAAAGTAGCAGCAAGCTTTGACGTTGAGCTCCATCTTGTTGCTGAAAATAGAACTGAAAATACTGTGGACAGATCGTTTTTTTTTAACTCGAATGCTGTACTATATACTAGCTTAAAAAAAAACACGCCTATAGTGTACAGTTCGGGTTAAGATCAGATCTATGTGGCCTGTAGTTTAACTGTAACATTTCCGTACGGGCCTTAAATATAAGACTCATCTCCGTTACAGAAAATTCATTCCGAAAGTAATTGGTTTCTCCTAACCTGTGATTCAATCTTTTGTATATTGATCGTGAAACAGTCTCTCCAGCCCGATCAAGAAATGACCGGTACACGTTTTCATCAATGCAAGAAATGCAGTCATAAAAAGCAGACCTCCATGAATTTAAATTATCCACGGAGAGGTTAAGAGAAAAGTCGTGTGCCGACGCTAGTTCATACCAGTCTTTAAAAGGCGTATACCGACACCTCAAAGACACTAACATTATTCTTTTCTGCAAATTGTCGTCAGATCTTTGCATGACTTTAAGAATGAAGTCTGCATTAGCTTTTAAATTTTTTACAAATATTGTAGGTAACCCCGATTCGACGTGTATCGCATAGTTAGGCGTGTTTGCCGGTAAGCGAAAAATGCGTTTGAAGAAATATCTTTGTATGCTTTCGATTTCATCTATTTCCTTGTATCCATAGACTTCATTCGCGTAACAAAAACAGGTTTTGATTGTTGCATCGAAAACTTTAAACTTTGACGCTGGATCAATATATTTATTCTTAAAAAAATTTGACCACATGCAATTGATTGCAGCTTTTGCACTCACTAACTTTTCTCTTATGTGAGCTTTAAGATTTAGATTATGAGTTATTTTGTTACCAAGTATTTGAATTCTTTCACTACCTCAAGATTGGAACCATCAAGTGTCCAAGTGCGGTCATTAGCTGTGCTGCGACTTTGGGTTCTAAAGACCAAAATTTTTGATTTTGCTGTGTTGATTTTAAGATCCCACAGATCACAAAATTGTTTTAACTTGTTTATCTGAAGCTGCAGTGTCACTGGATTATCCGTCAAAACTACAACGTCATCAGCGTACAACAAGACTTTGACATTTAAATCACCAAAAGTAACACCCCCTGGTAAATGATCTTCAACATCATTTATAAAAAGTGAAAAGATTAAAGGACTCAAAATACATCCCTGGGGAACATCCGTATCAGAGCGAAACTCTTTAGATTTGCTACTGCCATTTGAAACAACAGCAGTCATATTTGAGAGAAGCTGCTCGTATATTCTTATGAATTTGGTTGATAGGCCGATAGCTGCCAGTTTAAACAAAAGCGATCTTCTGTTTATGGTATCAAAAGCGGACTTAAAATCCACGAAGAATGCATAAAGATTAACTTTTTTATCCAAATAACGCCTAGCAATACTTGTGAGGGCAAAGATTTGGTCAGCTGTCGAAAGGTTAGCCCGGAAGCCAGCCTGAAAGCAGCTTATTTTCTTATTTCGCTCAACCCATGAAACCAGTCTTAAATAGAGAATTTGCGTGAATAATTTTCGAAAGGAGCTAAGTACAGAAATACCTCTATAGTTTTCGGGTAAGTTAGGATCACCTTTTTTGAAAATTGCTGAGATCGACGAGGTACGAAAGCACTTCGGAAAATTTTCCTCGTAAAACATTTTGTTGAAAAGTACCAAAACGTGTTCTAAAAACAGAGAGCTGGCATTTTTGAAGATTTATAGATTCTATATACAATGGTATTTGCAAATAAATTTTTTCTCTCGATTAAAAATTAAAGAAATAAAAACTATGTCGATTATGGAATCCGCAATAATCTATTCCCGCGGATTTCATCCGATCCGCAAGGCATCCGCATCCGCATTGAATTCAATTATTGAATCCGGCGGATGAACTGCAATGTCGATCCGCAACACCACTTTACCATTACCCTAAACCATTTGTCAGCTGGTTTGTTTTGACATTTGTCATTCTCCATCTGTAAAAAAAGAATTAAGAAATTAATATTTATATAAATTACACAAGAATAAAATTCAATTCAGATGGATTTCATAGATATTTTTTTAAACAGAAATGTTGTGGAATGCAATATATAATAGTGCGATGAAGCTAAGGCCAACAACGTTGAGTGCATGGACGCTGAAGCACTAAAGAAGCTCAACTAGAACAAAAAGCTGGTCAAGAAACAAGCCAAGTCCTATAATGCTTTTCTGGCTTCTGAGTCGCTTATCAAGCAGATTCCACGTTTGTTTGGACCCGGTTTGAACAAAGCTGGCAAGTTCCCTGGTCTCTTGTCGCATCAAGAATCTATGTTGGGCAAGATCGACGAAGTCAAAGCTACTATCAAATTCCAAATGAAGAAAGTTTTGTGCCTGTCCGTCGCGGTCGGTCACGTTAACATGAAACCTGATGAGTTGGTGCAGAACATTCATTTGTCTACCAATTTCTTGGTTTCACTGTTGAAGAAGCACTGGCAGAATGTGCGTTCGCTGCACATCACGTCATCTATGGGACCACCACAGCGATTGTACTAATACTAAGCTTGACTAGTAAAAGAAATAAAACCTTTTTTTTATCAACCTAGAGAATTTTGTTTTTTATTTTTTCCTCATCTTTGTGTTTCAGTTGAGCTGTAAATTACATCGGTTAGGTAATCTCTTGTCTTTAAAGCCTGTTTGGAGTCTTTTCTCCTTTCAACATCAAACTTGGTGTTACATTTGGAAGTTTCTACTGCATCTCCCCATTCTTCGCGGTAACCATCTTCGTTTTCTTCCAACAAGTTGTGGAGAGCGCAGCAGGCCTTTGCGATGGCTTCGATTGTACGAGCTTCGAGATCGTATTTGCGCTGGAGAATTCACCAGCGGGTGAACAGACGCAGATAAGCGTTGTCTTTGAACACGAACACATTTTCAACCGCTTCGTTAAAGGCAAGTTGCTCTCTTGTTTGGGGTTGGCGGTTCATTTGCATCAGTTGGTTGGGTGAAACCACAAAACTGGGGACTAGGCAATTACCGACTGGTTGAGATTTTGTCTAAAATTGAATAAACTGTTTGATCCAAACCAGACCATTGTCAGTAAAGTAATACAAACCATTATGAGTTCTTCTGGTGACTCCATAAAAATTGTTGGAGCATTAGGAACCATGCTGACTTTACGAAATCTAAAAATAGAAACATCAAATCAGGTCATTGAACTTTAGAAAGTGTTCGATTGGATTTACAAAAGCTTATCGTCTATCAGTGCTTGCATGGTAATGGAAGTTCCACCATTCGGCTTGGCATATACTTCAGCATTATTCGCTGAAGCATTAATGGGAATCAGACAGAACCCTAAGCATCCAACTACATTGGGCAGTGATGATGCGGCTTGGAATGTACGACGTATTACATCATATTCGCCCTCGTCCTGAGGCATTACAATCAGAAATGAACTCATTTCTTCAATAATTGCATCGGCAAAGCGCTTCATACATTAACACACCGATGTACGAGAAACTCCAGAGTTCTGCTACTACACGATAATCATCTCCCGTCGCCAGAGGCCAGAGTGTAAATTGATAGTGCAACTCTCATTTGCAAATTAATGAGGTTCTTTAATGGAACTGAAGCTCCATTAGGACGCATTGAATCGTCTAATTTATTGCAAATCCTCCTGTTTGTTTCCAATCTATTGAACTTTTTTTTAAAAATCCGCATCAATTTTGGTGCGGATGAGAAACGTCAAAAATTGTATGGACTGCGGTTGAACAACGGATTCGGTAATACGACTTTTTTAACCTGTATTATCAACAATCTTTCACTTTCACAACGTCGGATTCAATGCGGGCTCGATAAAGCAAAAATATCCAAACTCGTGCGGATCGCTTCCGCAGTCCATTTTTCGGATTCTATAATCGGGGTGTATATTCATATTGAATTTTCGCCCTGTTTCTTACCTGGTGGTGTATATAATACAGGATTTTGCACTAGTTCTTTTTTGCTGAAGCTAAAAGCTGTTCTCATGGAATTATTTGACTAAAAAATATAGCCCCAATGCAAGAAAAAAACAAATCAAACAAACAAACAAAGCAGTAAAAAATGGTCAAAAGGGAAAGATATATGTACGAAAATTAAACATTCTTCAATAGAAATTCAAGTTTGGGACGTGATTCAACTTAATTTAATTTGGGTTGTGTTTATTTGTGCGGTAATATTATAGTTCAATTTCACGGTTTTGTAAACAGAATCAACTTATTTTCTTTCTAAACTTATCGAAAAGACTGGTCAATAGTGTAAAATTGCTTTACCACAGGTTTGGATGAAAAATAAATTGATTCTGTTTGCCTATGGAAAATCTCATCAAAGATTAGTTTTTAACATCTTTTTACATACTCCCCGAACATACCCGAAAGTTTTTTTCAACAAAACAGCTGACTTTGACATAGAGCTTTCTTCATTGCTGGACGATGCCTCCAAAAATAGTTAAAAAGAGCTGTAAGAGAGAATCTGATGTATGGAAAATAAGAAAAAAAGTACAAATTCATACCTGGCTTTGTATCGTTATTCATTTGATAGAACAATTAACGAAACAAACCTGGTATGAATTTGATTTTGTTTCATCTTGAATTTCACAGAGAGCTTTGAAAAGTAGCAGCAAGCTTTAACGTTGAGCTCCATCTTGTTGCTGAAAATAGAACTGAAAATACTGTGGACAGATCGTTTTTTTTTTAACTCGAATGCTGTACTATATACTAGCTTTAAAAAAAACACGCCTTTTGATGAACTGAAATGAATGGTGGTGCCATCTTATTTTCAAAGCTAGAAACTATTAATCCACAGCAATGCCATCGCTGTTTTCACTGTGGAAAATTACGACATTAGGCGTGTTTTTTTTATGCTAGTATATAGTACAGTAAAAATTTCCCTTGGGGAACAACAACAAATCATTTTACTGTCGTAATTTTCCACAGTGAAAACAGGGATGGCTTTGCTGTGGATTGATAGTTTCCAGCTTTGAAAATAAGATGGCACCACCAATGATTTCAGTTCATCAAAGCTTTTTCGAAAGGACGTGTTCAAAAAAAATGTGGTATTTGCAAAGAAATTTTTTCTCTCGATTAAAAATATAAGAAATAAAAACTATATTCATATTGAATTTTCGCCCTGTTTCTTACCTGGTGGTGTATATAATACAGGGTTTTGCACTAGTTCTTTTTTGCTGAAGCTACATAATAGCTTTTCTCATGGAATTATTTGAATAAAAAATATAGCCCAATGCAAGAAAAAAACAAATCAAACAAACAAAAGAAGCAGTAAAAAATGGTCAAAAGGG
Organism: Melanostoma mellinum; assembly: GCA_914767635.1. NCBI lineage: Eukaryota > Metazoa > Arthropoda > Insecta > Diptera > Syrphidae > Melanostoma > Melanostoma mellinum. The sequence continues at coordinate 113,231,804 of OU612059.1, forward strand.
AAATATATATGTATGAAAATTAAACATTCTTCAATAGAAATTCAAGTTTGGGACTAGCAGTACGTGTTTCAACTTAATTTAATTTGGGTTGTGTTTATTTGTGAGGTAATATTATAGTTCAATTTCACGGTTTTGTAAACAGAATCAACTTATTTTCTTTCTAAACCTATCGAAAAGACTGGTCAATAGTGTAAAATTGCTTTACCACAGGTTTGGATAAAAAATAAATTGATTCTGTTTTCCAATGGAAAATCTCATCAAAGATTGGTTTTTAATATCTTTTTACATACTCCCCGAACATACCCGAAAGTTTTTTTCAACAAAACAGCTGACTTTGACATTGAGCTTTCTTCACTGCTGGACGATGCCTCCAAAAATAGTAAAAAAGAGCTGTAAGAGAGAATCTGATGTATGGAAAATAAGAAAAAAAGTACAAATTCATACCTGGCTTTGTATCGTTATTCATTTGATAGAACAATTAACGAAACAAACCTGGTATGAATTTGATTTTGTTTCATCTTGAATTTCACAGAGAGCTTTGAAAAGTAGCAACAAGCTTTGACGTTGAGCTCCATCTTGTTGCTGAAAATAGAACTGAAAATACTGTGGACAGATCGTTTTTTTTAACTCGAATGCTGTACTATATACTAGCTTAAAAAAAACACGCCTAGTAAAATGCTTTGTTGTTGTTCCCCAAATGAAATTTTTTCTGTACTATATACTAGCATGAAAAAAAAACACGCCTATTGTAATTTGTAAGATAACTTTGCTGACTGGCCTTCCTTCTCAGCCAGCTCACAATTGGCTTCCAGAGCCATCATCTGCTGGTTGACCAATTTAAGAATTAATTTAGTAAGAAATACTTACAAAAAATAAAACATTACAAAATTTTGCCACTTTCAAAGATAGGTGTCATCTTGTTTTTTTATTTTATTGAATTTTGGAACTTCACCTCGACTCCATTTTTAATACAGAAAAAGGTTGCCATTTTGAATTGGTGTTGAAAAATTGCGGGTGTTTTGGGTTGAAGTCCACCCCTTCAGTATATTATCTACTCTGTTATTGGGCGGGTTCTTCACAAGTAAGATTTTCAGATTAACTGAAAAACTTATTCAGTTTTGCGTTGAACGGTAATCTAACAAGATATGTCAGGTGCGACGGTTTTGATTTGCATAATATATGTAAAAAAAATTCATTAACTTGTTGCCTTTACTGCGATAAACACTTCATAAGAGTAAAAAAACAATCAGTAATGGAGTTAGAATTAAATAATTGTATTTTTTCAATAAAAATCACGCACAACAAAATCACCATCACTTGGCAAGTATAATTTTTTGATGTCACTTATCGCATCTGACAGCTTAATAAACTGAATCTAGATTTTCAGCCTTCTTTTCCTGACTGAAAAACTAAATCTGTAAAAGCTAACAGCTGATGAGTTGTCAACTGAAAACTTAACGCCTGGCCAATCAGAGGCCGAGAATAGTTAGTTGATCTGAAAATCTAACTTGTGACGAAAGCGCCCATTATAAATACGACTGGTGGATCTAAAATTTGGCGATTTGCTTACATTGGTGGCATTCAGAAATCTAGTCACTACGTCGTGAACTCTTCAGATTGGTTAGAATCGACTACAAAACAAGTTGAAATTTCGCCTTCAACGTAGTTGAAGATTTTCACCTAAGAAGATAGTCTGACGTTTGAGAATCAGCTGTTGGGCAAACACACGAAAGATTACAAAGTGCAAAGTGAAATTTTTATTAAATTGAAAGCAGTGAAGAGATAATGTGATTAAAGTTACTTAATTTAAAAGACAAGATTATTTAAAGTTCCCAAAACGCAAATGTTTCGTATTTTTGTGTGCTTATTTTGACAGTTCAGGGTTGACTACAATTTTAGCGCATTTTGCATTCACAAAGCTAGTCGAATTTCTACTACGTAGTGACTAGGTTTCTGAATGCCACCATTGTTGCTTTGACTGCTATGTGTTGTATTACACCCAGATGGTTTTGCAAAGACGGAAAAAAGTGCGAAAGAAAAAGCAGATGAAATAGAAATACTTTAAAAAGTCTCAACCCGCAAAGTTTTGAGTTGACGATTGTCCAGTTGTCTTGGATGGTTTTCGACGTTTCTTTTTCTTGTCTTTCTTTGTTTCTTGTCGTTGCTTTATTCGGACAATTTCTTTAGTTTTCCATGTATTTTCATGTATTTTCCATATCCATGATGTCAATAATCATTGCTGCAAAATCTAATTAAATTAATTACCACTTCAAATGATATTTTGCTCTTTATGAGATTTTTTTATGGATCTTTAAGTAATGCAGCTGAGCTTCTTTAATTATTTTCACACTCTGACTCTGTGGGTAAAAACAAAAAATGAAAGAGAAGTGTCCAAAAACACGCAGCCACAAAACGTCTGAGTGTAATAATGAGAAACTGACGGGATGAGGGTTCAAAAGAAAATATACGAAACACGCAGCTGGCAGACAGTCTGACTGCGTGAACACAATGGGAGCCGCAGACGCAATACGCAGCCGGTGCTGAAAGAGCTGTCAAACTGTGTCGTACGTGTTTTTTAAAAACTGCACACAATGCAGCCTGTATTGATGTCAGCTGACTGCATGAAATCTAATTTACGAGTATATCAAATTTGAGTTTGTGAAAATAAAATAAAAGCTAGAATGGAAAGAGAAAATGAAGAGATGGTTTTTTTGATGGGTGTAATCCAGATTTATTATCTGGCTTTACAATATTTCAAAGAAAAAAAGCGAAGATGGTGGGTACGACCATTGTACCAAAACAGAAAATCCGAAGGATATTATGAAACTAAAAATTCAATTCCTCAGATTTGTTTTTCCACTCCTTGGCTTTCATTTTAACATTTTTATAATTTCTGTTACACAAATTCCATAACATCTCTCGGCTTCGCACTGCTTCAATAATTTTTTCCGACTCGTCCATCTTCTACCGCCTTTAAAACCAAAACAACTTTATTGAGTACGCACGTAAAAGTTAAAAGTTAGCCAACTCTTCCGGCTGCGGCTTGCGGCGCGTAGTGCGTTGCGTATGCATTGTGTTCACATCAATGGATTTGCTACTTTTTAATATTTTGACAGTTCTTGCGGCTCCGGCTCCGTATTCGTATGCGTATGCATTGTGTTAACACAGCGAATGTAATACGGCTCTATTATACGTTGAAATTTGTTGCACGAAACCACTTCGAATTCTTCTTTGTTCTGTCATGCCGTGTCGTAAGTATTATTACACGATGAAATCCAGTTTCATGAAAATAGTTTCACATTTCTCTTTATCTTTTATTCGGTGTTTTTATTTTTGGGGAAAAATAGATATCTAATAGTGCCTGGTTGCTTCAAATTCTCTTTTATTGACAATTGAAAAACAAAAAAGTCGTTATTATTAGTATTATTACTTATTATTGAACCAAATGGAACAGAATAAGCAAAAACACGAACAAGGATAAAGAGAAACGTCAAAGCTGTTTCAAACCATACCCATGCGACACAGGGTAGCTCATTGTCCATCTCTCTTTTTCGAACTTTCGTCTCTTTTGCACTTATGGTGTTCGAACAGTTTCGTGCAACAAATTTCACCGTATAATAGCAGTCTTTTAAAACACGAGATCCATCTGTGATACACGTACTCAGGTGAATATAAAGTTGTGTCAGTGAATTTACTAGCCCCTGTTGTGTATTATTGTATAACACACGAAAATCCTAACCAACCCTAATTTCATTCCAGCTTCAAGGTCAAGGTCAGCACTAAAGCATTCGAACTGTAAACAAACATTCGATCGCTAAGTGTATGACGCAAAACAAAAGCGCAATTTCTGGGTGACGAATCAGTTAATTCATATACTGAAGCGTCATCAGAAAAATGCAAACAAATTATTGCGGTCAAATAATGAACTGGAATGAACTCTCAGAAAACAGATAATGCTGACGAGTGGTAAAGGAAATGTGTGACGAATATTTTATAGGGCAAATTGTTTTGATGACTGAGGAATAATTATAGAAACATTTAAGAAATACCGATGTCGAAATTTCATGATTTCGGCATCAGGAATTTACCAACATTTCATGACATAGTTTAAGTTTATCTATGTAAGCTATTTTAAGGTATAAATAGTTAATGAAAAATGAATGGTATGGAGAGTAATAAAGTAAGTGAGATATACCAAGAAGACTTTTATTGGCTGATAAACTTTTGAACAAGAAGAGGACTTTTCTTTGCTGATAAATTTTTCCTCAGTAAAGGTGAGTGTAATTGAATCTGGCTCTTTAGCCTAGAATTCCGGGATGGTGCGCCCTTAAAACCCACCAAACAAACTCCCTTTCCCAATCCCCAATTAAGAAAGACGACAACACGCTACATTTGTAGTGGCCGTCTAAGTTAAGAACGAGAGTTCTTAACGATTTTCTAAAACTTTCTGTGTAACGAAAAAGTTACACAACATTTGGCGCAGCCGGTAGGATGGTGCGTCACTTTGGAGTTTAAACTCCGACTTAAAATCCTGAGGATCACTCCACTTCAGGTACACCATTCGACCTTCCCTTGTACACTTAAAAGTTTCTGAAAAAAATTTTCATAAAGAAAAATTTTTTTTTAGATGTTAGAAGAAATTAAACAAAAAATCGCTGAAGACAAAACAGCAGGCCCGAAGCCAATCTCCTTGGAGGAATATAGGAGGAGAAGGAGCAACCAGCCAGCAACCCCCTCGCTCCCACCTCTGGAGACTGAACCCCCCCAGATGCCAGGAGGACCACAGCCCTACGAAAGTAAACGACGTAGGGGTGGTCACGTGGTAAGGGTAAGGAGGCAACTAGCCCAACTCCACCAACTGGCGGCCCTCTGTACTGGCGAAAAGAAAAGGCAGTACATCAGGGAAATTCGGGACCTGGTTAAAGATGAAACAAAAAAAAAGAGGGATAAGCAAGAACAAAAATTTAAAGAGCAAAATAAGTAAAATAAAAAAAAAAATAAAAATTTTATATACCTATATATTGTAACGTGCGCCTAGTCCGAAAAATAAAACTTCACTTTTCAATTTATTTCAATCACTTTTATTCAGTATTTATACTTAATTCGATCTCAACTCGACTTTTGGACTTGTAGACAATTTACTCTTCACTTTATCACTCTATAATCAAAACTGACTCTGGTTGCGTCAGCGGCCTCTTTATATAGCAGTGTGAAACATCGAGAGATTTCTAGTAGTTTTTCTATGAACCATGATGTCTAGACACATTCTCCTCCCGGTATTTCTGCACACACACACACTCACTCACAAACGACGTCTTTCATTATACCATTCCATTATAGTGTTGCCAGTTGTGTTTTCGGTTGAACGTTTTCGATTAGGAAATTGGTATAAATGTTGGGTGTACATTACAATATCATAAAACATTCAATAAGGACCATTTCCAAATAATACAAATGTATTTTTCTTGTGGTTGAAATAAATTTTCGGATTTTTGGGTGGAAGTATTTTTCTCTTGTCTTGTTGTCGAAGTTTTAAAATCCGGTTGTTGCAGTTTCCTATTTTCTTACAAGACAATTTTTTTTTCGCAAATTGTTCCTTTTTTGTATGGACTTTAATCCTGAACAATTGTTCGGGGAAATCCAACAACTACAAAAACAAATAAAGGAACAGGCACAAGAAATAAAGAACTTCAACAACATCCTACTTGGTGAACTAAAATCACTAGTTGGAAGAGAAGTTTTTCCCTAAGGTTTGCCCAGATAAGCTCTCAGTGGGGACAGTTTACACGACTGGAAACCACTGACGAAATCTTATATACTTATGTAGAAGCAGTTAAAGAGCAACTGACAAAACAAGAAAGAAAAATCTCGGAGTTAGAACTGCAGTATAGAAAACAAACCGATGTTCTGGCTCAACTGAGATCAAGACAATCAGAAGCAGAACAAATAAATGAACAAGCCGAGGTTTCGATAGAGAAGTTTAACCAACAAGTAGACTCTTTGCAAACCAAATTAAAAGAAGCGTAAAAGGAAATACGTCTCCTTAAGGCTAAGGAGCTAAACTTCTTCTCTGAAGCCGAAAAATTGAACTCCCAGGAAAAGTACTACGTTTGCACCATACAACGTCTGCAAAACTACTTAAAGGAGTTAAGAAGAGTAAAATTAAATTCTTCACAAAATTTAATGTTCGACACTGAAGAAAAAGCAAACACCAAAATCGAAAAGCCGAAAACAACCAACATGTCTCTAGGTTTTGAAAAACTCCTCAAGCTTTCCGTCGGCATCCCTGAATTCTCTGGGGGCACCGATTCCAAAGTTGCTCAAAAACTCCAAACCTTCTTAACATGCATAAGGCCCATTATAGAACATATCCCAAACGAAGATGAAAAACTCTTCCTCCAACTTCTCCAAACAAAATTGAGAGAAGATGCCTTGGATTTGATTCAAACGGCAAAACCAAAAGATTTTAAGGAATTCGAAGATGTACTCAACCGAGCATACCTTCCAATAGAAGACTACAACGATCTTGTTAATTGTTTGATAACAAGTCGCCAGAGTCAATTCGAAACCTTAAATACCTTCATTATCAGGTTACGTCACTCTCTTACACAATGTAGAGATGCAGCCGAAATCAAATATGGGGAAAAGGCAGAAATTGTAAAAACTCAGTTATCTGATTTTGCAAAATCAGCTCTCGCATCAGGTATATCTAACAAACAACTAGGCCAGTATCTGTTCACGTTGGAGAATAAAAACTTTGAAGATTTAATACGAATTGCTCTCAGCATGGAAAAACATGTACAAAGGGTGGAAACAATCACAGCAATGTCTTGTAATGCAGCCTTCACGGGAAATGAGTCCAATTCGAGTAACCCCCAGACACCTCAGATATCGAACGAGAAAGCAAACATCATTTGTAACTTTTGTAACCTCAAAGGCCATACATATAGTGAATGCCTTAAAAGACAAAATACCCCTATATGCCAAATCTGCAAGTATTATGGACATGAGGCTATAAATTGCAGAAGAAAAAATTATCAAAATAATAAAAACTATAATAATAATGGCCAAAGTTACAGTGGAAACAATAATAACAAAACTCAGGATCATGCTCACAACAATAGAAATAGTAATACACAAAATCGAAATTTTAATAACAACCAGAATTCCCAACAACACAAGGAAAATCCTTTTAGACGGCATTCCCAGAATAATAGTAATAACCAGAGTAACAATAACGCACCTGGAGTAAATAATGATAATATAAATAATACTCAACCAGGAGTATTTCACATGACGACAAAATGTGACTGGTGTGGGAGGTATACCCATTCAGTAGACCAATGTCATTTCAAAAACAAATGGCAAAACAGTAGAGCAAAAAACTCCCAATAGTCGATCGAAAGATCCCCGACTCGACTCAAAACAAATTTAAAAAGAGAATCTCCGGGCACCCTTTCAAACAAGAGAAATTAAATAAAATTTCTTTACCCTCAATTGAAATTGAAATTGACCTAGGCGGAATAAAAAACATCAAATTATTAGTAGATACAGGATCAGAAGTCAGCCTCTTAAAAAAGAGCGCTATTAGAGATATAAGCCTCCTCAGACCACATAAAAGAATGACTATTAATACGCCTTGTGGTGTTGGTTTTACGTTAGGAGAATGCATTGGCACTATACAAATGCCTTCATTTCCTCGTTGCGCTTTTCAAGTAGTGGAAGATGACCTAGCCATCCCAGGAGATGGAATACTAGGATATAATTTCCTAGGGAACTATTGTAACATAGACGGCCCTAACAAATTATTTACTTTCCCAGCACTAGCGGCGCGAGACTCGAAGGTGTAAAGCATACCACTGGTACATTCTTTTGAAAACAACATATATGAGTCAACCATTTCGCACAATGGATGTTGCTATACAGGGCTTGACACAAATGTGGCAACCACAAACTGTCAGAAAACTCATATAAATCACGAAGATAAGGCAGGACATGAATTGAATGTAAAGGATTCACAAGAAGAAAAATGTAAACTGCAGTATAAAAATGCAAGTCAATGCACTAAATTCGAATCTTTATCCGCTTCAATGAAGGATTGTTCAAACACTGAAACCGAAGCATCTCAAATTTCACCTCGCAAAGTGGAATCAAGGGAAAATCTGCGAAAGGTCCAAGTAAATGATGAAAGAGTAAAACTGCTCGATTTCAATTCAAAGAAGCAGGAAGAACTCAAAGTCAACAAATCCAATAAATGTCCCAAAAATAGAATCATTCTAAATGACTGTGAGGAAATTGTAAACATAAATAGCAATTCGAATAACAATAAAAAAAAATGCTGAGTGTAAAGCACCAGCCCAAAATTTAAAAGCACACTGTCCAATAAAAAATAAGGATAGCTTAGAAGTGAAGAACTCGGAGGTAAACCCGATTCCCAATGGAGAAATTATTACAGATTCATTTAGAAATACATGGAAAATAGGACCACTAATAGGTCTAGGAAGTTTTGGTCAAGTATACTCAGCATGTAAAGCCTCAAACTCACAAAAGAAAACATCTGACTATAAGTACGTCGCGAAGATTGAACCACACGATAGTCGGACACTCTTTGTGGAGATGCATTTCTATATGAATAATACTCATTCAGAAGACATTACACAGTTCAAAAAACTTCACGATATAAAATCTTTAGGAATACCCTATCTAGTAGGTACTGGATCACACGACTATGATAATGTTTTACATCGTTTTTTGGTCATGCCACGGTACGGAGATAATATCTGGAAACTTTTCTTTGAAAACGGAAGAAAAATTCCAGAACATACCATCTACCGTTTAGCGTTACAGATATTAGATGTGTACGAATACATTCACGGCAGAACCTATGCCCATACAGATTTAAAAGGAACAAACATCTTATTTGGTTGTGAAAAAGACAATACCACTCAAGCGTATCTGGTAGATTTCGGCTTAGCAAGCCACTACACCCAAGAATATTTCAAACCAAATCCTAAGAAAAAGCACCACGGTACAATTGAGTACACATCTAGAGATGCTCACCAAGGTGTAATCACCATGCGAGGAGATTTCGAGATCCTTGGATATAACCTTATCGAGTGGTCAGGAGTGATTTTGCCCTGGGAGCAAGAAAATCTTCTTAAAATTCCTTTAAGGGTCTAAAAGTCAAAAGATACCTTTATGGGTAATGTTACTATAAGTTTGAAAAAACTATACCACAATCAAACACCAAATGCAATTCTGGAGTTCATAAAATATGTCGCTTCTTTGAAGTACAATGAGACACCAGACTATAATAAATGTCGACAAATATTCCAATCAGGACTAAAAACTCTTAAAGCTATTAACTCAGGTGATCTAGAGTTCAAATTAAGCCCAACACAAAAATTTATATCTTTACCAAGATGGGATATCTTGACCAAGAAAACAAAAACAAAGACGCAAACAGTAGCATATTTGAAAAGAATAACTCTGAAATAAATTTAGTAATAAAAAACCAACCAAAAAGCAATAAAACAATTCAACTCAATCTAAATGAAGGGTTGAAAATTCCCTCTAGATCGAGAATGACTGTAGAACTACCGTACAGAAGTGAAGAAGCCATGATCTGTCTATCCAAACAAATTGAGGACGGAGTGTTCTTGGGTAGCTGTTTGATAGGAGACAATAAAAGACACGTTGTAGTACCCATAATAAATACACATCAACATGAAATCAAGATAACACATATCGAGCTGGAAATGGCCCCCCTAAAAGATTTCGATGTAGTAGATATTAATACCCACCAAAAAGATTTTGGTACTGACGAGGTAGAATGTTATCATACAATAACTCAAAATAGTATCGTAAACCATAGAATACAAGAATTAACAACCAAATTGAACAAAGATGATAGCCTAAACGAAGAAGAAAAAGAATCTATAGTAGACCTTTGTTCAAAATACAATGACATATTTTTCCTACCGGGTGACAGACTCACTCACACTACAACCATGCTGCATAAAATCCCAATTAACCAAGACCAAGCCCCTATAAACACCAAAATGTATAGGCTCCCTGAGAAACAACGAGGAATAATAAATGAACAACTTGCTGAAATGTTAGAAAACGACATAGTCCAACCCAGCAAAAGTCCTTGGAACTCACCACTTTTAGTGGTACCCAAAAAGGCAGGACCCGACGGAGAGGTACGTTGGAGGGTAGTAGTCGATTTCCGTAAGGTGAACGAATGCACGATAGGAGATGCTTTCCCGCTACCTCGTATCGAAGACATACTTGACCAACTTGGTCATGCTAGATATTTCACAACACTGGATCTTGCCAGTGGTTACCATCAAGTTCTTGTCCATCCAGAAGATAGGGAAAAAACAGCTTTCAGTACGGCCTATGGCCACTACGAATTTAAGCGAATGCCTTTTGGACTCAAAGGAGCTCCAGCGACATTCCAAAGACTTATGAACTATATCCTTACTGGTCTACAAGGACTAGAATGCTTTGTCTATTTAGATGATATAGTCGTCTATGGAAAAAATCTGGTAGACCATAACAGAAAATTGGAGTTAATTTTCGAGAGAATGCGAGAACACAACTTAAAATTGAACGTAGAGAAATGTCAATTTCTCAGACGAGAAGTAGTATATTTAGAACACAAATGTTCCGCAGAAGGAGCACTTCCCGATCCAGGAAAAACTAGTTGTGTGCAAAACTTCCCTGTACCTCGCACGATGAAGCAAACACAGTCATTCCTTGGTTTGGCCAATTACTACCGGAAATTTATTCCAAACTTTTCGAAAATAGTTCGACCACTGACAAATCTTACTCGAAAGGACGTTAAATTCACTTGGACAGACAAATGTCAAGAAGCATTCCAAACAATAAAGAACTTGCTAGTAACACCCCCGTTATTAATTTATCCCGATTTTAAAAAACCATTCATTCTCACAACTGACGCTAGCAATGAAGCGATAGGGGCAATTCTCTCGCAAGGAGAAGTAGGGAAAGACAAACCTATTGCATACGCTAGTCGTGCATTAAACAAAGCAGAAAGAAACTACTCCACTATAGAAAAAGAAATGTTAGCTGTTGTATGGGTGACTAAAAATTTTAGATGTTACTTGTTGGGAAATAAAATGGTACGACAAAATACCCTAAAAGTCTTGATTATAACGTTGGCAATATACATGGGAGAGGGAACTTTCGAGACACATTCGACACAAACGCTTAACAATACAGGAGTACTCTTTGAAGACATAGGAAAAGTAATTTTCTACCACGATACCTGGAATCTTATAACAGAACTTAAAATAGAAGAAATAGAAGCAATCACATCTATAATAAATAGGGCAGAGGAATCCTGGTTCATAATTTGCAAATCAACGGAAGAAAATGACATATGCGAAAGACAGACACCATTACTTAACAACCTGATCACATCAGTAAGAAGACATACTGAAATTATAGAAACAATATTCAATACAAAACGCTCAAAGAGATCTTTATTCGATGGAATTGGAAGAGGAAAACATTATTTATTTGGAACAATGGACAACGAAAATGAGAACCAAATATAAAGCAAAATAGAAGAGCTTCAAAGCGACACAGAAATAATAAGCAAACTTCAAAAAAATCAGATAACGGTAATAAAATCAGCACTAGGCAAATTACAGGTACCCCTAGTCAATTTAGAAGAAAATCAGAAAAATATAACGGACAGTATAAACAAACTGCTCAAAATCAACAACGTAACCATGAAGGTACAGAAACTCCACGACATGCTAAGTACAATAATTCTTCTCATCATGAATATACAAACAAGACAACAAACAATAATCGAAATATTGACATCTCTATCAAATAATAAATTGCATCCATTTTTATTCACTTCCGAAACACTTCTAGAAAAATATCTGGAAGCATGTCCTAACCCAACAGTAAAAAATAGAAAGGTACTACTATTACTTTTAAACAAGACAATGGAAATAAGAACCCATTATATGAATGGATCAGTAGTCATTCGAATAATAGTGCCTACTTTTAATGTTGAAGCATTTGATCTCCAACAAATACATCTATTCCCAATTCAAAATAGTGATACAGTAACAACAATTTTAGATATACAAGAAGATTATTTAGCAACAAATTCATTATCAAAAGAATTTGTCCTCCTCACTAGACAAGATTACAACCTATTAAAAAAAAAGTACCGATGGAAATGAACAAAACATGGTACGTCGGTCCATTGACGTCAACAATAACTACTGGACCCAGCACCCAGAGTTGTCCGCCCAATGAGGAAAATTACTGTAAATACTTAATTCAACCAAATCAAATGAATTATTTGATAAAATTGACTAATCAAAATTCATGGCTTTATTCCGTGAGAAATTCAACTAAGATTAAAATTCAATGCCCTGGAATGGTAGATGGTACAATTCTGAGAGGAACTGGTATTATATCATTACTCCAACCCTGCTTGTTCCATATTGGAGAACAAACAATACTTTATGAAAAAACCGACCACATTAACTTAACATTTAAACAACCAGAAATAGAAATACCTAAAATTTTCTTTAACCACACAAGTGAATACACAGTAAATAAGATTATGGATAAGAAAATAATAATATTGAAAGGAGTAAATGCAAACAAATCCATTAAAGAAAATACATTGGACATTGAAACACTAGAGAAAAACATTGTAGACTTCGAGATAGGACGTAATGAAAGAAACAAACACAAAATTGTGGCAATAACATCAGTTTCATTAAGTACAGTCATTTTTCTTCTTACAACAGTAGTTTTAATAATATTATTCCTGTCAAGACGCAAAAGAAACAACAAACCAGACTACGAAATACCTAGACTAACGACACCTATTAGTATAATACACCACCCAAATGAATTGCCACTAAAAACATTAAATACCCCCGTTACACCACCACCACCAAAACCAATTACCACTCCAAAGCACAACCAAAACCTCGACAAATTTAGATCAATGAAAAGATCTAAAAAATTACAACTATATTGATGAAATTTTCCTTACTGTTACAATGGCAAGTTTACAAAAACAATCCCGTCCATCATCATACAAAATGACCAATCAATTAACTCAGAGGGAAAACAACTTCGTCGACCAACAAAAAATGTACAACTTCATGAACAAATTAGAATACCCACCAGGAGACACTGTTTTTAATTTACAATTTGTAACTAACCGTATTTTAAAAAGAGAGTATAATGTACATCTAACGAGGTGGATCGGAGACAGAAACATTTTTCAATACAGACTTCTCTTTTTACCAATGGAAGTACGGGGACTGCACTGGACCTTGATCGTAGTCAATAATGAAAATAGAACTATAAAAAGTTATAACGGTCTATGAGTCTCTTGCTCTGGTGCAATGGTTGCAGTATATCAATTTTTAAACAAAGAATGGGAAAGAAAAAACAAAGATCAAGAGTTCCCGGATTATGTATTGAAAAATGTTAGAATCCCGGAAGAATTAAAAACTATCGATAAAGGGACCCTTATATGTACAGTAGCCAAACATTTAAAAAATAGAATAAACCTGCCATCGAAAGACGAACTCCTAGAGATAGAGACGATTCAAAATGTATAATTAATTATATTACAAAAAAAAAAAAAAAAATAATATAAAAGTAAATTTTCTGAAAAGAGGGAAATATCCCCACTAAAAAAAAAAAAAAAGGATAAATCCCCAACACAATAAAATAAATAAAACAAAACAAAAAAAAAAAAAGAGAGAGAGAAAAAATATAAAAGTTAATTTTCTGAAAAGAGGGAAATACCCCCACTTAACTGAAAAAAAGAGGGATAAATAACCACATCCTAATTATATTACTTTTTCAGGACAAACAAAAATTTAACTCGACTAGGACCCATGTTCCATGACACTCACCAAGGACGCACACCTATGACGAAATCCTGTAAACGATAAATACAAATCATTTTGGAAAACATTGAATTGCACAACTAAGGAGACACAAAAGATTACTACTGGAAACTCCAATCAACACTTAACAACAATATAAAAAAAAGAGAGATCTTAATTCTAAATTTATAAAAAAAAAATTATAACATGTATCATGAAAAACAAATGATTTGCAAAAAAAAAAAAAAAACATTAAGAATACAAATTTAATTTGTCCTTTATAAAATTGTACCTTATGATTTAATATTCAGTAAACTGGCATTTTTATTTTACACATATTGTTTTCAAATACACAACATTATATAATTATTCTCTAGTTAATGTTTTTCTTGTAAGTCATTAGAAAAGTTTTTTTCAATAAAATTCTTATTCCCCAATCAATTTTATAACAACCGATTTTTAATCTAAATGAAAGTTGATATCAATTCCTAAAAAAGTATATAAACATAACAATGTACTAAAATTAAAAAAAAAAAAAAACATTAGATATATTATGTAAAATTTAATTTTAGAAATCAATAAAAAAATAATTAGAGTATATAAGGAATACAAATATATAATATATAAGAAATACTAAAAATGTATATAAACATAGCAACGTACTAAAATTAATGAAAAAAAATATATATATATATATATATGGGGTATTCCATACCAAATCGACCACTTTTGAACCCGACCCCTTTAGATTTTGCTGAAACTTTACCATTCTTTTCTACCCTTTAAAAAACATTTTTGAGAATTTTTTCAAATTTTTTTGTCCAATCTCAAAAAAGTTATGAATTTTTCAAAAAAATGGCTTTCTTATTTTCAAACAGCCATAACTTTTTTAAAAATTGACTTTTGGGAACATTTTTTTTTTTAAATTGTTTGTTTTTGAATGAACTTTTCGAAAAAATACACGAAAAAAATTTAGCATGATCAATTATATAAAATAATCGGTTTTTTTTTGAGTAAAATCGTCATTTTTTTGAAGTTCGCCATATTTTATTTTCTTCATTTTTTTTTCAAAAAAAACTTCAATCAATTTGACAACTATTTTCACCAATTTCGGAGTGGGCCGACTTTTTTTTATATTTTTTTTATTTATTTAAAAAAAAATCAAAATTGAAAATAAAATTTTTTTTCGTAAACTTTACTCGGCACTAGTACGATAAATTTGGCGACAAAAAATAATAACGGTTTTTGGTGGAAGGGTTCAATACAATCATTTTTTACTACAGGAGGGAGGTCTATCTCCCCCCGCTTAGGCGGTAGGGGCAATTTTATAAAAAATTGACTTCAAAAAATATTGTGAAAGAACAGGAACATTTACAGATACAAATTATACTTTTTATGAAAGCCAGAAATCTGCACTTTATAACAAATTTTAAATGAAGTGGTTTCAATTTATAGTTTTTGAAATAACTAACTTCAAAGTCAAAATTTACGAAAAAAGTAAAAAAATCACTTTGAGTATTATGTTCCTCATGATTACAAATGAAAATAAAAAAATATAGATGTAGTTAATTGCTTTTATAATTTTTTTATCAAACGCTGTAAACTACTTTTTTCTATGTCTCATAGTTTTTGAGATAATTGAAAAATAGTAAAAGTATATTTCTTCTTTAAAACTAAAGGAGTCTCTAATCTTAAAAGAAACTTTTATAATAATAGTTTTAGAAGAAATAGTTTTACTATTTTTCAATTATCTCAAAAACTACAAGACATAGAAAAAAGTAGTTTGCAGCGTTTGATGAAAAATTTATTGAAGCAACTTACTACATCTATATTTTTTTATTTTCATTTGTAATCATGAGGAACATAATACTCAAAGTGATTTTTTTACTTTTGTTCGTAAATTTTGACTTTGAAGTTAGTTATTTCCAAAACTATAAATTGAAACCACTTCATTTAAAATTTATTATAAAGTGCAGATTTCTGGCTTTCATAAAAAGTATAATTTGTATCTGTAAATGTTCCTGTTCCTTAACAATATTTTTTGAAGTAAATTTTTATAAAATTGCCCCTACCGCCTAAGCGGGGGGAGATAGACCTCCCTCCTGTAGTAAAAAATGATTGTATTGAACCCTTCCACCAAAAACCGTTATTATTTTTTGTCCCCAAAGTTATCGTACTAGTGCCGAGTAAAGTTTACGAAAAAAAAAATTTTTTTTTCAATTTTGATTTTTTTTTAAAATAAATAAAAAAATATAAAAAAAAATCGGCCCACTCCGAAATTAGTGAAAATAGTTGTCAAATTGATTGAAGATTTTTTGAGAAAATAAATGAAGAAAATAAAATATGACGAACTTCAAAAAAATGACGATTTTACTCAAAAAAACCGATTATTTTATATAATTGATCATGCTAAATTTTTTTCGTGTATTTTTTCGAAAAGTTCATTCAAAAACAAACAATTTGAGAAAAAAATGTTCCCGAAAGTCGATTTTTAAAAAAGTTATGGCTGTTTGACAATAAGAAAGCAATTTTTTGAAAAATTCATAACTTTTTTGAGATTGGACAAAAAAATTTGAAAAAGTTCTCAAAAATGTTTTTCAAAGGGTAGAAAAGAATGGTAAAGTTTCAGCAAAATCTAAAGGGGTCGGGTTCAAAAGTGGTCGATTTGGTATGGAATACCCCATATGTAAAATTAATTAGAATACAAATTGATAAAACAATAACAATTGTATAAAATAATTACAAAAAATGTTCCTATAACCTATGACTGAGTCACCGTCAGTTCCCAAACTTTAAACGCACAAAATAATAATTGATCACCGCACATATTTTCAATCCCACTTGAAAGACGGACTTCGCATTTTTTGTCTCTTGCAAACAAAAAAATTATCTCTTTTAAAGGGGGGAGGTGTTGTGTATTATTGTATAACACACGAAAATCCTAACCAATCCTAATTTCATTCCAGCTTCAAGGTCAAGGTCAGCACTAAAGCATTCGAACTGTAAACAAACATTCGATCGCTAAGTGTATGACGCAAAACAAAAGCGCAATTTCTGGGTGACGATTCAGTTAATTCATATACTGAAGCGTCATCAGAAAAATGCAAACAAATTATTGCGGTCAAATAATGAACTGGAATGAACTCTCAGAAAACAGATAATGCTGACGAGTGGTAAAGGAAATGTGTGACGAATATTTTATAGGGCAAATTGTTTTGATGACTGAGGAATAATTATAGAAACATTTAAGAAATACCGATGTCGAAATTTCATGATTTCGGCATCAGGAATTTACCAACATTTCATGACATAGTTTAAGTTTATCTATGTAAGCTATTTTAAGGTATAAATAGTTAATGAAAAATGAATGGTATGGAGAGTAATAAAGTAAGTGAGATATACCAAGAAGACTTTTATTGGCTGATAAACTTTTGAACAAGAAGAGGACTTTTCTTTGCTGATAAATTTTTCCTCAGTAAAGGTGAGTGTAATTGAATCTGGCTCTTTAGCCTAGAATTCCGGGATGGTGCGCCCTTAAAACCCACCAAACAAACTCCCTTTCCCAATCCCCAATTAAGAAAGACGACAACACGCTACATTTGTAGAGTCCGTTTAAGTTAAGAACGAGAGTTCTTAACGATTTTCTAAAACTTTCTGTGTAACGAAAAAATTACACAACACCCCACTCATTGACATAATAGATATGGACTGCTAGTAACCAACTTTACGAGGGGTCCATTTAAGAGCAGCGCTTTAGTTTTGGGTGGTATTTTTATGAAGCTACCACTATAGCAACCATTGACCTAATAGATATGGACTGCTAGTAACCAACTTTACGAGGGGTCCATTTAAGAGCAGCGCTTTAGTTTTGGGTGGTATTTTTATGAAGCTACCACTATAGCAACAGGAGCAACAGAATAACCATTGAAGTACTGCAATGAGAAGAACTTTTTGCTTTTCACTGGTTTCAGTAGAACTGGTATTATATTTTTTTGGCACAACAAACTAAAGCAGCACCGTCGCTGTCGACAAAAGTTCTGCAAGGTTTGTATTGAAATGACATTTAACTAGCAGTCCATATCTATTATGTCAATGACCCCACTATATTTTCGGATTTCAAACTGGTTTTGATCTGTATCTGTAATGATGCTGTTGTGTGTGTGTAGTTTGCCCTCTTGCGTCTTGCATATAAGCTTTCTAGAAGAAAGAAATCATCGAATCCAACATCTTTGATCTATACCTCGTTTCCACCAGAGATAAGAAATTAATTAGATGGCAAACTTCACACACACATTGAAACTGCCTACAAGCTGATTTCACTACTACTACTTTGAGTACAGCTTCCACGGTTGACTTTACACAAAATCTCACTACTACCACTTTGAGTACAGCTTCCAACACATTCCCCCATTTTATTTCTATAAATTCCACCTTAAGGCCACGTCTGGCTGCCGTTTTGTATTTTGAAAGCGTTTTATTATCCTAGAAACATTTAGTAAAAACTTTTCCATATATTAAAATTGTGAAATTCAAAGCTTGGCCACGCGGGGACTTCAAATGCATACGCACATGCCTAAAACCCGGTCCACCATCAGACCAAAACTGTGAGCATCAGAAGAAACTCCTATATTGTTACAAAATCTCTTCTTTTCAAAAAAACGTTTTTCAATTTATTAAACTTAAAGAAAAGAATATAGAAAAATTGTAGTGTGAAAATAAAAACAAAAGTTTTTACTAAATGTTTCTAGGATAGTAAAACGCTTTCAAAATACAAAACGGCAGCCAGACGTGGCCTTAAGATGGAATTTATAGAAATAAAATGGGGGAATGTGTTGGAAGCTGTACTCAAAGTGGTGGTAGTGAGATTTTGTGTAAAGTCAATTCACAGACAGAGGATGTGATTACAAAAACAACAATGTAAACAAATGGTTGTTGCGGGGCAAGAGAAGTAAAGGTTTGCCATCTAATTAATTTCTTATCTCTGGTTTCCACTTAGAATTGAATCACACTTCACACTTCAATTCGAATTAGTGCCAGTGTATACCTCTTAGATGAATAAGGAACAAGATGGAAAACCATTACGTCTCCTTCCCCGCAACTTCCATTTGTTTACATTGTTGTTTTTGTAATCGCAGCCTCCATCTGTGAATACGTGTGAGCTGCAGAAAAAAGGCGCGAAAAAGTTGTGAAAGTATATGCGTGGTGTATTTATTTTTTTTTTTGCTTGGCAACTTGAAACCACCTTGAAACATAACCTGAAATTTAATTTTCACCATACTACTGAAAAATTCTTAAGGGCAGGGTTTGAACAACACCAAAGTTATAGTTTTTTAAAAACTCAATTTTTTTTGAAAAGCTGGGCAAAATGTGAAAACTCATAAACATGCAAATATACTGATTCTATTGGGACTCATTATAGTGTGATTCGCTCCCTCAGCTCGGTTATTTGTCTTAACTTTTTTTTAATACCAAAACTTAAACATCAAACTATGTAGACATTTTTTGAAAAAATTATCACAGTCAAAATTTTGAAATGCAGCAATCTTGTAGATATTATGGAGAGCTCAGAAAGCCTTCATTCATCTCTGTAGCACAATTATTAACAAAGCACCAACACTTTAAGTTTTAATTTTTTGTTTTTATTAAAAGCTCGGTAGAAAATTTTTTAAAAACTTGTCTCAATCAAAATCTTTAAATGTGGAATTTTTGTCCACGTTGTGTTGAGCTCAGAAAGCCATCATTCATCTCTGTAGCACAATTATTAACAAAGCTCCAACACTTTAAGTTTTAAATTTTTCTTAACACAAAAAAAAATTAAAACTTAAAGTGTTGGCGCTTTGTAAGTAATTGTGCTACAGAGATGAATGAAGGCTTTTTGAGCTCTCCATAATATCTACAAGATTGCTGCATTTCAATATTTTGATTGAGATAAGTTTTTCAAAAAATGTCTACATAGTTTGATATCCGCTTTCAATTCTTTTACTTTTGATTTTTTTTTTTAATTCAATTAATTAACTGCTTAAATTTTCAACTCAGCTTCAAGAAGAGAATCGAAAGCTTAAGTTGGAATCTCTTTCATCAAACAAATGCAAAATGAATTCATATATATTGGTTACTGTTTTGTTTTAGTATATATTTTTTTAACAGTCATACTTTTCTGTCTATTTCTCTTAAGAAACGTTTTTTAAAAAAGAAGAAATAGAAGGGAGGACTACTCAGAGAAATGTTTAACAAAAAAGAAAATATTTTAATATTTTGATGCTTAAATTTTTATTTCCAAATACTTTGAAAAGTATATAATCACAAATAAATTTTATTTACAAAACCCAAAAAAAAGTTTTAAATCCAAAAATTCTGCCAGACGTAGCCTTAAGGTGACTAAAAGTAAAAAAGAAAAATGGTTCCCAGACGAGAATACCAATACTACGGTACAATTTTGTGTAAGCCCTGTGTGTGGATCCGAATATAAAGTGATGTTAGTGAAATTTTGTGTAAGCCCAGTGTTGAGATCCGAATATAAGGTGGGGCTAGTGAACTTTTGTGAATGAGTGCGTGCAGCAGCTTGTGGGGTGGTATCAATGTGTTAGTGTGGTTTTCCATCTTGTTCTTTATTCATCTAAGGTGAAGGCTTTCTGAGCTCTCCATAATATCTACAAGATTTCTGCATTTCAATATTTTGATTGAGATAAGTTTTTAAAAAAATGTCTACATAGTTTGATATCCGCTTTCAATTCTTTTACTTTTGATTTTTTTTTTAATTCAATTAATTAACTGCTTAAATTTTCAACTCAGCTTCAAGAAGAGAATCGAAAGCTTAAGTTGGAATCTCTTTCATCAAACAAATGCAAAATGAATTCATATTTATTGGTTACTGTTTTGCTTTAGTATATATTTTTTTAACAGTCATACTTTTCTGTCTATTTCTCTTAAGAAACGTTTTTTAAAAAAGAAGAAATAGAAGGGAGGAGACTACTCAGAGAAATGTTTAACAAAAAAGAAAATATTTTAATATTTTGATGCTTAAATTTTTATTTCCAAATACTTTAAAAAGTATATAATCACAAATAAATTTTATTTACAAAACCCAAAAAAAAGGTTTAAATCCAAAAATTCTGCCAGACGTAGCCTTAAGGTGACTAAAAGTAAAAAAAAAAAAAAACAAAAACCGGTTCCCAGACGAGAATACCAATACTACGGTACAATTTTGTGTAAGCCCTGTGTGTGGATCCGAATATAAAGTGGTGTTAGTGAAATTTTGTGTAAGCCCAGTGTTGAGATCCGAATATAAGGTGGTGCTAGTGAACTTTTGTGAATGAGTGCGTGCAGCAGCTTGTGGGGTGGTATCAATGTGTTAGTGTGGTTTTCCATCTTGTTCTTTATTCATCTAAGGTGAAGGCTTTCTGAGCTCTCCATAATATCTACAAGATTTCTGCATTTCAATATTTTGATTGAGATAAGTTTTTAAAAAAATGTCTACATAGTTTGATATCCGCTTTCAATTCTTTTACTTTTGATTTTTTTTTTTAATTCAATCAATTAACTGCTTAAATTTTCAACTCAGCTTCAAGAAGAGAATCGAAAGCTTAAGTTGGAATCTCTTTCATCAAACAAATGCAAAATGAATTCATATTTATTGGTTACTGTTTTGCTTTAGTATATATTTTTTTAACAGTCATACTTTTCTGTCTATTTCTCTTAAGAAACGTTTTTTAAAAAAGAAGAAATAGAAGGGAGGAGACTACTCAGAGAAATGTTTAACAAAAAAGAAAATATTTTAATATTTTGATGCTTAAATTTTTATTTCCAAATACTTTAAAAAGTATATAATCACAAATAAATTTTATTTACAAAACCCAAAAAAAAGGTTTAAATCCAAAAATTCTGCCAGACGTAGCCTTAAGGTGACTAAAAGTAAAAAAAAAAAAAAAACAAAAACCGGTTCCCAGACGAGAATACCAATACTACGGTACAATTTTGTGTAAGCCCTGTGTGTGGATCCGAATATAAAGTGGTGTTAGTGAAATTTTGTGTAAGCCCAGTGTTGAGATCCGAATATAAGGTGGTGCTAGTGAACTTTTGTGAATGAGTGCGTGCAGCAGCTTGTGGGGTGGTATCAATGTGTTAGTGTGGTTTTCCATCTTGTTCTTTATTCATCTAAGGTGAAGGCTTTCTGAGCTCTCCATAATATCTACAAGATTTCTGCATTTCAATATTTTGATTGAGATAAGTTTTTAAAAAAATGTCTACATAGTTTGATATCCGCTTTCAATTCTTTTACTTTTGATTTTTTTTTTTAATTCAATTAATTAACTGCTTAAATTTTCAACTCAGCTTCAAGAAGAGAATCGAAAGCTTAAGTTGGAATCTCTTTCATCAAACAAATGCAAAATGAATTCATATTTATTGGTTACTGTTTTGCTTTAGTATATATTTTTTTAACAGTCATACTTTTCTGTCTATTTCTCTTAAGAAACGTTTTTTAAAAAAGAAGAAATAGAAGGGAGGAGACTACTCAGAGAAATGTTTAACAAAAAAGAAAATATTTTAATATTTTGATGCTTAAATTTTTATTTCCAAATACTTTAAAAAGTATATAATCACAAATAAATTTTATTTACAAAACCCAAAAAAAAGGTTTAAATCCAAAAATTCTGCCAGACGTAGCCTTAAGGTGACTAAAAGTAAAAAAAAAAAAAAACAAAAACCGGTTCCCAGACGAGAATACCAATACTACGGTACAATTTTGTGTAAGCCCTGTGTGTGGATCCGAATATAAAGTGGTGTTAGTGAAATTTTGTGTAAGCCCAGTGTTGAGATCCGAATATAAGGTGGTGCTAGTGAACTTTTGTGAATGAGTGCGTGCAGCAGCTTGTGGGGTGGTATCAATGTGTTAGTGTGGTTTTCCATCTTGTTCTTTATTCATCTAAGGTGAAGGCTTTCTGAGCTCTCCATAATATCTACAAGATTTCTGCATTTCAATATTTTGATTGAGATAAGTTTTTAAAAAAATGTCTACATAGTTTGATATCCGCTTTCAATTCTTTTACTTTTGATTTTTTTTTTAATTCAATTAATTAACTGCTTAAATTTTCAACTCAGCTTCAAGAAGAGAATCGAAAGCTTAAGTTGGAATCTCTTTCATCAAACAAATGCAAAATGAATTCATATTTATTGGTTACTGTTTTGCTTTAGTATATATTTTTTTAACAGTCATACTTTTCTGTCTATTTCTCTTAAGAAACGTTTTTTAAAAAAGAAGAAATAGAAGGGAGGAGACTACTCAGAGAAATGTTTAACAAAAAAGAAAATATTTTAATATTTTGATGCTTAAATTTTTATTTCCAAATACTTTAAAAAGTATATAATCACAAATAAATTTTATTTACAAAACCCAAAAAAAAGGTTTAAATCCAAAAATTCTGCCAGACGTAGCCTTAAGGTGACTAAAAGTAAAAAAAAAAAAAAACAAAAACCGGTTCCCAGACGAGAATACCAATACTACGGTACAATTTTGTGTAAGCCCTGTGTGTGGATCCGAATATAAAGTGGTGTTAGTGAAATTTTGTGTAAGCCCAGTGTTGAGATCCGAATATAAGGTGGTGCTAGTGAACTTTTGTGAATGAGTGCGTGCAGCAGCTTGTGGGGTGGTATCAATGTGTTAGTGTGGTTTTCCATCTTGTTCTTTATTCATCTAAGGTGAAGGCTTTCTGAGCTCTCCATAATATCTACAAGATTTCTGCATTTCAATATTTTGATTGAGATAAGTTTTTAAAAAAATGTCTACATAGTTTGATATCCGCTTTCAATTCTTTTACTTTTGATTTTTTTTTTTAATTCAATTAATTAACTGCTTAAATTTTCAACTCAGCTTCAAGAAGAGAATCGAAAGCTTAAGTTGGAATCTCTTTCATCAAACAAATGCAAAATGAATTCATATTTATTGGTTACTGTTTTGCTTTAGTATATATTTTTTTAACAGTCATACTTTTCTGTCTATTTCTCTTAAGAAACGTTTTTTAAAAAAGAAGAAATAGAAGGGAGGAGACTACTCAGAGAAATGTTTAACAAAAAAGAAAATATTTTAATATTTTGATGCTTAAATTTTTATTTCCAAATACTTTAAAAAGTATATAATCACAAATAAATTTTATTTACAAAACCCAAAAAAAAGGTTTAAATCCGAAAATTCTGCCAGACGTAGCCTTAAGGTGACTAAAAGTAAAAAAAAAAAAAAACAAAAACCGGTTCCCAGACGAGAATACCAATACTACGGTACAATTTTGTGTAAGCCCTGTGTGTGGATCCGAATATAAAGTGGTGTTAGTGAAATTTTGTGTAAGCCCAGTGTTGAGATCCGAATATAAGGTGGTGCTAGTGAACTTTTGTGAATGAGTGCGTGCAGCAGCTTGTGGGGTGGTATCAATGTGTTAGTGTGGTTTTCCATCTTGTTCTTTATTCATCTAAGGTGAAGGCTTTCTGAGCTCTCCATAATATCTACAAGATTTCTGCATTTCAATATTTTGATTGAGATAAGTTTTTAAAAAAATGTCTACATAGTTTGATATCCGCTTTCAATTCTTTTACTTTTGATTTTTTTTTTTAATTCAATTAATTAACTGCTTAAATTTTCAACTCAGCTTCAAGAAGAGAATCGAAAGCTTAAGTTGGAATCTCTTTCATCAAACAAATGCAAAATGAATTCATATTTATTGGTTACTGTTTTGCTTTAGTATATATTTTTTTAACAGTCATACTTTTCTGTCTATTTCTCTTAAGAAACGTTTTTTAAAAAAGAAGAAATAGAAGGGAGGAGACTACTCAGAGAAATGTTTAACAAAAAAGAAAATATTTTAATATTTTGATGCTTAAATTTTTATTTCCAAATACTTTAAAAAGTATATAATCACAAATAAATTTTATTTACAAAACCCAAAAAAAAGGTTTAAATCCAAAAATTCTGCCAGACGTAGCCTTAAGGTGACTAAAAGTAAAAAAAAAAAAAAACAAAAACCGGTTCCCAGACGAGAATACCAATACTACGGTACAATTTTGTGTAAGCCCTGTGTGTGGATCCGAATATAAAGTGGTGTTAGTGAAATTTTGTGTAAGCCCAGTGTTGAGATCCGAATATAAGGTGGTGCTAGTGAACTTTTGTGAATGAGTGCGTGCAGCAGCTTGTGGGGTGGTATCAATGTGTTAGTGTGGTTTTCCATCTTGTTCTTTATTCATCTAAGGTGAAGGCTTTCTGAGCTCTCCATAATATCTACAAGATTTCTGCATTTCAATATTTTGATTGAGATAAGTTTTTAAAAAAATGTCTACATAGTTTGATATCCGCTTTCAATTCTTTTACTTTTGATTTTTTTTTTTAATTCAATTAATTAACTGCTTAAATTTTCAACTCAGCTTCAAGAAGAGAATCGAAAGCTTAAGTTGGAATCTCTTTCATCAAACAAATGCAAAATGAATTCATATTTATTGGTTACTGTTTTGCTTTAGTATATATTTTTTTAACAGTCATACTTTTCTGTCTATTTCTCTTAAGAAACGTTTTTTAAAAAAGAAGAAATAGAAGGGAGGAGACTACTCAGAGAAATGTTTAACAAAAAAGAAAATATTTTAATATTTTGATGCTTAAATTTTTATTTCCAAATACTTTAAAAAGTATATAATCACAAATAAATTTTATTTACAAAACCCAAAAAAAGGTTTAAATCCAAAAATTCTGCCAGACGTAGCCTTAAGGTGACTAAAAGTAAAAAAAAAAAAAAACAAAAACCGGTTCCCAGACGAGAATACCAATACTACGGTACAATTTTGTGTAAGCCCTGTGTGTGGATCCGAATATAAAGTGGTGTTAGTGAAGTTTTGTGTAAGCCCAGTGTTGAGATCCGAATATAAGGTGGTGCTAGTGAACTTTTGTGAATGAGTGCGTGCAGCAGCTTGTGGGGTGGTATCAATGTGTTAGTGTGGTTTTCCATCTTGTTCTTTATTCATCTAAGGTGAAGGCTTTCTGAGCTCTCCATAATATCTACAAGATTTCTGCATTTCAATATTTTGATTGAGATAAGTTTTTAAAAAAATGTCTACATAGTTTGATATCCGCTTTCAATTCTTTTACTTTTGATTTTTTTTTTTAATTCAATTAATTAACTGCTTAAATTTTCAACTCAGCTTCAAGAAGAGAATCGAAAGCTTAAGTTGGAATCTCTTTCATCAAACAAATGCAAAATGAATTCATATTTATTGGTTACTGTTTTGCTTTAGTATATATTTTTTTAACAGTCATACTTTTCTGTCTATTTCTCTTAAGAAACGTTTTTTAAAAAAGAAGAAATAGAAGGGAGGAGACTACTCAGAGAAATGTTTAACAAAAAAGAAAATATTTTAATATTTTGATGCTTAAATTTTTATTTCCAAATACTTTAAAAAGTATATAATCACAAATAAATTTTATTTACAAAACCCAAAAAAAAGGTTTAAATCCGAAAATTCTGCCAGACGTAGCCTTAAGGTGACTAAAAGTAAAAAAAAAAAAAAACAAAAACCGGTTCCCAGACGAGAATACCAATACTACGGTACAATTTTGTGTAAGCCCTGTGTGTGGATCCGAATATAAAGTGGTGTTAGTGAAATTTTGTGTAAGCCCAGTGTTGAGATCCGAATATAAGGTGGTGCTAGTGAACTTTTGTGAATGAGTGCGTGCAGCAGCTTGTGGGGTGGTATCAATGTGTTAGTGTGGTTTTCCATCTTGTTCTTTATTCATCTAAGGTGAAGGCTTTCTGAGCTCTCCATAATATCTACAAGATTTCTGCATTTCAATATTTTGATTGAGATAAGTTTTTAAAAAAATGTCTACATAGTTTGATATCCGCTTTCAATTCTTTTACTTTTGATTTTTTTTTTTAATTCAATTAATTAACTGCTTAAATTTTCAACTCAGCTTCAAGAAGAGAATCGAAAGCTTAAGTTGGAATCTCTTTCATCAAACAAATGCAAAATGAATTCATATTTATTGGTTACTGTTTTGCTTTAGTATATATTTTTTTAACAGTCATACTTTTCTGTCTATTTCTCTTAAGAAACGTTTTTTAAAAAAGAAGAAATAGAAGGGAGGAGACTACTCAGAGAAATGTTTAACAAAAAAGAAAATGATGCTTAAATTTTTATTTCCAAATACTTTAAAAAGTATATAATCACAAATAAATTTTATTTACAAAACCCAAAAAAAAGGTTTAAATCCAAAAATTCTGCCAGACGTAGCCTTAAGGTGACTAAAAGTAAAAAAAAAAAAAAACAAAAACCGGTTCCCAGACGAGAATACCAATACTACGGTACAATTTTGTGTAAGCCCTGTGTGTGGATCCGAATATAAAGTGGTGTTAGTGAAATTTTGTGTAAGCCCAGTGTTGAGATCCGAATATAAGGTGGTGCTACTGAAATTTTGTGAATGAGTGCGTGCAGCAGCTTGTGGGGTGGTATCAATGTGTTGGTGTGGTTTTCCATCTTGTTCTTTATTCATCTAAGGTATACCTAGATCGAATTGAAATAGGATTACCCGATTCGAAAGAGTTTGTACGGATACGTAGATCTCGATTCGGTGAGCTAGTAGATACCTGAATCGAAATTTGAATCATAATCCGATTCGAGTACACGATCCTAAGTGGAAACGAGGTACTACACTACACTTCTACAACTGAAAAGTGCGTTTAGTTTTGCATTAAAAAAGGGTTGGAGTAATCGTGTTTTTTAAGAACTTAAAGGTGTCTTAATTAATATCTAGAATGAATCAGTTTACTGTTTTTGCATTTTTATCGATTATCGTGTCCATCAGGGGATTGCAGTTCAAGGATTGTGGTAGATAAAACTGAAATCGATCTGAGTGAGATTGAGTCAGTGGTACTTACATTCTAGTATTTTATAACACTACATTAAAAATCATAATTTGAGTGAGGGAGGGTAAATATGTAGTTATGTATGTATATTTAAATTAAGACTTCCTGGAATTGATTGTAATAGGCGGCTGGTGTGTTTTTAGGGATAAATCAATTATATTCGTAAGCAAATGAACTAGGTTGAAACTTAAATTTTTAAATCATATATGATTATAACATATTTTGCTTATGTTTTCTTTATACCAATATACATTTATGTATATGTCGGTAAGTTGTTGACAAAACCCACTAGGCTCTAGATCTGCATCAATTAATGTTTAATCAGTTACATTTTTATAACTTTAAATGCAAGAAGTTCTAATTATCACACGAGTTAAGTCTCGGAGGTACCAGTATAACTGAGCTTCGCGAAATAGAAGATACGCTCTTTTTGGTGTCCAGGTAATGTATGATTT
Source organism: Melanostoma mellinum (assembly GCA_914767635.1). Taxonomy (NCBI): domain Eukaryota; kingdom Metazoa; phylum Arthropoda; class Insecta; order Diptera; family Syrphidae; genus Melanostoma; species Melanostoma mellinum. Next base: position 113,260,067 of record OU612059.1, read on the forward strand.
TATTGTTTACTAAAATGCAAAAATGTAGCTAATACCTAGTTTGATTATGAAAAGTTTTATTGGCAACGAAAACAAAAGATGTTCGTAATTGGAACCTTTTCGTTTCCGTTCCCACAAATAACTATTATCTATAATATCGTTGCAACTGTTTTGTCAGTGTCATCTCAATTGCTTACTTAGGTGGGCATTACAGTTTGTGGTGAACCTGACCCTCAACCAACTTCCTTCTGAGACGACTTCCATTTCGGGCGAGCCATCTCCAGTTTTGCACTCTTAGTCGGTTACAGTCTTCTTCCACATGATTGTCTCACCTAAGACGAGGTCTTCTCATCATGATTTTCCTGCAATATGCTTTCGGAAACCTATCGAGCCGGAGCTTTTGGACCCGTCCACTCTACATGTCTACATGGCCCAACCATCGTAACCTCGCGATGCCTCAGTGCCGTAAAGCAGGAATGGCATGATTAAGGTCTTATAAAGGGTTTGGTCGGTTTTTCTAAAGGGGTTTGTTTCCCGATTGCCTCTTAAACCAAAGAGGTAACGGTTGGAAAAAGTTATTCTTTGGTGTCCTTCTTTGATGATAGCATATACTTCGTTTTAACCTCATTAACCATCAAACCCATTTTTGGCGCTTTTGTCTCAATACTCACAAAAGCACCTATACGTCAATATCATCTGCGTAGGCGAGTAATTGCACAGAATTTTGTAAAGATGTTCCTCTTTTGTTGAAGCTTGAGTTTTATACCTACAATCTTTTCAAGTATGATGTTAAAGAAATCGCATGATTGTTTGTCGCCTTGCCTAAAGTCTTTTTCATTATCAAAGGTCTCGTTGAGTTCTTTACCGACCTTGACAGAGCAGCGTGATAGTGCATAGTCGTTTTGCAGGGATGCCGAAACTAGACATGGCTCTGTACAGCTCGTCTCTGTACATACTGTCATAAGCGGCCTTGAAATCGATAAAAAGATGGTGTGTATCGATGTTATATTCTCGGGTTTTTTCCAAGATCTGCCTTTATGTGAAAATTTGGTTTATTGTGGACTTTTCTGGTCTAAAACCACATTGATAAGGACCTATCAAGTTGTTGACTTGGGGCTTCAGAAGTTCACTTATTTTATTTTATTTTATTTATTTATTTTTCATTTACCTACAAGCATTTTTACAGCTAACAGATATAGCAATAGCACTCCAAAAATAAAGCATTAAAATATGAATAAATATAATAAATCAGTCTTAAATTTACTTCGACTAAGGATTGAAAAATCAATTTTTGAAGGCACTTCATTGAAATCAGTTATACATCTTGATAGCGTTTCATTACATCCATAAATTGTTCTATGCACTTTTTGAAATAGAAATTCTTGTTCTCGTGGACCTGGCAAGGAGTGTTGGACACTTTATGTGGTAGCATAGTAAGTCTCATATGAGCATCACACCATGCATTATTCTTCTTGATTCTAATAATTTAATTCCAAGTAATAAGCACCTAGCTTTGTAATCAGGACAGAAACCCCAGCTCATTTTGTTGAAAACGTATTTCGTAAATCTTCTTTGAAACGATTCTACCCTGTCAGAATTATCTTTAAACGCGGGACTCCAGATTACATCAGCGTATTCCAAACGCGATCGAAGGAGTTGAGAATGAAATCCAAACATCTCAAGTTTAGCAAGGAGTAATTTGGTGGTTTACAGAATCGAACGCTGTACTAAAGTCAATGTATACCGCATCGACTTGAAAACCACTTTCCATAGCATTGGTTACAAAAGAAGTAAAATATGCCAGATTTGTTATAGTGGACCTACCAGCTACAAAACCATGCTGTACCTCCGATAAATACTCGCTTGTGAAGAACTTTAGTTTATTTCTCAGGATGCTTTCAAAGAATTTGGGAATTGCAGAGAGTTTGCAAATACCCCTATAATTTTGAATATAACTTTTTGAGCCTGATTTATAGATCGGAACTAAATAAGAAAGTTTCCATTCTTCGATGAAGATTCCTTCTTGAAGAGACTTAATAAATATCATAAGTAAGGGAGTGCAAATAGAGTTACACCATGTCTAGTTTCGGCATCCCTGCAAAACTCGTACGACTATGCAGGATGACTTTGGAGAATTCACGCTGCTCCGTCAAGGTCGGTAAAGAACTCACCGAGACCTTTGATGTCAAAAAAGGTTTTAGGCAAGGTGACAATCTGTCATGCTATTTCTTCAACATCATACTTGAACAGATTGTAAGAAACTCAAACGTCAACACCAGAGGAACAATCTTTCAAAAGTCTGTACAATAACTCGCCTATGCAGACGATATTGACGTAATAGGAAGAAAAAAGCGTGATGTCATAGGTGCTTTTGCGAGTATTGAAACAGAAGCGGCAAAAATGGGTTTGATGATTAATGAGGGCAAAAGTAGTATATGTTGTCATCAAACAAGGACACAGAACATCGACGAATTGGACAATACGTCACAATAGACAGACATAACTTCGAGGTTGTACAGGACTTCGTCTACCTAGGATCCGCTGTAGACACGGACAACAACATCAGTGCAGAGATAAAACGGAGAATAACTCTTGCCAACCGTTGCTTCTTTGGGTTAAGAAGGCAATTGAGAAACAAAACCCTCTCCAGAAAAACCAAGGTAACCTTGTATAAGACCTTAATCATCCCAGTCCTGCTTTACGGCGCGGAAGCATGGACCTTATCAAAAGTGGATGAGGAAACTCTTGATCGTTTCGAAAGAAAAATTCTCCGGACGATCTTTGGTCCGGTATGCGAAGACAATATGTGGAGAAGAAGATACAACAACGAGCTGTATGAGCTGTACCGCGACATGGGCATAGCCAGAAGAGTACGCATCGCGAGGCTACGATGGTTTGGCCATGTAGAGCGGATGAACCCAAACGCTCCGGCTCGTCGGGTGATCGAAAACACATTGCAGGGAAATCGCGGAAGAGGAAGACCTTGTCTTAGGTGGCGCAATCAAGTGGATTAAGACCTCAACCGACTTGGAGGGCAAAACTGGAGAGAGCTCGCTCGAAATCGAAGTCGTTATAGAAGGATGTCGGTTGAGGGCCACGTTCACCCCGAACTGTAATGCCCACCTAAGTAAGTAAGTAACACCACTAATTGATCAAATATTTACAAGGAATCGACACTTGTTTGTTAACGAATCACTATTCAATGTTTTTAAGACTCGATATGATCAAATTATATAGATAACTAATTATATTGGAAAAAGGAAAAATATATAGAGCGATAAAAGACACTTGTTGTATACACTAGGGTTGCCAACTGATATTACAGCAGACAAGATTTTATAAACGACATTACGGAGGCTTATCCCTCTTCAATTGATGCAATTGTGAGCGACTCCCTTCTTTAGGATTGGGCATACGATACTGAGGTTCCATTCATCGGGCATGCTTTCTTCCGACCATATCATGCAGATCAGCTAATGCATGTTCCTTTCCAACTGATCTCCAGCTGCCTTGAAAAGTTCGGCATCAAGGCCATCTGTACCTGCAGTCCTATTGGATTTAAGTTTGCATATGGCAAGCTTAACTTCTTCTAGGTCGAGAGGACGGCATTCTTGATCTGCGTCCAAGGTGAATGGGGCTATCTGCCTGACAGCCGAATTTGTTTCTTCATCGCCGTCAAGCAGTCTACCGAAATTATGTTTCCAGATCCTCAGTAGCGACTGTGACTCTATAACTATGTTTCCCTGCTGGTCTTTACTGGCTTGAGTTCGGGGTTTGCCACCCTGGCAGGATCTTTTTACCTTTTGGTAAAACTTCCGAATCTCGTTCTTGTCATGGCACCTCTCAATTTCTTCAAACGAGCGCTTCTCATGCTGCTTTTTTTTCTTTTTGAGAATTCGATGTTCTTCCCTTCTTTTCTCCTTGTAAATCTTGTTATACTGATCGTAAGAAGCTCTTGTTCGTTTTTGCATCAGCATTTGTCGTGCTTTTTGTTTGGGTGCATTTGCCTGTCTGCATTCTTCATCGAACAATGGGTTTCTTTACTTTGACTTCATCTTTGTTGTGAAGGCATCACTGGTTTCTTGTGTGTTGGTTTACGTGTAAATTAGCTCCAATTAGTTTTTGACTTTTTAATAGTTTAACCTTTCATTTAATTGTTTACCTTGTTAATTGCTTACTTTAGTAACATTCATTATACTTTCTTACTAATAATTCATTGTATAGTGTTGTGTGTATAGCATTTATGCTGTTCGTGAATTTGTTTGTGAATTTATTCTTGGTAAGCCATTGCATGTTGTAATTACATACCTACATTTTCCAAACTCAATCTCTCTTAGATCGTTGTTTACCACTAACTTTCTGAGTATTATCCACTAACTAAAAAAAAAAAAAAAAATTGCTCTTGAGTGTTTTCTCTCTTTAATATTTTTATTAGTTCTTCACAATTTACACGTTTACCTTCTCTATTCATTAAATTTAAATTTTGTTTAATTTTAATTTTACACATTCAATTTTAAGATATTCTTTAGCGCAGGTGCTAAGACCATTGACTTTGAATCCGATTAACACAGGTTCAAATCCGGTACTTCCCGAAATTTTTTTTTTTTTTTTTTTAATTTTGATTTATTTAAAACTTTTTTAATTAGAAAATGAATTGCGCAGCAGAAAAGTGCATTGATAGCTCCAACAACAACCCCCTTTTTGCCTGCTTCGGCCCATGTGGCAAAGCATTCCATGCAAAATGTGTTGGTTCTACGAGTGCTTTCATTGAAAAAGTTACTGCATCGAAAATCGCTTTTTGGTACTGCAGCAACTGTAGAAAAATTTCTCTTTCCCAATTGGCATTTAAGTTAGAATCATTTAAAAATGATATAACAAAAATATCAAAGGGCATTAATGAAATTTCGAGTTGTTTTAATATAGTCTGCTATTATACGGTGAAATTTGTTTCATGAAACAACTTCGAATTCTTCTTTGTTCTGTCATTCCGTGTCGCAAGTGCTATTATACGATAAAATCCAGTTTCATGAAACTAGTTTCACATTTCTCTTTATCTTTCATTCGCTGTTTTTATTTTTGGGGAAAAATAGTTATCTAGTAGTGCCTGGTTGCTTCAAAACCTCTTCTATTGGCAATTGAAAAACAAAGAAGTCATTATTATTAGTATTATTAACTTATTTTTGAACCAAATGAAACAGAATAAACAAAAACACGAACAAAGACAAAGAGAATAGTGATGTGTCGGAATCATAAACCGAGTCAAACCGAGTTGAACCCAAACCGAGTTGACTCGGTTTACATTTTTTCAAACCGAGTTGGCAAACCGAAGAAAAAACCGAACTGTCAACCAAATAATTAAAATGAAATGAATGCAAGCAGACCGAGTTAACTTGAACATAATCAAAACTACCCTCCTTTAGTTGCGGTCTGTGCCAAACACAATGCACTTATACAAAGTCCATAGTTGACCGGTAGTAGTATATAAAGCATCAAAGCAAGTGAGTTACTTGCGCAGGCATACAGAAACACACACATCTGTTAAACTAGATGTTTTTTTGTTTTTTTGATTGTCGTCTGTTAATAGGTAGACGGTTTGATTGTTTTGGGTACATATTGCTACTCGAGTTAGAAATTAATTGTCTGTAAAATATCCAGAGTCAAGTCAAACCGATTTCTGCGCATTGCGTTAATTTCTTTCTTGTGTGACTTTTTTTTTAATTCATTTTGATTAAATCCGTTTATTTTGATTGAAAATTTTGCTTTGTTTCTATTTTTCAAAACATAGTATTGAAGGAAAAAGCGCAAATTTATTTTTGTGAACCGAGTTAGCTAACTCGAGTTACAACTCGGGTTAATCAAAATCCAACTCGGGTTAACTCGGTTTGTAAAGTTTACGGTTTGGCACATCACTAAAAGAGAAACGTCAAAGCTGTTTCACAAAACCATAGCCCATGCGACACAGGGTAGCTCATTGTCCATCTCTCTTTTTCGAACTTTCGTTCTCTTTTGCACTTATGGTGTTCGAACAGTTTCATGAAACAAATTTCTCCGTATAATAGCAGACATAGCAGTTGCTAATGTCAACTCTTTCTCTAGCGCCCAGTACTCGGTAGATATTTCTACCTCTACTGATGACTTAGACCTTCAACTTCCTACAATTCCTTCTGCTTCCTACCAACCTTTAAAATCAAGTAAGGGTTTGAAAAGAAAACAGGACAGCGTGCCCTCTGTAAGTGTTGGTACGAAAAGAAGTGGTTTGCGAAGTAATGTAGCTACATCTCTTAACTCAAATATGAATGAAATACTCACCTTAAGCTCTTCTGTTCAGCCTAATCCAATTGAGTCTAATAATTCAAACACGACTGATATAGTGACTTTAAGCTCTCCGAACTCACCTAATACAATCGAATCTGTCGCCCCTATGATTTCGAACAATGTGACTAGTGTAATATCTGATCATGATAGACCCCCACGGTTTGTGGAATCAGTGCCCAAGCCGAAGACCATATTCATATCTCGTCTCAAATCAGATACTACTCCAGAAGATGTAATTTTCCACCTCAAAACTAATAAATGCATCACAAACGATTCGTTTGTTAGGTGTAATAAAATAAGTAAGCCTAACAACTATGTGGCTTCTTTTAAGATTATTGTTTCTCCAACGCTTTTTGACGCTATTTGTAACCCTCAGATTTGGCCGCCTGATACTCTTATTAAAGAATTTTCAGCTCGTCATACCAAAAGTAACGTCAATAAGGGATCAAAAAACTTGAAAGTATCTCCCTCTTCTACCAAAATGTAAGAGGGCTTCGCAGTAAAACTGCCAATCTTTATAACAACTCTCAAGCATTCTCTCATGACATTTTTGCTCTGACGGAAACTTGGCTTAACTCCACCTTTTTAGATTCTGAATTATTTGACCATGAGTACTTAGTATATACAAATGATCGTACCTATTATAATAAATCGGAAGTTGGAGGTGGCGTACTTACTGCTGTTCGTAGCAAGTATATGTCCTCTCTTATAACTTTCCCATTTGAATTAACTGTAAATGTATTATGTGTCAAAGTCTCAATCAAATCTAGAATCGTTTATATTATAAATACATATATTCCACCAAAGAGCTCTGCCTCAACATATAAAGAATTAACGTTAGTTTTAGACTATGTTAATGAATTACTGTGCTTTGAAAATTATGTATTATTCTTAGGTGACTTTAATTTACCCTTTATTCAATGGTTACCATCTTCGGATGAAACCTATTTCAAGCCATCTTTGACTTCACCTCAACAGGAACTAATGTTGTTGGATAATTTAACATCAACCGACTTACGGCAAGTAAGCTGTATCAAAAACTCTAAAAATCGAATTCTCGATTTGGTCTTCTCTTCAGACTCTGTTAGTACCGTTGTTATTGAATATAGTTTCGGAATTACTGATCCTAGCCTTGATGAAACTAACATAGATGACTACCACCCACCTCTGAATATTTTTCTTGACTTGAGTGGCGAGATCCACACTAGTAACTCTCATGATTGTTCCTATGTGTTTGACTACCGCAAAGCTGATTTCGATTTGCTCTGTGGTGAATTAATTATGTCTGGTATCGAAAACATATCAGTTTTTACCAATATTGACGAAGCTGTTAGCAGCTTTTATTTGATTCTCTATAGATGTATAGAAAAATCAATTCCTAAAAAAATTTTTAAAAATTCTGAACCCAACCATCCATGGTATACTAAAGAGTTAAAAGTTTTAAGAAATAAAAGAAACAAAGCTTGGAACACTTATATTAAAACTCATTCCGTTTCCGACTATGAGTCTTACGTTTTTCTTTTTGAAGAATTTAAGACACTTTCTAAAAATCTTTATTCAAATTTCATTGACCGAATGGGATACTCATTTAAAAAGGATCCAAAAACCTTCTGGCAGTTTGTTAACTCAAAGAAAAAATCAGATGGTTATCCAGCTAGTTTTGTTTATGAGAACTGTTCTTATGAGAACATCTCTGATATTTGTAATGCATTTGCTGACCAGTTTCGCAGCTCATTTTGTGATACTACTGTTGACATTGATACTAATTTCTTCAGATATCTAAGCAACTGTAATCAAGTATGTTTTAATAACATTGTTATTGAAATTGATAAACTTTTTTGGAGTCTTGAAACCTTAAATGACGATTTTTCTTCCGGGCCGGATGGCATTCCTCCAATTGTACTAAAAAAATGTAGGTCATGCTTAGCGTTTCCTTTACAATATATGTTCTTACTTTCTTTGAAATCCAGTAAATTTCCTTTACTTTGGAAAAGATCTTTTATCACTCCAGTTTTTAAAAAAGGGGATAAATGTGATATAAAAAACTATAGACCCATTGCCAAACTTTCTAGCATTCCTAAACTATTTGAAAAACTAGTATGTGAACAGCTGGCTTTCAGTGTAAAAAACGTTATTTGCACACAGCAACACGGTTTCGTCAAAAATAGATCGACTGTCACAAACCTGCTATGCTTTCTTCAAAAATGTTCTTTAGCACTAGAAAATGGTAATGAACTCGATTGCATCTACACGGATTTTTCTAAAGCTTTCGATCAACTTTCACACAATATTATACTGTTCAAACTAAAGGCTATTGGCTTCCCACCTGTGTTCACCGATTGGGTACTTTCTTATCTGTCTATGAGATCTTACCAAGTAAAGTTTCGTAATATCCTTTCCAACCCTTTCAATGCTGGCTCAGGTGTACCTCAGGGAAGTCATCTAGGACCTCTTCTATTTATTTTAGCTATCAATGATGTTGTGTCTTGCATTTCCTTCAGTGAAATATTAATATTTGCTGATGATATGAAAATTTTTAAAAAGATAACTGGTTCGCTTGATCGCTCTCATCTCCAATCCGATGTTAATCATTTTGCAGTTTGGTGCTTTAAAAATGGGCTCAACCTTAACCCCAACAAATGCCAAAGCATGACGTTCTCTAAAAAGAAGGAGCCTAGCAACCCAAGTTATTCTGTTTCCAATATTATTTTGAGTCAAGTGAAATTTTTTAAGGATCTTGGCGTATATTTTAGTTTTAATATGGACTTTACTCAACATATCAATTACATCGTTAGTAAGGCCAATAGTATGCTTGGTTTTATGAAAAGATGGTCAAAAGAGTTTCAAGACCCGTATGTTACCCTTGCTCTATACAATTGTTTAGTACGACCTCATCTAGAGTATGCTTCTCAAGTGTGGTCCCCTTTTTATGAAATACACAACTCAAGAATTGAATCAGTACAACATAAATTCATAAGATTCGCTCTTAAAGGGCTTCCGTGGGAAAACCCTTACGATTTACCACCATATGAGCATAGAATCCAATTATTACATATGCAACTTCTTTCTCAAAGGCGTACCATTAACGATCTGGTGTTTTTTCATCAACTTATCACCGGACATATCGATGCACCTGAGTTACTTTCTTGTGTTGAATTCAACTTTCGAGGCGGTTCTTACCACCTGCGCAACTTAGTTTTAATATACTGCCCTTACCATAGAACGAATTATGGCATGAATGAGCCATTGACTCGTATGGGTAGACTATTTAATCTTAACTCATGTTTAATTGATTTTAACTTAAGTAAATCCAGTTTAAAAAATTTGTTGAGAACCAGTGCTCCACTTTCTTAAGTTTAGTTTGTATGCTTGCATGTTTGCATTTTTCAATAATTTTTAGTTTATGTTATTAATTGTAAATTGTATCACATTTTGTATGTCTTGTTTGTTTTAATTAGTGTACTTTATTTAAGATAATTTTGTAATCTATGTAATTTATATTTGAAATTTTTACTATAATGTTTTTTTTTTTATTATTTTTACTATCCTTACGTTCTCTATGTGCTGGTGTTGGTGTTATACTAACTAACTACTAACACTTGCATTCATGATGAAGAGCGTATAAAAGTGTGTACATATGAGCTTGTTCTAAGCTCAGTACTACTTAGTCTCTGAAATGCAAAAAAAAAAAAAAAGATGACCTACTTTATGTGAAACCGTGAAATTGTACTCTTCAAGTTTAATACGCCAGCGCATTATTCTTGAAGAAAGTTCTTATAGGTTAAACATTCAAACAAGTGGCTTGTGGTCAGTTATAATTTCAATGTGTCTTCCACGTACACGTGTGGTCGGAAATGTGTTACTGCCCAAACAACTATAGGTAACTCGTTTTCATTATTATCTTTTAGTGACATTACCGCACCTATTGCCTCATTGCTGTCATCAGTTGTTATGTAGAACGTTTTTTCGAAGCTAGGATATTGTAGAATAGTTGGTTCAATTGTTAGAAGATTCATCGCAAAATGGATCGCATTTAAAGACTACTTCTTTGCGCAGTAGTTTGTTTAGTGGGTTTGATATTTTCGAAAAAAAAAATTACAAACTTTTAAAAACGATTTAATGTCTTTTTGGTTTCTTGGAATCTCTATATTTTGGATTGCCGATATTTTTTCCGGATCAGGTTTAACTCTTGCTTCTGATATAGCGTATTTTAAATACATGACTTCTTTTTCTTAAAACTTACACTTTTCTAACAGTGTTTTAAGATTGCGTTTATCTAAAGCTTGAAAAACTTCACTTAATTTTTTGTTGTGATCGTCCATATTCTTTCCATATATATTTATATCATCTAGATCAGGGGTTCCACACCTATTTTGAGCAAGTGACCCCTTTTCCAAAACGAATTGAAACCCTAGGCCCCCATAGCCCAATTTCATTGAAAATCATGTCTCAACTTTTTTACTTGCTCTTTTATGTACCTGTTATAAGGTAAGTTTTGCATTCGTGCAGAAAGAAAATTTTGGGATAGCAATAAAACGTGACATTAATATGATAAAGAATACCAAAAAAGTGGGGACTGCAATTCTGTAAGTCTATCTATCTGTCTCTCCGTATATGGATGCACAGCCTGAACCACTTGACGGATTTTCTTCAAAATTTAATTTGCAGTTGTGTTAGAATTGCGTTTCTAGATTTTTAAATAAGGGGTACCTCCTTACTAATATGATAACACTTATTTTTCTTTAAAGTATTTATTTTTTTATTTATTTATACAGACTAATATAGTAATCTTAAATTCCTAAATTAGTACATTGTTTTGTGGAGCACAAGCTGCAACGGCTTTCGGCTCGAAGGCGAAAAAAGAATATAATAATAATAAAGCGTAATTAATATAAAAAGGGAAAGAGAAAATTAATTGTTTTTTAAAAATTTTTTGGTTGAGTTCTTAAATTATGGTTAATTGATGATTGTTGGAATTTTTTACAAGTTGAATTTGTTTAATGTTAGTATTTTATGAATTGTATCTAAATTTTGTTTGTTGATATTTGAAAGGATTTCGTAAATGCTGTCTCCATTGTTGGGAAGCGATCGTTTGATGTGGTCGAGAAGGTGTTTGATGTCAAATGTTTCCCCGCATTCCGTGCATGTTGGAGGGTTTGCCTTGTTTAAGAGGTGTTGATGAGTTAAAGCCGTGTGTCCTGTGCGAAGTCGTACGTAGTTTGTAATTGTTTGTTTAGCTGTTTGGCCTGGGTATACTGGAATATCTTTTTTGTTGTTTATCCTTGCATAATGATGCGCATACATACTCCAGTTATTGATTTGAGTTGTTGTAATTATTTGTTGGATAAGTCTTAGAAAGTCTGGCTCGTTGTTTGTTTCGAAGTGTATTGAAGGGTATTTATTGACTGAGTTCGCCGCTGTGTCAGCGTATTCATTACCCTTTATACCGATGTGCCCCGGTACCCACATTATTTTGATTTTCTTATCAATTTTTATGACTAGGTCTCTAAGTACCGATACCGCAGGTGTGTTGTTATTAAGGTTCGTAATAGCATGAATGACTTAGAGGCTATCGGTGCAAATAACCCAGCACCTTTTAGTATTCGCTGCGAATTTTAATGCTTCGTATACTGCTAATGCTTCTGCAGAAAAGATTGATGCGTGTTCAGGTAGTAGGCCTTGTCTTAAAAGTTCACCATTTTCTTTTGTTACTGCGAAGCTAGTATAAATCTTTGTTTTTGACCCATCCGTGAATAAAAATTTCCAGTTTTTTTGTTTTAGGTCATGTTCGGTGGAGTTGAAAATTTTTTGGTAAATATATTTGGGTGTATGTTGTTTAGGGAATTTGGCAAGAGATAGTTCGAAAGCTTCAGGTCTGCAAAGCCAGGGAGGATAGGTTGGTGTTTGCTTATAGCATATTTTTCCAGACAGATTGAACTTTGATACACTGTTCCAGGCCCGTGAAATCGCTGATTGTACTTTTTTTTTACGAGTTGATCGCTTGGCAGCGTTCGAGGCGTTATTTAATATAGATCTTGAGGGGAACAGGACCTTCGCAGTTAGTTTAAGTGACATTTCTTCATATCTTTCATCAATCGTTGGCAAACCAGATTCAGCCAAAATGTTTTTTATAGGAGTTGTTGGGAATGCGTTGATTGCTTTTCTCGCTGCTTGATGGAATGTTGGCTTGATAATATTAAGTGTTGATTTAGGGCTATTCCCATAAATACATAATCCATAATCTATTTTGTTTAATATTAACATTTTTGTTAAATAGCAAAGTGTGTTAATGTGTGTATTACACCTTTTTGATGATAAATATTTAATTACATTTAGCCGTGCAGCGAGTGTTTTTTTCAAATCTATACAATGATTCTTCCAGTTAAATCTGTTGTTAAATGTTAATCCTAATATTCTTAATTCATTTACTGATTCTAATGTAACATTGCTTATACAAATACTTAGATTAGGGCAAAGCTTTTTTCTGCAAATATGAAATGTTTTACACTTTTGAAATGATAAATTAGCCCCTGAGAAGGTTGACCATTCTTTTAAATCATTTAACAAATCTACAAATGTTGTTTTACATATTTCTAAATCATTATGTTTACTAAGTATGTACACATCATCTGCATACAGACAATGGTCAAGAATTTTATGTTTGTTTATGATAGTACTTATCTCGTTAAATGCTATGGAAAAGAGCATCACGGATAGTGGTGATCCTTGTGGGATCCCATTGTGCAGGGGGAAGTTTGGAGAGTACGTATTATTAATCTTGACACAAAATTTTCTGTTGGAGAGGAAGGCTTTGACGTATCCAAACATTTTTGGACCTAAACCCCATTCTCTTAACTTCTCCAGAACTAAGTGAGCTCCTATTCTATCGAATGCTTTCTCAAAGTCGAGTGAAAGTACTGATATGTGATTTTTAGCCGAGATGGCATTTGAGATATAGTTGTCGATGTAGAGTAGTGCATCTTGACAACCTCTATGTGGCTTGAATGCCATCTGATTTGGAGCTAGCAGTTTTTTGAATTCTGTATACCAGAGGAGTCGTTTTGATATTATTTTTTCCAGTATCTTTGAGATGCATGGCAAAAGTGATATTGGTCTGTAGCCGTCGACTCTGTTTATTTGTTTATTAGGTTTTGGGATAGGGATAATACTGGATGTTTTCCAGAATTGTATGACACTTGTGTCGAATATTTTATTATAAATTCCGATTAGAACGGTTTTCGTTTCACTAGACAGATTTTTGAACATAGGGTATGAAAGTCTATCTCTACCTGGCGTTTTCCCTTTTAGCGAATGAAGGACAGATTCGAGCTCAGAAAATGAGATTTCTTGCTCAAGGTACCCACTTTCAGAATTTGTTGACTGATTGCATTTGACGGTTAGACTTTTATCTTTTCTAGTTTCGAAATTTGTATGGAAGTTGTTGTCCTGTGAATATTTCGACCAAGTAGTTGCAAAGTAACTACTGATTTCTCTAGGGTTAGTGAGATATCCTGATTCAGTTTCAAGACATTTAATAGATTGCGGCAAGGAGGATCCACAGAGCCGATTGACTTTATTCCAGATGTTGCTGATAGAGGAGTTCGGATTTATAGAAGAAGTGAATTCTTCTAGACTTTTGGTTTTGTTAGTTTTAAGTGTGCGTCTGAAGATTGCGTTGGCTTTTTTAAAGGATATAAGATTTTCTGTTGTAGGTTTTTTTTTAAATTTTTTCCACGCACTCATTTTTATATCCCTTAGGTTAGAGAGATCCGAGTTCCACCATGGAACAGAGTGTTTTATTTTTTTATGGCTAGTTTGGGGTATTGTTCTATTTGCTGCTTTTCGAAGACATTTTTGGAAAACGGCTGCTGTTCTATTAATGTTATTTTCTAAGTTTACTGAGATGTTGGTGGTATATTTTATATACTACATCCAATTTGCTTTGTCAATTTTAAATTTCATTGAGGGAGCATTATCAGGATCTTGTTTTTTGTCTTTTTTGAGAGAAGTTAATATGGGGAAATGATCGCTGTTGTGTAGATCGGTCATAGCTGTCCATTGCATTTTGGGATAAAGTTCAGGGGAGCAACAAGTAATGTCTATATGGGTGAGTGTTCTATGCGTCGAAAAGTGTGTGGGAGAGCCATCATTCATTCATACGATGTTAGAATTTATTAAGAAATTTTCTATGATGCTTCCTCTTTTGTTTGTGCATGGCGAACCCCAGAGTACACTCCAAGCATTAACATCACCTCCTATAATATTTTCCAAGTCAGATCTCATAAAAGATTGATCTGGTGGAAGGTAAACATTTATATATGTGACCTTAAGTTTTAACTGGATCTCTACTGTTAGCACTAGGAGATTGGAATTGATGTGAACCTGTTTGTGTGGAATATGTTTTCTTACCATTATAGCTATGCCTTGTTTAGCGGTTATGTTGACGGGAAGATTTAAAAAATAGCCTACGAAAGATTTTGGGATCAGATTGCTAGAGCTATGGGGACAGTGAGTTTCTTGGAGATTCACAATATCTGGATTGTGTTCGGAAATCAGTACTTTTAGCTCATCATAATTATTTGCGAAACCTTTGATGTTCCATTGCAAACTTATGTACGAGAAAGACATCTTTCCATTTTCTTGCATTGTTTGTCAACAATGAAAGTGTGGGAGAAGCTTGCTGTGTTGATGAGTTATTACTTTGTGTATTATTTTTTACTGGTAGATTTGAAATATTCGTGTGCGCTGGGTTATACTGGTGAGAGCCAGTGAAGTTGTTTTGTTTAGTGGTGAGATGGCTATTGAGACTCCGATGGCCAGAGGGTGGGACACCTGGGGCATGTTGATGTCCCACGTGTTCCACCCTCTGGGCATCGGAGTCGTTTATGTTGGAGCTATTTTTATTTTTATATGCTTTCATCGTCGGTTTCGATGGGGGTAATAAAGTAATTTTTATTATTAATTAAGGTTTGTGTAAAGTTTGAGATCGGTGAGTTTGGGTTATTTATGGTTAGATCGCTGATTTGGGTTAGATTTTTGTTAGTTTGTAAATTATTTTCTGTTGGTGATGGGTTTGGTTTTTGTAGTATATTTGAGCTGCTTGGAACTGATAATTGCTGCTTTGTGAGAGTATTTAAGATTGAATCTGAATTTTCGGAGCTGTGCTGATGGGGTTGAAAATTTAATGAATCTATATTGTTGTTGGTTGAAGTTTGTTGTTTTAAATTATGGTTTGGCTGTTGAATTTGAGCGTGTTCAACAGTGGGAACTGGGGGAGGACTGTTGGCTGAGGTATGGGTGGTTGTATTTATACTTGTGCTTGGAGGCACTTGGCTTGACGGGAGACCATTGCTTGCCACGTCTGCATATGAATGCGTATTAAATTCGTCATGATATAGTTCGTTATATGCTTGTTTAGCTTCGAACATTGAACATTTCCTTACTGTTTTTATCTTCAGAATCTCTTTAGCTTTTAGAAAACTTTTGCATGTTTTTGATGACGCGGGATGCTCTTCTGTGCAATTTGCACAATATGTACGTGGACATAAATGTGGATCAACAGGTGTTGTATTGCAATTTACACAAGATGGAGGGTTTTTGCATCTCTTGGTCGTGTGACCTAAAAGTTGGCATTTTTTGCAACGCATTGGATTGGGGAAGTATTCAACTACCTTGCAGTTATACCAGCCAATGTTGACAGTGCTTGGTGGACGGAAGAGATCAAATGTGAAAAGAATAAGACCCGTTGGAGTTAGGACGCTTTCAATATTTTTTTTGAATTTGTATACTTCTGTTATACCTTGTTGTTTCATTTCTTTGACGATTTCTTCTTCGGGTACGTTCGATAGATAGGGAGCGTAAACTGTCCCCTTTGACGAGTTCAAGTTTGTATGGAGGGATACATTGATTGGGCATAGGTTTGCCAAAGTTTTCTTTGCAAGGAAAATTTCAGCTATTTTTTGTGATTTCACTAAGAGAAGTAGGTTACCGTCACGCAGCTGTGTTATTTGCTCATATCCAGTACTGATACCGTCTATAGCTTTTTTCAATAAAAAGATACTGAATGCAGAGAATGGTTTTTCGTTGTTAGCCGGAGAGATCACAATAAATTTTGGATTAGAGCTCACTGAGGAGGTAGGAATCGCGGAGTTTATTTCTATATTCGTATAATTTGGCTTTTTTTTTCTTTTTTTATTAGAGGGCTCGGTTTGATCTACATCTAGATCGCTAAACCTGTTGCCCGAGAGCACATGTGGCTTTGAGGCCATATCGGCCTTTTTTTTCTATATTTTTTCACTATCTGTTTTTAATTTTGCACACACAACTAGCGGGATTACAAAAAAAAAAAAGTGAAAGAGATAAGAAGAGCTACAGAAGATAGCGGGATAAGTACCAACTGAAGATAAGCGAGGTGCACACGAAAAGAAAACGATGCTGTCGGCTTGAAGGATAGTCGGTGACTGTCTTTAAAGTAGTTCCAACGATTTCAATAAAATTTTGTGTGAGGGATTAGTTTTTCCTTTTGATATATTATAAAGGTTAGGTTAGGTTAGGTGGAAGTGGCTGTCAGTCAATGAGTACATTGCCTAACACACTTAGGCCGCTAGGGCCCATTGTGATACCACAGAGATCAGCAAGTTAATCACCTACTGATCTCAGAAACCCGATGTAAGATTAACGAGTTATTCGCTTATTAATCTTCCATTACGGTACTAGCCGGTTAATCACCTGCTAGTCGAACCACGTGGAACTTTTAATGTATTTTGAAAGACTTTTAGGGTCTATGTACGCTAGGTCGCTAGTATCATCGAAGAAGAATTCACCGAGATGAGCCTTCCTCCTATGAAGCAGTGCAGGGCATGAGCAAAGAAGGTGTTGAACGGTCTCTTCCTCCTCCTCGTCCATGCAGCTTCTGCAGAAATCATTGGAAAACACACCAAGTCTTTTGGCGTGTCTCCCTATTAGACAGTGTCCTGTAAGAACACCTATGGTAGAACCTAGACACAGACGGTTCAGGGACAACAAACTCTTTGATCGTTTTGAGTCCACGAACGGCCAAACTTTTTTGGTTGCAAGGCATGTGTTACTCTCAGTCCATCTAGTGTTTGTTATCCTTGAAGCGTCCTGTCTAAGCAGGAGTTTACATGTAGCGATAGGTACACCTATGTTGTTCCATTCTGAGCGTAGGGAAGTGGTCGTGCCCTTTTTGGCTAGTTCGTCTGCCATACAGTTGCCTGGTATGTCCCTGTGCCCTGGCACCCATGAAAGGTGAATGTTAAACTGATTTGACATCTCCCTCAGAGACATCTGACAATTTTGGACCGTGATGGATTTTGTAGAGACAGAGGCAAGAGATTTAAGGGCAGCTTGGCTGTCTGAGAAGATCCGAATATCCGTGGAGGATATGACGTTTTCTTTGAGCCAAGACAGCACCTCCTTAATCGCCAGAATTTCCGCTTGGAACACACTACAATGATCGGGTAGGCGGAAGAAAAGACTGAGATTCAGCTTTTCTGAGTAGATTCCACTTCCCACACCTTCGCTGGTTTTTGAACCATCGGTGTAGAAGTGTATTGCTTCATTTTCCAAAAGAGCGCCATTTTCCCAAGCTTCTCTTGAAGGTATGGTTACTTGGAAATTATTGTCAAACACCAACTTGGGGGTGGTGTAGTCGGATCGATTCGGTAAGAATCTAAAGTTATCTAGAATGGTAGTGTGGCCGATTTGATTATTTGTCCACTGTGATGTAGCTCTGAGTCGAGTAGCTGAGCTAGCTGCGACTTGTTTGCTGAAGATATCTAGGGGTGTGAGATCTAGTAGTACATTGAGGGCGTCCGATGGGGTTGTCCTCAGTGCACCACTAATACACAGACTAGCCGTTCTTTGAACTTTGGCCAGCTTGTTGTAGTTGATCATCTTGTCTAGTGCTGTCCACCAGACTATCACCCCGTATGTGAGTATCGGTCTAATTACCGATGTAAACAGCCAATGGGTGATTTGGGGGGAGAAACCCCATTTCCCGCCAATGGCTTTTTTACAGGAGAAGAGTGCAACGTTGGCTTTATTTACTCTTTCCTCAATATTGGTTTTCCAGGTCAGTTTTTTGTCAAAAATGAGACCTAGATATTTAGCCTGATTTGACAGTGTGAGAGTTACCCCTTTAATAGTTGGGGGTTTGAAATCCGGAATTTTGTATTTCCTCGTAAAGAGAACTAATTCCGTTTTGTGTGGATTGATGTTCAGACCACAATCTGCAGCCCAATTGTTAAGCTTGTTAAGTGCTGTTTGTAGCAGCTCAGCTAGGGTTTGTGGGTGCTTGCCTGAAACGGCAATTGCTACATCATCGGCATAGGCTATAGCTTTGAAACCTTCGTCCTCTAGGTCGATTAACAATTTGTTAACGACCAGGTTCCACAGTAGGGGAGATAAAACTCCTCCCTGCGGGGTTCCTCTATTGGCCATTCTGCTTGTTTTGTAGTTCCCCATTTCGGAACTAATGATTCTGCTGCTGAGCATTGTTGTTATCATGTTTTTGATGTGTTCCTCTATGAGCAGCCCATCAAGAGCATTAGTGATTGCTGAATTTTTAACATTATTAAATGCACCCTCTATGTCTAGGAATGCGACGAGAGAGTATTCTTTATAGTGCAGGGATTTTTCAATGGTGCAAACCAGAGAGTGGAGTGCAGTTTCCACTGATTTACCTTTTGTATAGGCATGTTGCGCCGTTGAGATCAGACTAGGTTTAATTTCTTGTCTTAAGTGTATGTCAATCATTCTTTCCAGTGTTTTAAGGAGGAAGGATGATAGACTAATAGGTCTTAAATCTTTTGGATTTACATGGGAGCTTTTGCCGGCTTTAGGTATAAAGACGACCCTAGCTTCTCTCCAGGCTTTGGGAATATATGCATAGCTGATACATCCTTTCATGATCATCTCTAAGTTATAGATGATAATGTCTGAAACCTGTTGCAGCTCCGCAGGGATGATTCCGTCAGGCCCTGGTGATTTATAAGGGTCAAAGCTGTTTATTGCCCATAACAGTATATCTTTAGAGATAAAACCTTTACCTGATTGGTTTGCGATTCGAGGCAAGTGCTCCTCGTCTGTTATTGTCAACGAGCTACCAGGGAAATGAGTATTCAGTAGCAAGTTTAATGTTTCTTCATATGAGTTGGTCCAGTTGCCGTTTTCATCTTTTATAGAACTTGGCATGTTTGGACTCGTTGATAGGATTTTCCTAAGTCTAGATGCCTCTGAGGAGTCTTCAATCTTATTGCAGAATTCTCTCCAAGAGGATCTTTTGCTTATTCGTAACCTCTTTTTGTAAATCCTAAGGGATTCCTTATATAGATCCCAATCTATGGGATTTCTGGAAGATTTGGCTCGATTGAAAAGCTTCGCACAACTTTTCTTGAGCGGTTCTAGCTCCTTGGTCCACCAGTGTGGTTTCTTCTTCCCTCTTACTATGGTAAGAGGACAGGAGTTACACAAGGCATGGTTAAGAGCACTAGTTAGATCGTCGACTTTACTGTCAAGATCCTTGGGGTTTGAAGGGAAGCTATTGTCATTGTAGTTGTAACAATGTTTGAAGATTTCCCTGAATTTTACCCAGTCAGTTTTTTTATAATTACGGAAGCCTATGGGTTTTGGTGTGTCATCTGTTAGACTAAATTGGATGTATCTGTGATCAGAGAAGGAGTGATCCTTAGATACAGCCCAATTTTTAATCTTGTTATAGATTGATTGAGCTACAAAGGTAACATCTAAAACCTCTTGTCTGTTTTTTGTGACAAAGGTTGGTTCGTTACCGATATTGCATATAAGAAGGTTAGTACTTAGTATAAAATTAAAAAGAGACTCACCCCTTTCATTTACGTCCGTACTCCCCCATACTACGTGATGTGCGTTGACGTCACTTCCTATTATGAGCTCCGCTTTGAGCTTTGTTGCGCTTTTTATTACGCGCTCGAGCGTCTCTCCTGGTAGCGGCTCCGGTTGGTCATGGCCTAGATAGGCGGACGTGAGCCAGTAAGTCCCACTGTTGGTCTGCAGTTTTACTGTTGTGGTGTCGCAATTGCTGTAATTAGGTAGTAAAAATACGTTAAGTGTTTTCTTTGCCAGTATGCAGGATCTTGGTTCACCTTTGTCCGTCACATACAGCAGAGAATAATCTTTCGTCCTGAGTCCTTTTACCACGGATTTATTGATCCATGGTTCCTGGATCAGGACTATATCCTCGCCGGACTTGCTTAGTCGGAGAAGGAGTGTTGGAGATTAATCTGGAGTATTTGCAGCATTGCTACAATCATCCAGCTTAATCTCCAACATTGTAGCATTAAGGTCCTCCATATCTGAGGCGGAGTCTAGCAACTCATCCTCAGAAAGGAGAACCCCAAGCATTTCATCGTCGGAGTCTAAGACTCCACCTTTGTTGTTATCGTCCTTATCGGGCGATTTGTTGTCTATTGCGTCTTGTTCAGACACTATTGTTGTAGTCTTTTCGACCGGTTTCGAGCAAGACAGCTGTTCCAAAGAGTCAGAGCAACTTACCGCGTCTGTCTCCATGATGGAAGATTCGACGCTCGCAGTGGACTCCTTGGCTTCGGATTCAGCCGCTTGCTTTGGAAGCTTTGCAGCGTCCTCATCTTTTTTGTATATTTTCAGCACTAGGTTGTCAAACCCGTACTGAATAACACCCCCGCGTGCCGCCAGGGGTTCTAATGACTCCTAATTCAAGATAACAAGAGCCGACCGATAACGACCCACCGACTCTTTTTCAATCACCGGAACCGTCCAATCGTGAGTGGGCAGATCCGGGTTGCTGTATTTAATCAGCTGGAGAACCATCTCCCGCGATTCATGTAGGGCCGGTACCAAGGCACGAGCTCTCGGTCTGCTTGGGATATCCTCCCTTGCCACAACCTCTAGCTTAGCACCTGGCCAGATCTCACCTAAACCGCTGACAGCTAGTTTATATAGGTGAAGCGATCTCTGGTCTTGGCAGGCGATCAGCTTGACGCGGTTTTGATGCCAGCCAGCGTCGCTAATTCTTGGGAGGGGTCCCGGATTCGCCTCGATAACAGGTATAAACCTGAAAGCGAGGTGAGCCTTGACGTCCGCCCACCTGTCGGCAGAGATGTTTCCATCCATATTGCTCCCGTCGATGACCGCGACAACAATCTGTCCCTTTACCACGTCACCAAAGGATTGCCCCGGCACCAGTGTCGATGGAACGCTAACCCCGACTCTTGGCTTTTTTGGTTGAGGTTTTTCAACCTCAAACGACCTGTTTCGCTTCGACGTTGAGTCTTGGCTGGTCTCTTCTGCAATTTTACTTGCCCACTTCAATCTTTCAACCTCGCCCTGGGTTCTCTCCACTGCGGGTTTACAACCCACCGTTTCAATTACCCTTCTGGCTTGGCGACGTATCTGAGCGGGCGTTTTTTTGATCTGAGTCCCCCCCTTGGCCGAGCTGGAGTTGTTAATCACCTCTCCTGCTCCACCAGTTGGAGGATTCATTGCACTCGACGAGGGTACGTACCGACCCGCAGAGGTAGGGTGGCTGTTCGCCTCTCCAACCCTGCCAGTCTGAACGGCCCTCCCCGTGTCCTTTATTTTAAGGGCATTCAAGGTGGAGACGGAGTCGTTGATCACCCCTCCATTTCCCCTTTTTGTTAATTTCACCTCGTCCTGTTTTGATGATGGCACCAAAGCAGGCGAATTGCTTTCAAAGCTAATATTGGGGACTTCATCCCCACTATTAGCAGTGGCGGTCCGTTTGCCCTCCGATTCACTGGCTAGAACTAGCTTTGCAGCATGTTCTTGACCAGTTTCCAGCGGGCTGTGCTGCTCGCCAGAGTCGGGATTCTTGGTTCCCACTGCACAGACCTGAACTGGCTTTGCAGCTGGTTCAGAGCCTGTGTGCGAACCTAGTATCCCACTGGTGGAAGGTTTGGCCGTTGGCTCACATTCCTGCTTCGACTTTTCAGCCAAATCGGAGAATGTGTACAACTTTCGTTGCCTCCCCCCAGTTTTCTTTTTCGTCTTTTTGTTCGTTTTTTTGTCTGTTTGTTTGTTTGTTTGTTTGTTTGTTTTTAAAAATTCCATAGAAGGTCCCACGAGTAACTCCGGAAGGAAAAGGTCAGCCCCGGCAGAGCCGTGTACCGGGGTAAGGCTAGTCTATTCTGGACCCTGCCAAGCATCCAGAAGAGCTCGTTATTGATTGGTTTATCCCCCAACCTTTAATTCTTCGGCACGGATTATAAAAGCTCACACCACCACTGAAACTAGGAACCTCGTATCTATGGTGAGATTGGATTTCTAAGGATTGTGCTATTGAGAAGTCACAACCACCCAGCGATCCAACCTAACCTTGGCTGTCACCGTCTGACATCGTACAGACACTGATAAGTATATGTAGTGAACATTGCCCCCCCGGCACCCACTTGGAGGGTTCGATCGAGGATTTTTGCCGAGCATATATAATATATATGCTTTTATATATATTATAAAACTAACCAACTTTTAAAAAAGCAATCAGAATTCTTTTCAGCAATGTTTCTTCAATGCAGTATATCGAATTTCAATGCTGCGCTGCAACCATAACCTCTGATAGACTTCATTGAACTTTTGCTTAAGCTCTTCGTCAGTTTACTGGGTTGGGTGATCGACTCTTTTTGCATAGTCACATTGGCTTCTTCCATGGGTGCCATACTTTGTCGTCTTGAAGGATTTCTGATGATTTTGACAGATGTGAAAACTGTAATTATTCTTTACCGCTTAAATTTTGTTTATAAGGAATAAATTTTCCCACAAACGCCGATATAAGGTCTGTTTCTTTACTTTCCGTGTAAAGTTTGGGAAAAAGCCCGGGAAAAAGTTCGTGCTCGAGATTTTTAATGTTGTTTTTGTAATCTCCATTCGAAAATGAAAAGTAAAGATACGCCTTTGGGATGTTTCTTGCTGAATGACATTTATCATGCACTGTCAGCAGAGATACTAAAAAACATACAAACAATTTTGTTTCAGAAATGTCTTAAATTGAGCTCATAGCAATGCAACATTGCATACTTAACATTATTTTGAATTTTCAAACCAACAAAGAGAGATTATGCTTTCCATTTTTCATTTAATTTCAAATATAAATTTGAATTCAATCGAAATGTTTCGATCAGCTAATTTCACAAACAGCCGATTTGACAAGCAAGAAAGTGCACGAGCAAATTGTTCGGGTAAATTCTTACTGGAGGGGAAGTGACAAAAAAGCAAAAGCTCTGCCACTTTTACGTCAAAAAAAAAGTAAAGATACACGTTTCGGGATCCCACGGGATCCCGCGGGTGAGTAAAGATACATACCTATAATTAATTTTTTTTTTATCAAGTTCAGATCATCACCCTGCAGCTGCAAGTTGACTGTTGAACATGCCAAAGATATTTACTAAGTGACTGTTAGTAAACATCGGTCATTAAATTCTTCAGATTTTCTTCTTAAATCCTCCCTCTCTTCAGTACATACATTCTTCGGCATTTTCTGACAGTACTTTGTTATAAAAGTCCTGGGCATCTTTTGGAACAGTAAAGAACTTCATTAGTTTCTTGACATCAGCCAGCATTTTAGGGGACACTTTGTTTATGATGTAGCTTCGTTAAAAAAGCAGTTTTCATAAATAGTTGAAAGCTTCTTTTTAAAATGGCTTAACCATAGTGCGAAGGCCGCTGAAGGTTTTCTTCGCAGATTTAGTAATTTTTTGGTCTTGTTTTTCGTAGATAACTACCCATGTCTTAAATATGTTGATGCTATGACTTAATGAGCTTTTAAGCGTCTTCTAATAGTTCACGACAGCCCAGTCCTTTCCGAAAATGACTGTTCCATGATTCTTAAGAACAGTGCTGTATTGTTCTAGTGAAGTGATGATTTTGTTCTTTTTACATACTCTGCCATATGATTCTTGGTCATATTCTAAGAAATAAATCGTACTGGAGGGAGGGTCCATCTCCCTCCATTTAGGTAGGAGGGACAATTCAATAGATATTGACATAACTTAAAAGAAAAAAAAACTGACTATTATCGAGTCAACCTCCTGGGCTATCAGTATAATCTTTTGTTTGTTCGTTAAGCCAGAATTAAACTTCGAATAAGAAATCTTTTTATATTTGGACAAACTGCATGTGGGTTTCTTGCTTTCTTTTGGGCTTCTTCAAAAATGTAGAACAATATCAAATGCTCTCATTCGACTCCGCTTATTTGTACCGCCTTTGAAGGACCTGCAGCACATTAAGTCTTATGGATATTATCGACAAATTATAACTGAATAATGCAAAAACGTATATGCATGTACTTCCTAACGGGTCTTAAGATAGTAGGTACATATTCCGAAAATAGTAGCATATGTCACCATTCAAAAATTCTGACATAGAGTAAATATTTTTTAAACTTACCTGCAGTTATTTCCAGATAAAAATGGTTAGGATTGGAAAACCGAATATATCTCAATAAAAATGTAATAACATCAACGACCTATTCGACGAAGCAGTACTTAGGTACGAAAAGAAATTTGTTGAGTGAGAAAAGTAACGAACTTAAAAGTTTTAAGCAGGTACTTATCTTAAGGGGGTCGATTGCAGAACTTGTGGACCCCCAACATCAGATTTGTAATTGCCCAAAATTCCGTCTTGTGTTATACGAAAGTTGGCAGGGACTACGTGAAGTAAATTTTTGATTTTTACTCCTGGTTTTATTTCAATGTTTGAAAATATTGTACCCAATGTCGACGTGGGAGTTCTTACTTACTTACTTAGGTGGGCATTACAGTTTGGGGTGAACCTGGGCCTCAACCAACATCCTTCTATAACGACTTCGATTTCGGGCGAGCTCTCTCCAGTTTCGCACTCCAAGTCGGTTAAGGTCTTCATCCACTTGATTGCGCCAGGATGTAGAAACACATCAGGAAGGTGGACTGATTAGAGAATGTTAGTTTGATAGAGATGTAGTCTAGTAGTTTGGAAGAGGAGGATGAAACGAAGGAAGATTCGTATTTATTATGGACAGCGATTAGGACGCCTCTATTTGGGGTTTCGCTATGGGGTTGTTCATCATCACGAAAGACATTGAAAAACGAAGGAAACAGCTCTTGACTTTTGATGTCCTGGGAAAGGTTTGTTTCAGTAAGAGCAAATATGTCAAAGGGAAGATTTTGAGACGGCAAGTAAACTGAGTGAGTTTTAGAACGAAGACCTCTTACGTTTTGGTAATAAAAAGACAGAGGGTGGAGATTAGAAGGGGGATAACTGGATTCAGTGTTAGGAGCGATAGAACTTTTCTGTTTCGGATCGGATTCTTTGCAGGTAAGAGATTCTTTTGGACTGAACGTACCGAGAGAAAGCTAAGAGATCTTTGGAGACTTGCAACGAAGAGATATTCAAGAGCTCGTGGTATTTATTGTAGAGCTGCCTTAGGTGTTGAGGATCAGAAGGAAGTCCTTCCTTTTGAATAGACGCTAATACGTAGCTTTTCGTTTTACCGTCTACACACATATCGTCTGGTTTGTCGTGAAGATATGCCAGGAACAGACGAATGTTGTCAAACACCTTACTATCTCTAAGTTTTGAGAGAGCATAACGGGACTCGGTAGACTCAGTAATTGACTGTTGCGTGAGTTTAACAGTAGGTGGTAATAGAGGATCGAATGTTGGTGGGGAATCGAGCGGAGAGCGGGATGGGCTTGGGTTTAAAATATGTGAACTAATAAAGATAGGATATTTGGCGCCTGAGGTGAGGTCGAAACTAGGGATAGAAGGAGATTTTATTGGATTCGAAAAATTTAATGGAGGTGTCTGTGGATCCGGGTTAATATTGAAGGATACGCGTTGTTGAGGATGTTTCTGTGGGAGTGCGGATTGTTGTTCGTTGATTCTACTAAGAGGAACTCTTTGCTGAGAAATAGATGGGCCATGGTTATTTTTCGGATTAGGATAGGGACTGTTTGGAATCGACTTAAAAGCTGCTGGAGGTTTTACGAGCAAGTTTGTCTTTGGTCCGGAGAAATTTGTTAAGATTTTTGTTTTGAAAGTCCAATTGGGATTAGAACTTTTTTAGGTTTAGGAGCATGATTAGGATTTGGTGATATTTTCGGATTAAGGGGTTTAATTGACATATTAGATATTCTTAATTCTATATCAGAAGGGTGAAGGAATAGCCATTCGTATTTGGTTGGGATATTTATTACAAAGGATTGGGATTTACTACGGTTCTTAGATTTACAAACAACATTCAATAAATTAATACCATAATGATTTTTAAAATAATTGCGGATCCACTTCGAGTCGGCATGGGACGGAACGTTCTTGATAATGAAGGGGTTGGTTAGATCCGTTGGGTTGTTATATTCCTTGATTTTATTTATTCTGCTGTTCCACTCCGATTGCTTCCATATGGTGCCAAAACGATTAATAGTAGGTTCAAGGGAGGAAGAGGAAACAAGATCTTGAGGAGGCGGAGGAACATCTGGGGTATCTGCAGCGTCATCGCAGGCGTCCAAAATTTCCTCTAAAATAGATGTGTTGTATTGAGGCCTTGGGATTGGTTCGGGGTCTTTGGAGGTGGCAATGTTCAGGTTTTCGAAAGTTCACTTGATGACCGTCTGGGTTTCCTTTATATGCTCCTTAAGGTCTTCCAATTGGGACGCAATATCAAGGAGAATATTTTCGTTGATTACCGGTGGGGGAGTAGGTGTTGTAGATAAGGTTTGAGACTTGCTGTCGATGGTGGAACGTATCGAACTCAAGGAAGAATTGAAAACGGACATATTGGTTTTAAAGTTTTTTTCCACTATTTTTTTTATTTCGTTTATTAAATCATATCCAATATCTGGCGATTTTACATTATTCAACGAATTAATTTGATTTTCAAGACACTTCATTCGGTTTTTGAGGTAGGTCGCGGTTTGTTGACAATTGTTACTTAGTTCATCGAATGCTTTGATGAGCTCATCGAATTTTTCAAACTGTGTCATACACTGCTTGTGGTAAAGTTTGTTTTTTTCTGCAGTCGTTGAAATTGAGTCACTCAAGCATTTAATCGCAAGCATTATATGCGAGAGTGAAATATTTTTGCATTCGTCGCAGTTAAAAGCAAAATTATTGCAGTCTTTAAAGAAAACAAATGTTCTTTTACTTATGCCAACACAAGTCGTATGGAAACGCTTACCGCACAGACCACTACATACAACCCACTCAGCAAGATTTTCGTTGTTGACACAGTTTGGATTCGCGCACTGATGAGACATTTTGTTATGATTGAGAATAAACAGAATAAAGTTATTGGCAGCGAAATTGATGTTGAAATTTGGGAGTTTTAAAAGACGGGAAAATAGCGCAAAGGTAAAAAAATACGTCCGAATGGTATGAAGGCCAAGAAGAACTAGCAGCAGATGCTATGATTAGTGATAGTGTCTTTAGAAAGTATTTTAGTTTCACTTTTGAAACTTAGACAGCCTATATGAGCAATGCATTTTGGTATTTGAGATGCATTGTCTCGCTTTTTTGGCAACTTTGGCAGCTTGCTGTCTTTAATTCTGAATGGGTTTGAATCTGAATATGGTTTTGGAGTTGAGCTTTCTTCGGTTGTGTTTGTATGAGAGCTAGCTTTTATTTGACTTAGTGGATTCAGTGGAGTTCAATTTATATTTGAACTAGGGGTTTGTTACGATACACTGGATTCAGGGGATTTTGTGAGTTTAAATTTATATTTGAACTAGTTTTGTTACGATACAGTGGATTCTGTAGATTTTGAGAGTTTGAATTTATATTTGAACAATTTTTGTTCTGATACAGTGGATTCAGTGGACGTTGTGAATTTGAATTTATATTTGAGCATTTTTTGTTCTGATACTGTGGATCAAGTGGACTTTGTATTTGTATTTTATTTACTTTAAATCGCTTACAAAGTAGAGCATAAGTCTAATAAAATATTGCAAGCCTTAAAAATGAATTTACATTATTATTACAATGGATTTAGTATTAAAAAGATAATAAAAAGAAGAAAAAAAAATTAATAATAATAAAAGTGATAATTTATGAAAATTAAAATTAAGAAATAAAAAGAAAAATTTACAATACAATTACTGTAACCTTACGTTCAACTATTTGCCAAATACGTAAAAAGCAAACATCTAAACCTTCTGATGCTTCTAATCCCCCTCATTGCGATTGGCATGGAGTTCCAAAGGCGTATAGCATGAATAAAGAATTAACGCTGAGTTGTGAGATATTTAAAACGAGGTGGTATAAGAGCGCGAGACCTTGTATAATGAAGGAAACTCAGCCTACTATGTAGATAATCCGGTTGTTCGGATTGGATTATTAGATGCTTAGTGATCGAATTGCAATAGTCTATCAAGGCTGCAGCCACAAATTTGTTTCGAAAATGAAGAAACATGATCATATCGGCGTAGGTTATATACATATCTGGCAATATTGTTATAAACAACATTAAGTTTACGGGTAGTCGCGTAGTCTAAGTCACCGAAGACTTCACACCCATAAAGTAATACGGGAAGTTACAGAGTTTTCGCAAGTAGAAGTTAAGTTTTGTTAGGAATGATACTTTTTGTAACATGTAGTGTACGGAGGCATCCATAAACCTTCCCTATCGCGCTATTCAGATGGTCCATGTCAAGGTGCGATTGAAAACCATGCCCAG